>JAJKFL010000006.1:36482250-37682250 GCA_021186555.1 Reticulitermes speratus | reverse complement strand
ATACACTGTTTGGAGGCCCACACATTTTGTATTAGACCGATGGAAATGCCAAAATAGTGTCTGATTGGTCTAACAACGCTTTTATTAATCTGTTAAGTGGATTAGGCCTACATTTTACCATAGCATGACGCGTTCTCAATAGCTGCGGATAGAGACGACCTCAAAACGAGAACAGCGGCTGCGAATACGACCTGCGTACATAAGCACTTGCAGACAAGCGAAGAGCGTTGGTCCACCAGCCTGGGGATCGGGTGTAGGGCTAGCATCCTTTAAACGTAAAAGCGCACACTTCAAAGCTCTGGTGACGATCGGGATGCATATTACGATAAGCTTTTGCATTAACGAGTTCTAGTGATAGTTATTTAACAGGCAATTAAGATCGGGCCCCATGGCGGGCTTAACTAATTAACTCCTTATTTCCACGGGCCAGAAAACTATTGTCAAACTCCCGTGTAATACAATTTACATAATTCTTTACATTCACCAAACATGCCTTTCACACTACTGATGCCGATTTAAATAACCATGCTTCACAACTTAACATACGAGTACAATGCTCGAAATCCATACGCCACAAAAGCTAAAATCATCAACTACTACAGCAGGACTGACGGGTCAAAATAACGTGCGGCACGGGAAGGAGCACTGCATTTGTTTTCGCAGCTAAATCTCTCCCTTACCCTTTACCACTATGGAAGGAGCAGTGTTGTTAGATAAACTAATTGGCCAAATCATGTTCACATTGGACAGTTTTACTGCGCACTCGCCTTGAATACCTTCATGGCGTGCAAAGGGACAAATCTACCTCGACCTTTACTATAAAAGTATGTCTACTGTCTTCGGACAACAGCATCATTTGTAATATAAAGGGTCAGCAGAAAACAGAGAGAAGACGGTGGCTTAACAAAGGGGTAAAAACTTTTCATAAAAGCCGGGTGTAAACCACTCGCAGTTCAAGGATTTTAGCGGTAAAACCGTTGACTCCCACTGTAACCGCCCTCGACAACTGTCTTGTCCATTAGTGAGCGGCAGATCTGTTGCTGCTTAAGTCACAGGCAGAAGGTGCAGTCAAAACCGAAATGTAGGTCTATGAGATACAAGACAGAAAGAATGAGAAAAAGCAGGACGAATGGAACTACGTAAAACAACGCCCTCAACACTTATCAGCACCAAATTATTTACAATGTGAAGTCTGCGGTATAGATGTTCCAGTAAGTCCTCTGGGGCGTTATAATTCAGTCGACAAGGCGTTATGTACCACATGACTTGGATTTTTTATATATGTATTGGACGTATTACCAGTTAAATATTCCTGTAAACAATATTCCCTTCCGTAGACCCACTAATTTGTATGTATTGAGATCATTAGATTGGAATATACTACTTTCCAGCTTCATTTTCTTTTTTCAAAAGACCCATTTCCTCTCGTTGATTGGCGTTCCTTCTGAATCGCAGCTGCCTCTCTGAAGAGAAAGAAAAGTCCTCTTTAACCCCTCACTCTCCCGCCCGACAACCAACCCACAAGTTGCAGAACCGAGCCCTGGAAAACACCAGAAAAAGAGGAAAGAGGAAAAAAGAAAGGAGAAGGGTGTGTATAATACAGGAGGCTAGAAAGTATGCACGTAGAAAACAGAAAAGCCAAAAGCAGTAACAGAGAGGAAGAGAGAAGAGAAATACTTCGTATCGACTTTACTTGCTCTTCTTACATATCTTCCTGTCAGTGTATGTGTGTTGCTAGGCTTCAGCTGAGTGCCAGAGTTACCCCCACTGTACCCTCCGGCATTCTACATCCTTCCCCTCCAGCATCGTACCCCTTGACGTCGGCCAAAGCCTCCTGAACCCCGCATCACTGCGCTTGCTAGCTATACAGAAGAGGCCTTTCTCTTCTCTCATTCCTCCCACCAAAAAAGTGTCCAGAAAGGGGAGAAAAGAAAAGAAGAGGCAATGCAGCCAGCCGCCACCAAATCTTCTCAGCCCTGAATCTCCACAGACGATCCATCCTCTTCTGCCTGCTTTTTGCCACTGTGAGCAAATACGGCTTCGCATTTGTTTTTCACTGACCAACCCACAATAAAACATACGAAATGATGAGATTTCAGCTTCAGACCGCAGGTATATCGATTATTTCATAGGATGTGACGCCGTGCAGTTTGATTCATAGGTACCAACGTTTCAGACGGACACAGCTGCCTCTATATTCATGATGGAAGAGCAATCTTCTCCTCCCCAAGGAGGCAGCAGGTTCTTAACAACTAAGGACAGGCAGCAGATTCATTCCGAGACATTTAGTACCCGTGCACCAAACTACATAATGTTACATTCCAGAACACCTCGATCCTAACATATTTCTGACGATTATGACAGTGGTTATAGGGTCAAGGACGCATACGGTGATGGACCACTCGAAAAGTGGAATCGACAGTTTAAAGTTCAAATTTCTTTCCACAACTATTTTATTTGGTGCAGGGAACGACTTAAATTGATAAGAGACGTCCATGCACATTCAGACCCAGCAGTAAGTTATTATAACTGTAGAGACCCGCTTACAACACACGGCACGGTGCTGTGACACACGGGTATGTGTACTGTCAGCTTATGAAGGCTCTCATATTGAAATAATTATCGCGGACTGGAGGACAGGGCTCCCGGCATGAAACGAACGTTAGTTGTCAGCTTCATGCCCCAGTCGCTTTACCCCTGATCGAACAGTAACCGGTAACTACTGGATACGGGACTGTGCTGGCCACAGAGCCGGTCTAGACGCTGCGAAGGGAAAACTATCTGCCCGTGACGGAAATCGAACCCCGAATCCCTGGTCATCCAGTCCATATTAAGTCACTACATACGTCTCGGATCCCTCTTCAGAAGTCTGTGATTTCAAGAACCGGTACGCAATGTGAAACAGGCGACAGGAAGCCATGCACTGTATTAGGTTGAGTTCGCGTGTAAAGGTGTATGAAACATACGACTACTGGAGACAGCCTGGTTTGGATAAAGAGAGCGTCGGCCGCCTGCGCAGTACAGTTCTCTATACCCTAACAGACTATACATCAGGCATAAAGAGTATGAAGAACTGGGGACTATAATAGCCTACTCTATGTTCCTGGTTACTAATGTTTTATCTACTAAAAACTGAGACTTGATGGCGATTAATTATTATTCAGCTTCCTCTGTAACAGAATTATTCATTACTGACTACGACAAACATACTAATACAACGAGAGCAGTTTTCAAAATGTCTTTCACGGGCCATACTATGTCAACACCACACATATGCTCCTCGCTCTACGAACATACAGTTCAGAAACGTTAGCGTTAATGGGTTTAGAAATTAGAATGTCCTTTGAATATCCAAAAAGTAGTACAAGATGCGATGGCGGCTTAAAATGAATCGCATCCTTCCTAATTCACTGCTTACAACCATCCTTCATTGTATGCTATACAACATACGCAACTGAGAGAACATAATTAAATACACAAGAAAAAAAAGAGCGAAGCACAAAATACTGTATAAATCGTTTATAAGGGGAATTATCAACCATATGAGATTTCCGTCTTATCCTGGTTCCGTTTCAAACAGGTAATACTATACAACAAATATACTCAAGAGCTAGATGGCCTCAAATTCGGTACTGTTCTGTGCATATGCAACGATCGATTACGTCATTATTGACACTAAGCATGGAGACAAAGTGCCCACAAGTACCGGTTCGCTGTGTGTCTACTTATCGAGTAGCGTTCTCAGTGTCACTAGGAGTGCGTGCAAACAAAGTGTTCTACAGAATCAATGTATTATTAGTTCGTGATGAAGCACTGACACTGGCAAAGTATAGAATTACATGGCAGTAAGACAGGTTGCCAGTACTTGTTCTAATATAGTAATGACAAAGGTGGTTCGGCAGCTAGGTACCACCGCCGTTTTGAAATTCAGCAATGTAGTAACTGACAAAGGTGGTTCGGCAGCTAGGTACCACCGCCGTGTGAAATTCAGCAATGTAGTAACTGACAAAGGTGGTTCGGAGCTAGGTACCACCGCGTGTGAAATTCAGCAATGTAGTAACTGACAAAGGTGGTTCGGCAGCTAGGTACCACCGCCGTGTGAAATTCAGCAATGTAGTAACTGACAAAGGTGGTTCGGCAGCTAGGTATCCACCGCCGTGTGAAATTCAGCAATTCAAGCACCAGCAAGTCTCAGACAACACAACTAGTGTATTAGGCAATAAAGCGGTTAAATATAGGCTTCATCAGGCCAAACACAAAACTGGCAAGGAACAACCATATCAATCACAATATCACAAAAGTTACCTGAAAATTCTGGATACTGTAATATACTTTAGCTTTCAACATACTACATACAGTACATACATGGAAACCCAAGTTTTCAGGTAAATTTGACGGCATTGTAATTGATAACTATTCCCTGCACAATTTTATGTACAACCTGATGACGCTTCATAAAAGCCGAAACACGCAGCTCCTTTATTGCCTGATAACTGAGTTGTGTAGACCGACACGTACTTGTACTACTACTTGAATTTCGGACGAACCTCCTGCATCTATCTCTCCAGAGCTGAAGAATATACAGCAACACAAGAGTGCAGACGTTTAACTGGGAAGCGTACAGACAGCTAACGTAGCTGGTACAGAAATATGCTGCTCTTATGACGTATTTGTGGTTTATTAACGTGGCATGTGACATATCAGATCCCGGTCGGATGACTGCAGTATCCACCAGCACTCGTTCTTCCCCTAACACACATTTAAATATTACCTCCCCATCAACGCCTACATCTCCCAAGTGGTCACTCTGTGATTTAAAATTCTTGTAAGAATTTCTCTTTTACCATGCGTGCTGTATGTCTCGATCATCTCACCACACTTCGTTTAATCACTCCAATAATATTAAACGAAGAAAATTCGCCATTTGTCCAAAATAAAAAGGTTTGTTATTTTTATGTTTCTTAACAACGCTGTATCAACAACGTGAGCTATAGTGAGCCGAATAGAACGTTTCTGAATGCCGAACTGGGGATGTTGTAAAAGAAGGTGTACAATTTTCCTGGAGGGACTGGAGAAGACGACACGAACCTCACATGACTGCCTATCTCAGGGCGACGGCGGAAACAAAGATATCCTGGAAATGAAGCACGAATTCCAATGCCTAAATTAAACGGCTCACGTTGCGGCCGGGTTACCGGCACTACCATCCGTTTTGGGTGAATTGTCTCAGTTTATGCATGTGGTGCTTGGACAGGAGCTTTAGAAGGGCCACGACTCTGTTCAGTATTTAATACAGCGTATTTGAGTTCACTTTTACTAACTACACGTTTCACTGTTGTAAGGTTATTATCCGTGGTTCGAGTCCTATCCTCAACAGTGTGACTAAGAAACTGGGTATACTTCCCAATGCAAGAGGATACACTGTAGACAACACAGCTCGCTGGTTCAGCCCCTGCCTCCTGAGTGCCCTACGCTATGGTTTAGCGGCAGTACATTAACTGCACATATAGCGACACGATCTAAAGTATTATCTGAATTCTAACACAGCAACTGTAAACTCGGCGTTACTGAAAATTGTAGTCTCTGTTTGTATCTGGTCCTTACAGCGCGGGACAACATTTTAAACTGACAATCTTTATTTTATCAGCTATTTATAGACTTCAAGAAAGCCTATGATCCATTTAGGAGGGAGGTCTTGTATAATATTCTTATTAAGTTTGGTATCCCTATGACTCTAGCAAGGTTAATAAATGTGTTAAATTAAACCTACAGCAGAGTCCGGGTGGGCAAACATTTGTCTGACACGTTTCCTATTAAGAATGGTTGAAACAAGGATATGCTTTATCGTCCTTGCTTTTCAACTTTGCTTTAGATATCCAATAGGAGAATTCAGGCAAGCCAGGAAGCCTTGAAATTAAATGGTACACATCATCCTCTAGTTTATTCTGATAATGTTAATATATTAGGCGGAAACATACATACTATAAAGAAAAACACAGAAGCTTTCGTAGTCGCTAGTAAGGAGACTGGTCTAGAAGTAAATGCCGAGAAAACTAAGTATTATATGGTCATGTCTCCGAATCAGAATGCAGGACAAAATCACAACATAAAGATAGATAATAAATCCCTGGAAAGGGTGAAACAGCTCAAATATTTGGGAACAACACTAAGGAATCAAAATTTTAATCATGAAGAAATTAAAAGCAGATTGAAGTTAGGGAATGCTTTCTAACATTCGGTCACAATCTTTTGTCTTCCAGTTTGCTATCCAAAAATATGAAGATCAAGATACACAGAACAGTAATTTGGCCTGTTGTTGTGTATGGGTGTGAGAATTGGTCTCTCACACTGAGGGAGGAACATAGGCTGAGGATGTTAGAGAATAGGTTGCTGAGGAGGATATTTGGGCCTAAGAGTGACGAGGTAACAGGAGAGTGGAGAAGACTATAACGAGGAACTTAATGATCTGTACTCATCACCAAATATTATTCGTGTGATCGGATCAAGAAAAATGAGATGGGCGGGGCATGCAGCACGTACGGAAAGAGGAGATGTGCATAAAGGGTTATCGTGGGGACCTCAGGGAAAGAGACCACTTGGAAGACTCTGCGGTAGATCGATTAAAGTGGGGTGGGGGGCATGGACTGGATTGATCTGGCCCAGGATCGGGACAGATGGCGGGCTCTTGTGAATGCGGTAGTGAACCTTATGGTTCCATAAAATGCGGGGAATTTCTTGACTAGCTAAGAACTTGTTAGCTTCTCAGGAAGGACTCTGCTCCATGGAGTTAATTAGTTACGCTTTATTTCTTACAATTACAATAAAGCAGGAAATACTGGCTTTAAATAACAAGGTGTGCTTCAGTTGACATTGCAGTGTCGAACTTTTCGAGAAAAAGTTGCCTTTAGATAGCAGAACCTACCCCATCAAGCTGTGTTTCCATATCCTTTCAAGTTCATGGCGTGGATATTCAGCGACATCGTGATTTTTGTGTCCCTCTATGTCTACAGTGTATAAAAAAAGTGCCGACAAGGAGTTCTGCTGAAACAGGGAGTTACGGGATGGGAGGTGTCCATCTTCATCTGAATATTCGTTAAGCATTACTTAACTAGTTGCATTTAATACCATGAGAGTTTACTTAAAAGCTTAATCATTGGTCTGGAATCCAACTGCAGTCTGGTAAGAACACGAAACCTAACTAGGAGCCCGGCTTACCATGTGAATATTTACAGCAGCTGCAGAACTAAAGCGGGATGAAGGGGACGCAGAACCGGAGAGCACTGACACAGTCAGGAACCCCCATATTTAAAACGAACCACGGAATATTATCAGTGTGGAACGAACCACGAACTGCGAACGAAGCGAGACAGCTGTCATAAAACTTTTCTTATAGTTTTATTTCTCGGTCCTACATGATGGGGTGGTCTAAATTTTTCCCTTGGTCAAAAATTGCTATCTATCCCTTATTTGCAGTAACCTACGTTACTTCAGTTTACAAAGAGTAACTTTGCATGACGACTGAATCCTGTGTCTTTCATCACTGGTGCACTAGAATCATACCATTATAATCATATTTCTGACAGATTGAGACTTAACCACACACTAGCATTCGCTCTTGGCTTCAGCAAAAGAGGAAGCACTGGGCTGAGGTGGTTGCCAGGACAACAGCGCGACACAAAAGAAGATAAAAGTTGAACGCATCGGAGCTGACTGCGGAGGGGAAGGGAGAGAAAAACGGAATCAACTCGCAGACAAAGCGAGACAGAGACACAGAAGAAAAGTGGGGAAATACTAAAGACAAAAAGAGACGCTGAGAAATATAGAGATGTTAGGAGCCATTTTTCTTGGGATGGTCTTTGGTTGTGATGTGTCGTCCGTCTTCCGGTCCTTGCGACTTAACAGCACCAGGTCCAGCGAGCTCTTCTATCAAAACTGTACATGTAAACGAGCCACATTGTCCAATTCCGAGGCATTATTCAGTCTCTTCAATGGTGCACTTCTCTCCTGTTACATCTCGAAAATCCTGCCCTTACTAACTAATCTAACAAATTACGTTTTCGCACTGCATGTCTTCTCAATACGAAAGGAAGCACTGCGAATTCACAATTCCAAGATATCGAAAAAAGCTTGTCCCGTAACCAGCAGTAATTTTGACGCGACAATGTCTGTGGCACCATGCAGCATGTTGTTTGCCAAGAGAGGCGACTTAAGATACTAATTTAATACCGCTTACTTAATGTAGCATCCCGACTTACGTATTCTAAAATACGAGTAAAAATGTAATGTGAATACACTTCGCAGAAGTGCTGATTCCTGTTCAGTTGGTACTGCCTAATATCCCCAAGTGCTACTGTTTTACTACTACGTCCATGACAACTGGCTCACCGCTTATAGTGCCCCCTTATTAACTGTAACACCTTTGTTGGTTCCAGTCTTCACGAAATTTATTGGGTAACAAAATGATGCGCGAATAAAGAAGATGGGACAGATAACGAATGTCTATGCCTACAACATTTTTGCAGGAAAACTTGAAAGAGGCCTCCTGACAGACGTAGGCGTAGACAGAACAATACTAAAATACATCTTTAGGTGAAACATCCCTGTTGTACTTCAGTCAAACACACATATTCCAAAACAGGCACAACAGAACTTTCCAAATCTTCTGGTTACTAGTTTCGACTTTTCAATTGAGCCATCACCAGACCTATTCAAAATCAAGATCCATACAGAAAACTTACACCTTCATGTGGGATTGAGATCTCATTCCCTTACAGCATACGTCATAAAAACTTGTGTTAAAATACATAAAAGTTGTGTAACATTATGAGTACAGAAACTATAGTTTCAGTAAAGATGGTAGGCAGTTTATAATTGATACACAAGGCATACTTCAGTCTTGTATTTTCCCCGGCACTGGAACCATCAATTTATACGAAGGTGATTTAACCCGATGTCCATTACAATTCTAATTTAATATGCATATTATTCCATGATTTTTTTCTAAAATAGTAATCGTCTTCTTCTAATTAGTTTCTTTTGGGTTTGGGGTCTGAAAATAAACAATTTAATGAGTTTAAATTAGTTTCAGAAATGTTTATCAATTTTAGTAAATAATTTTAATAAAAGAATAAAGGTGGATTTTTTTATTAGAATGTACTTCCTTGTTCTTATAGCAATGGAAACTTGTTCGCTCTGTGTCTCCGTACCTGTAGAAGTTAATGTTACATAAACCTTCACGGATCGATATTTGGTGTGTGTGTGTGTGTGTCCTACCAGGTACATCTGCCTGTCGCGATGTGAGGTACTGATTACGGAGAGGGTGTTGACAAGGTGACTAGTCAAGCGTCTTTCTCTGTTTAATACTACTTGGAAAACTTTATTATGGGAGACTGTATTCTTATCATTTAGTTGATTTCCTTTTTTGGTTGCTATATATAAAAAAACGTTACTATAGTGTCCATATGTGTCCCTTTTTTACTAAAATACACAATCTCCATTACATCACCCGTCTTTCCAAAAGCATGGCCGTTCTCCAAGAGATGATGGGCGAATTTTGAGTTTGTATTGTTATTTATAAATGAGTGTAAATATTCTCTTATCTTACTTCAAAGTTTTTACCCGTCTGGCCCGTATATTTCATTCCATAACCTAAACAACTTAGGTGGTAAATGCCACCACAATGAAATCTGTTCCCTTCATTTATTGGGGGCTCTGGGGTCAGTATTTGTTTGACAGAGCATTTAGTTTTATAAGCTATGCGTAAAATCGTTCTTTTGAAGACTTTAGATATATAATACGTTTCATTTCCAAAGAAAGAAAAAGTAAACCATCTTTATTTTTGTTTTTGATATTCATTATCTTCTATTAATACAAACACGTTTCTTTTGCTTTTCTATGCATTTCTTCATCAACTGAAGTAAAAAGGAATTATTGTACAATATATTTTTTATATAAACTATTTGTTTCTTATTGGTTTCATTCCTCAACTGATGTGTTTAATCTATCAATTAGAAACCTTAAAGAAGGTGATATCATGATAATATATGATCATAATATTACAAATAAAAACACTGTTTTACAAGATTTTAATCAAGAAGACCACAACTAGAGTTTACGATGAAATTAGAAAATAATCAAACAATTTTTTTAGATCTTTCTAACCTAAGACATGATAATGAACGATACTTCAATATATATCGTAAGACTATTACTCAAACACTACAATTCCTTTAAACTCAAGTCATCCGTTTGATCCCAAGTTTGCTATGTCTCAGTTTTTGTACAAAATTTCTTCCACTTTAGACATAGCAATGTTCAGAGCTACAAGCTGCACCGTGTTCTTGTCGTCTTTCTTCTGTTCAAAAACTGATGGATTTTTTCAACACATATCTGAGCCTCCTTAGCAGTAACCTTTTTCGCAACTTTTCCATTTACGTCTGCTGCCCCGTATTTTACATGCTGTGACGACTTATGAGGCGGTGTAACCATCCACTGCTGTTGGTGAAGTCCAAAACGTTCATCTGCTTTCCGATTTCTTTCGCCATTTTCTCAGTAACATCTGTTGCTGTACCATGTTAGCATTTAATTGCCCTATCCATATTGCTAATGCTTCCTCCAGTTTCCATGTCTTGCACCTTTCACGTTTTCTGTTTTACCACTAGCTAGATTTTCATACCTATTTTCTTCACTACGTGTATCTCCAACAGCGCGCCCACTGGTGGGATTTTCCCATAACAAGGAAAAATCGTTGTCTGTATTCTGCTGACGTGAAAGGCTACAGCAAATTGGTCTCTGTAAGCACAAATAGCTCTGTTTTCACTAACACAAAACAATGCCTCTTTCCCATACATCACTAGTAAAGTATGGAATCACGATAATTAAAAACGGTACTGTAATATTACGTTCGTCTGACGACGGCTTGACAGCCCCGTTATAGCCTCGGTATAGTATATTATTTTGAAATTCTACAGAGTGTCGTCCATAGTAACCAACAAGGAAGAATTTTCAGTTATGTCGAAAGAAAAACGGAGTCATCAGTTCTATTCCTACGAGTTGGGACGCTTAGACACAGTATTCTCTGCCTCAGTTTATTTTACTTTTGTTTCCCAAAACTATGTCAATGTGCGACTGATAACTAGTTGTTCGAAGGCCTCCTGCACGATTCGAAAAGAAAGTTGGTCACTGAAATTCTTGGAAAAATTTTAACAGTCGCCAAACCCTTTTCACTTCAGACGGTAGGTAAAAAGTTAAAAAGAACTAGTAGAATCCACACAAGCGATTTCTAACAACACACAGCGCATCTATTTAATCAACAAATTGTATCGTTTTATACCTCAAATAATACCCACAGAATAAACAGTAGTTTTACAATTTTAGAGTAACATTTTAATTGTGTTCTATGTTACTTACTGTTCCTTAAAACTGTTTATGTTTTCTAACATGGCGCTATATCCGACATTATTTAATGCTTATGGGCACATTTGTACTGCCAATGTTTTTAGCGAACGACGGCTAGTGGGGTGCGCTCAACCGAGGGTTCCCCAATGTTATTAACAGAGAACTTCTTCTCAGACTTTCATGGGCGCTAAGTGAGGTGGCGCTACATCGGGGGTTGACTCTACTTGTATTTGTAAACTAACTGAATAGATGATAAAGATTTCTTGGGTTATTAAACAACTTCTTTAACATGTAAGCACAGACAATAAATGTCAAATAAGAAAACTACGAATACAGAATCCGAAAGAATATGGCAACGGCTTCTTTACGTTACTTACTAGCCCACATCTCCCTGGCGCAAATGATCAGTGTAAGAAATATATCAGACAGGGCGGCCTATCTTCCAAACAAGATACGAACTCGGGTTCTTCCGAACACGAACTGTACATGCAAACTACCACTTCACAACCTTACGGTAAATGGTTCGAATCCCGGCCGGGTTATAGACTACAATGACTGCGAGTTTTAAACGATTTACTACTTCACGCAGGTAAATTCCTGGTTAGAAATTTGAAAGATGCCAAGACTGTATTCTTCCAAATCTTACTGACGTCGTTATTAACACTGCCCATCTTTCAAACCTGCGACCTATGCAGTTCAGAATAAGTTGTTTAATGAATCAGTCAACATGTATCGTCGTCCTGCAATTCTAATATCTGTTCACAACTTCTACCAACTGCACGTGTTTATCCACAATTTATCCACTAATACTCATATTGTGGACATCACATCCACAATATCAGTTCATTTGAACACTGTCACTGCAGTAATGGTATCTACCGAACATACGTCAAAACTCCCTTATAAATCACACACATTTCTTACAAAAACTCGCAGTTCGTCTAACTTTTCCTACTGTTTTAATATAGTGGGCTCTGGAAAGCTCACTCAGAAGAGTGATTAGCCCTTAGTCTTACCTACTGACATCCCGCCGTGCTTGGTGACAGGTTATTTTTCAGTAAAATACACAATTTTTTCAGTCGTCACAAAAGCAAGATTTATTAGAGAACACTCATTCACAATTTGACTTACAACGCGTTTCGACATTTCTCGGTAATCATCAGGTAATAACTTTATATTAACAAGCAAAGGCGCACAGTCCCGTATTGTCGAATATTAACTTTTCCTTACTGTTGCTAATATATGTTTGGCATACTTGGGTGTAAGGTTAGGTGTAGCTGATTGTAGTTTTTTTTTCTTTTTTTTCTTTTTCTGATCTATGCAGTTGAAAAGTTGCAGTTTCTAGTTTCTCGTGAAGTCTTGTGTGGCGTCCCTGTAGTCCGGATGTTGTGGACGATATTATTCATTCCTTTGTTCTGTCTTTAGCCAGTCCAGCTGTTTTATGTGGTGTGCTGGTAGACACTTGTGTTCTTTTACTGAACTGTTTGGCTGGGATTTGGGTTCTTTTATTTTCTGAGTTATGATTCGCGTCTTTCTTCTCCTCCACTTTGGGTGTGCGGGTTTTTCTAGCGTTGCTCGTTAATAAGTGTTGAATTTCTCTTCCTGGTTTTTTTCGTAAATATCTTAATAGTTTAAGTTTTGTGAGCAGTCGGTACTATTTTATTATAATTAATGCACTGTTAGTGTATTCTGATTTACTTGCATTAATGTACTGTAACGTACTGCCAGTGGGTTCTGATTTACTTACATTTTCTTCGTTGTGATGTTGCTAGTGTTGTTATTGGGCTATAGGATGCACGATCGTGGAAATAAGCGTTCAATTCCCAGCGCGGAAAAAGATTTTGTTCTTCTCCACGGCGTCTATACTGGCTGCGGGACCAACTCAACCTCCTACGCACTGAGGGCCTGGGACGCATTCGCCGGGGGCAAAGCAGCCGAAGGGTGAAACTGGCCACTCAGTCCATGTAATGCCAACAAGACGAATAAGTGGTGACAGCATAGCTCCACTCTCCCAAAGTCTTCAAGACATGGTGATTAATTAAGTTGTAGGGGGCGTACCTTTACAGAGAAACCGGTACAGAGGATACCGGGTGGGACGCGAATCTGTCCCTGAACTCACTTGAACAGCATTGTTGTGGAAAGGCATTACAGAAAGTAGAAAACCGAGAGAAAAATAAACATGGGATTTGGGACATAAAACCAAATACAACCACACACCAACACTCAAAAGGAGGCACAAGAATTATGTCTACGTTACGCGAGATTTGTTATGCTTTCGCAGCGATGAGACTGATACTCTGTAGTTGCTTCAAAACATCGGGCACCAACCACACACTGACGCGGCGCTATATCCCACAAGAAAGGAGACCCGTGTTTTTATTATACTACCTGCGAATCTCTGCAGATCTCGAATCGTTTTGAGGCCGAGTGCCATAAGTGACAGAACATTTTAAGAACAGGCTGTAAAGCCACTCACCTACATCCAATGCCGAGACTAAGAATGAATGGAGCTATACCTCCCTCTCCCATAACGCCTGAAGGTATGTACAGGGACTTTTACTAGCTAATAAACTAACCTGAAATTAAGTCTTCTAGGATTTCAGACGTTTAGTTTTGTATATAGGCAGACCTAACAACATTTCGCAGGAACCTGCTGTCTCCATTTTCTGGGTGTAAAAGCTGGAAACTACAGGTTCCTCGGAAACGTATACAATCATCTGCCAAATGACACGGCGGCACATCCCAAACACCGAAGTCTCAATACACACCGACATCTCACACACAATAAAGGAGCCATTTGCCCGGTCAATTGGTCGGCTACAAGAGTTCTTGGAAAGCTAGTGGCTGCTCTACCGTCAAAATATTCCCCGCCTTTTATAAAAGCCGAAAATAAATTACCATTTTGATAAGGGTCCGCCACTGTTTCGTATCCTGAATCACACTAATACACTCCACACTCCCTAACACTAAGATCCGTTTTAGTATTATCCTGTCATCTAGCCCTACGATTACGTCTCCCCTCTTGGTTTCTTCCCTTTACGTTTCCTACCAATGGTTTGTGCACATTCTTCACCTTCCGATGCATGGTACTTGTCTCGGCCATGTTTCCTCTCACATACACGTATTTATTGTTACTGTTAATACCAAGATTGTGTTCATCATCATTCATCATCAAAATCACCACCGCCATCTCCTTACCACAGCAACACAACCGGAATAATAATGGCAAATTCAGTGGACACGTCGAAAAAAGAAATAACGAGTTGGAGCGTCACCTTCCTTATACCATTCCTAGACGAACCAACAGGCCTCTCCACCGTTATACGACACGCATGTATTGGTTGGTATAAGAAACCTCAATATTGTTTTAAAAAGTAACACATCACATTCGTCGTAAATGACGAACATAAATGTCACTTTATGACGCGTAGTCACATTTCAGATTAGACTGTACACAATGCAAATGCTTCACTATCAGTGCACTGACCTTACCCACTCCCACTATACTCACTAGTAAAACACAAATAAAACTACCACAAACATAAACAACACTTCAACAATAATAAATCACGTGACCATGGACTCCCCCTCTTTCCCGGCCCTTACATACTCAGCACACCACGTGACCTTGATACGGCCGCTGAACTTGACCTAGTTCCGGTGACCGTGACCTTCAAAACGCTTCCGCAGTGTTGCCAACACCACAGGATGATGCCGGTGTGGGTATAGTCAAGGGCAGTACAAGCTGTTGCAAAATGTTATAACGCAAGTGCGTGTTACAGAGTCGAATGTTTCACAACATTCAGGATTTAAATACCGGTACTGGGACATTTTATTTTTTTTGCATTGGTAGTACTTACTACCAGACTATTCAGAGGCTAGGAACGACACTTGCAGCAGTGGCTGGAACTAGATACGGACGTGTCGTAGTGCCTAAGGCAACATAACAATGGTGGTAACAGCATTCCTTTGTTATGTCCTTCAGTTATACGCGACCATCAATCGTTTCACAGAAGTTAATTTACAACGCTATTTGGACTCTCCGGCATCATCACTTAGTCATCAAAATAAAATGCCTACATATATCAATGTGTAAACCTTCGAGCTGTCTGCTGCTCAATAATGTAGACTTCTCACGATAGATGCCTATTACAGTAGAAATGCTTACTTTGTGGACTTCGAACACGAGTCTTGAGTTCTAAAAATATAAAAAGTAACACGATGAGCAAAATGTAGTAGTTTCGGTCCTGGGTAGAAGGTTGTGGAGGCACGTGCTCAGTTTCGTGCTGTAGGCATCGCTGATAATAGCTTATTTAATGCTTAATTCATACATACAAATATGGTAGACCTATAAACTAAAAATACATTACATTTCAATTGTACATAATTCATTACACACTTCTGAACACAGTATACAACTATCAAACAAAAAACAAACTCGACGTCTGGACTTGTAAATACCCCTTCATAATATCAGGTTTCAGGGACGTATCTGAAGAAAACATGGATCAGCCTGTACAGGGACTAGAATACGAGCTGGGCAAGCACGGAATCGTAGATCGATTCCTGGTAGAGGGGATTCTCATAACTAGAGCGTCTAGCTCGGCTCTGGGACCCACCCTGCCGCCTATTCAATGGGTTGCGGGCTCTCCCTCCCTGGAGGTAGTCTATATTCAATCAGTACCAAGGCTATTTCCCCGGAAGGTACAGCAGACGGGCCTAAAGATGAACACACCTCCAGCTGGTGCCCAGGGTAAGAATAACAACGCTACCTTTTTTCAACCTTCAATAATAACATAGGGCTACCACTTCATCAGCTATCGTCAGTTGGTCAAAATATTCCGGGCTGTAAATGCGTCGTTACCTTCCA
The DNA here is from genome assembly GCA_021186555.1 of Reticulitermes speratus. Lineage (NCBI taxonomy): Eukaryota > Metazoa > Arthropoda > Insecta > Blattodea > Rhinotermitidae > Reticulitermes > Reticulitermes speratus. The sequence goes on along the minus strand of JAJKFL010000006.1, from coordinate 37,665,983 downwards.
ATTGTACTGTATACTTTCCTTAATGAAACTGTATTTCCTTTACTCATCCTGAAAGAACAAACTTTGAAAAATACTCAATACAGAGCGGCGTTACTCGTCTCTCCGCACGATAAGTTCTGACTCCAACTATTAATGACAAGCAGAAAATGGCAGCCTGTTTACACCGAGTTACATACAGAACGGTTAATTACGTCTAATTACCCCCTATCGTAATTGACATCTTTCAATTCAATCAGGAGATACTGCCCATTAAGAGGAGCAAAGAAAACAAGATAGGCAATGTACGTATAACGTAACACTGAGGCGCGTTCGCGTAGCCATTGTTGCCGTGAAAAAGCAATAAGTATTACATATTCTGATTGTTTCTAACTTTAGTTATCCAGCACGTAACGCGCATGCTCCGTATTATATTGTCATCTGTGGTCTGTCTCGCTCTACCACGCTCTATCTTCGGTGGCGCAGTTGGTTGAGGCACTGCGCTACAAGCCGGAAGGTCGCGGGTTCGATTCCTGATGGTGTCATTGGAATTTTTCATTGACATAATCCATTCGGCCGCACTATGGCCCTGGGGTCGACTCAGTCTCTAACAAAAATGAGTACCAGGAATATTTCCTGGGGGTAAAGGCGGCCGGTGCGTAGGGCTGACAACCTTACCACCGATTGTCCAGAAATCTGGGAGCCTCAACCTCCTGGAACCCTAAGGGCCTGTCCAGGCCTGTAATAGGATTGCTTTACCACTAACATGGATACACTGCGCATACCTATATATGCGATTCGCTACACTCATCCAGAATATCTCCAATCCGTGGTCACACAAGTTTTGCATTCCTTCGTAGGAACAAATCAGTCTGCCTGTATATTCCGAAATGTGTTCCAGAGTCAAACTTATAACCGGGATACCAATGCCGTATTCCGTCGCAGCAGGGACTTAGGCTAAGCGCGCACGAGCGGTTTTAGTCGCTGCGACAATAGTAGCAGCGATTAAAGACGCTGGTGATTTTTAACGCGAGGCCGCGCTTTACAGCGACAATCTCCTCGCACTGATTCAGTTATATCACGGACTGCACGGATACAGCACTGGTGTGTGATTTGTTGCTGCGAACGCGTAAAGTTAAGAAAAGAAAAAAGTTTTGGGTACATCCAATAACGAGTTAAAGATTACTCAAAGGAAAATTCTACTCCCTCTACGAAGACCTGAAGAGATATCCAAACAAGTTTATTAGATATTTTAATTTCCGTAATTAGCACTTCACAGTCATACACTTCTTTGAAAGACATTTTAACGTAACGAAATTCTTGCCTTGGGATCACTCTACCGCAAGCAAAAGGCGTTGGTTTCGCAGACAGAAAAGGAGGCGACAGTAGTCAGTGCGCGCGCACCCGTATGTTTCTTTGTGTTTCATTTGTAGAAGCAGTCGTCAAGCGACAATCGTGTCGCGCTTGAAATGGAACATGCTGCGACTTTTTCATCGCCACGATTAAATAGTCGCCTGTGCGCGTGCTTCCGTATACAATCGTACGTTTCATTTGGGCAGCACGATAGTCGCAGCGATTAAAGACGCTGGCGATTTTTCGCGAGGCCGCGCTTTACAGCGACAATCTCCTCGCACTGATTCAGTTATATCATGGACTGCACGGATACAGCACTGGTGTGTGCTTTGTTGCTTCGAACGCGAAAAGTAAAGAAAAGAAAAACGTTTTTGGTACATCCAATAGCGAGTCAAAGATTACTCAAAGGAAAATTCTACTCCCTGTACGAAGACCTGAAGAGATATCCAAACATGTTTTTTAGACATTTCAGAATGTCTAGTGCAACTTTTGATCAACTGCTGGTCGTGCTTGGTCCAAGTCTGACCTTTCAAAATACCAGAATGAGAAAGGCCGTTCCACCAGAAGAAAGGTTAGCAGTAACACTCGGGTAAAAGAAAACTTCTGTCTTTACCTTATTACACTTTTTATTTATTATAGTTTTACCTACAATATGGTACATCCAACAATTCAAATTATTTATTATGCATTATAGTACCATGCAGGAAAGATCCAAAATCAATTTATTCATTATTGATTACGGTTGTAACTACGAAAGTTCCAAAAATTCGGACGATTCATTACTTAATGCATCCGACACAGTAGGAGAATTTACTGTTCTGATGTTAGGAATTTGTGGTATTGCAGGTAGGTTTTGGGACTGAAAATTGTACCCATACGTAGGCGGAAAGAAGTAGATGCGTTAAAAATCTGCTCAAACTGTGGCTGAAACACCACATTTTTTGCTTTCCTCGTAACATTCAGCATTTCCATTTTTGCCCAGTACTTTTGGTCTTCTTTAAGTTTTTTGAACGCTGGTACTAGGGATAACAAGAACGTTTTCTCCTCATCAATGTGTTCTGTCTTCTCCTTTAGAATATCCAGCAACTGTTGCTTATAATTGACCTTTGGAAGGGCATTGCTTTTGCGCTGTTGCTTTCGACACATAGAAATTTCGGGCGCGCTACCACTTGAAACCTCTTCGTCCTCCTTTCTTTCATCAATACTCCCCTCGGCATTGCTGCCTGTCGTTGGCGAATAGTTCGAAGAGGTGGCGCGGTCTTCTGTTTTGGGTATTAGGAACAACATTTGTTCAAAATACATGTATTTGCGCCATTTTGTAGCTGGCTCTCCAGACTTTGTTTTTTCAAATGAAGTTCCCGGCGGAAGCAGTCTCTCATATTCTTCCACATTCGCTGAACGTCTTTCCCTAAAGTATAAAACTGTAACACATTTTCAGATCACTCATACCGTGTAGGCCAAATTAGACTCCTAAGTAACTAAACGGTGATACCAATATCTGTTACAGGTACCTAGCGACAGGTAACAGCTTTGCTTCATTGCACTTTGAATACCTCCTGGGAGAAACTACTGTTCGTGAGATTGTCAGGGATTGTTGCGACAGTATTTGGAATTGTCTGAAAGCAACAGAAATGCCTGAAAAGACAGAATATGATTGGAAGAACATAGCTAATGATTTTTATCAAAGAACGCAATTCTCCAACTGCATTGGTGCTGTGGATTGGAAACACATTCGAATAAAAATGCCAGCTGGAATTTCCGTAATTAGCACTTCACAGTCATACACTTCTTTGAAAGACATGTTAATGTAACGAAATTCTTGCCTTGGGATCACTCTACCGCAAGCAAAAGGCGTTGGTTTCGCAGACAGAAAAGGAGGCGATAGTAGTCAGTGCGCGCGCACCCGTATGTTTCTTTGTGGTTTCATTTGTAGAAGCAGTCGTCAAGCGACAATCGTGTACGGCCTGAAATGGAACATGCTGCGATTTTTTCGTCGCCACGATTAAATAGTCGCCCGTGCGCGTGCTTCCGTATACAATCGTACGTTTCATTTGGGCAGCACGATAGTCGCAGCGACTAAAACCGCTCGTGCGCGCTTAGCCTTAGCCTTATCGTTTCCACTAAAGGAACCGTGAACATGACGCATGTTATCATATCCTTAGTAGAGCCGGCGTCGCTATACCGACTACGCTAGAAGCTAGACGGTCCAGGGTTTGAAGGCCGGTAGAAGCAAGAGAGTTTTATCTTCTTCAGAACGTCCAGACCGGCTCTGGAGTTCCTACCCGGGGGTAAAGCGGTTGGGGCATGTAGTTGACCACTCACTTCCATCTAGTGCCTACTGGCCTCATAGCATGGGCAGGGAAAACTTTACCTTGACCACATTACTTAGTTGTAGCTGTTAGCGGCATCTCGAATAGCACTTCTGCCCTACAAAACACGCACACGCCAGCCGCGACCTGTAAGCAGACTGAATGGTACAGTGGCGCCAACTCGCTACACCGGCAATGAACTTCATTAAAGTTACAGCTCTCCTAACTCTGTAACGGAGTCGAAATGGCCTATGATGACTGGAACAACATTTAATCCAAATGACACCTGAAATTCAGACAATTCATGGCGGAACAATATGTATAAATAATCGAATACATCGGGGGAAAAAAGGAAAAGAGAAAAAACACAAGAAAAGGAAAAAGAAAGAGAAACGGACACCAATAATTGCATCATGCTTTCTTGTAAATGACTTCCTTTTCCCCACTTCAAATAACGTTATAAACTGTTTCACAGCTCGTGGCTTTTGTCCGAAAACATTCTGCATTAAAGTGTAGTTTATGAAAAGGGAGGGAGGGAGGACGGCAATCAAATCACATAAACAATATGTCGGATCTACATACTTCAAATAGCAGAAATCTGGGAATGCAAAAAATCAACCACGTCCTTATTAATAATTTAATGTAGTTTATCAGCCCCGGACTTCACGTCTAAGAAACAGCAGAAGACAGAGCGGGGACAACTCCGCTAACACAACTGATTGGCATTACTACGAAAGTGGTAGAAAATTCAATTGGCAGGTAGCAACCAAAACCAGAGTTGCCACAGCCCAGCCGCTCGTCTAGCTAGACACGATTTGTTACGCCGTGCATTTTGTGACTCGCTTCAAATACAGTTAGGCCTGGACCAAAATTCCTTCTTTCTGGAAAAAAGATAATAAATGGTGTACCCCATGACGTACAACAGAGAATTTACCCAGGAGTTCTTTACTTTCAAAATGCCATACTATTTCACAGTACATGCATGTAATTTTATTTTCGCCCATAAATAAAATATGGCTTTCACTGCGCCAATTTTAACGAAACTCACAAAAGTTCAACATCACGATGTGCATTATCTCTTACACACAACTTCACAGAACTCGGACAAAAAAACATGGAAAATACGTAAAGCCTAGCTTTCACTGTGATTCTTACAAAACTCAACTATTCAATGTATTTTTGTAGATATCTCCTGCACCAAATTCTATCCAAATGGAACAAAAATGTAGAAAATACGCCCTTAAATATGGCTTGTACTGCACTGATTTTCATCAAACTCACAATTAGTCGACAGAATTACGCGGAGATCTACACTGATTTTCAGCCATATCGGTCAAGAAATATGGTAAGTACCATAAAACACAGCAGATTCTGCAATCGGGAGGTACTTTTAAGACTACCTCCTTCTTGGACTTTGTCCATCTTCTGATGGTTTAGAATTAATACAAGCAATAAAAATAGAACAAGGAATAATAATAAGGAGGGGTTACTTGTTAAACGGTAGTACAAACAATATGAGTGCTCTACAAGAAAGTACAAGCTTCTGAACGTAGCTCGACAACTCTGGCAAGACTTTGCCCTTGTGAGGCACCTTCTGTGATTTACTCCACACTACACACCTTTCAGCACTGTTAGCACGGTATTTTCTTGACTTAGTGACTGCTCAAACAATATGACACAAAAGCCTTGATATGGGCTACCATCACTGCTGAAATCTGCGTTCTTCTGGGATTTTACGCAGCGCAGAATGATAATTCCGTACCGATGTTTCGGGACAACCTATCAGTCTCATCTCCAAGGGTCAAGCAGTCCAAGAATTCGACTGTTTGACCCTTGAAGATGGGACCGATAGGTTGTCCAGAAACGTCGATATGGAATTACCATTCTACGCTGCGTAAAATCCCAGAAGAGTGCAGATATAATTTGAATTACGGCGGAACACTGAAATCATACCACTACTGCTGTCATTAATAGCACTAATATGGCTGCATATGAACATACACCGACACTTTTCCCAGTCGATTTCATGTTCTTTCGTGAAGATATCAATTACTCGTACTGTAAATGTTTCAAGAGATTTACAACACAGTAAACCTTACTCGGTTCTATTACGGTTGCTGTAACAAAGCAGGAAAAGTAACATTGCTATTCCAGATGGGCGCCTCAACCGCCAAATACTCATCCATTTCCACAACTCAAGGATTAATTACGATTTTTACGACTACATCAGCTTCATCTGCAAGTGCAATGTCTTATATAGGGGCATTATTCTATTTCATACCGGTAACTGTCGTTCGTCCCCTCAGCGGCTCACAATTATTCTGAGTACGGGAAGTGGCGCTCCCGACGTCCCGAGCTACCCAATGCCGAGGGTTATATCTGGGCCACCCTGTCTCCGGGGTCCATAAATACAGAGACCTGGTCCTCCAGGTTGGGGGTTGGGCGAGGGGCTGACAATCTCTCCCCGTAAAACATCACATGTCTCGAAACCTGAAGAACAGGCCCGACACTGGGCTGTTGCGCCATACACCACCAACTGTCGTTAGGTCGCATTGTCAGCTCACTTATCTTGCAAACCTCAGGACAACTTCGACATGCAATGAACAACGCTGCAATAGCCTGCCGTCGTGCAAAATGGTCTGAGTGAAAAGGTGCTACAAGTGGTCAGATAAAATAATGCCCCGTATAAGAAGAGGCTTGCCTTTGGATTGTCGTTTTCAGCAGCACTGTTTATCAGCTTTGACAAGTTTGTGTCGATGTTTCCGCTTCAGAAAATACGTTTTACACTGTACTTGCTGGGTGAGCAGTTTCGTGATGCCTAGGATGCTTAGCACGAAACATATGACTGCTCAATAACACTGTTACACGCGACCTACTATGAATCAAGAACACTTAACACCGCCAGTGCCTGTAAATCACACAGGCAAATAATATGCGCAGTACTTCCTCAGCCTTTATTACTAACAGCACCTTTAGCAGTCACTGTGCAAGAATAACGTTGTGTCTGGGTAACTGTGATCTGTGCACTGAGAAGACGAAGCTCCGGCCTGAGATTCGTTTGCTACGTCAGTTCTAACAGCAGAAGTGCTCCAATATTTACTTCAAAATGTCTCTCTTTGGACACAGATTCATTATAAAATGTACGATTAAGCAGAGGAGAGTTTTGCTGCCACTAGCGGTGGCACTTAAAGAACACAGTTAAACAAAATGGAAATAAACAGTAATTATTTCTACCTCTGTCATACTTCCTACTTGTCAGCATCATCGTTTTTCGAACAAAACTACCTCGTAAACTATGGGCTGGACAGGACAAATTCAAATCTCTGCAATAAACGCAACATTGTGTCGTAGATATCTCGTGTATTTACTGTCAGGGGATCACTGGCAAAACACATATGAAGCATTAGGAGTTTCGAAAATAGAAATGGTAGTACCAATCCAGTGTATCGTACCGATAATGAAATTCCATGTAGTTTGAAAACGTAACACTTCTTTAATAATTCCGTAAAAATCAAAATTCATCATCAGAGAAAGTTCCAGTGTGCCCTTAAAATTCCTTCACATTGGAAACCACTGACATACGGTACAAGATAAAATTATATTAATTAACATTTTAAAGTCTAGGGGTTACCATATACTTTACATTACAATGCATACATACATACGTACATACACTGCAAGTATGCATGCATACATATATTACATACATGCAAGCATGCATACATACATACATACATACATACATGCGTCTCTACATACATACTTCCATCACCTAACACTAAAAACTGGTGCATTTTCCTCACACAATATATTTGTGTGTGCCGCGTGACTTGCAATAAACAGCAACTGTTTCACCATACAGAATACACACACTAGTCTTTCTAATGGAAGACGTCAGGCACGAACTAAATCACTATGCAGCATATAATGTGATATTCACCTGATTTTACATAAGGCAACAAAGATGCCTACCGTGTCTTACGTTACGATTATTTAACAACATTAATCAATTGCCTAGTTCATGAAGCATCGAATGTGCAAAAACCTGTGAACGGTGAACTGGACAGTGAAGTCGGTACAGTAAAAAGAACTAGGGCAATTCGGGATTCGATTCCCGATAGGGAAACAGATATTTATCTTCACCAAAACGTCTACAACGAGTCCGTGGTCCACCTTGCCTCCTATTCAATGGGTACCTGGGGTTCTTTCCCCGGGGGTAAAGCGGCTGGGGCGTGACGTTGACAACTCACCTTCTTCTGCTGCCAAGGTTAAGGAAGTGTGGAACTACACCTATAAGCCTTATTGACGTGTACAGGGACAACTTTAATGAAAATTACACAATACAGTAAACTACGTGTAAAATGGTGAAAGCATGGTATGAAATACTAGCAAAGATACACTCCGAGATCAAAAGCACAACAGGACTATATATGCTAAGGAGGAAGTACAACAGACTAATACCATTACACGTGGGCCTTCAATTTGCGGATATAAACGATGTGAACATGTTGAAATTAAAAGCGTCGTGTACCGAAAAATGTTCTGACTTATAGTTCACGAAGAAAATGTAATGTTTGCAACCAGAACAGTAAACTGGGAAATTTACTGTTTTATTAGCCTGTCTTCCTTTATTTGGTATATTATATACTTTCAATGACATACGTTCACTTCATGCCGTTTTAAGCGATAAGTTCTTCTCTAATGGGCGATCTTAATCAATGAATCTGATAATGGTTTACTGTATACGAAGAAAATTTAAAGCGAAGTCACAATTTCAAGAAGAGCAATTCATTATCTTTGAGCACACAGCAGTTTCGAATGAGAACTGGGTTTACAAAAGTACGCTAAAAACGCAGGGGGGGGGGGCATTTCTCTTCCAAGTCCCACTTCATCCATTATTCATAATTGGATGGAATGAACTTTTAAAAGCTCGGAATTCGAAACTGTGGCACGCAATGAACTCCTCCAAACACAACTTATTGCACGCTTTGCGATAAGGAGGAAAGGGATAATTAATTTAAAATAATTCCTTAACAAGCACATGGGTGTAACACGTAACAGATGGTTCTGCTCGCGTGCAAGAGCGCTGAAGTAATATTCGTTATCATCAGTCCAAGGCGAATTTTTCTGGTAGTTTCGGTTGGTATTCTAACAGCTAACAGCCAACACATGGGTACACGGTCTTCTGTATGAGCAAACACACATACAAACCACTTCCTTCAGTTATTAAACAAGAAATTTCATCCCCTTGACCACTGACCTCATCATACGTCAGTTCCATCCTGTTGCCACCGTTACCACGTATTTAAAATCGTGAGAGGTGAGGTTCTCAAGGCGGTACGTACTGAGTAAGAGTACAATCTCCTGGGATATCAACTCGTACAGTTTGGTAGATTAGGTACCACAGTTTCGGAGCAACCTGCTACTTTGCGCTTCAGGGTAGAAGGTGGTAGAATGTTCCTCCAAAGTGGTAGTACCTGCCTACCGAACTAAACAAGGTCACACATTCCAGAAAACCCTAATCTCATTTACAAGCATATTATTATCATCCGCTGAAGTTTGCTGTGGGTGGCTATTATTCCAGTTTCGTATTCGAAAAGTCCCGGGATCAAACCTGGAGACAAGCTCTCCTGAAGATGTTCGTTGTTTTCCCCAAACTCACTACCTCAAAATAGGCCAAGACCACCACCTTTCATAACCTTTCCAATTCACTATTCACTGCAAGAAAAATATCTGCTGGTCTTTGTAGTAATTGTAAATTTAAGTGTAAAAGAAAATAACATTCTACTAAACACTGTTGTAATTACCACAGTGAACTTGCCGTTAAGCCATGCAGGTTCTTGGATCTCTACAGCGGGTAATAATCACATTCCGAACACTTATTGAGTATTGTGTTGCATGTGCTGGTCTTCAGATAGGTGATTCCCGGTTCAATGGACCCTATTCAATGTCTACATATCCAAATCACACAATATTCAATCCAACAGAATGCATAAACTGTTTCCAGATATTCTGTATTTCTTGCTAGTCAATCCTACATGTTTCGATCCATCATGCGGTCATCATCAGGGATTCATATCAAAACAGCATTTCAAAAAACTGAACTAGCAAGGTATATACATACCAAAAAGATACAAAAAGACGGTCAGTTAACGATGTGGGCGATTAGTTGTGTAATGGATCCCTGGTATACTACGTTTTGAAGATTGCCTGTGATGTGTGGATCAGACAATACATATTAAAAAAAGTCTACAGAGCCATAAGTTCGAAAACCGTGTCTTCATCGGAAGGTGCCCGAAACACAGACAGGCCCAAAAAAGGGGGGTAGGAAGATAATATAAAAGTTCAAGTTCGCCCTGAAGGCCCAGAGGAGGAGCACAAGTACAACTCAGCTCTTTCTTTAACCTCGGCGCTAGATGAGGGTGGGTGGTCAACGCCACGCCCCCGGTCGCTTTACCCCCGGGAAAGAGACACGGTATCCAATGTACAGGAGACCGGATGGGCCCCAGGGCCGGTCTGGACACGTTTGGAAAATCTCTCCCAGACTGGGATTCGATCCCCGGGCAGTCCAGCACGTAGCGAGTCGCTATACCGACTACGCTACCCCGGCCCACGAAAGCATAACATATGCACGAAAAAAGCTTTTGTTCGTTTCCACCTACAGCCTGTCTGTTCCTTACACATTTCTCCAGGATTCCCTTTAGGCGGATAATGATTCGGCGATACACTACGCCTAAGTACAAAATAACTGTGTAGGTAGTTGCACAATGCAAGCCAACCTCTCAGAATTTGAACAAAATTGTTACTGTAGCCAATATGAAACATCCCTAAATTTGAAACTCCCAGTAACACAAAAACATACCACGCAATTCCTGCTCTTCATTGTCTGTAACACAAACTCCATGCTGCTAAGTCCTCGAGAAGATACCCTTCACTCAATCGCTGAAGAAATTCCTCGTCCTTTATTGACCCGAAGATGCATTACGTTGCTCGCAACAGGCAACCACTGATCTCTATCGTTACCATATGATTATAGTCCACACCCTTGTATATTATTAAGATTCGTTTTAGTATTATCCTCCCACGTAATATGGATGTCGAAAGGTATGCTCAAATTTTACAAATAAGATTTTGTATGCATTTCTCATCTCTCCCAGACGTGCTACATGTTCCGATCTCATTCTGATTTACCTGACTGACTTAGCAGTCGTACTTAAAGGTACAAATTATGAAGCTCTTAATTACGAAATTTTCTCCAACCTTCGGTTACTTCCTGTCTCTTAGGTGCAGCAACACCCTGTTCTCAAACAGCGTCTATTTCTTTACATATGATAGACAGGCTTTGATCACGTACATGTACAATTTTAGGTTCGATATCAAGAAAATGTTGCTACCGAAAGTTTTAATAAACTGTATTCCAGCTGTCCAGTGGTTTAAACAAGCGAACAACCACAGTAGCCGAGTCGAATACAACTCACAGTTCTAACCATCTGCGGAGATAATTACACTGTCCGTCGTCAGAACGAGTGAGGGGTGAATGTACAGGCATATTAATACTATTGCCACTACTATTACGGGTTATGTCACGTGAAAAAATGAATCCTTTGACGTCAGATATGAGGTTTCCACTGCGGTAAGGAAAAAGCCCACACATTGTCTTGTGGGAAACAGTTTGGTGGACAGGTACATACCAAACTACAAGGTATCAAATTCCAGAACAGAATTCGTCACAATTATTTGACATGTGGATGAACCTCAGAACTGATAATCGCAGGGCGTTGTACCTAAGCCGAATTACACAAAACACAAAATCTCGAACACAGTACTCGCCACGAGTAAGATAACATAAATAACAATATGTGAAATGCCCAAAACAAAACGTGCGTTAGAATATATTTAACACACTAATCAACTGTTTAATATTTAACAAGAGTGGTAGTAATATATTTTTTCCTCGCCGTATTATAAATAGATCCACGCCATTTCCCCGAAATAATATAACAAACGCACTGTCCTATTTGTACGCTTTAATGCACACATTCCAAATAGCATTTGGGAATAAGAAACACTTTCGGTTTACTTTCCAAAAGCCGTCAAAACACTTCGATCCCAATCCTAGTTCCCTTGCATAATGCTGCAGTTATTCCATTATTCCATCTAGAAAAATCACTATGCCAGGCCTACTCAGCCTTTTACGTAGAGCGGGCAACTTTGGCAAAATTTTATCTGCCTGCCGGCAACATGAAATTCACTACACAGAATGAAGAATAAATAAGTATATGTACAATTATATGTACAATATTACCAGGGTATTTTTTATATAATCACATGCAATAAAAATATAAAATGATGATAGGAAAATTTACAAAAAAAAATCAGTTCACATAGGATAGGGTGTCGCTATTTTTAGTACAAATTTTACAAAATAAATTAATAATGTATGTCTCCACAAATAAACAACACGTAAGTTTTCAAAAATGTTTCGGCGTTTTGACTCAGTTTTGCCAGGGAAGGGGTTAAACGACCTTTTCTCATTTCGAATGTGTCGCGGGCAACGTTGCCCACGAGCTACGTGTTGGGTAGGCCTGCCCTACGCATTAAATGATCATCTTTTTCGGAGGGGAGGAAAGTCAGGGGGGGGGGGGCGTAAGCGTAGGTAAGTTGGACAAGGTTGACTGCATGCTTGCTAATACACCTGTCACTAGCCAAAAATTGTTTAACCAGGACACCGGAGGAACATCAGGACCGCAGTTTGTTAACAAGAGTTGGACTGCCGTGCAATATTCATTACGGGAAGAAGTGAGAGAGATGTCTTATTTAACGACGCTGTCAATTGCTGAGATTACGTAGCGTCGGTGACGAACGAAATACGAGTATGGAGAAGTGGTGAGATGATATTTACATGGGGAAACCGAAGTACTCGGAAGAAGGAGCGTGGGGCGGTCCCAGTGGCACCGAAACACTACAAACAGTACAGGCCTATAACACACGCTAGAAAAAATACGCCAATGTATGTTAGTAAAAATATGATTCTGGCTTGTATTTATTCGATATTACGGACAAGAAGTCAATCACCTTCTATCTTCCTTTGATTTCAGAGGGAAGAGGCGGGGGAATTAAAAACAAAGAAGAGCAATGAAAACTACAAATAAGTGTGTTGGGCAGCAAAGATATTGATTATGATATATGCAAAATCAATGCGCTTAATTAACAGTTTAAAGCACAGTGATAGCCGTGCATGATCTGCTCCAACATTAAGTAGATATGCAGTTTAGCATGTTCTCACAGCGAGCAGCCACTTTCTCCCTGAACATTCAGCAACAAGTTGGTTTCAGCATGTATTATATTAAGTTCCTGCTTTAAAGGCTCAAATAAAATATTAACATAAAAACCAAACACACTACACATTGTTATTATTTAACCAATGAACCCAAAAGTTCATTGTCCTCTTCAGAAAGGCCGCCAATAAATACACATCCTAGACACATAAATCGCATACAGGATTCATGTGTCTAAGATGACCGCATACTGAAGTCTCTAAGAACAGTTTCAGTATTAACGTCCATCCACCACTAGAACTCCCAAAGTGATTTCTTCACACACTTTCAACGAATTTCTCATATCGTCATGCGTGCTACCTGCCCAAACTATCCAATCCGTCTTGCGCTTATACAGAAGCACCTCTTTTAACTATTTTAAATGTTCAGCCCAAATAGAAATTAAAAAAATAGGGTATGCCAATACAGCAGTTCTGTATAAACATTTCACTAGGAGACTGATGTCCAGTAAATGTGTAGCATAATCACAGAAGCCGGCAACCTACCCAAGCATGCATTTCGCAGCACAATCACAAAACAAACTGCACACCTGTAAAGATGAGCCGCCAACGCGCTTTATTTCAGGCCTAATACGATCAAAAACTAATAACCAAATAGGCCTATACATGTAGAGCGGTCGACATGTAACTTTCCACATTACAAGAATTACGTCTCAACAGAAGCGCCATACTTCCACATAACCATCACTGTTCAATATTTCGGGACTCTTCATAAATTGGCATTGTTCTTGCCTCAGACCATGTAAATTTATTGTCCTAAACAATATTTGAGCCTAAAGGGAGATGAAGAAAACTGCATAACGAGGAGTTTCCTAATGCGCACTCTTCACCAAATATTATAGGATGTTCATATCGAGAAGGACGAGATGAAAAAGCCATACAAAATTCAGTCGGAATACATGAAGCGAACAGACTACTAGCTGCAAGACTCAGACACAGAACGAAGGTCGTTATTAAAACCGGTCTTCAAGGAGGCCGTGTGAGTGGAAAAGTTGCAGGGGGGAGGGGGCGGGGCTTAACAACACGGGAACTAACCTCACAGTTCGACAGGAAGCCACCAACTTATTGACACTCTAAACGACTATCAGCTTCTCAAGACGTATTTTGTTTTGTGGAGTTGGGTGATGGACACTTTAATCTTAAGTTCAATGCAAATTGGTTTGAAAGTGGACAAGGCAATGTGTTGAAGAACGTCGGCTTTACACAACAAAGGGGTACAATTAAAGCAGGTGGAACATAAGCCGAAGGAATGTCTGTAAGAATGGAACGGCTAGAATTCTCACCTTGCAAAGCGTACGACTATGTTCGCCGCACATACTTGCAAAACACAGCCTATGTATAAAACATATCATTTATCGCTGGCCTGACAGCACCGAGCAGTCACGGGATGACGCAGATGAAGCAGGCTTTGTATGCCATAAAGTTGCCGTGCTCCGATGAGAGACAAAAGAAACGCTCTGTAAAAGGTACAATACCACTATTACTTCCCAACTGTATTAGTTCCCTGCTTTGCGAGTATTAAATTAACGATTCTTTTCCATAAATGTATGGAATTCCGCTACACTGAAAAAACACACACGGCCAGGATATCAGAACTTATCATAAGGTTATACTAAGACGGTGGATCAATCACCTGATGCCGAAAACTGCTAATTCACTTCTTTTTAACAAGTAATATTGCTTGCTTCCCGGAAAAGAGCCCCGGGTACCAACTGAATAGAAAACTAGCTGGCCCCCAGAGCCGGTATGGACGCTTTGGAAAACAGGAGAAAATCTAGCCCGTAGAGAAAATTGAAGACCGATTACGTGGTCGGAACGCAAATGTGATTCTCAAATATCGTTTCAAAATTTTTTAGGACTCCCCAGACGGGGGGTGGGGGGTGGGGGGGGTGTCAAAGACCTGGTACCTTATGGGTCCACACCACACGCGCATTGTCATGACTGTTCTGTGTTTAAAAAAACTTCATCAACATTATCATCAACACCGTCGTTTGCGCATGCGGTGTGCTACTGAGATCATCACATAAGAAACTGTACATATTAATACATTTTCGCTTACTCAATCGAAGCAATTTCAATTCCTACCTCAAACAGCCCAATAATAGTCTGCCCCTCCGTTGTGGATGGGAGCAATCGTCCTTTATTCCGAGAATGATATGAAACACAAATACACTTTGTGTACAAACTGCAGCTTTTTTAAAACGTCAAAGCAGCTGATACAAAAACGAGCGCTGTAGCAAAAAAAAAACCGCTGGCTTTGAAAGTTTATGAACGACATCTAAAGATAGCATTCCTTACGTGAAACGAGGAATTAAGGCACCAGAATTCACGTTTGTTTAAATGAATCTCTACCTTCATGTTACGAAACAACAGGTTGATTATCACAAGTACCTTGTTTGAAGTTATGAATATCAGCGCTGTAACACAACTGCTGCTGATATAAACTGCCTTGAATGATCAGAACTCCCTGAATTGCACGTTCTATTACGGAAGGTTCTTTGTCTAACGGAACAGGAACATCGAGAGGGAAAAAATTGTGCGTTCCGTAACAAGAATGAGAGCATCTCAGCCTACATTCCTCCATAAACTGCTTGTCTGCTTACCCATTCCGTTCTATGCATAGCTTCTTTTCCCTTCATAATGTTTAAAGAACCTCTTGCCCTTATGTGCACGCGGTGGCACAGTTGGTTGAGGCACTGCGCTACAAGCCGGAAGGTCGCGGGTTCGATTCCCGATGGTGTTATTGGAATCCTTCCGGCAGCACTATGGCCCTGGGGTCGACTCAGCCTCTAACAGAAATGAGTACCAGGAATATTTCCTGGGGGTAAAGGCGGCCGGTGCGTAGGGCTGACAACCTTACCATCTTCAAGTGCCGATTGTCTAGAAATCTGGGAGCCTCAACCTCCTGGAAAACCTAAGGGCCTGTCCAGGCCTGTAATGGGATTGCTTTACCTTTTTACCTTGCCCTTATGTTTCATCAGTGATTCCTACGACCTTTGCACAAGAACTACACGTGCCGACTGGCATACATTACGTAATTTTATACGAGGGATGAGGCCACTTGGAAGACAAGTGCACTCAGGGCGTCTTTTAAAACGGATACTACAGAAACAAATTCGATCACACTGGCCGAATGGGCTATGGTACATACCGTCTCCAAACGCTCGCCCACCAAGGCCGTTGGTACGTAGTCCTAACACTCCCCCACTGAGGTCGTTGGTACGTACTGGTCCCGCGAATATGGCAACGTAACTGCAGGTGCATAAAAGGCGGGGAAATTCTTGAAACGCTGAGTGACTATCAGACACTCGGGAAGAACTGTGCTCCATGGCATTTGTTTTCCCTGATAAATTGAATAAATTATATACTGCCTTAATGCTGATAAATATTTCGAGTTACATATCGTTAAGGGATACCACCTACTCGCAGTATGTTCTCTAGAAATACTGCGAGTAGGTGGTAGAACAACATCATTAATGACGGTGGATGCAACGTGCTTTGTAAAATCGGTACGCACCTACCAGACCACAAGGCGCCATATTCCAGAAAAGGAATCTTCAAAGAATATTTTGCATAATAATCCTACCTTCCACAAATTCAGTAAATCAATTTCAGGTGCACGCAAATCATAACAGCCAAACGAAATTCTTCACACACAAGAGTTCAGCACAGCCCATTTACCATTCTCAGTGAAGTCTATTAAGAAGGCAGCACACGTAACACACCATTACAATTCTACTTTATGGCCAAATTGCAAAAAAAAAACATAAATCACAAATTCCATTCTTTCGGCCGCAGGTTAGGTACAATCCGACCTCAATATACGCTCAAAGTCTTAAAAATATAAGCCTTCATATATGTCACCGCCCCCCCCCCAAAAAAACACATAGTCACATTTCCGGTCTCAGAATGAAACAAAACGTTACTGCTTTGGAAACTGTATTCACCTCGTGTAGTGCACATCACGACTAAGCTTAATAACCTTACTCGAAACACATAACTTACAACAAAAGGCGGAAAAAAGATGAGTCACGAAAATGAATGGAAGATTAGCCGACGGAAGTAAGTGAAGGCGTAGGTTTCCTCTAGTCCATAAATGTCGACACATTTCCACGGGACGTTGCCTATCCCTCCATCCTACAATAAGCTTTCGGCTTTCTTCAAATGCATCGATGTAACTGTACTCAAAATTCGGTTCCTACGAAAACAGTGCATCTCTATGGCAATGATCATACGGTTAATTCCGTGAATAACAGTTACTCTTTCAGCGAATCATAAAAAAAACAGGCACTGTGCAGGTATAATCAAATTTTGGAATGTTAAAAGTAGGTGGTATATAGAGTTAATCACTGTGCTTTAAAGGGTTAGATATCAATTGACTTCCGATGAGTTTGAGCGGAGTCTGACAAGCACAGGTTTCAGCATAGATGAAAATTCAATTCCTTCATTAGCGTTTCTTGTTCCAATAAATTTTCACATCCCTTACATCATTACAGAGGAAGTATGCTTATTTATTACAAGAAAAGAAACAAGTACTTACCATATTGGTTTCCTTATTTATCTTCTTTGCAAAACGAACATCTGGAATTATAAAAATAAAAGTTACACGTGCATGCTTCAACAGCTCAAAATGTGGACAACTTATCAGGAATCTTATGATTACCACGACTAGTGTCTCCTGGAATGTGAAGCCATGCAGTTTCGTAGACAACTAACAACAATTCGAACATGCCACCTCTATCTTCAAAACGGAAGAGTAATACAGAAGCCATCCTACGGAACACCACTGTATGAGGTTCGAAATTCTCACGGCGGTGAATGTTAAGACTGTCTCTTCTACAGTGAAGATGGAGACAGCAGGTAACTTCGAAAGGCCTGTACTAATCTATCAAGCCACAAAGCGTTAGATCCCACACGGCCATAACTCTTAAAATATTCATCTACGTGACAACCTCAAATCCTACTCAATCTTAGGATTACTTTCTCTCACTGCGGAGGTTCGAGTTCGACCCCAGACCAGTCCGTGTGAAATTTGTGATGGATAAGATGGTACTGGGACAGGTTTCTGTCCGAATGCTTCGATTTTCCCTGTCAATAACATTCCATTAAGGCTCCATGCTCACATTTCATTCACTACCACCGACGCTATACAATCTTCGCAACATACAGCGTAGTTAAATAACCCCATCTCTCCCTCTCTCACGACGAGAATTAAGAAATCCCAACACATCCTAATGAGGGAGGATTACACAATCAATACGTTTCCCCTCTAATGGAACATAAAAGTTAAGACAATAAATGAAGAAAAATTAAAAATTCATACAGCGTAATTGGCTGACAATGTTTTGCTGTATCGCCACCTGTTCTCCGTGTATCTGTTGCATCACAGACTCCACCTGCTGTTCCGTAATCCAGGAATACAATGCATTCTAAAGAAACCTGGACGATTAGAAAGGCATAGAAAACGAGGCTGCTGGCATAGGAAACTAAATTTATGAGAACGACAGGCCACATAATACTAGATCATAATTAAACGAAGACATTTACGGGAATTAAAAATGCAGCCAATCATCATAAAAATTGGAAACAGCAAGCAAGTACAGAAAAATCAAAGAATACCAAACAAAATACGACCTACAAAACCTGAAGAGAAGACAATTCTCGGAAGATCACCGAATAGACAGGATGAAATAGGCAACTTGGGGTGCAATTCTCAGAGTGATGGTGATAATGACCACAGGCGACCGAAAGTAAATCCGCAGAACTCTCATACACTTAACAACAAATCGACAAAGCTACGGAATGTACGTGTGTGGCAGTGGTTAATCAATTTTAAAATACATCACACTAACAAAATACAAAGATTTCCAACACCAATACAATAGCGTAACCGACTGTGAGTCTGTGTACTGTTCACTTACGAATTCTGACACACGCAGCAGGAAATGCAAGTACAGGGACAACATGTCGAGGTAACACAGCCGGTTCTGGAAGAAACTTGTACGTCACCTGCAAAACGCGTTGGCTTGAAAAAACGTAAAACGTTTAAATCAGTAGGCAACTGTGTTTACCGAAATCACTACTGAATGTACTCGCCGAAATTTACATTATTCACTCACGGCTTCAGCAAATATACAGTCAGTTAAGATACAAACATACTAAACTTTAAGTAATTTTGAAGAATTAACTTACGGTCACTAAATAGCGGGCACACAGTCTTCCCACAGCTGTGTCCAATTTGATGCTTAATGATCCCGTTCTTCATTGGTTTCTGAGACACACAATTCTGCGTCAACATCAGTTCCAGTTCACAGGAGAATGGCGAACATTACAGCATACTCTTCACTACTTAGTGCTCAGATGATTAAATTAAGAAGGACCAGATGGATGGGGTGTACAGAACGTACGGTAAAACAGGTTGTACATGCATAATTTTATCTGGAAAACATCAAGTTAAGAGACCAGTTGACGACATACTCAAGTATTGTAAAACTGACTTAGTGAAATAAGTTAAGGCAAATGTAAACTTTGCTGTTCAAGAGATGGTAATGAAAAGCTCTGTAACGAGCGTAAAGTCTCTGCGGATCCCACACCATAACGAGAAACTTGTTAAGGATTCAGGTCTTCCTGAATATGACGTTCTTCTTGAAGATGGAGACACTACGTTCCTCTCGTCACATCCCACTAGACTGAATCCTCGGCAATGCCATACTATATGAAAGCCTCGAATCTCGCAAGGAATTTGTCTTAACATGCATATCTACAAGGTGCTCCTCAAAATAACAAACCAGGGGATCCAAGACTTCTATTTGGAAGGTACGCAGTTCGTGCTTCGGCTAAAATAACGCACGCCTAAGGGTTTCCGTTGGTTTCGTGATTTTTTCCGGGTAAATGCTCAGGTAGCACTGTCGATCATAACACGGCCACCTCTTTCCATGTACTTACTATTCACGACAATCTTCCCACTCCATTCAAGCTTATAAGCCTATGCAGCGACATGATGTAGTTAAATAACAGTCTAACAGTACCTGATCTGTAACTCATTTTACTTAGGTAAAGTAAATAACACAGCTTTCGTACCGTTAATATTTTTACACATCTTCGGTATTAATAAGACATTCGCTTCACAGTGATTGGATTTTGAAGGCGTCATTGCTGTACGGGAGGATTGTTACTTGTCTTCACTAACGTCGTAAATCCGCACCAGAAATTCTGACAGTGAACTCTCACTGAACGTAATTATTTGCCGCATAAGATAGACATTGTGGTTTCCGTATTTCATTGAGTATGGGTTACATATCTAAAATAACATGCTCACGCTGTACTCAGAAGTGAGTTTAAACCACTTAAATTCCTACAATGAATTGTAAAATCTAAATTGCTTAAGTCTGAAATGACTCACACGCACTTAGAACCGGTACAATGCCAATTAAACCAGTATATTAGATGAGCTTAGCAAGTTAACTTTTTGACCATAGGGTTAATTGTGGTAGTACTAATTGCAGTATAAAATACCACAAACATAAGTACTCAACCTGTCACCTCCATTAAAAGATACTGATACCAAATGCTAGTACTACCGTCCATGTAACCGACACAATCCCGGCCATTCACGTCTGCCTTGCGCTACCACAATTTGTACGTACACTGAACCCAAGCTAACGGCCGACGTTGTTAACTCAACACAGGTCGTTATATATGAGGACGGCAGTTGTTTACTCAGGCGCAACCGCCAGTCGTGCTATAATTCTATTACTACTAATATTACCACGATCACCACCACAAATTATGAGATAAAAAGCAAACCTCCTCACGAACCGCAATGTACATGTACTTTACTCAAACATTTCTTACATTAGTAAACTTCACCCTAAAAATGTTGAGACGCAACATGATGTAAGCGGTTACATCAATTCATTGGTAAAAAAGTAACAGGCACACAAAATAAACGCGCGCCATTGCAAAGAGCAACTCAAAAATCTATTTTTTGCGCGCATTACTAAGAAGTACTTTCAACTCTTGCCACAAGAATACAGCACAGACGTAAGATGGCGAATCAAATGGAAAAAGCGTATTGTGTGCTGGAGTTTCACTCAAACAAACCTGTGATGTCTGCCCAGCGAGAATTCAGAATAAGGTTCGCAAAGAATTCTCCAACCGCGAAATCGATCAGTGCTATGAAAAAAAAAACCTGTGACTCATGCGTTGTTTCTGTAAGGGGAAGAGCTCAAGCCGACAAAGTACGAGTGTGCATACAACTGATCGTGTTCGGCAGGCTCATCTGAGCAAGAGTCAACAGTCAGGCTAGTCGGAAGTGGAATGTACCACAGACAACAGTGTGGGAAATTCTTCAAAACGGCTTGCTGCCCGGCCTTAATAACTGACATTTTTGAAACACATAACACCAAACGGAAAAGAGGCACGTTTTGAATTTTCGGCCAAAACGATGGACCGTACTGCAGAAGATGTAATTTTCCTACCACAAAAATCTGTGCCAGCGACGAAGCAACATTTTATCTTTGTGGGGAAGGTCTAGAGGCATAATATCCATATGTGGGGATGTGAATATCCTCACGCTGTGGTTAAACATGTAAGGAACAGCCAGAACACAAATGTTTTTATGCTCTGAGCTGTGGTATAAATAAAGTGTACCGACTTTCTTCTATGTAGAGAAAAGCAGTTAAACGAAGTTACCTACTGTGACATGTTGGAGTTGTAGTTAACGCCCATCTGCATGAAGACAAACCAAATGTTATTCTATATGCTCTGATGAAGGAATGTCACATATAACCATATTAACTTTATGGACTTTCTCCATCGTCTAATGCGTTAAAATTAACACAATTAATACAACACTACGTTTCGGGGACAGGGTCGGCTTCCGTCTTCAGACTTGCTTCTAAAGCATGTTACTATATAATTATACTCATCCCTCGCTTTTCGCGGGTTCGTACTTCGCAGTGTCGCAAATTCGCGGTGTGCGGTGTCGCCCCAAGAATAAAAATACATCACTGTTGCCCTTCAATGGATAGGAGCATCAAAACTGTTCGACAACTCGAACAGATCTTCGAGCCATACCGCATCGTATTAAGAGAGTTGAAGGAAAAAAGAAGCAGCTCCCATTACAATGTTTCTGCAAAGAAAATACAACACTGATAATACTAAAAAAATTGCTTTGGGGGGGGGGGGGTCAATTATTAGCAGATTTTCGCTTATCGCGGGGGTCTTGGAACCTAACCCCTGCGAAAATTAGGGAGTAAGCGTATTTACATTCTTGTTTAACACAAACTAGCGTCAATCAGTGAACACAACATGTTCCAAAAACAGTTTAAAAACTATGTCGAAGCAAATCTCGCTAAACATTTGGTGCACAATATTCATCACGGGTCACTGTGAATATCTTCTTTCACTAGACGGTAGTGCTAGTGGTGGTGGTGTGTAGATCAAACTGGTTGTCGACCACCACATCACAAGCTCCTTATAAGAGTGCGCGTTTAATTTTTGTGTGGCTATTGATTTCTTACAAATAAATTCGTGTAGTCGCTCACAGCATTTCAAAAGCTCTGAGACATTCGAATCCATCCTATAAAACTTGCTGTTTATAAAGACTTACAATACGAAAACCATTAATATAACTGGAAGTCGAAAAACAAGATAAAAGTGACTGACACACCGATAAGGACAATTCGTCTGTTCGCACCGTCCACACAACGCCTCGTACACTGACCGATCGTTTTGAAATTTTTAGCACGTAATACTAATAATTCTCGCCGCTAAAACATTCCGAACATCTTTCACGCTAAGAAGAGACAGACGTATTTTCTCACACGGTTGTATAAGTCACAGGTCCCAAGGCACCCACACTGAGACACTCAGGGAAGAAGTCCCATGGAACATTCCTGCTCTTGTTTCCCTGCCCATCGTATTCACCCCTTACTCCACTGCAGTCGTCAACTCATTCTGTGGATAGTGATGAACTCTGTCAGCAACAACTGCTTTGAGCCGGCTGACACACGACAGTGGACAGGAGGGGAATGCTACAGCAAAGGAGTGGAAGCCTCGGTCACTGTCATTCCCACATCCATGGGACCTCTTTCCGCAGGCTCGGTTATAGTGCATCTGTGCAGTGAGAAAGCTGGGGAATGATTTATTGTACTTACCTACTTTAAATTAAAGGACACTCAGCATAACTTCAAACATGCCAGTAAATGTACTGCAAGTTAAAGATTTAAGGAACACGTTTTCCAAATGCATTCTCTGCGATTTTGCACACCTCACTAAAAGGGATGGTGACTGGTTGTTCTTAACAGACAAATCAGACTTCAGACTTGTATTCAGAACTGGTCTTTTCGTATTTTGAGTGGCCTTCCTTCTCCTTCAGGAGGACCTACTTGGTGCATACTGACAACACGTTCCAATAAATCTGCTTTCTTTCATACTTTCCAGACGGAACAAATTCTTATGATCAGATAGAGATGTTCCGTGATGTACCGCCGTGCTGTATGGTAGGCAGGTAACAACGCTTCGTAAGAATTTGCCGCCTCCATCCTCAGAACAGATACCGTTTCGAGGGAACTTTCTGCCTCCGTCTTCAGGGTACATGAAGTTTATTACGTACCTTAGTAAAAATGTAACCTTCTTTCCAGAACGTTTCAAGTCGTTGAGGTTAGGCATCACTGATCAATTTATTTGAACAGTTTCCCGTTCAAACACCAAAGAACTTTATGCTTGTGTTGCAGATAAACGTTGTAAACTTCAATTGGGCCTACATATTATTTCATGCGCCACTTTTATGCACGATGAGTTCATCTTGCGGGTTAAAAAAGGTATGACTGGTGTAAGGTATGGGGTTATATCTGTTTGATTGATATAAAACAAATTTAAATCACCAGACACTGCACAGTCTCCTAGCAAATACCAAATACCATCGACATCTGCGGAGTTTCGGAAATGAAACACGCCGACAGACACAACTTCCGAATTAAGAGTTAATTTTAGTCATCATGTAAATAGAACGAATAATGCAACAAAGAGAAGCTGGTTTCAAATAACATACAACTAAGTCTTCTATATAAGAAGAATGCCTAAATCCTGATCAAAAGCAGCACCACACCACGGACTCGTATGCCTACAATAAACATGGAATTACAGTTTAAGTCAAAACCAACAAATGCACAAGATTATTAACAAGTATAAGATGTATTTTCAACCCCTCTGACTTAAACTCACGATAAAATGCACGGTACATACAACATAAAAAATGGAATTACAGCTCCACGCATCCCAGCAGTGGAAAAATGCCTGCCGCTACCAAGAACCGCAGCCCGCAGCCAGTCACTGTACTGAAGGGGGCAGCCCGCTGGTACAGCTTCTTGTTAATACACGTGTACACTTCAAGATACCAAACTATAACGCACGTTATAAAAACCTCAGTCGGTACGCTTACTGGGTTACAAATCGCGTATAATTTCTTGCAATATTTCTGCTACTAAGTCCGTGGAAAATTTGAACCCCTAAACAACGTCGTACCTGCAAACATACTAATCCGGAAAACAGTTGTTAATTTCTGTACTATTATTATTCCTACTGTTACTTTTCAATGAAAAATATAAAATGTAGTCTCGATTCAGCATTCTGTTAAAGGATAGACGGAAACAAACCCGTTCATTCTTATTAGTCAAACCAATAATAAAGTAGTTATTTGAATAATTCAGTAGTATGAAGACTGGATACGACATACCATTCATTTCAAGCTTATGTCCATATCATAAATCCGCTGTAAAGTGTAGGACTTGGCATTTTTGGATTCTTATGTCACCTCATACACTTTCACACATCACAAAAAATATATCCTTTTGAAAATACCACGTTAGACAAGACTAGTTCGAAACTTTCATGGGCACAATATTTACGATAGCACAAACGCGACAGTTCTGCAGCCTAATGTCCCACTGCTATACGTGGACACTGGGTTAACAGCGCGTGCTATAGGAAACTCTATAAGGTAGCCGAAACTGCTCCTTACGGAAACTATGTGTACAAAACTTAACGAACTCGTTACGGGGGTTTGCGATAATCTTGCTAATTATTACAGCACAAACATTACGACTTCTCCTCTCAATCCCCACTAGCACTCAGTTCTCCAGCGCCTTTAAAATACTTCGTAGGCCTAAGACTACGTTTCCCCAGGAACTTATTCAATTGGACGCTTAAAACACGAGTTAATCGAACAGTATCTAACGGGTAATAGCCATGCTGCTGACTGACCGACACAACTTTTTTCCAATAAGACACTATTGAGTGTGTTGGTGCTAAAATTGTTTGAAGGGCACGCGACATCAGGAAGTATTACCAATACCTTCAAAATCAAATTGAGTTTGAAAGTTTAGATGCGTTGCCACACCTTACTTATACGCCCACGTGTGAATACACTTCCTGAACATAACGTACAGTTAACTTAAATTTCTACGAGTTCCCCCACTACATGATATTTACAGGACTGCACAAGTTATTCCTTCGGTAGCCGACAGGTAAAATGGAAGAAAAGAGAAAATACGAAGGAAGAAAAAAATGGAATTTGAAAGACAAGGAAAAATAAATGCGTAAGTACCTAGTGAGGGGCATGAAGCAGGTTACACAGCGGTGGCCTCCTTTCAATATTTTTCTTCCCAGGGAGTTCCTTCACACATTTTTCACTTCCAGCATGGAGTACCTGCTCCCAGTGAGACCCCATCCACGAAATGGCTTTCCCGATCATCCGAACTACACATGCAGACCAGATCTACGTATCACTCCGATCAACAGGAAAGTACAGGCTATTCCGGGCCACGACGACACACACATGGCGTGTGTCGTCGTGGCAGCGCTCACAGCCACGATTACGATTTAGCATCGATCGGCCGTTACTCCAGACATTAGTACATAACTTCCCGCCCAGTAAGGGCGTTTGCTTGTGCTTCATTGTATTACAAGTGAGCTTTACTGAAACCTGAATACGAACGGTTTATATTACGGAGGTGAACTCTGATTTATGGTTATCTACGACGATAGCTTAATCAAATAGTGAAATTCCGAGAAAGAATATGATACAAAATGGTCAGGCCCTCACACCATTTAATCTAGAACACAGCGACACTAAAAGCACTGCCATGGCAAGGACTGCAGGCTAACAACTGCTGTCAGAATGTTGTGAGAATCTGTGATTGACATTGGGACGACCGGGCAACAGCGATTCGATTCCCGACAGGAAAAGTGATTTCTCTCTTCCACGAAGAGTCCATATAGGCTATGGAATCCAACAAGCCTCCTATCCAATGAATCCCCAGTGGTAAAGCAGCCGGGATACATAGCCGGTCACCCTCTTCCATCCAGTGCTGTCGTTATGAAAGCGTAACACTCCACAGTCCCACCACCACCACCACCACCACCACCACACCACCACCACGAAGGCGTGGTGCTTACTTAAGCACAGAAAATACTCGCCGGCTTACGAGCAGAATAGCACATCTACAGTTTCAAAACTGTTTTCTAGGAAGCAGAAAAAAGTAATCAAGCGGTTTGTTTCTCTTTGTAAATTATTTCACGACGGGATGTTAATGTCTCTGATTTTAATAACCTTGGCACTGTTTCAGGACATCTTACGTACTGTGCATATATATAGTACATAGACCTACATATACAGGGCATACACAAAAGAATGGTGCGGTTTTAATAATGTTCACTATTAAAACCGCACCATCCTTTATGTATGCCCTGTATATGTTATCTGCAATATTTTTCATTTAAGAGAGATCTAATTTTAATACTGATTGTAAAAAGGCTACCTTCGCCGCAACTGCCATAGAATTAAATCAACAAGCGCCACCTTCACTATGGCAAATATTAATAAAAGAAGCTTATATATGGTATATTAAAATAAGCAAGTTTAGTAAATAATGAGCACTACTACATGATGACCATGACAACTAATACATAGGCATGTGCTCTCTGGTTTGCCGAAGCCCAAATGGTCGGTAAGATCCCATATACAGATAAATACCACGAACTAACTTCATTTTTTCGAAGTACCTAACACATTTTACGGCAATACTAAATGAACTATCGATTAAAGTTTACATCTCAAACGTAAGGGAAGAATGCGATTTCGTACTTCCTAATTTAGCATAAAGGCAATACTCAACTGAACACCTCTCTATAACCTACGATGGTGGCTTCATGGTGGCTTAAATACAATCGGAATACTGTAAGCCATATAGTTTAGTGTACTTTCATAAATGTTTTGTTCCCCGTTTGACTGATATTATATCCAAACACACACCGAGTTGATCGTTCTGTTTAGTTTTCAGTGCTATTCTGCTCTGGCGGTTACGCAGTTTCCATTCTCATTTTCTCCTACCGTGCCTTAGCTCCGGAAATACAGGTTTACATAAATTCCTTTCCTTGAGCTGTGTTGCTACTCATTTCACTGCACACCATGCACGAGTGGGCACCAGTATAGGGGAGATACCGTGTTCGAATTGCAGATCGAATGCGGCCTATTCTGACATCTTCCGTGGGCTTCCCAGTCCCTTCAGACGAATGATACGATGACTTACGTACACGTCCCTTAAAATTAATTGCTCACTAATTACCATATTATTCGATACAACATAATTCAAGAACCTGAAAGCGTTGTTACAAACCAAGATGGAGTAGGAGGAAGAGGACGAAAAGAAGAAATGAATGAATGAATGAATGAATGAATGAATGTGATACTCCTTTCATCGTGGCTCGTGGTATTTTCCTCGCTTTCAAGGATTATTTGCCCTCTAAATGACAGCCACAGTCTACATTTCGAACAATATTTTTGTCAGCTGTCTTGGGGGTATCTTCACATGATCGGCTTTCCTCAGAACATTTTGGCGAAAAAGACTTCCCTAAAGATTCCGATATCTAGTTTTCATTAGGTTCACTGCAATCAGTCTCACACCAACACCACACGTCGCTCATTGTACGAATGTATTGTTTATGTTCTCATTCTGTAGATCATGTACGAGCGATACGTAGCCCGAATTTCCTTTTACTTCATGATTTATCTGATTATCATTTAGCTGTAATTCATATTCAACCCCATGCTGTAACACAACACAAAATCCAGCTAACAAAGCTTAAATGCTACTGCCCAAATAGCGTATCTCCATGCACGCTACTGAGCTCCGAATTGTGTCCACCTCGGTTAGAGGTAATACATCGTACACTGACTACGTTTGGTTCTTTAAAAAGTTCCAAAATGCTGATATGCTAACGGCATTTTACAAAAACGTTCAACCAACTGTTACTATATTTCAACATAATACGTAGCCTACTTCATTTCGAAATCATTAATTAATAACAAACATCATTTCCGCAGTTTTCGAAGTTACGCTACCGTGGTCCTAGACCGTGGAATTTCACCTAACTTTATGTAACGACATGCCACAACATGCGGTTAATTGCCAGTTTCTCACCGCGAAAGCCCAGCTTCAAACTCAGGAACGTGAATCTTATCAAACGGGGGTCAGCGACTTTCATGGGTTCTACTCAGTAGACTGTCACATTCTTCTCCCGAAGATTCCAATCTTCTGAAATGTAACACCGTGTCGGCTGGTAGGTAGTTAACGACCTTTCGAAGGGGCGTAATGTCTTTATCTTCAAAGTCAAAACTGCGGGCCTGGGTCCAGCAGACCAAGTAAACGTCTGCACCCTGAAGATGCACTACGCTCCTTCGAAATGTCGGTACGCATCACCAAACGGCGAGGCGTTACATCCAATCAGACCTGAATCTTCAACACCGTCGCTATGACAACCTCAAATCTCTCATATTTTTCCCTTTAGGGTTTTCCTAGCATAAGCCATATTTTCATTACTACTATGAAAATTGTTTTGTAATAAATGTTTACGTTGACTCAATAACGGTTATTATAGATGAAGTATGTTTCTTATTTGTATATATTCCAGCTCTAAATGTTCCATGAGTTGTGATAATTTTGGGGAAGGGGCTGCTGCAGAATTAGTGAGACCTTCACAAATTACACACCAACGAAATGCACTATATTTTCTCACTTTTTATTCTTTAACCCCTACGTATGTTTCAACCCTTACAAGGCCATCTTCAGGGAGCTCGTAGTCTACATTTACTTTACATCCAGCGTTATCTGTTATTATGTTTTGTATCACATATAGTCAAGTTTCATAATCATTTATATTACAGTTATTTACAATTTTGTTTTAAATGTATAAAACACAGATTATAAAATCCTTAAATAAGGTTCGTCAATATTTTCGTAGTAAAAAGATAAAATGAAGCTATATGGTTTTTTTAAGATTATCTTCTACCATTAGCTTGTTATTGGCAGTTGGTTTAGTATATATAGGTAATCAGTCAGGTAAAACAGGTCCTGTGAAATAATGATCAGATATCAGCATCGTAGTTATATTCTACGATTATTTTTTATATATAAAATTTATTAGTGAGACCTAATAAGGGGTCCGTGGTACGAGAAAAGATGAGAACCATTGCTGTAAAATGCCGTGGTTACTGCAAGTACCACACTGCTCTAACATTTAAAATCCCTGAATCCCTGAACTTTACACACCCGATGCATTTGCGTGTTTGTATAAAACTCAGAGTAAACAGAGATTATTTCCCTAAAAGCATTAACCAGTTGGCCTTTGTAATGGAGACGGAGTGCGTTTTCTGTAAAGTAGGAACTGAATTTGTATGCAGTATTAATATTTTCCATTTTCCGTGAATTACACAACTGCACATATGTAACTTATATATTATTTGGTTTAATTTCTGGCTTCACGGGGATCACACGTTCCACCCAGGCGTACGCCTCCAGTGGTCCCATCACTCCGTTTTCCGACCAAAATTATGTATAGGCCTACTACATTTCGTATAACTTCATCTAATCCATCTTGATTCAATCACCCTAACGATACTGCGTGAATAAGCTCGTCATTATGTAATTTTCTGCAAAACATCGTTACTTAATTTGTCTTAACGTCAAAATATAACTTAGTACGCCGTTCTTAAACACCATCATTATACTCGCATTTTCTTCCCCCACAGCCAGAAACCAACGACGTTCCACAGCATAACCGAACAACTATAATTAAGTCTGTAGAGAGGATATGGTAATATAAAAGGTACACAAGTGTACAGCAGCAAGCATTACGTCATAAAAACTGGGAGGGGAAAAATAAATATTTCAACTGAAGCTCAGCCTAATACAGGACCGCAAGGATTTACGGAAATCTATCACAGATACGCAAAATTATAACTGACCACCTGACGACAAGTTTAGGAAGGTAGGGCTATATAACTTCAACGAGAAGACTGGTATCCGGCTCGAATCTCGACCGCAGAACCGACTATGACGATTCTCGCGGTTTCACTTTGTACTTCCAGAAAATCGGCCTGACTTTAAATGAATAACTGCTATCTCCTTCCAGAATCTCCTATTATATCCTAAAGACTTCTCTATAACATCCAATGCTTTAAACTGTCTGCAGCTGAAACAATGACACCGAATAGCTAAAAAAAAAATCGTTCCATATAAATCTATCTTCTAAGTTTCATTTCCATTCCGGATGTCGATAAAAAGGAATACAAAACGTCGTGACAACTTTGCAAGCAGCTAGATCAGCTGCTCTTTTTAGGGGAAGAGAAAAAAGTTCACACGCCTACAGTAATCAAAGGTGTTTCATGCAATCAAATGACGGGTCCTTACACTACACACAAGACTAACGCTGGTTGTGCTGCCATTATGTATGATACTTCCATACACGGCACCAGTTACAAACAGGAGCAGGTGGAAGCAGTTGAAAGTATGCTCGAGCCGGTATACTGTAGTGCCCACTTTAGCCGAAGAGAAGTTTCCCTCAATGACAGCACTGCTTGTGCATACTAACCTTCCTAACGGACTAACGGTCCGATCTGGGATCAGAAGCCCGGACCGACTTTCCTGAGGTGCTAGGCAAACTAGGTGATTCTCATCATCCTGGTGTGAATGCGGACTATATTACATTCTGGCTGTTTAAAAATCTGACATCGCCAATCATTCGGAACTTTGAAAGGCTGCAATATTGTGTGACGCAGCAGTCGCTCTCTTTGCGCCAATAAAATTCAAAGAAACCAGAACGCGAACTGCTACATCACTAGAGGATTTGAAATTATGGCCAATGCGGCAGCCAGCATGAATTCAAATGGTATGAGGGCTGTAAGACACATTTAAATCTGAGCGTTTCTGAAGGAAGAGGACACTGTTTCGGCGTCAGAAAAAGCCAACGTCTGTCCACACAGTATCTGCAGTAAACCCAGGGCCTATGTACTCATGGTGGTCGAAGCTTAAAAATTAATTCGTTTCATTAAATAAGCATTAAATGTCACAAAAATTACGATTACATAACAGACCGAGCTAATCAGCGCACATAAAACCCATTACTTTAAGATTAATAACATTACAGTGAAACATAATCAACAAGCAGTGATTAAACTAACTACGCCGTGTTTATCAATTCACCGACACAGACGATCGGCTCCCGGAACGATCGCGAACCGTTCGTTATATTCTTTGAGACCAAAGACTAAGCCGCCCCGAGTAAAGTAACATATGCTACATAACTTTTTCCCCCATCATCTGTCTACACGTTTCCACCCTACAGTCCAGGCAAAACATATATACAAAGTGTAAGTGGACGGGTGGAAGGGTTGATCAAACGAAACCCGCTGACGGCAGTGTTAGCGACAACGACCGATGGCGGAAGATGAGACGTGATACCACCACTTTCAATCACCAGGGTGGGGAAATTCAATGCATTCAATAATCCTCTCCCTGCCCTAAGAAATCGACATCAAAGAATAAATGATGGTGGTGTTCTGGGGTCCTGACATCACCATCAACAAACGGCGTTATTGTGGAAACCTGCAAGACCTATGATTATAGGTTTACAGGCGTCTGTTTTAATGTTCAAGTTTACGATAAGAGAATGGAAGATATTTAAAAAAAAAACATGAAATGTGGGGCACTTCGTAAACGCAATTTTGATTTGTTACTGTCGTTCCAAGAATTCTGAGTTTTGCCACATTCCCTACCTTAGAATCTGACATACTACGATTTCGACTATAATAATAAAAGAAAAAAGTGAAGCGTTTATAAACTTTTCTCAACTTTAACACTATAACCATCCGTCGTCTCTACATCAATACACAATATTCGAATGAACTTGAAACACAGGCATTTTGAGCACATCACAAATCCACAATAAACGATCACACAAGCCGACAGAAGCTGAAAGTGAGAGACGACATACAGTGCAGTACCAACCTAAAGCTGCCTACAAATTGCAAAGTTAACAGATCATCTACTTTATACCGCATCTAAACATAAATAAACCAAATTGACAGGGTAAAGCATCTATTTTCACCAAGCGCCACATAGACTTCAGTAGCATTCAATGACTTGGTATTTTTCAAGACATGTACATTTGTTAACATACGTGTATAAACACCTAAAATCAAGAACATTCCTCATGAATCATAACTGAGGCATGAAACAACTCCCACCTTTAAAAAACGAAATCACAAGCTGGCGGCAGTGAGCTGAGGCATCAGCAAGCAACTAACTCTCTTCATGATGGACCTATTACAACGATTGGTCACTACTCCAGAAACAAACTCAACATACTCATTCCACTTTTCCGAAGGCCTCCCTCAGATTGTCTCGGAGTCCTTTCGGTCCACAGGCGTCCTTCAGAGTCTCTTTCGGCATTATTTCATCTGTCATGCTATCCACACGGTTTGCCCAATCTTGCCCGTGTCCACCTACTTTATTTTGTTCTAAATGCATGCTCAGTTCTTTATAATCCTTAATCCTGCAAGGCAGAGTGCTTGTTACATGTACGTACCATTTGCTTCACTATCAAAACACTCTGCATTTTGCCCACACAGTGTATCTGAGTGTTCAGTATGGTTCTCAAAATAAGCACGCATTGCGTATAAGTAATTAGTTGAAGTAGGCAAACGAAAAGCAGTATGTACACTGGATGACAGCGGCACCGAAATGTATACACTACCCCTCGCCCAACGCGGTATTGACTGTATGAGGTTAAATATTATTAAATATCTATATATAAGGAAAAATTTGCTGAACGCTGAAAACGACGAAAAACACTAGAGATGAGACTTCAAATTTATTCGTTTAATTCTCAACGGCTACTCTATAGTTCCCCTAAATAGCATCAACCGGTTATACTCTCATCGTAGACGAAGCAAGTTACTGTGAGGCAGAATATAAATACTTTAACACTATTTAGATAAAATTCAAGACACGGGAAGCTTTTCTGTCCCGGCTCCAGTTTTCTGAATCGTCTACGGCCGCTGCGTGTTTCTCTTCTTGGTGTACAGTACTCTCTTCATCCCTGCTCTTTGTACCTTACATATCCATTGAACTCTTCCATTCCTTCGAGTTATTTTCTGCTTACCATATTTCTAATCATGTTTTTTGTCATTTATCGTTTTTAATTTTGTCCATTCTTGTACATCCTACACTTATCGTTTAGTTTGACTTCGGCGGGTTGAATGTATGTTGTGTCCACACTCTTTACCACCCACACTTCATTCTCATGCTGTAACAGCCACTGCCTTCTAGAACTGTTGATTCCGTTTACTTTCTACGTTTTCCTACGTATTTAAATTTCTTCTTATAATGCCGTACACATCTTGGAAACGGGAATATTTCTTATTTACACCACTACTTTGAAGTTATATCGCAAACTGTTTCTAACTTTACTGCGCCGCATATTACCGCGTATTTCTTTATTAAATTAAACAAATTAAAACCAACAAAATACACTGTATTTAGGAAGAAATCCCTAATTGTCTATAATTAATCCCCTAAATGTTTCGGAAATCTTGGACCATTATCAAGGAACTTCAAGTAATTACAAAGGGAGCTTATTAAGATACGATACTTCACGTATCAACAAACCACTTACGCATACGCAAATATAAAACACAAGTTAAAAATATTAAAAAGTTTAGATAACGCAGCCATTCCGCCACAGCACTGTTAAACTGAAAACTGGACCGAATTTATCCTGGAAGATACAAACACTGATATTTTAATCAACGATTGACAACTTTAAATTTTTATATTTTATACTTTTTATATTTGTGTATTCATAAGTGGTTTATTGATACATTCAGTAGCGTATCTTGATAGACGTCTTTTTGTAATCACTTGAAGCTCCTTGATAACGGCCCAAGAGCGCCAAACACGTAGGATCACTTACAGAAAATTTGTAGTTTCTCCCTAAATAGAGCGTATTTTGTTGGCTTTAATTTATGAGTTTGTAATGTTTTAAAATGCAATCGCGAATGATTATTACTATTGTCCTAGTGTGTGGGTTACGGTCACCCATGCTGCATGTCGAACAGTGTCAACAGAACTATGCACGTTATTTATAGCCGCAACTCTATTTACAGCCCGCATACCGTTCGGTTTACAAGCAGCCCTTCCTGCATTCACATAACAATACCCTTGGTTATGAATAACATATTCTTGAAAACAACGTCATGACACTAATGTTGTTGTATTTCAAAAGCAGGCTTATCCTAATTATGTCGTGTGTAGTGTCACCTGGGGTTTCAGATGGGAGAGGGGGATGGGAGTAACGCCTAAAAACAATGAATACACGTTGCAAAGCGTGTTGCTAAATGTTATTCACAATGCGCTACTTTCAATGTCAAAGTTCACTTGTCATATTAGAGGTTATCAAGGGGCTGAATATGAACCTTACGATCTTCTAATGCATTGCAGTAACAATATTTCGGAGAAACCTGATGTCTCCATTTCCAGGGCAGAAGAGACTCTTCTACCCTGAAAATAAAAGGCAGCAGGTTCCTCCGAAACGCTACATATCTAGTGAACATGTCCACACACCCCAGTAAACCACAATTATCAGTTTCTCCTTTTATCTCACGTACAAATCAATTAGCAAAGTAAACACCAGCTAACCATATCCCAGCAAAATTAAATTCCTCCGCGAGACGTGAGGTTCTAACAGTGATCATGCTTTAGACTCAAGTCTTCCGGAACACAATGTCAAGCTGACTGGTGGCTACTGGCTTTTCAGAGGTGCCTGCTGCCTCAATCTTCAGGGCGGTCAACGACGACAATTCTTACACTACTACCGAGACGGATTCACGAGTTTTTCTTAAACATCGGTATTAAAGAGGGCCACGAAGACGCTTGTCACACTACGCTTAAGATGTAGTCATCGACCTCCTCCGAAATGTCGGCAACATTCACCAATCACCACGGTGTCAAGTTCCAGAAGATTTGAATCCTGGATTCCTCTAGCTTAAATAAAATTCCATGGCTTGGGGGTGTCCAGAAATCGCAGAGGTAACGTCCCACCTTGGCAATGGATGGCAGTGTGTGGTCCAACGCAAGACCTGGCCGCTTTACACCTCAGGTACTTCTAGTCAACCTAATAATACCTAGTAAGGTAAAGGCACAGTTGTCCCTGTGCACGCCACAAGGTATATGACGTGGACGTACAGCTCCGCTCATATCCTAACCTCGGCACTAGATGGAGGTGAGCGAACAGCGTCACTCCCCGCCCGCTTTACTTCCCAAGAAAAGAGACGCCAGTACCCATTGAACAGAAGGCTGTATGGACCCCAGGGTCGGTCTGAACGCTTTAGAGAAGAGAACAATGTCTGGTATGATTACAATAAAATGCATGGTAAAGGCCATTCCAAACAGAAGTAGCCTAAGTAGCATACGCATACTTACCAAGTGTTTTCTTTTGCTGATTTGTAGACCGCATTTGGCCTTGATAAACAAATTGAGGAACTTGTCGGTCACTCTCCGGGGATATGGTTACTTGTCAATATGACAATATTAACTATTTTTAAAAGGAATGACACTCAAATTTAACAAATAAAGTTTATTCATAAGGGCAATTAAGAACAAAAGACTGGGAATGAGGATTCGAACTTCATCTAAACTCTACCTCTGTATCGGCGCAATACCTGTATTTTAATAGCAACGACTAACTTATACGACGGCCGTTCTACATTAGAAGCGCTGTATAAAACACGGGACAGCGACAGTTGCGTACGTGCGCGCATATATATATATACACATATATATCCGCCGATGCCAGTGGCCGCGTGGTCTAAGACGTGGGTCACCAGCCGTTCGCTTGCTGGTATTGCGGGTTCGAAACCCGCTGGGGGTATGGATGCCTGTCTCTTGAGAGTGTTGTGTGTTATCAGGTAGGGTCTCTTCGTTGGCTGATCACCCGTCCAGTGTGATCGTGAAGCCCCGACAATGAAGAAGCCTATGCCCAATACGGGCTGTAGCGCCATGGGATATATATATATATATATATCTCAAACATTAGATATATTAATCTAGTGTTGCAAATGTACGAGCAGTAAAAGCATGAAACCGCCTAGTCACTCAGTCACTACATCAAAGAATGTTTGAAATATAACTTGTAGAGCTTAATGCGTTATGTGGGTCACCAGTTCCTGTCGTTAGAACAGCCGTTCTTAAGCAAAACGGTAAACGTAACCTGTATTCTTTCTGCAGTTTAGCGTCATGCTGCGTTACCTAAAATATTACTAAACTGTTCAGTCAAATATGCCAACAACTATCTTGTATCAAATGTAATGCTGCACTTCGTGTGAAGCAGGGATTAATTTTGGACAGACGAAGATTAAAATTCCAACTAAATGAAAAAGTTTTGCGCACACACCCCCACCCTTATAACAAGTTTCACATAAACTCGTTAAGCAGTTTTGGAGACAAAATATGCGTAAGGTGGACATACAGAATGCATTGAAGATACGTCAGCTTTCACACACTTAGTGCAAATAAAAAATATGGGTGTGCGAAAGTCCCAAAGCATGTTTAAAATATGTATCGGCATTCACCTCTTATTCCACACCAAGTAATATGCCATTATGGGCACACTACCGCATACGCACATCAGAACATCGAGATAACCACTGTACCAATTCGTTCGGTGACAGACACTGAAACTCCCATTAACAGCAGGATAGATCTATCTAATGTTGGCATCTGGAAGAAATCAACAGATTGGCTCCACCGAAATGGGACGATATCTGACCAATGGTGCCAGCGGCTTGCAACGTGAAAAGAGGTATTTCCTCCAGTTACGGGAAAGTAAAGTACAGTAAAGTAAAGTAAAACTGACGAAGAATTTGGGAGTCATTTTCATTTAGTATAGAACGTAATTAACATTCAGCTGTAGAGTCCTAAGATCCAGACCCGCTAATGCCAAACTCCGCCATCAGAAATGATCCTGTGAAACTGCTGCCCTTATACCATCCTCATACAATCTACAGCAGTAACAAACAAAATAGAACAAAAGGTTAGTTCTCGACGTCAGTCACCATAATGGGCGCCAACACTTCTTTAAATTAAAAATTTCAATTGTGGAATATCTAAGTCAGTAAAGTGACTGCATACGAACGGAATGACTGTGTTTCAGTTCCCGGAGGACAGAGGGTCATTTTGCTATCTTTCACTGTAAAAAAAAGCCCCTCTGTTGCCCACCAGTCTCCCATACAGTGGAAACTGGGGGCTCTAACCCGGAGAGTAAAGCGACTGTAGCATGTGTCCGACCACTTATTTCGAGTTAACAAAACGTGTTCAAACTTTCTTCTTTTCAGTATTGCAACTAAAACTGTAATGCCGGAAAAGCAAAGTCGTTAAAATGAATGGTTATGAACTGATTGAACGGTTTTCGATTTCTAGCAGAAATCTTACGTTGCTTCTCGATTCCCCGCCGCATTAAATCCGCCCTGTTGCTCGCCAGTCCCATATTCCGTCAGTGACTGTGCTCTAACCTGAGATTACAGCGTTCCGCAACGCGTATCACTTACCTCCATCCAAACCAAAGGTAACCCTTTCAGACATCAGTACGTCCCAGTAATATTTAAAACCTATTTTCCGCCGCACATACTGCACCTGCATTACAGAGGCCAGCGGGTTAATGCTATTTACGGAAATAATCGCCGTTAAAACAGAAAGTCCTCGTTAAAAGCAGGGATTACGTTCCTGAAAACTGCAACGTAGAGCAAAACAATACAGAATGGAGCATTTATCTCATAACAATTAATTAAAAAAACCCGAAACGGAATGGCCGCCAACTGCCACAAAAATAAGAGTCCGAGTCCGGGCAAAGTCCAAAGAATTTGTTGTCGCTAAACTCTGTCAGCGTTAAAGCAAAACAATGTTCGCAGAAGTCAAACGAGGGCTGCTTGCATTCTGAGAATCATACGAAACGCACAGATACACTATGTGGGCAAAATGCAGAGATTTTAATGTTAAAGCAGGCAGTATACACTGTGACAACACTGTGCTTTAAAGGGTTAAAAACATGTGTGGAGCTTTACACCCACTCTCCACACATCCTACCATAGTACGGTGACTTGGCACCTTTAAAGGCTGAGTCCCTGTGCATTCCATGACGGCATATGGAGGAGCGACGGTACCATTCTTAATCTCGACACTGGAGCGAGTTCAGTTGTCAGTATCATGAGCCGGCAGCTTTACCGAAGGGGAAAGGGCCCTCAGTAGCCAATGAACAGGAGACCGGGTGGGATCCAGAGACGGTCTGGACGCTGTAAGAAAGACTCCTCGGCGAGATCTGCGCTCCTCTGGGATATTACGCGGAGTCGTGTCGTAATTGTTTACCGAAGTTTCGGGACAACGCATGGGTCCCATCTTCAAGGGTCGTCGGTTCCTCGGTTGCACCGCGCCCGTTTCCTAGTCACACCGACTGAGCTACTACAGCTCCACTCAAGTACCTTTACCTTTCTTAAAGAAATCCTTCCGTTTTGAGCTCCGCAATTCAGTTAACAGAACCCAGTAGGAATATGAAATAGCTGGAAAGGTAAGGCCAAACCCGAGTCTCATGCGGCTCTTGTCAGCTCGCGCACCTATCCGAGGTGGGTCGATATAAACGCTGCTACAGTTCTAAATTGTAAGATGTGTAAGGGGCAACGACACTATGCACTTTACAACACGAGCCCAACTACACCGCTTATGTTTTAAAGTAACAACTGTAATTTACATGTTGCAACTACACTGACTGCCTCACCATGCAACCTGTCGTACTGCGACATGTACTCAGAACGTTTGTGGATCGAAGCAGACTAAACGTAACATAGGTTCAGTCACCCCATCACGTGCTAGAATAGACCTTGCGAACTGCACCTTTTTCGCAGTTCTTTGTATTCCATTCCACACGTTCACCTTGACGTGTAGAATGACAGTTTGGTGAGGTGTAGCAAGGAAGACAGTTGTACTTTATGTATGCTCAAAATCGCCGAATCCAAAACTTCTTGAATGAAAGTGAGAAATATTTTTCCTCCTAAACTCACACACTTTTCTTTGCGTATTCACTATTGCAGCTTTAATAAATGAGTCTGAATGTCAGACATAAGTGATTGGTTTCAACAATAACAAGGAAAAGCGAAGAGGGCATTGGGTCCACTGTACCAAACCAGTGCGGCTTAAGTGGACTTTTCAGTAGTTTGATGAATTTTAGTTTAGCTTCCAAACAATTGTATGTTGAAGTAATTTACCACTGCTGCATAACAGCTGACATCACACGTTATTATTACGATAATTAAAACATTACAACATTCAAAGAGCAAGACTTACGAAACTTAGAAAACAGGGATCCACATTCACCGACCTTCCTTCACGCATTACGTTCAAAAACTGTTAAGTCTGTGCATAAAATGTGTACACATGATCAACATATTGTGTTCACATATCGGTAAATAACTGCGAGAGAGCAAGTACACGTGATGTTCAACACTTGTGAGACAACACGCACCTACACATCGATAACTAACCATGACACTGTAAGCAATGATCAGTAACAGCAAAAGGATACGCACTAGTATATAACTGTGTGAAAAAAAAAAAGTACACACACACACA
This sequence comes from Reticulitermes speratus, assembly GCA_021186555.1. Lineage (NCBI taxonomy): Eukaryota > Metazoa > Arthropoda > Insecta > Blattodea > Rhinotermitidae > Reticulitermes > Reticulitermes speratus. The sequence goes on along the minus strand of JAJKFL010000006.1, from coordinate 37,625,991 downwards.
GTTAAATAATTTTTAAGACTTGTACACCCACTGTTCCATCATTTTAACAGTGTACGCCAGTGGTATTCAACCTTTTTTGTTCGCGTACCCCCAGATATAATTTATCTTCAACTTTGTACCCCCAAAGTTGTTGGTGAATAATTCAAGTTATAAATAGTCTATAATCTACATCTAAAATAAGTTAAATAAATTACATCCAAAATAATGTATTAAATAATACGTTTTAAATGCGAAAAAGGAGAGTCAAGCTATTAAATAACAAATATATTATTGCCTATCATATAAAAATTAATAAAGGAACAAATGTATTTAGCAAAGCAAAATTATTTGCACTATGTGGAATAAAATGAAACTAGCCGCCCAGATAAGAATCGCATAAAGGAGTGAGAGAGAGAGAGAGAGAGAGAGAGAGAGAGAGAAAATGACGCTCCCAAATCGCATGTCCTTAAGTCCGGGTATCTTGTGGCTAACCCTAAATCTGGCCCTGATTATTCAGTGTTTATCATGAAATAATATATTTCTTTTCTTTTTTAATTTTACGTACCCCCTAAGATGTCTTCGCGTACCCTCGGGGGTACGCGTACCCCAGGTTGAATACCACTGGTGTACGCGATGCTTAACAACTGCGAGGGTGTACAGAACAGTTCAAGTGAGTGATAATGTGTGTACATAACTGTTCACTAACAGCGAGACAACACAATTATTGTTCGATATAATTGTGACAGTGTGTGCACTTGTATGAGAAGAGGGCTAATTAACCGACACTCGGCACGTTGAATAACGTGTTTGTGTTTTATCCTTTTAATATTATTAAATGTAGTAATGCTCTTTCCCATCACCTCAAAGCAGACAAATAGTTAGGGGCATGCACGCGCACCGTGATTCACTGAATGGTAGTTTTGGGGCCATATAAATATATAACTACAGCACAAAGCAGTTTGAATGTTCCAACACGCTGGAAAAATACTCGTGTACTGTAGGATCCGTTGTTCCGTGATAATCAGTTTAGATGTAATCTCCAGAATTCCAGTTTCGACTAATTAAAAGAAGTTCTTAATGAAGACAACATGCGATTTCAGTTAAACGCATAATGAGTCACGGAAATACTCTGCAAGGCCATATTTAATGACCTGGCTTACAACGTTACGGCGGATAAAATTTTTTTTAGAATTACAGATAAGCAGAATGCACTTGCCACATGTTGTGCAAAGACACTTTTTTATGTGTATTTTATAACAATGAGAAACCTGGGTACCCGCTAGTAACATTCTGAGCAGTCTCCCTGAAGAAAGCCGCGTAGGCCAAAACATGTAAGGCGACTGAAGTCAGTGATCGGCAACTTTTGTGTGCTTTGCCGGTATCATTAAACACTAACAAATATTACAACCTATACAGAAAAACGTCATTAATAAAATAACACGTTCAACTAGTTCGTAACTCAATACATGATTCAATACTCTGCGAGCTTGCAGTTTGTGGGCACCTGAACACATCACAAAGAAACGTGGTGTCGCGTCCGTATACGTGCAGACGGTGTAAATGAAAGCACAACACAGAATATCATAAACGTATTTAAGAATTTCTGGATGCGGTGGGAAAATTACAAATGCATACTTACTGGTCGCATTAGATTTGGGGAAAGAGACCAGAGCCTATTGAAACGCAACTTAACGATAAGATGAGAAGTACGAAATGGACAGAACTAAACTGGAGTAGGGTCAAGTGGTAAACGTTTGTGCATATATTGATGACCTTTGGGCTATTGTAAAAGAGGACAAACATGACCAGCTGAATAAACATCAAATCCTAAGTAGCTGCACTATGCGGGTTGCAGGCTAGTTCTAAGCTAGTTACTGCAGCTTTCCATCTGTACCTAGTTTTAAGAACATCGAAGATAATGTCAATATCGTTTAGGACTATGTCGATTACTGTCCGCATCCAAAGCGGAGGCACCTGCTCCTCCTGCATATGAGCACTGCTAGCGAAATTTAAAATACTGACTTCCCAAAAATCAGCTATTTCATATATATCTAGTGATTTTTCCACCAATATGCCTTTTCAACTACACAAACTTTCCACCATTCAACCACTTCAAATGCACAGACCTGCAACCAAGGGTACAATTGGCTGGCCGAATATCTAAGATAGAAGACAAAATGAATGGTCACCGGTGCACAATTTTGATGGAAAAATCTCCTGAAATGTGGCCGCTTTGAGGACACAGAGGAGGATAATTTGATCTTAAAGAATATATTGTAAGGGTGAAAGCTGGATGGTTCGACCTCATGTAAGTACCAAATGGCGCGCTTTTAACATAGCGAGGAGTGCATCAGTAACACCACGGATTTATGCTAGAAATAATGACAGAATACGGATATTAAAGAGTTCGCTCACTAGGACCCTCGTAACAATTCGGGAATCACTGCCTCACACCGTTTCAGTGCCTCCGGCATTATTCAGCCGTTATCAGACACGACGGTGTGCGTTTGTCCAGTGTTGAATGTCATGCCCCTTGGTTGTGGCTTTTGTATGCTGGAATTTAAGTGTTGCAAGAATGCAGATGCTTCTGTGTTTCGTGAAACGTGACGAGCTTGGCCGGCTGCTGGTGAATTGTGGGACAGATGCCAGATGCGCCGTCCGTCTGCTTGAAACCACGGTGTAAGTACGGTTTGGTAGTCAGGTACGCCTATTGTAACCGGAGGTGAGGTGGACACTGTTACAGCGGATGTCAGTACAGTAAAACCTGTCCAGAACAAAACCCGGTTTAAGTTGGTCTGTCTTTACAGGGAAAAAAAATCGCATACATGCTGCCAGTCTACAATTTCTGTGCAAGCAGCCCGCTACTTAAGACCAGGCCATTATCTACACGTCGTTGCTTACATACCCAGGCAAAATTTTTGTCCGGTTTTCTACATTACACTCGATTTCAATGTAACATAAACAGGAATAAAAGGAATTGCAGAATCCTACGCTAGTAGCTACTGTACTGTCGCTCCCTCGTTACAAATTCTCACGACCGCGTAGCACTATAGACGTTACTAAGTTTATAATATGTGGTGACCCAAGATGGCGCAATTTGCATTCCAGGATTCGTAACCCCCCCGTCAAATAATCAAACAATTATAGCAACAATGATGCATGAACATCGGGATATCATACTTCCCTTTTCTTCTGCGCCTAAAGAACGTTTGATTAAAAAGGAGATTAGCCTTCTGCAGTGTGCGACGTCGTGTAGTTTGGTAAATCAATATCAATGTTTCGGTATAATGTTCCGCCTCCATTAAAGATGGAAGGAGCGCGTTTCTCCAAAACTACGCCAAAGTACACCACGTCACACCTCGGTAGAGAGCAATCTTCACTGTCACTGCCATGAGAACCTCAAATATCATACAAAATGGATATAAGTGCTGAAATAAAAAGCCCAATGTGTTTATAAACTTGTATCTTCAACCTTTTATGGGCTGAACTTCTTATGCCTTTAATGACAAAAATTGCCCTTCATGAACATGACATGACTATGATTTTACAGTGCTCAGCTCCTATTATAAGTGCACCCATTTTCTAAGTACCTTTCCCTCAAATATTTCCTCCATCCACTGTATATACAAATTCAGTCCTGGAAAACTGGTAGTATGATATATCACGAACCACGGAACCAGAAAATACTTCCAATTTCTTCCGTTAAATATTCACCACATCAAAAAATGTTTCAAATATAATTTATAGACCTTACTAACATCTACAAGAAGTCCCAAACAACACTGTCGTACGATACGGCTCTCTTGAGACAATTGCTAAGTTTGACTTAAGGGTCATAAAAAAGGCGTTACGTTAAGACACCTGGGAACATAAACTTGCCCAAAGTTTAGTGTAAACGAATCCGGTACGAAATATTACCGATACCAGCTGTTATTTCAAAAATAACATACGAATACACGACGTCCTGAGACGATCTCTCTTAGATTCATGCACTTGGCCAGCTAACACATAAAATTCCGGCAATTTTTTTAACTGCGAAGCCACAGGCCCTATGCATGGCATGTGATTCTGAATGTATGTAGTAGGAAGTCTCTCTGTAATTAAATGCAAATGTAATTTTAAAACCCTATCACTTCAAATAGTAACGAGAATGACTTTGAAATTGCCTCAATTCATTAAAATACACAGAATTACACACATTTCACAGGAACTGCCAGGAAAGCAGACCGCACGAATGGTCCCGTTTCTTTGCTGTTTCTCACACACATGCAGTTAAAACCAATTCTCCGAACTCAAGATCTTGTTAGTTATTTAGTTACGGACACACTCAGTCGAGTGTTTTGCGTGGGATGATGATACTTTCGCGTGCGATAAAATTACTGCCACAGTCCAAATACAGACCGGACAGGGTATCCGAAATACTGCTGTCAAATTATCTGTTCAGTTCTCAAACTGTGATAACTACTCAGCTAGTGAACATATTCCCGGTCTTTTAGGGAAACCAAAGGTTCATTACGGTCTTCAAAGGAACCCGCTAATAATCGGGCTATGGCATTCTTTCAACCGGCGGACCCTTGGGTGACAGTCATTTGTGATGAGAAAGGACACAAAATTCAGTTCAAAGACTGATTTATCGGCTTATGTAACTATGTAAAACAGCATAATAGTAAATGATTAACCATAAAGACTACGGAAAAAAGCGTGTCAATCAGAACAGGGCACTTCCCGTATACAAAACACGAACTGTGGGTAGCCAGCTTCGTCACTTTACATACACAGTTATCCCGGATATTCAGGATATGCGGCAAAAATACTGCTACCATTATTATTTTCTTCTGTATGCCAATCAACTGAAATCTGGGAGACCAAGCACGAGCAGTTTCATACTGGCCTAATAAAGTTAAGAGAAGTAAACATAATAAGGGACTGATAATACTGATAAAATTACTTTCACGTTTATCGATTAATTACATAAGGTAGGCGCGAGCAGCTGTTTGTGTTAAATTGCGCTTCCTGTGTTTTATCGCCCCTACAGACTTAAGACTGCTCTGTGATTGACCTTGATGCAAGTTTCGCCGGCTTCAAACTGGTTAAACCTCTCACAGCGTACAGCAGCTTAAATGTTCAAGAGAACGGGAATGATCACTGCTATTAATGTTTATTTGCACTGCACCAAGCCTATTTCTTTACTCTTTGCTTTAAACCCCCACAATTCTAATAAAATTATTTTCATTAGAGATCTTAAATTTCCGAGAACTTTTTACTCACTATTTCATCCACATATGAAACAAACCACTCAAAACTGAAGGCTCTGAACAGCTGAACTGTTTTGGCTGTAACTGATAGGCCCTCATGTGTTCACAGTGGAATGCAATTATGTAAAATAAAATGTAACAATACAGAAAATAGAGAGTGGTCTTTCACTGCTGTTCTGCAAAGTGCCTCATATTTAAACATACAGATTTCCAAGGTGATCTAAGCCACATTCAACATCCCTACAAACCCACTCGGCATTTCAGGCTTCTTATTTTCAACTGTATCGAACAGGGAAAACCGTGGTGACAAACCGGGTGATCCAGCGTTCTACAGCAATACACTCCAGATGGGTCCATCTTCCATACAACGCCTTTAATAAAGTAAACGCAAGAACATCTACACAAAAGATTGTTAATCCCTCGCTCATGAGCAGCCTTCTTTGTTGTGTGGCCGCAAGAATGTTAAAATTACCTTACAAAGGCAGGATGGCTCGGTGTACTAGAACTACGCTACATTATAAATGACTGGTTTAAGCGGGGTTCGATTCCACGCAAGGGCACATTTCTCTTCTCCACTGCGTCCAGGTCCGCGTGTGACCTACCCAACCTCCTATCCATTTGGTACCGTCGGTCTTTCCGCGAGAACAAAGCCACCGTGGCGTGAAGACGACTACTACTCACCTCCAGTAAAACCCGAAGCTTGGAATGCGTGGAGCTGTACCTCACTTCCGCACTAAATGATGTGGCGACTAATTAAGAACGTGGACCATTTTACCTTCACTTTACATAAATTTTAAAAGTATAGTGTTTGCTGTTCTCTCATTATGTATACTAACAATCACAGATAGCCGTAAACTGCATCGAGAAACTGCTGTGGAATGTATACCTGAGGTGATACTGCAGTGGAATGTATACCTGCGGTGATACTGCAGTGGAATGTATACCTGCGGTGATACTGCAGTGGAATGTATACCTGAGGTGATACTGCAGTGGAATGTATACCTGAGGTGATACTGCAGTGGAATGTATACCTGAGGTGATACTGCAGTGGAATGTATACCTGAGGTGATACTGCAGTGGAATGTATACCTGAGGTGATACCGCAGTGGAATGTATACCTGAGGTGATACTGCAGTGGAATGTATACCTGAGGTGATACTGCAGTGGAATGTATACCTGCGGTGATACTGCAGTGGAATGTATACCTGAGGTGATACTTCAGGGTCCACCTTGCAGAAGTATCGTAACAACGGCTGCACTTATTAAACAAACTACACGGCGTCACATCCCACAAGACTGTAACAGTAATACGTTTTCTCTGCAATGAGAACCGCCTATTCCAACATCATTCTCTGCTGTCTGCCATTCACGGTAAAAAATGTATGTAATTTACAACACCTCGGACCCATCAGCTCATAGCTGCAAATGGACAAAATTTCAGAAGAGCATACTGACGAATGCAGCCATCTTGAAAGACGTACAAGAGCACGGTAACAGTTTAAGTGTTGGATATACAGTCACTCCTCATAATTATCTAGTGGGCCGAATGAATCGTGAGTGCCGCATCGCGCAGGATCAGTTCGGATGTAGGTTTAATTAATAAACAACTAACATCCGGATTAATGAGTAAATCAGTTTCGTTGCTCTTATCATCGATACTGAATTGGGTTTGGTCATGTCCTCAAAGTAAGGAAGGTAACTATAAAACGTCCGCTAATACAATGACAAATCACATTTTTTGACCGTTCATCACAATCGTTTCCTCATATCTGCATTTTCACACTTCGGTTACTATAAAGGATTACCTCCTGTCACACGCGCCACCTTCATAGGAAATTAATGGACCACACTAGAGTGGAGCTGTGATCACTAAACAAACTGAACAAGTTTTTAAACTACTGCTGCGTGCAGATGAGATTTCCATTCTTCTGGGACTTAGCGCCGCCTCAATGGGTGACTAGTGCCCGATGTTCCGAGACAGCATGATGGTCTGATCTTCAAGGGTCACATCCCAGAAGAACGAGACCCCAAGCTGAAAAGGTTAGAAATGTCTGCACAGGGTAACAATGTTGTTCCGTTGGCTCTAGAAAATCATAAGACGTATCAAATAAAAGCGCTGTAGAGCAACAGAAACGCATTTTTGAGTTTTATTTCTATCTACAAGTTCAGTTCCCATCACTGCCGCTCGAATAACTTCGTGGCGGGTTATGCTCGAGATGCGCCCACAAACGCGTGTACGCGTCTTCATGTATTGTCCGGTACCGTTGTCTGATTTTAACCCAAACTGTGCAAAGCTTCTAATAAATACAGTTCAAGTGTTTGGTGTATAGTAGTTCGACAAACTAAAAGGTCCAAAGTCTTGTTTGGAATAATGCATATACAACATTGTCCGTATGTGTAAGTTTCAGACCCCATACTGTACCACGGAGGATCATGAACCGAAAGCTCACGATTAACGAACTGGCAATATCAACGGCGCAGAATCCATCTTGACATGCTACCAGTTGCTCAGCTAATGAACACATTCACCGCCTTTAAGTGATCAGATGTTCATTAATTTGCTCACAAGAACTTTCTGGTGGTTCATAATCTAACAAAAATAAACCTTGTAAATTTTAATATTATTCTCTCATCCATGCGCAGTGGTTAGTTCGGATTTAGGGAACTAAGTTTTCCTAGCTTGCGACTACAGGCCGAAGTAAGTACCGGGACAGTGTGTATGGACACTCGACAAACCGCAGGCTAGTACATATGAATTCTACTTGCGCTACGTAGCACCGGGTGTTTTGCTGGGGAAAGCTGCTGTACTAGTAACGCAGAGCCCACAAGTTAATGCTGCAAAGTTCGGTAAAAACTGGTGTGAAAGCACTTTGATTCTCTGATGTGTTTGAGGTGGGGGTACAGAATACTTGCCATATTACAAGAACTGCTTGACGGCTCCTAGCAAAAGCATTCACCTGACAGACACACAAGACTAGCGTACTAGAGTGACCTAAGCAGTACGAGATTTCAGGCTTCCGCCGCAATGTAGATGAGGTCTTCGCTCTTCTAGGTTCTTGCACAGCGTATGTTGGTAGTTGTTCACCGCCGTTTCGGGACCGATAGGCTGTGCCAAAACGTCGATGAAACTGCCAATATACGCTGCGTAAAACACCTAGAAGAACAAAGATCTGACTTACGCTGGTTTACATAAACTATTTCTCATTAACATTTGTCCTTCCCCTACGTTGCGAGAAGTCATTATTGTTTTTAGACGGTGTGCAGTGGACGATGTACATCGTTGAATATGGGAAAAACCAAAGCTATGAGAAACGCATTACTGCTGTTATTTTTACATTGTTTTTACCCGTGGCTCGAAGTATCAATTGGACAAACAGCAAGCTCACCGAACTCATCGCTCTAAAAGTATTAATCAATACATATCTTGGATAACCACAAAGCTGATTTAACCCCATTTACTTAAACTTACGTACGCAGAAATGAGCAACAAAGTTCTCTTTTAATCGCCGTCATGGTTCACATACAGCGTACTTAACTGACATAGGCTGCTAGTGACTGAGAACACTTCCTTCTGTCGGACACAACTAAGGAGGTGCTTCCCCATCCTTTCACCTGTGGACGAAAACGAATCCAGTTTTCCAAACGCCGTGTTCGCTGTACATGGCGTAACCGTTACGTGTAATGTATCATCGTCAGAACCCTTCAGAACTGAGAAGCTAATGTTTCCGGCATTCTAAGTCTTAACAAACGTCCATTACACAGGGTCCTTAGTTTATCTAACCCGTATAGTTGGTCACTTCCTGCCGGCTACCGTATCACACGGGACTTGGCAGCCTCAGCGAGCCGTCTTACAACCAATCTGTCGCAGAGGTTATGAGTCTGTTGTCGTAAAATCAGTCTGTCTTCGGTCGTACTGGGAATACGATTGCAAAGCAATATCGCGTTTTTTTAACGACACATTCAGAAAACATTTGCCTGGCAAGCGTGCTCTGAACACGACAATTTACCAATACGTGACAAGGGTTCGAGCAACAGGTTCCATTCCAGACACGAAGAAAACACACCGAAGACACGTGTTAAAGGAGGAAAAGGTAGGCGAAATTGGAGCTAGACCAGGAACATCGCACAGAAAGTCGTTAGTTAGATTTGCACAGCAAAAGGTGTGTCCGCACCATCAGCACGAACTGCTGCATTGCAGCCATATAACATAACTACGGTTTACGAACTCTAGGACACAGATCGTGAAAATTAATTTTTTAATTGGTACCGTCACAGGGTGCATAATGGCGAAACAGACCCCATACTCGTTCTACGTAGCGACGAAGCTTAGTTTCATCTCAGTGGTTGATATGTGAACTTTCAGAGTAACAGATAATGGTATGTTGAAACCCCCACGTTAATCCATGAAGTGCAATTACATGACGTTAAGGTTTATGTGTGGTGTGCTCTGAGTGCAACTACGATCATTGGACCTACTTTTTGTGAGTCCATATATTCACACCGGTATGTTACACATATTCTGACATCAGTTTTTAATCACTTGTCCCACTACGACAGAACCTACGTCTTTTTCAGCAAGACAGTGCAAGAACTCAACACACAATTCTATGCGTTGTTTAAAGATACTTTTTAGTGCCAGAATAATAAGCAGGCAATCGTGACCAACACGCTTGCATGAAATAAACGCTTGTGATTTTTAAGCGTGGGGAATATTAATGGATCAAGTGTATAAGTGGTAACCCTCGCACTGAAGACCAACTGAAAAAACGCATTCAGGTGTAGTGTCTTCTATTTATCATGCAGAAATTCGATACGCAATGAACAACGTGTTTTTAAGTATGATGTGCGTCTGTAAGCCGAAGGAAACCAATCCAAGCAACTTCTTTAACCCTTTGAACCCGAAAAATAAAGTGAATTATATTTAAAGAATCAGTTCGTATCTTGCAGTAAATTCGTCTCGATTGTAAAAACCAATCAGTTAATGCTGTATAGGAAAATAATCGCTGTTTGTTCTGAGATCGATAAAAACAAACAAAAAAAACACTCTCTCTGGACAGAATGTAGGACTTTTAGTGTTAAACCTTGTTGTACATAGAGTAGGCCTAATGGGCCTTAAAAGTGTTCAACACAGCAAGTAAAAACTTAATACTAACTGCAATAAAGTGACACAATATGCGTGGATCCCAACTCACGGCAAATAGCGGCGAGAAGTGCGCTGTCTGCCACCAATGAAAAACGGTCTCTGAAGAGACCAATGATACGAGCCAGATAAAGTAAGGACCGTATAGAAATTCGAATCACTTTAAGCACTGTAACATAAAGACGGAAAATAGCTGGTTACAATACCGCATAATTATAGGTCATACTGAAAATTCTTCATCCAGAAATGTAAGAAAACTCGATTTGCGATGGCCCATACATTACGTTGGATTCGTTCTTGACAAAATGCGTTCAGCACATTGTCGTATCCTAACCCATACAGCCCATGACAGTTCGGTGGGTGGTCGATGGAAACTTTTATATACACTATTGTGGCTTTGAGGCACAGCCTCTCAATTTCTTTCAACCAAAGTTCTTTTCAAGCAGCTTGGAACTGCAGTTCACGGCACAATCTAACAACAACGTGAGCAATAAAGAGAAAATGGGTGAATAAAATACATAATCAACCGACACTTCTGTTAAATGCAGATAACGTTAGTAGGTACGTGTAGTAAATGAAATGGTCCGCAGGGTTGGGGAAGTTGCTGAAAAAAAAGTTCAGTATGTTCGGAAACGATGCAGCAGATCGTTAACGACAAAGGCGACAGACGCCAGGCTCTAACATAATGTGTGGGACTCCTACTTTATTCTTACAAAACGTGTGGACATAAGGATTAACAAGGACCTTCTTCTTCGTCTTCAATGGCGCGTCAACCAGCATCGAGCCCTGGCCTGTTCAATAGTTCGCCTCCATATATTCCTGTCCTCTGCTAGCCTTCTCCGTCCTCTTACCTTCATATATTCAGCAGCAACAAGGATCCCTCCTGATGTCTTCCCGCCTCAGCCATGGTCCTACCCACAGGTCTTCTTTCATGAAATTTTCCATTCAACACTTTTTTTCGGTATTTTGGTATTATCCATTCGGACTATACCACCAGCCCACTGTAATCTTTTGAAGTTAATATATTTCCTCTATCAGGTCCATCTAGGAGTTCAACGATCTCTCCATTATGTCTTAGTCTTCATCCTAAGTTATTTTCATAGACTGATCCAAAGATTCTTCTTAGTATTTTCCTTTCATATATTTCTAGCCTTTCTTCTGATGACTGAGTCACTGTCCATACTTCGCAGCCATAGCTCAGTACTGGTCCAATTAAAGTCTTGTACATTCTAAGTTTATCTTTTCTATGTGCCAGTCGTGATTTTACGATGCGTAATAGGAAAAAATATACCTTGTTTTCTGACATAATTCTCTTTTGCATTTCTACTTTCTGTTATTTTCCTTGTTAATTCTTCCTTGGTAAGTAAACCTATCGATTGCTTCAATATTCTGTATTCCTATTTGCTGGCAACTTAAATCTCTTCTTGATCGGATCATAACTTTTGTTTTCGTGATATTAATTGTGAGTTCTATTGTCTTGACGTGTTGCTCTAGCTCACTATATATCTTTTCAACTGTCTACATAGATTTCCAGTAATGTTTATATCATCTCCATTACCAATTACCTGACATGATTAGTAAACGAGTAATGAATTTACATCTACTGATAACTGTCTTATGGCACATTCTACGGCAATATTAAACAAGAGAGGTGCCAGCCCGTCCTCTTGTTTCAGTCCCCTATGACGTTCAAAGTCGGCTGTCAAATCACTACGTATCTTAACTAGTGCTTTTGCTCTTTCCATTGCTGCTGATATCAATTTTACTAACTTGGTGGGTAATCATTTTCTATTTTTACTGTCATAAGCCTGTTTCAAATCCATGAAGACATTTATATACATCTACACCGAAATCCCAGCATTTATTTAATAAACATCTGTGTATAATTGGCCAATAGTTGATCTGCCCTTTCTGAAGCCAAATTTGGTATGCCCCTATAATATTTTCAGAATATGGTTTCTATCTATTTGACAGGATGCTTGTAAAAATTTTATACGCTGTGCCGACCAGTTATATACCTCGACAGTTGCTACATTGTGTCTTGTTCCCTTTTTTTATAAATGAGACCGACAATAATGATGGCTCAATCTTCAGTTATTATTTCTTTCACTCAGACTGTTTTTATGAGATTGCACACTCTGATTTCCAGTGCTGGAGCTCCAATTTTATATTTCTGCTGGTATCCTATCCGCGCCAAGGAGACCACTTGGAAGACCCAGGCGTAGATGGGAGGATAATATTAAAATGGATCTTCAAGAAGTGGGATGGGAGCATAGATTGGATTGATATGGCTCAGGATAGGGACAGGTGGCGGGCTCCTGTGAATGCGATAATGAACCTTCGGGGTCCATATAGTGCGGGGAATTTCTTGACTAGCTGACAATCTGTTAGTTTCTCAAGAAGCACTTTGCTCCATGGAGTTACTTAGTTAGTTAGTTTCTGTGTTTTCGGTCTCCTGTCCAAATGGCTGAGTTTACTAATTCCTGGAAGTATTATTTCCATATATTTTTAATACCTTTTTTATTTACAATTAAATCACCTTCCTTATTTCTACAAGTCAGTTCGAGGTTTCAACCCCATTTCCAATTTGTTAATTTCCACATAAGCATCTTTACAGCATAAAGAGGCCCACAATGGCAGGAAAGTTCTTCACCTGTAGTCTGTCTCGAAATTTCAGTAACCCCTTCCTCACACAAACCGTCTTAGGCGCTAATACTAAAGTCGGTTTTAAAAGTAAACACCCAGGCAAAAAAACCTGTTCATGGCTCATCAACCGAATAGAGGATAAAATCAAAATACTATAAAAAGATGACAAATATATCCCTCGAAAGTGTAGTAAATTCGAGTAATTTATCTGGAAATGATAATAACGAACCACAATGACACTGAAGGAAAAGTTCAATTAATGATCAAATGCAGAGGATGTTCTACCATGAAGTTCAGAAATACGACTTCCAGCTCCTTATCTAAAAAAAACATACGGATTAAAATATGTATACACAACCACACCTTTACCTGCTTTTATAAGAACAGATATGGATAAACTGTTTTGTTTGAAAACCTCAATGGAGGAAACCGCTTGGTGGAGCTATTTGTAGATGGGAGAACAGTAAAGAACCGGATTTAAAAGAAACATGTTGCAAGGGTGCAGACTGGATCAATGTGGTTTATAAGTTATGATGAGGGTCCAGAAAACGGTTCTCGTGAACACGGTAAGGAATATGTGGGTACTATGAAGGCCGGCATGTTTGGTGCCTGTTATCTTCGTATAATACATACCGCACATAGCTACAGCTAGGTATGACAAACGAGACGTCCGGCTTAAAACAAATGTTCGAGCACTTACAACACCAGAACGCATTTCATCATGTGGGAACTAGTACTTGCATTACCTTCATTAATTTTGGTGTATCTGCACAATATGTTATAACCAATACAGAACAATATTAAGAACAGATATTTGCATGTGTCGTGCCGCTATGCGGTCACTTCGAGACGGTTCCACTCTGCCCCAAAAACATAATTACTCTCTTCTATAATGTATTGTGGGCATGTTCTCTTATACAAAAACGCCTTATGCAGGAAGAGGATAAACATTAGAAATAATTGCCGACGTGTTTTTTGTTGCGATACTACATGGCTTCATTTTCTGCTTCAAAAGGGCGTTATCTTTTCAGGTTTCTGCTCATGGAAATGCAGTGCCCTTCCATGAAACTTACCACTGATGAAACCAGTTTCCGGTCGCAAGACCGGATGCACCGGAAGGAATGAGCAACTGCAACAAAGGATGTGAGTTTTCAGACGCCTAGTAGGTCTACTGTATGTCACAGATGAGTGCGGAAAAGAATTTCCAGCCGTTATTTCTGAATCAGAAATGTGTAGTTGCTCAGTTTATTCCATAAACTAGCTTAGGGGCGCTCCAATTAAAACTTTCATTCACAATACAGACGTAATGCACGGAAAATACGTATTTCATACTAACCTGTGTACTGAGAGAGAAAACGAAGCTATTCAAGGGCAGCAGTCGATGTGGATACAGGTAAAAAGCAAATTATCCGTGTCTTTAATTAAGCACCACGCCATGATGACGTACATGAGAGTAGATGTAAACCTTCATGCGTTCTTAACCTTAGCATCAGCTGGGCATGAGTGATAAGCTTCACGCCCCGGCCGTTTTACTCGTGAAAAGAATGCCGGTATTCAAAAGAATGGGATGACGAGTGGAAGAAGAGAAAGTCTAGACCCCAACGTGGAATCGACGCCTGATTCCCCAGCAGTTCAGACAGTAGCCTAGTCGGTATAATGAGTGGCCTATTCCGGCTCTTCACATACGCCACTGATTGATTTTATAAAAGTACTAACTTACAGTTTTACAAGTTGTCATACAATAATTTCAATCACTTATATTATAAAAGCCACACTGTGACAAACCTATCATCATCTTCGGTGACATTAGTTTTGGCTCCACAGCATTTATTTCCCAGTATATTTATTCTTTCTTAAAGACAAAATTTATATGAAATTCTATCACATCACGACAATACAATTAGGAACTACTATAGCTATGTCCACCAAAGTTCGAAGGAAAATCCCAACCTTATTATTCAGAGAAGAGCCAGAAGGCCTGTCAATAAGAAAAACAAGCCATCACAACTCTGAATTACTCGTACATACCGTTCAGTATTCACCTTCATTTTACTGCTTCCTTGGAATACCACACCAATCAGATACGTAAGGATAGAAGGTACGTTCTGTAGACATCCAGAACACCAGCAGGCAGAGACGTCAGACAAACGATACACACTTACCTGCAAATGTAAAAAGAAAAGTCTTAGTATTATAATTGGTCTGCCAGTACATATTCGCCGCTGCTATATTTTTATGAAGAACCACAACTACATATTATAAAGGTAAATTGAAAAAGTTGTTCCTGTTCTTGCCATGGAGGCATATAGGGGGAGTACACAACTTAACTTCGGGACTAGATCGAGGTGAATGGTTAACATCACGCCCCAGCCCTTTACCTTCGGGGAAACACCGGCACTCACTGATAGGAGGCTGGGTGAGCCCCAGATTCGGTCTAGACGTTTGGGATGAGAGGAAAAAAAATCTCTTGTCCCGGCCCGGAATCGAATCCCGGACAGATCAGCCCGTAGCCTACACACAGTTTAAATACCCGCCCAACATATTTCGGTTTGTTGCAGTCAGGAATTCACACTACCCGTCAAGCCACAATTTTTTGATCTATCGATATTTTAAAAAATACCCTTTATCTAAGCAAATTTTGAGGTTTTCACAGCGATGTGGTTGAGGCTCCCGTTCTGCTTGCATATGACGCTGCGTCGCTGGGTAAACAGCTTCCGACTTTTCGAAAGACCGTAGTGGCCCCTTCTTCACGGGCCAGGAGGCCCGTTTATCCATGCTATATATTTCTTTTTTCAATAAAAGCATAACATCTTAAGCTCTGTATCTGACGGTATTACCTCACTGAATGGAGGAGAGATGACCAAAAAATATGCTGTACGTTAAGGAACACATATGAATTTCACTATGGCAGACAGAGGTTTGAAAGACAGAGACGGGAAGAATACATTACAGTGGAAACTGACCCACGAAGGGCTAAACCCAAATAGAAGAGCAGGAACTTCAAAGCTACACACGGCCATAAAGTTCAGTCAGTTACAGTGGGCCTGACGAGCAAGAAATCGAGGTTCCATTCCCGACAGTGACATACTGCCCTTCTCTACAGCCTCCAGACCAACCACCTATCCAATACACACCAGGAATTCTTCTGGGGAAGTAAAGAGGCCGGACCATGAAGTCACCACTCGCCTCCATCTACTGACAAAGTCTTCATATCGTGGTGCTTACCACAAAACAACCCTACTTAAAATCACGTTACATGGTCTACTGAAATTATTTTTCATTGTGAATTCCCTTACCAATTTTTGAATTAGCATTCTTAAATTTTTAATTCCCATAAAACATTATTTACGTTCTTACTTCTACTTACCCACTGCTATTCTCCCTTTTAAGACTCCCTCTATTATGTTTTTTAGCCTCCCAACAGGTATGTTTCTATCAGCTGTAAGTGCTCTCGATAAGTTTATACTGGTTTCTTCCCACAGTTCTAGTGCTTTGGAAAGCAACCTATTAGAATTTAAGATGAATTAAGTAAATGATGTTTCCTCAAAAACAGCATTTCCTGGTGCCCAAATATGCGTTCTTAAACCTTAAAATACTGATGGATCCCAAAATCGTATTTTTCAGTTCACTGAGTCTAGAAAACATGTAATAAGTCTATGTCGGTCAGGTCAATCAGTCGTAAGCTTCCCGGGGGATAAAGACAACTCCTGAAATATCGTGTCCTTCAGTATACTCCACACAGTGGAAATATTCGTATAACCTGTTAGAATCCCGACTTCTTTTCCTTAATCACTACTTACATGTTAACCGATTTTATTGCCTAGCCGCAGGATAAATGGTTAACAATGTGGACGCACGTTAAATCAGTCGTCCTGTAAATATCTGAACACCAAATTCATGTACCGAAGGATGCCAAGATGCAGTGTGGCCTGCCAGTGACTTATGTAATGACCCAGGAATGCCAACATAAAAGTGTACCGATACGCTGCAATATTCCGGATTTCACAAGTCACAAAATTTACAACTATGTGACTAAACATCTAAGTCTGTATTATCTGTTCTAAATGGGAATTTGTAGCATAACCCAGACACAGGCCTTTCTTTTGCTGGGTGTGATCTTGACTTCGAAGTTCGAAATCAAGAGATAAGACCGCACTTTTACTTCGAGCTCCCAGCCAATGTCTATCACATCTTAGTTCAGTGGTTTTCACCTCCCTCGTCTCCCCTCCCATTCAAGATCCCCACCAAATTTTCCCTCTCCCAGAAAATTTTGTTTCGTGATTTTACACAGATCATGAGTAATTTATGTATAGGTTTTAAAACTTTCGCGGCCACATGATTCAATATAGTCTTCTCGGGCGCACAGCGCACAAATGAATTGACGCGGCTGTGCGCCCGAGAAGACTATATTGAGTAATTTATGTAATTTACTGATTTAGTCGAGGCCAATTTAAATTCGTCTACTGAATAAATTACACACAAGTTA
This sequence comes from Reticulitermes speratus, assembly GCA_021186555.1. Taxonomy (NCBI): domain Eukaryota; kingdom Metazoa; phylum Arthropoda; class Insecta; order Blattodea; family Rhinotermitidae; genus Reticulitermes; species Reticulitermes speratus. The sequence goes on along the minus strand of JAJKFL010000006.1, from coordinate 37,608,485 downwards.
CAACCAAGGTAGGACATGTACACACAGCGTAGGAATTCCGTAGCGTTCTCTCACTTTTGCTCAATTATCTCAAAAGTAGTAACAGTTTCGAGGGTAAAAGATATTCTATTCTGCATAAAATGGGCGTTTCATTTCTATCCCAAACACTTTTTCCTGTGATAAATATTTAGAGGTATTCGCAAACAAGTGTTAAGTCTGCATGTAAAGCGTCAGTTACTGTGTCTAAGCCAAACTGGAAGCCTATGATAAATTCTAGATAAGCCGTCCAACAACACATTTTTTTTCAGAGGTTCTCGAGTTGTTTCATTCGCAGGACAGGTGAACAGAAGGACAGAGGTAATTTAACAGGCACTCCGCAGAGATGGAAACGCGCCGAAAGTAAATGCTAAGTAATAAGTTGAATGTAAGAAAAATATTCGATTATAAATTTCAGCAGTTAAAAATGAGAATTACTTTTTCCCTACCAACTTATAAATGCTGGGTTCATCTAAGAGGAAAAACAGCGAAGATCGCTTTCAACATCCTTGCAACTTACCACAATTACAAAAATGACTTCTACATCTAGCCATTTCTTAGAGTTTCTTCTAGTTATTACATACATTCTGTTGGACATAAAGCACAGAACTTTTATTTCTCCCGCGATCTTGCGGAGTTCGACTGTAACTGCCAAAATGATATGGCAAATATACGCAATTTTTGGACTGGTCCCTGCGTCACTAACACTTTTGCAATGCGGCCTAACAAGCCTCAGGATTCTGCGAGACGTCTGATGCCTCCATTATCAGAGTCAATGGATCACCTACCATTATGATGACGGCAGGAGGAGTCCCTGAAACGTTGGTGTATATCTATCAGAACACACGGCGTCGCAACCCAGGAGACAGTAATCCTCATAAATGTTTTACTTTCGAACCTGCACAATGAAAAACTTCGTCATTTTAACTCCTTGCCAAATATTAGTATGCAACATAAAATCAAGGAGGATGAGAAGTACGGGTACTGCGTGCAAATCTGTGGTTGGAAATCCTGAATGAAAGAGACCACTTGGAAAACCACGCGTAAATATTGACAAAATTGATCTGAAAAACGAAGTAAAATGTCAGTGTGTGGGCTAGATTCATTTGGTTCAGCATAAGCAGCACAGGCGGGTACCTGTAAACACGGTAATGAACCGTGTGGTTTCATAAAATGCGATGAATACCCCAACAATGTGAACACCTACAGCCTAGTAGTCTCCAAATGTATGCATTGTCAGGTTTAGCATTAAGAATCCTGCACTTGCCCACACACTGAATTTTTGTGTGTCGTATGATTCTTACAATAAACAACCATTACTTATTTTCCTACATAGCATCTGCCGAGTACACTTGCTAATGGAACCACACTGTGTTGTATACGAGTTACGAACTGAATCTTTACATACAATGTAGATTACGAACTGAATCTTTATATACAATGTAAGATTACTTTCAATCTTCAAAACGCTAAAGGTGTTAAATTCTACATCGTAAGCAAACAAGTTAGGCGTGCCAGTACAATAATTATGGTAATGTGCACCACTGTTCCCCAGTGTTCGGCGGAAACCCAGGGTTCCGCAAAAAATTTCAACCACAAGTTGTTGTTGTTGTTGTTGTTACTGCTGCTGTTACACAAATCGAGTAAAGTAATTTTTATTTTTTTGGCAATGATTCGTTCCTTCAAATATTTCGGAATTGTTACAATCTACCCATATAATAACGTTCATTTGTGTGACAGCAACGCATCGGTGACGTCACAGTTACCGGTTTCATTACGATACAGCTTCGTTTGAGTCATATCACAAGCATTTTAAAGCTAGGGGTATATCGATATAAGGCATGACGTCACAACCACCGGTTTCCCTGGTTGTAAGAGTCTGGTCGATATAATGTACCGATGTATGTCGCTCATTTGTAATTAACAAGACGCTTCATTCAATTGTTCCGAAACGTTTTCGACAATGTTATGTGAGTAAGATGTGAAGCTGGAAGCTTTCTATGAGATTGACAACTGGTGTTTTATATTGACATACAGTACTGATATGTAACTTCATAAAGAATTCTCGTTTAAAACAAGAGTTCTATATCCTTTTCTTCTACCTATTCGGACTTCCGTGGCTCTTCAAACATTCTGCGTGTATTCGAGGGCTACCGAATTCTTTCTCACAATGTTAACTAGCTGAGTGTCACTGAAACATGAAATACTGATAAGTTAGAAGTCTTTGATGTGATTGACAATTGGTGTTTGAACTGACAACAAGCAGAGTTCCATATGCCTTTAGCGTATTGAACTGGGCAGCTGTATTTGCCTGAAGATCATGAAATTGTTTAAGATGCCTAGTTTGTGTAGATGCATCACTCCTACGTACGAGTACAAAGCATTTAAAATTTTGAGAGGTGTTAATAAATACGTAAGCTTGGTTTTTACGTCACACCCGAGTTACTTTCATGGTTGATTATACTTACGCCAGATGGCAGTGATGGCCGAAAGAAATGGCATTATGAAGCAATCCAGAGATATGCTGCGGTCGGCACTGCAGCATCGTACTTCGTAAAATATTAAGCTGTCTCTTCAGAAAGCTTCAAATTCACAGCGTGAATATTCAGTGAAACTGTATTAAATTATGAAACAGTCAACGGGCACCCATGCTTTGTTCGGCATTGCAGCGTCGCAAAATGCCGATAAAATCAATCGTGCTGTCTCTTAAAAAACAAACTTTCAAATTCATAGCGTTCAGTGAAATTGTGATTATATATACGAACGGATCGCTCAAGTGTTATCTGTGGGAAAGCGTAAATCAAGACGTTATTTGTTAAAATTTTCCGTTAGGACTTCAACAAATTCTATACTAGTATTACAATAAATAGCGTGTCATGACTCAGGCGGTTGGTCCCTGTTCTTTCACCGCGAATGCCGGGGTTCGATAACACGCCAGCCCACGTGGTATTCTTAGTGGACAAAATGGCACGGGAATAGGGTTTTATCCGAGTACTTCGGTTGTCCACTGTCAGTATCATTCCATCAATGTTCCACATTCATTCATTCAATCATTCATTCACATGTCACCCACACTATATACACACTCATCCCTCGCTTTTCGCGGGGTCGCCCCAAGGATCAAAATACATCGCTCGAACCCTTCAATGGACAGCAGCATCAAAACTGTTCGACACCTCGAACTGGTCTTCCAGCCATACCGCATGATGGTCAGGGAGGGAGGGAGGGGGGAGGGGGGGGAGATATAGAGAGAAGCAGTCGCAGCTCCCATCACAATATTTCTGCAAAGAAAAGCAAAACACAAAAAATAATACAACATTGTTGGGGGTGGGGGCAGTCAATTATTCGCGGATTTTCTCTTTTCGCGGAGGGGGGGGGGGGGGGGGGGGAGTGGTCTTGGAACCTAACCCCGACGAAAAGCTTGAGATGAGTGTATGTATGATCTTAGTAGTTGACAATGTCATTAAATAACACACAATAACATTTTGAAAATGAGTATTTACGTGCCTTATGGAAAGGCATATTAGTTGTAGGTTCATTTTTCGTATATAAAGGAAAGCGAATTCTCAGTGTGAAATTATTCCTGGTGAACGTAAACCAAAATGGAATGCCAGCGCTCAAATACGTCATGGTGGTGACGGGTAGTACCTTGCGACTCCACATCAACCTAGACCGCGGGCGCGTGATGTAAAATTCTTACAGATGAACGGTCTCTTAAAGCAGGTACTGCTGCACATGTCGTGCCAATCATCTGCAGACGGGAGTGCAGTCAATTCCTGAAACGTGTACTCGTGTACTGAATTTTCCTCAATGTCTAACACTCATGCCTCATATCTAAGAGGTGCCGGGTTCAAATTGGGCCGGTTACCATGACCACGGATTTTCTGCTGTCGCTCAAGACAAAAGCCGGGATTATTTGAACTAAGACACGCCCGTTTCTTCCCACGTCCTTCCAGATTTATTACCAAGTAACAATCCCATCATTCCACGCTAATCTCAGTTTCTGTATCATCGTTAAATAAACCTTAAATAAACGATAAACAAAATAAACTTTCGGAGTCAATTCCACATCTCACATACATATCCATACCTGACGATAACATATGGCACGTAGAAATGAAATCAGAAACGACGCATGGCCCAGGTACAATAATCTTCGCTTCCCATCGGACTGCATCACAAGCCGCCATTACTGCTGACACGTTTGTGGTTCTGCATTAATACAACGTCAGAGTGGTCACAGTTTGTGGGGAGTGAGGGACGGAGGGAGGGAGGGAGCTGTCTGAAGCCTCATCGTTTTGTGTCTTGATCCGTTTGTTTCGTCTCTCTCTCTCTCTCTTCCGTCCCTCCATTCCTTTTGAGGCTCCAGCTGGGAGGAGCGTAGCAGAGTGCGTGTGACATGAACGGCAGCCAGCTCAGGTTACCTGCACTGTTCAGCCTTCCACATCAGCGACTTGTGAGATCATACGGAATTTAAAGTAAAGTCACTGTCATTACGTTATCGTAGTTAAATATTTCTTAATTTCCTCGTGTCGCGCCACCAGCGGATCTTAAGAAACACCACACCCTTCCCTTCAAACTGCTTCACCGGTTTACAAAAATTGTTAATGTAACAAATTATTCATTTATTTGACAGAGCTCACTGTCAAATATACTCGACTACCCCGCCGATGTGGCCAGTACAACCTCCGAAACTTTAGTAACAATCCACCAAACTACACGGCATCACATCCCAAAAGACGGTGAGCGTCATAGTCACCGCTGTAAGAACCTCAAAGTCCACATGTAAATTTTAAGTTTCGACTAGCGGAAGAAATAGTAATTGCCCTGTGCCTTGAACATACCAATTATCAAGGGTCTCGCACTAAGGGCACTATTTTTTAAAGAATTAAGCAAAAACGATAAAGAGCACACAATCAGTAACATGCGACACGAACACTTAAACGGCACTAAAGCAGGTCACACTAACCTTCTAAAGCCTGGAAGCAAGTGAAAGTACTTTCTAACCAATGCTCTCCGATTTCCGAAAGAGCATTGCTGTTTGGAAGGTACTTAGGCTTCACCTGTTTATCCTTCTGGTAAGAGCAATATGCAGATGAAGAAGAGTATGGGGCATTGGCGGAATGATACTGAAGGGGGAATCAGAAGTACTTGGACAAAAACCTTTCACAGAGCCACTTTGTCCACCACAAATCTCACATGGACTGACCTGGGACCGAACACGGGCCTCCGCGGTAAGAGGCCGGCGACTAACCGCCTCAACCATTGAAGCCGAAAATTCTTCTAAATAATATTTACAAATTAAGTTTCTACCTTGCAGCAAACACTGCGTCTCCATTAAAAAAAAAACAACCAGTTAATGTTAGGGAAACCAATGGTACACATACTGAAAAGGGGATGGAAAACTGGCATGAAGAAAATAACTCCCGAAACAACAACAGAACAAGAGTATTCAGTGTGGCTACTCTAAAACTGTAACACACATAACTTGTAAATCTCATTCCATAAGCTTCATTGACTTAATGCTCATCTACTGCTCATAACAGCTGATTTTTTTTCTACGCGGCGGTAACTCTTCCACCGCCACTCTGAACACGAAGTGACCTTATACAGCGGGCGACAACTAGATCCTAACACTGACCAATATAGTTTTAAAACTGCCACACTGCACATAGCCTCCACAAACTATTTTTCCCTGTTTTCTATAAAAGTTGCATATTTTAAGTAAATCTGTATTTTCTGTCATGCATAAATCACAAGTGCGACTAACACTTCTCGCCTAGAAGAAGTAGGCCTGTATTTTGATTTGAGCTTCAGTTAATGTACGGAGCATAGTGAGATGTGTATCATCCACGGCGACAAATATTCAAATTACGGTCTTCGGGACTGTCACGCCGTCTAATTGGTAGTTACAGTGATTTTAAGCAACCTGATGCCTCCATCTTCAGGGTAGAACACGAAAGCAAATGGCCCCTCCAAAACGCTGGTACATATATAGCAAACTACGCAGTGTTACACCCCAAAAGACAGTGCTCGGGACTGGTTACAGGCCAAACTGAAAAATACTAAACAAATTTAAATTATTTTGATAATAGTTCGTTATATCTAAATGTAAAATGTAAAATCTAAACCCCAACAGCCAACTTCATACAAATCCGTCGAGGAGTTTCAGATTTCACATGTGGCCGGACGAACACACCTCCCCACTACAAGTTCAATTTATATACTTCGTACGAACAGCAAACAAAAACGCAATGCCAGTACTGGGAATTTAACTGAGACCATCCCGTCAGTATTCCAATAATGTACCTAGCATTTCATTACATCGGATATTTATGGGAAATCAATCAAATGAAACTACAATTTACTGCAATAAATTATTCACATAGCCTGCCTTGCTGTCTTTCCCATCACCAGGTCGTCCTTTCCTAGATACTGCTGCCATGGAGAGCCCTCTTTTCAAGACACAGAAGGATTTGGGGTTTTAACACAACCTTCCACAAAATTATCTTAATTTACCCCTCTAAAGGCTGATGTTCGTCTCAACAATATTTAAAAATTCAGTTACTCCGTCACAGAAAATACACTGTCTCTATTAAAAAAGTCAACGGACTAATGTGGTTTAGGGAAACAATCGCAGTTCATCCTGAAAATCATAGGAAATACATAAATAAACTCCGTGAATAAAGCGCTGAGTTCTTTAATGTTACATCAAGCGGTACGTATAGTAACCACTGCGTTCTGAAGGATCAGACATGACGGTTTTCATTTCCGCGGTATTTGAAGACGCTTTTCAACTGCATGTGACATACAGTGTCGAATGTCAGGTTGACTGGTCTTCATCAAGGAGACGAAAAATATTTCCTACGAGGTTGGAGCTTAAGAATAAATTATAACACTGATTAACTTCAGTCTTGAAAGGGTTAAACAGCACGGCTCTTTGCGTAACAAGCAAAATGCACTGCCTTCACCCTTACTTCAACAGAAACTGGTTCACAGTTTCTGTTGAAGTTTTGTTACAGACAGACCAGGGCCGTGACAGATTTAGATCATTTTACAGGGCGACACAGGTTTCAAACGTTGTCCTTTCTTAAACAGCCAGGATATTGCCAGTCATAAAACAGTGTTCCCCAACAAGATCCATAAGTTTAATATTTCCCTCCTCGCTCGTACCTACATAAACTAGTCAAGCATTTTAGAAGACCGTGAGACTTCCGTGTTCCGTGGCGATACGTTTACGACTGAGCGACAGACGGACGACACAGCATACTAAGTGGTCACCCTATAGTGTCTGCCCGTCGTGAACATATCGTTATCGTGTCGTCTTCAGCGCGCGAGTTCCCATATACAACGAAGTGTTTGGTTGTACCGTTAGCTAATCGTACCGCCATCTTACCGACAACGTACTAAGATACTAGGCTACGACATCTACCATGAAGATCAAGCTGTCGCTGTGCTTAATACCATACTGTGAAGAAGGAGAAGTGGAGATATAGCTACAAGCACTGATAACATCGGCACTATATGGAGATGAGTGAGCAGCTTCACGCCCCAACCGCTTGAACTCCGGAGAATGAGACCCTGGTACCCACTGCATAAATAAGGAGGCTGGATGCCGGCGGTCAGGACGCTGCGAAAAGCAAAACCCCTGGACCTGCCGTAACGATCTCAGATCGCCTAGTATGCAGCCAGTGACTTCACGGACTTAGCTGTCTTGCAGCGTGTACCGCATGATTTGTTAAGTCTACTTCAGGAAGTTCAATGTAAAGCAAGTCGGGGAGACAAGACTACAACGTGGGTGTAGATATCAGTCTTCTGGTACGTGACGTCGTTTAACTTGGCAGATTGGTACCAACGTTTCAGAAAGACATGAAGCCAGCATCTTCTACCGTGAAGATGGAAGCAGTATATTACTCCGAACCGTTTATACCCTCTACAAAACTACACGGCGTCACACTACAAATTACCGTACACTTGATAAGGTACATTAATGGACAGATGTCATAATGCTTTTACCGTAATACTGTAACATTATACTGTTTGTAATTACCTTATGAGTGCTGCATTTTCTTTTGTAATGCTGTGTATGTGTGCTGTGTGCGTACACAGCTCGATACTAGAACATTCCACTGCCAGGTGTTTCTCAATATGTCATTAGTGAATCATCAAGCACTGTCTACAAGACATCTGAAAACAAACCATTACATCAATTCGACCAGAATACTGGTGTCGGATTTGGTCAGAGGAAATGCCAGAAATTCTGACATTCTCTTGTACTGCGGTTCACTTGGTTAAGACTTTCACACTGCATTATCGCACACAGCCTTTTTGCCTCTCCCGCTGCAGAACGCCAGCCGAAGTTCAGTATCCAAAACATTGAAGCAATTTACTTGCAATACATTTATATTTCGTATGATTCCCAGAATAAGCAACGATTAGTTCAGTAAGCAGCGCTGACCAATTTGCCTTTATAGAGCAGACGGTGTCTTCTTGAGGTATAAACTGAATATACGTAAATATATTAATTAAATAAATTTCAGCTGTTTCAGCCCCTTACTTTCAAAATTACGGGGGTTGTTCAAATTTAAACGAGAATTTAGTTCCCTTTCGAGCACAAATCAATTTGTATGAACGTGCTTGCGGTGACAAGTTATGACATGTTTAAACTTGCAACCCACACTAGTCGGGTCCCTCTCCACCTCAGCCATCACGTGCAATCAAGATGGCAGTGCAAGCAGTACCCAAGAGTCTTGCGCAGAGTATAATTATCAAATTTCTCACGAAGGAAGGTGTCATTCCTTCTGAAATCTTTACCAGGCTTCAAGCACAGTTTGGGGATGAATGTTTGTCACATCCAAGGGTGTTCAGTTGGGCGAAATCATTTCGAGAAGGACGAGACCGTGTTGAAAATGAACCTCACGCACGGCGACCAAGAACTTCTGTCAATCCAGACGTTTTTAAAATTGGTGAACTTATTCGGGCTAATCGTCGCATAACTGTTCTTGAACTGTCACAGGAAGTAGGAATTAGTGTAGGGAGTGTTGAAGGAATTCTGCACAACGAGTTGAAAGTCAGTAAAGTGAGCGCAAGGTGGGTCCCACGGCTCCTGTCACCGGAGCACAGGGAAAGACGTTTAGTGGCCGTTACTCAACTTCTGCAACGATACGAGAGAGAAGGAGCCGAATTTTTGGGCTCAATTGCGACTTGTAATGAGACCTGGGCCCACTACTTCACTCCTGAATCAAAAAGAACAAGCAAGCAAGCAGTGCAAACACACCCATTCTCCACCCCCACCCCCCTCCCCCCCCAAAAAAGCGAAAGCAATTTTTTCAGCGGGGAAGACCATGACTGCTGTGTTCTGGGATCCAAAGGGTATCATTCACCTGGACTTTCTCACTGGTCAAAAAACCATCAATGCGCAGTACTATTCAACTCTCCTGAATGAAAAAGTGAAGTCGGCAATCCGCTTGAAGCGAAGAAAAAGGCAGGATTCAATTTGATTCCTCCAAGACAACGTTAGTCCGCACACTGCGGCTTTAACGATGGCAACTCTACTGAAACTGAAATGGGATGTCCTGCCTCATCCACCGTACAGTCCAGACTTAGCTCCATCTGATTATCATTTGTTTGGACCAATGAAGAGGGTTTTAGGAGGCAAGAGATTCCGGAATAATAATGAGGTCATTGCAGCTGTGCAAAGTTGGATGCACAAGCAACCGAAAACCTTCTTTGAAACTGGAATTAAGAAGCTTCCAGAACGTTGGCACAAGTGTATGGCAGTCAACAGGGACTACATTGAAAAGTAGTGTGTAATACTTTTCCATTTTATTGTGAATAAATTTTTTAGAAACGAATTCTCGTTTAAATTTGAACGACCTTAGTATATGCAATGAATTGGTGACAGTGACTGCACTATTTTCGTCTCAATACCCTTTCAATGACTCCCTTAAACTGGCCGAACAAAGAGGACGCAAAAAGCGTGATTCACGAAAAATGAAGCAAGAAGAAAATTTCAACAACTATGGCTCGCACAATGCCTTCACTTTAAACGACTGCAGTCTCTAGCCACATCCCGTCAGGTCGCTTAGAGGCAGCTTACACCAGGCCCTCACCGGCTCCTTCACACACTGCCCATTGGTGAGGTTGTGTAGTCTTCATGACTCACCTCAGTCGGTATGCAGATTTCTGTGTAACACATATGCTACACACAGTTGCTAGAAGAACCGCCATCGTAACTTCAGATTGAAAATTTCCGGCTGCGACAGTTCCACATAGGGAAACAATTTTACAAATATACGAAAAGGTTCCCAGCAACATATTTTATTTTATAATGCAAAATAACACCCAGAAGGCATGATAAACTCGACGAAACCGTTGCTAGATTACACGCATCTCCAAGAAAATCGTTGGCGCAACTTGCACATTAAATGGGTGTGTCTGCGTCATAGCCACGAATTGCTTCATAGCGACCACTGACCAACATCCTTGCCCCTCCCCCACCTCACCACATCCGACTTTAGTAAAAATTAAAGGCAAGTTTTTTTCCCTGTCCAATCCGTGAAGGCATATAGGAGGAGTAGAGGTATGGCTCCACACATTCTTAACCTCGGCACTAGATGGAGGCAAGTGGTTAACTTCACGCCCGGGCCGCTTTACTCCCGGGAAAGAACACCGGTAACCATTGGGCCCCAAGAGCCGGACTGGACATTTTGGAGAACAAAATCTCTCCGGCTCCTCAACTGATTTTAGTAACCTCCTTTTCAGGGCTCCAATAACCAGGCTGTTCCCCATTACCTTTCGTGCGAGCCAATCGCCGGTCACATTGCTCCGACATTCACGCATCCACCTGCTCCGGCATTCTTCTTGGAATGCTTGACTCATGAAAGAGCGTACTGATACACTGTCCCGAAACGTCGGTAACTACCAACCAACGACGCGCAACATCCCATAAGAGCGAAGACCTCGTTCTGAATGGATTATCCGACTAACAGCTACTGTAATTTTTCACTAGTCATGCGGTTCCTGAGAATCAATAAAAAACAGTACCCACACTGACAACAATTACTGGATGGATCCAATATTTGCAGTTACGACGCCCACGCCTACCGTTACTATGTCAAAACTGCAGCATCCGCGCCCAGCGACGTCACTGTTGGAACTAAACATGCCTCGACAGACTGTGCGTGCCGCGGAACACATTTCAGGCTTCTTATTTCATGTTTCACGCCTGCTCAATGTACGGCGCGCTTCGTTCAACTGTGTATATTATAACGAAATATCAGTAATACAATACTTAGGATACGGTTCCTATCTATAAACAAGGTATAGCTGCCCCTGTGCTGAATTAAGCACCACGCCATTAAAGAATGTACAGGAGCAGAGGCACAGCTCCACGCATTCTTAACCTCGGCACTGGATGGAAACGAGTGGTCGGCTTCATGATCCCGTCCGCTTTCATCCCACGAAAAAAGACCACGTGTCCAATGAGGTGGCTGGGTGTATCCCAGCGCCGATATGAAAGCTTGCCCCTGTCGCAAATCGAACCAAATTCCTCCGTCATCAGTCCACAGCCTAGTCATTATACTAACAGCGTAATTTCACCTCAAGTGTGGAATGATACAATGTTATGAGCGTAAATTTGGAAGAACGTTCATACGAAAGAGAGGTACCTTGATGACTGCGAGACGTGGTCCCATGCATCTTTGATGACCTTCCTTCATTACACAGAACAGCTGGTGTGATATTAAATGAAACTACAGATATCGGTGCTAACATTCCAATTATTTGTCATAACTCGTTCTTCTTCTGTGGGCCCAAAGTTTCTTTTTCATTTCAACTCAGTCGCTTGATTCAGAAGAAAGTAGTGGAGAAGCCAGTTACAAATGCTAAGACATGTTGATAGACGTGACTCATCTTACTCATTAGTCAATATTCTCCATTCCTACCGGCTGTAGAAGACATCATTTAACCTGCATGCCGCTATATGCACAGTTAATAATGACATTTACAATTAAATCCGATGTCCCGTCAAAATTAATGAATGAGAATGACAGACCATGTAAATAGCAGATACACCTTTCATGAATCTGCACACCGTAATAGCACTGACCCTCATTTAATGCAGATACAAACATATGTGTGAAAAAAATTAATAAACAGCAGATTCTAAACTTCACACAGTTATAACAACACCATCATCAATTTAATCATACATAACGCCGAGATATATTTTTAAAAGCTTTCAATCAATGTTACTTACATTCTATATCCTATAGTTTGTGCTGCTTCAGAGAAAATTTATTTACAGTATTTACCCCCTCAAAAGACATATTTTTCCTTAAAAAAAGTCCCCAAAAATCACCATGCGTCTTACAACCGGATGAATTTTTACAGAAGTAGACTATCAAATCCGCGAAAATGTCTAGCTACCTATAGGGTGATCCTTATCATTTATATCGTCTTATGAGGCGGGAATACGGTAGTTTTCATTTGGGTTCCATGTTAGATTAGGAGGTTCTTCATTCGTCAAATACTTGAGAAAAAATGGGAATACAATGAGGCAGTGCATCAGCTATTTATAGACTTCAAGAAAGCCTATGATTCACTTAGGAGGGAGGTCTTGTATAATATTCTCATTGAATTTGGTATCCCTATGAAACTAGTAAGGCTAGTAAAAATGTGTCTAAATGAAACCTATAGCAGAGTCCAGGTAGGCAAACATTTGTCTGACACATTTCCTATTAAGAATAGTTTGAAACAAGGAGATGCTTTATCACCATTGCTTTTCAACTTTGCTTTGGAATATGCCATTAGGAGGGTTCAGGCAAACCAGGAGGGCTTGAAATTAAATGGTACACATCAACTTCTAGTTCATGCTGATAATGTTAATATATTGGGCGGAAGCGTACATGCTATAAAGTAAAACACAGAAGCTTTAGTAGTTGTTAGTAAGATTGGTCTAGAAGTAAATGCTGAGAAAACTAAGTACATGGTCATGTCTCGAGATCAGAATGCAGGACAAAATCACAGCATAAAGACAGATAATAAACCCTTTGAAAGGGTGGAACAGTTCAGATATTTGGGAATAACCCTAACAATCAAAATTCCATTCAGGAAGAAATTAAGAGCAGATTGAAGTCGGGGAAAGCTTGTTACCATTCGGTGCAGGATCTTCTGTCTTTCAGTTTGCTATCCAAAAATACAAAGATTAAGATATACAGAACTATAATTTTGCCTGTTGTTTTGTATGGCTGTGAGACTTGGTCTCTCACACTGAGGGAAGAACATAGGCTGAGGGTGTTCGAGAATAGGGTGCTGAGGAGGATATTTTGGCCTAGGAGGGACGAGGTAACAGGGGAGTGGAGAAGACTACATAATGAAAAACGTAATGATCTGTACTCATCACCAAATATTATTCGGGTGATAAAATCAAGAAGAATGTGGGCGGGGCATGTAGCACGTATGGGAGAGGGGAGAGGTGCATACAGGATTTTGGTAAGGAGTCCTGAGGGAAGGAGACCACTTAGATGACCCAGGCGTAGATGGGAGGATAATATTAAAATGGATGTTCAAGAAGTGGGATGGGGGCATGGGCTGGATTCATATGGCTCAGGATAGGGACAGGTGGCGGGCTCTTGTGAATGCGGTAATGAACCTTCGGGTTCCATAAAACGCGGGGAATTTCCTGACTAGCTGACGAACTGCTAGCTTCTCAAGAAGGACTCTGCCCCATGGAGTTAGTTAGATTAGGAGTCATACTGGCTAAGCTTCAGACTACGGTGTTAAGTACTCGTACGATGTTTCTGCTCTGAAATGCAGCAACAGTTACAGTAATTAAGTGGTGAATTCTGGAAAACCCGAACTAAAACACTAACCTAAAGCAATTAAAACTAAACTAATAAATTCTACATTTCAGAGCGAGAACGCCATTTGTGGATGTATCACCCCATACCAAGTCAAAGGATAAACATTTCTTCCGCAACCCAAAATCGTACTCACACTGACCATGCGATCCAAACACTACCAGTGCATGCTCAATGCCCCAGCAAATCGCCGCATATTGAAAGCATAACAGAACACAATAAAATTCACAGTATCTTAAATGTATTCAGCAAAGATGAAAACTGCGAGATTTGAGGTTCTCACGGCGGTATTGTTGAAAATTCAAGTCTTCTGGGATATGACGCTGTCATTGGGCGAGTAATTCTCGAGGTTTCGAAAGGTCGTGGTGCAGCCATCTTCAGGGTCTTGACCTGAAGATGAAGACACTACGAACCTTCGAAATGACAGGAACCACTTGTCGAACTTCGCAGCTTAACATCCCAGAAGGCCTGAAACTTCTAGATGAAAATTACTAAGATTTTGCAGCACTGACGATAAGACACAACTGCTCAACTTCTGCCCCCCCCCCTCCGAATACCGGTACAATGTGTAAACAAATATCTGCAGGCTTAATGAGTTTGGAAGTTTACGACTCACTTGCAGAAACTCGTGGCCTTGACTCGGAAACCACTACTCTAAAGGTCAGCTATTATAGCGACTGAATTAATACAACCCGAAATTAAATTCTTGGTGTAGACCCCAAATATCAGATTTCATAGAAATATAGGTCCTCAAATTACATCCTTTTCTATATTTCGTGTGCATAACTAATAACTCACAGCGAACTGCGGAACGTACTTCGCCCACACAATGCCTTAAATATGAATCATATTCCACCGTGTCAACTGCTGAAAGACTGCAGGTAAACGGCAGTAATGAACGCCATGTATGACCATTACCAACCAAACACGTTACAAAAAACTGGTGTGATGATACCAAAGAACGCATCACTACGCCAACATAGCTCTTGGAGAATTCCCCTACCCCATATACTAATGGCAATGTTTATGTTTACCTATGCATATAAATGTTTACTCTACAGGCTGGGCAGACAACCAGATCTACATTACAGCTACGTTCAGTCATGTCCCAACAGACACTCGCACACATGTAGTCATTATACGCCAGCCCGATTATTGCTACTATCGATAACGGACAAACTAATCGACAGTACGTGTTTTCTAAAGCTTGCGAACTGTTTAATTTAACGATTATTATTTTAACACAAAAACTGATTGGATAAATTCACGATTTGTTGATTGTGACTGGATGTTAATTGTCGAATGGCACCGCATCAAAGAAGCAGAGGAAGCAAGTGTGTGATACACAGTGGTTTGGTATACGGCGAAGATCTGTTGGAATTTCAATCCCTCGTGACACTGTGTTAATGCGTAGGCTTACTCAGCGGCGTAGCTAGGCTTTCTGGTACCCGGGGCGAGTAATCACGTTGGCCGCCTCCTATTAAAAAAACTGCAATCATTTATTGAATTTCCTTTCATATGGCGCAACAATTTAAAATTTGTTAAGCTCTGAAAATCAAATTTTTATTTAAAAATATTAATTTTGCCGCCCCTTGAACTCTGCCGTCCGGGGCGGCCACACCAACCCCCACCTCCCAGCTACGCCTCTCGGCCTATCCACATTTTCTTAACCCTTTAAAGCACAGTGGTAATATACACCTACCATGAGCCGGTTAGCCTTTGTACTGAGACGTAATGTTTTCTGTTAGATAAAAACTGAGTTATAAACAACTCGCATGTAAATGAGCTTCAGTCATGGAACGGTCAAGCACATGTAGAGTTATTACGTCATACGAAAAATTATGTGCGTTTGTTTTATAATGTCCGTAAATTGTTCCGCATGTTGCCTAATAGCAGACACATCTACAGAGATCCTGCGGAGATGTTCTACAAAAATGAATAGCATTTCGTAAAGCCACGTGCGAATGCAGCACAAGTACACAGCCTGAAATGTATATCATGCGTTTACAGGATACTGCAACAAATATTAACAGGGACCAATTAAAACAAGCTTCTGTACATACGTCTTTTCCAAAATGTATCTTGTCCTTTATATCACGAGACAGTATCAAGAAACTGACTTTCGTTCAAATACATGACTTTATTCTTGACATAAATACGACTAAAATAAGAAAAAGAGGCTATATACATTTCACTACTTCCCGCGGTTTTTTTCAGTTGCATCTTCTTCACGTTGTGGAATAAAATTAATACATAATGTGGTTGTTGTGTATGTCTATCCTTTTCTCCTGATAACTTGAAACAGGGTGAAACTAACAAATCTAACGAGTCGGAATGTGCACACTGTAACTAAATTGAACAATTACTAATTTAATTTACATTTCACGGTAACCACACCATGCAGTTCGCGGCACTTGACGGCACCTAGGCGTCTCTAGCCTCTGATGACTCGACTTGATCTACACGATATTACAAAATTCAGGTTCTGGAACACTGCGTCTCTGTTACAAAGATTAATCGGTAATGCTCTTCAGGGGACAAAGTCGCTGTTTCAGGAATATATGACATATACAAATAAACTTAGAGATGTTTAATATTGAAGCACGTGGTCCCCTAGTGTAGTTTAAAGGTTAAATAAATCTCCAGAAGTGCAACAGGATGCTGAAACTGGCACCAAACCGACTGCTTCTTAGCGAAATACTAACACTTTTCTTTTCAACTACGCAAAGCAAAATGCGAATAGCGCAATGTCAAGTGTGCGCGCGCTTTTATGTTCCTCCTTGCCGTGTTCGTTTCTGAGATTTTACAGAGAGGTACCTTATGTAACGATCCTGTCAACTACTAAGATTATACAGCGTCGGAAGTGGATGGATAAACTATGAGTACGGAGCACTGCTGGAGCAACCTAAGTAATGAAAAACCTCACCTACTGCCACTTCATCTGCCGCAAACCCTACATGCCCTGGCCTGGGTACTTCAGCATCATGTGCTTGGCACGAAGCTTTCGTCTGTTCCTGCCTGCATGTGGCAGTCTGAGGTTACGTTGTTGAAGTATGACCGGTATGAAGGCACGTTGCACAGTATGATCCTGTATACTGCAATGGTTAACAACTGGTATGAGGCTTTCAGTTCTACCAATTCTCACACTTTGCTAGCACAGCAGGCGTAACTGCATGCATCAAGAAATTAAAAGCAGATTAAATTCGGAGAATGCCAGCTACCAGAATCTTTGTATCTTTGCATACAGAATCTTTTGCATTCCCGTTTGCTAAGAACATACACGAAAAAACGAAAATACACAGATTTGTAATTCTGCCTGTTGTTTTATAGGTATATGGATGTGAAACTTGGTGTCTGGGGCTAGAGGAAGACCAAAGGCTGACGGCGTTCTAGAACAGGGTGCCGAGGAAGTTATGTGAGTGTAAGAGGGAGGAGACTGGACAAAACTGCATTATAAGGAGCGTCGTGATTTGTACCCCACACCAAATATCATCGGAGAAATCAAATCAAGGAGGATGAAGTGGACAGGGCACATGTCATGTATGGCGGAGAAGAAATAAGCATACAGAGTTGTGGTGGGACACCTGAATGGAAGACACCGATTGGAAGACCTAGGCATACATGGCAGGATATTACAGTTCATTTTAAAGAAACACAATGGGAGGGCATGGACTGGATTATTCTGGCTCAGGACACGGAAAGTAGCGGGCTCTTGTGTACACGGTAATGAACACTCGGTTTTTCATTAAATGCGGGAAACGTTTTGTCTAGCTAATACATTATTACCTTCTCAATAAAGACTCTGCTTCACGGAGTTAATTAGTTGGTTTCTTTGTTTGTTAGTCAGTCAGTCGGTTAGCTGGCACAATGAGTTACTACGAAAATGTATGTTCAAATTATATGCAACAGCCCCAGAGCGGATCAAGGAAGAAACAGTCGGTGGCCATTATCAGGAACGTTACAAGTACAAATCTAAACAGGCCGCGTTACGGTTCGAAAATATTTTTAAAGAGTTAACACAAACGTTCATAATTACGATAATGCTAATCTTCGCGTAACACAACAAAATCACGTAAACCACAGCATACCCATACATTTGAACAATCCTTTTTGGTGTGGATTTTGACTACCAAGAGGAAAGTAAATGACTTTTCAGCACTGATAAGATACTCAATCATCATTTAAAAAGTCCGGGGAATGATAAACGCATATAAAGGGAACTGCTGTGTAGGTTCACAAAAGTGTGTCGTCCCTCACATCAACACGTCTCGTTGTTGGTAACAGCTTTAAACAGCTTTAAAGAAGCTGTGGGCCTAAGCACACAGCGTCTACCCGTGTCTACCTATGACTCCCTGCCCCACATCCGGTCTTCGATCAATCATCACCTATGTAACTGCATTAAACATATATTACAATGCTTAGCTAATTATAAAATAAGTATTCGGCTTGCATAATGCCCCTGAATTTGCCCTAGCAGAACAATGATATTGCATTTAGGCCTACCTGACGTTTTGATTTGCGGGGGGGGGGGGGGGGGGGGGGGGGGAGGGCACTCTTCACGAACACAACACAAGACTGTGTCAGTACTTTTTCAGGAGCTTTCAGAACAGAAGTTGTCGTAATTGCTTATTAGCTTCGTCAGTGTTTGTACGCGTGTGACATCTCGGATCCAACTCGATGAATTTCCATGAACCTTAACACTGGAATGTTTTAAATAAATCTGTGAAGCCGTTTAAAGGTTCATCAAAACCGGTAACCGGAAGTTGTGATGTTGCCACCCATTTTAACGCCTACCATCCAGACAAAGGTGGAACACAAAAACCGTCCTTATTTATTTCTTATTAATATATTACACTACAGTTTCAACAACTAATTACTTAACACATATTAATTATGTATAACTGATGGGAGGTTGACTTATTTGCCGAAGGTGTCATTTTTCCTAGGCGTAAGGCCAGAAATTCGTGTTTCAATGCACTTGCAGGTGAATGTGCTGGTAAGACAACACTTTCTCCTTCGCCTGGTGGATGAGAGAGTAAAGGGAAATGGATACTCCTGCGACGACCAAGTGCGTTTTTGGGTAATAGAATCTGAAGAACTGAACTTTAACAAAACACACAAACTCACAAACCGTCTTAGACAGAAAATATAACCGGTTTCATACCAGCCTATAAAATTAGTATTACATCACATACGATATCTTTGTTTTGACCATCTGAATGGAATAGGCTCTGCATTGTGCCGACACTGCTCAGAGAACTGAATATACGATATGTTTAAGAAACTATTACCTACAAAATTCCGTCTCCGCCCTCATTACTAAACTGACAACAGAGCAACCATGCTTCGCAGTAAAGTCGGGTATATAAAATAACTTCAGAATTGCGGAAGAGAAGCGGTTGATGAGAATAAGAACACATTTGAATTGAATCTATAATCTAGGCCTACTGGAAGCTCAATGAACTGTGAAGAAACTGCAACATTTCTATTGGCTAGATGTGTCTCCCAACCAGGGTTCCGAAAGAGATTGGTGAATTAATATATAACCATTTTAAAATACCGAAAAAAAAGTCCAAATAACCATCCAAATATCACGTCAATTTTTGTCTGTTAATTGGCATACTGAGTAATCTCCATGCGCTACCAACTGCCTCTTGGTTTTCTGTCCTGTAAACGTTTTCATAGATACGTGTTCCTCGGGATATACAGAATTATTACAGGAATTCCTCCATTGAAGAAAGGCTGGGAAACACTTGGCTAGGTTCTACTCGCCTTAAAAAATTTTTCAGGCGCTTAATATACGGTGTTTCAATACAAAAATATTAATACATGCAGGTTTCACGCATTTCCTCCTCCTTAGGACAATTACACCACTGTCCAAATACATCTTGGGACGTATCCGTAACTGTTCACTTGAGGAAATGTATTTTCAGTAGCATTTCCATGTACGAACAAAATACACATATACTATCTACGTCTTACTTAATAGGCCACCTATTAAATGTGACCCATTCCTTCGTTCTGCCACTTACGCAGTTACTTTTGTTCAGCTCCCATACATATCGGATACATAATTGAAACCCATCATAATTACAGCGCGATTGCTGAACACATTTCTAGTACCATAATAAACAATACCAGTCCACCTGCATCAACAAGATCTTGGCAGTCCTGGAAGAGCCCAAGACATTTTCCGACCACAAAGGCCAGAGGTAGAACAGAGCAAGTGTGGGCAGTTGGCGGGCGTTGAACTCCGGCTGAAGACAAGTTATTCTGCAGTCAACAAAATGAGATTTCTTACACAACTGCTTCGGGCGTACTCTATTTGCGTGCAGCACTGTAACAAGAACAACCAGTCCCTCCCGCTCTGATAGCTGCAAGAATGAAAAAAAATAACTGGCGAAAAATTATGAACGGGGAGGAGCTAAAGATTACCAATGTCCCTGACTGGGGACAAGCAACTACAATTTCAAATTTGCACAACAGTTCACACATTTTTCAACTGTCTTTCCTGGGCTTCTTCGTACATCACTGTCGCTGAGAAACAAACCAACTATTAAATAGCTATCACACTGCGCAGTCACAAATTATTTTTACTAGCATTTGTATCGTTACATATTCACTACATTGTACACAGCCTCTTTTTTTTACGCTCGGGCTCCCATTAACGTCCGACTGAATTAGCTTCTCAAAAAATTCCTTTTCAGGGCTTCCTTCTTCATTTGCGGTTTACTTAACTACGCTGCCAGCACCTCAGACTACAAAGCGTCGCATGGTAGAAGATAAGTGAATGATGAAGTGGAAAGGATATGAAAGACAGAGGTCGTGACCTCATCTGAGGCACTCCACGATATGTGCGAGGACGCAGGACAACAACGAAGAACTGGTTTCTGGTACGAGTCTTGACCCAAGAACCTCTCAAATACAGTGCACCAGTACTACATAATCAACCGCAACGATATGGAAAGTCAATTTCATCGGTTACAATTATGTTATGTCTGCCTACACTTTATTTTAAAATGTACCCTAAGCTCCACTGACCAACGTGTAAAACAGAGATTATATTGGGCTGATACAAAAATATTACGTTACACAAGATGATCATCTACTGATATGTGACCCCGTGTACTGTTACCGAAATGCAGTGACGTTTCAGAGTAACCTTCTCCTCCAGACAATGGATGCAGCAGGTTTCTCTGAAACAGACACATTCCCGCCTGACAACATGGCCTCACATTCCAAAGGACAGTTATCTTAATAGTCAACGCTGTGAGTACCTCACATGTCTCTACATTACGTACAACTCTTGCTGTCGGCCTAAAGCGCTAACATTGAATTCTGTGCAAACGTTTTCGATATGAAACATTAACATAAATGAACAGACAAACTAACTAAACTAACTGCATGGAGCAGAGTCCTTGAGAAGCTAACAGGTCCTCAGCTAGTCAAGAAATTACCCGCGTTTTATGGAATCCGAAGGTTCATTACCGCATTCACAAGAGCTCGCCATTTGTCCCTATCCTAAGCCATATCAATCCAATAGGTCCAGTGATTGAGACTAGCTTAATCAACAGGACCCACCTGAGTAGGCCTGAAGACGGATGAAATCTTCCGAAACATAGCGAATTTTAGATTTTTATATATTTTTATATTTTACATTTTATATTTTATTCACATTAAAGACGATGGACAAAGTCCAAGAAACAAGTGGTTCACATATCAATCCAGTCCATGCCCCCCATCCCACTTCTTGAAGATCCATTTTAATATTATCCTCCCATCTATGCCTGGGTCTTCCAAGTGGTTCCTTCCCTCAGGTCACCCCACCAAAATCCTGTATGCACTTCTCCCCTCCCCCATATGTGCTACATGCCCGCCCACCTCATTCTGAACAGACGGACAGCCTTCTCATTATGCGTTACTTGAGTCACTTCCCACGCATAAATAAATTCATCGAAAATTCTGAGGCATATCTGAAAGGATAAAGGCAACGAAACATGAAACACAGTGAACAAGCAGAGCCCCGATAGACAATGCAATGTTTCCTTGTAACAGACGGTTCCACTTTCAGCAATGGAAAGAAAGTTCCTTTCATGTGTACCGAAGTAACAAAACCAACAACAACCAACTCCCTAAAGCAGAGTACTTGGAGTTCCTTAGCTAATCAAAACAATTCCCCGTACTTAACAACAACCGAAAGTGGGTTATCTCGGTACCTTGTCCCCATTTTGGGCCAAATTAAACCCATGTCCCTCCATCCTATTTGTGATCCACTTTAATATTATCCTACCATCTACGCCTAATTTCGTACTGAACGTCCATATGAAAACGTTCAACAGCAACAATAACAACAATAGCAAATACGTAAATATCTAACAGACTTGTGCGACTGAATGAAACATGCGACGGTTTGGTTACCGGGTTACTACGGTTACGCAACAGCTTCGTTAGTGCGTGACTAGAAATACAAACGTAAATCCTTTTCGAGAAAAACATCGATTACAAAATTATACAATGCCGAATACTCTGAGTAGATTTCGAAATAAACATTACATTTAATACTAGTGCTGGTGATTGAAATCACCTACCAAGCAGTCTCTTTTTTTAATTCACAGAGCAAAAATTCAATGAAATTGTATTAGGTTATGAAGCAGTTATGAGATACCTATCCTTCGGTGGACATGCAGCGGCGTACTTCGCCGATAAGATCTATGGAGCTCTCTCTTAAACATGTTTTCCAACTCATGGCGCAAGTATTCAGCGACAGTGTGATTTCATAGCATCCCTTCAGGTCTATTATATACACAACGGTTCAAATAAGGCGTTACCCGTGGAAACCATAGCTTATCCATTCATTCATTTCGTAGTCTGTCTTACGACAGCTCCATAGCCTCTTCTAAACCGAGTTCTCCACAGAGTGCGATCTACTGCTTCCTCTTCAATTTCCAGTCTCTTCTCATTTCCTTAAGGTCATCCAGTAGCTGCTCACGTCTTCTTCCTCGTCTTCCAGTCACGCCTATCCTTCCTTCTATCTTTCCTTCAATACGTGTTTTGGCAGTTCCTACGCAGGATGTGACCAATTCAGTTACCCTTCCTTTTTTTCACTGTACACAGAATATTCCTTTCCCCTTTGACTCTATCGGTCCAACTCATCTTCTCCATCCTACTCCAGCACCACATTTAAAAACTTTCCAGGTATCTCTGATCTACTTTCCAAGTGTCCATGTTTCAGCACCATACAAAGCTATGCTACAAATTAGCATTTCACTAAATTTCAGGCTTCCGCCGCGATGTTGATGAAATCTGCGCTCCTCTGGGGTATTACGCGGCGCCGCTTGGTACCCCAGAAGAGCGCAGATTTCATTAGCATTTCACTACTTTCTTCCTTAAATTTAAGTCCAATTTGCTGGTGAAAGAGTCTTCTTGTTGAATGCTGCTTTTTCCATGGCAATCCTGACTTTGATTTCACGTGTACATCTTGCATCATTTGTTACCATGCTACATAATAGTTGGACTATTCCACATTCTCCAGTTGATTTTGATCATAATCTGTATTGGAGATGGATGCCTTGAGATTCTCGTTACCTTATTTTTTTCCACATTCATTTCCATTCCATAGCATCTTCCAATTTCAAATTGTCTATCAGTCTAACCATAGCTCTAGACGGAAACTGTCAAAATTCCCTCCTGAAATTTCTATGATTTTTAATAATAACAAAAAGAAGAAAACAGCAGCAGCAACAACAAGAGTACGTCCTTCCCGAATGCATTCTTCGCGCATTCACAGTAATCTCACTAATTCATTTACTGAACATACAAATATAACTTACTGCCGCAGAAGAACACCCAATGCTGGAAAGTCTACCGCACTGTGGGTAACGTAACATAACGTACAGTCAAAAATTATGTTTATATTATTTCGTTAAATGCTGAATATGTCAGAAAATGCCTGTACGAGAACGCTGATAAAGTCTGATTTCAGCTCCATATAAAGTCGCAGTTTTACTACACCCAACCGAACCAAAATTAAAGTCAAAGGACAAGCACGATTAAGTTCTGTAGATTTTTTGCGGCCCGTGATAAGTGGGTCCCTGTCACCACCGCATGGAGCGTCCTCGGGTTGCGGATGGAGGAACGGCCTCCGGATATGGAGGGCAGCTGCGAATACATTGAATAAGCAGTCGCGGACAGCCGACAAGGGGTGGCCCTACAGCTTGGGAGTTGGGCGAGGTGCTAACAACTCCTCACCGTAAAATAATTACCATGTTACGAACCACTACACAAAGCCTCGGACCTGGACTGATTCTTTGGATAGGGACAGGTGGCAGGCTCTTGTGAGTGCGGTAATGAACCTTTGGGTTCCACAAAACGCGGGGAATTTCTTGACTACCTGACGACCTGCTAGCTTCTCAAGAAGGAATCTGCTCCATGGAGTTAGTTAGTTAGACTTTTTGCGGCAGTGTACGACATTCAGAAACCTCTTCCTGTGGACTTCGTCTATCGTCTGATGTACAACTAATGCACAACGCTTCAAAAGCAGACTGTCCTTCCATCCTCGGGTGACGGATCGGGAAGTGCACCTACCCTGGCGGAGTCCGAAGAAAGAGGTATTCTCAGTCGCTAACGCCAGTGACTGGGAGTAGCATTTTCTAAGCACTGCCGGCTTCCGAAGTGCTGTGATGCACCTGTACATCAGACGATGGACAGAAGTCCAAAAGATGAGTGTTTCTTAACTATACGAAACTGTTCAGTTCGCATCTCCAATTTCAAATTTAATCTGAATCCGTCACGTAGTTGCGGCGATGAAACATGCTAACAGACGCATTGACACGAACTCCCCATGATGCGTTCACTTAAAGAAAGCTGCGCAAAGAACGCCTAAAAATAATATACAATAGCAATTTCAGCAATCACATCCAGTAAGGGGAAACGCTGCCATTTGCAAATTTTTGTAAGGTGAAAGTAAAGAACTATGCATAATTTGAACAGCTGCTTAACTCCTCAAAATAAAGCGGCTATCTCACCCCCTCACATTTAAAAAAAACTGGCATTTTTTCCAGAGAGCGTAGGTTTATTTACGAAAGCTGTGTGATTCTCAAGTAAACCGCGACTATTCTTCTAAGCAGCATTAACCGACTGGTCCGTGTAATAGACATGGTGACTTTCGCAAGCGGTATGAACGCTGTTTTCATTCCACTGTGCAGTTTAGGAAAAAAACAAAAACATCTGTGAGAAAACTGGCTAGATGAAGCGACCTCCGGTACACGCACACACACAGAATGCTCCATACAAGGTGTGCCAAACTTCAGGATGTTATTAATGAGTCGCTGTGAGTATAAAATACTATGTCAACATACGCCCGATCATTAACTGGATTGACATTAACAGTAAGTGTTGGTCTTCATTACAACATAAACTGGCCTGAATGAAAATATGCAAGCAAGTTAATCCTGTGAAACCTGACATTAATACGAACACATTTCCGAATTCTGTTCCTAATTCACAGTAAAATTATCCGTCTCTGCGTGATTTCAGGCTTCCGCCGCAGTGTAAATGAGATCTTCGCTCTACTGGAATATTACGCAGCGTAGATGGATAGTTACCGACGTTTCAGAACAACCTATTAGTCCCATCTTTTATGGATGGGACGGATAGGTTGTCCCGACACGTCGGCAACTTAACTACCAATCTACGTTGCGTAACATCCCGGAAGAGCAAAGATCTCATGGTCCGTCACCATTACAAAGACCAAATGGTTAATCTTGTTACGGAGAACAGCTGCTGGTCGTTCTGTGAATCATGCGAAACACGTACAGCAAAGCACACTCTACGAACAAACTGTGGAGTTTCCATACTGCTAATTCAGATGGTACACACAGCAACCATTCTGCGTTAGGTACCAAATGATGTCCACGTCTATACCAGTACTGACGTTTAATTTCTCTGGGTAAATGTCCCAGAAAATTTGCCATTTACACGGATACAACAGTTACCAGAACGTGCATTCTTATCGCTCATCTAATCAACATTTTTAAAGTCGCCCCGTATAATAATGACACACAACCGTAAATGTTACAAAACACACAACCAACTTCGGCCTGCAACTTATCTTCTCCTTCATGACAGTATTCTCAACATTGGGACTTACTCTTGCTGTATGATTCATGTCAACAGGCGCGACCCTTGAATTACGTCACTGTCATTGCACAAGTCAATGGCGGCTAGAATAAGTGCATCGTTACTTACACATTTCTGTGACGTAAATTATTTCTGAAAAACAGGCAGGTTCACATCACATATCAACGGTACCAAAAGCCATAGGTGTCTTCTAAATTATCTACATTCATTCTATTGTAAATTTCCTTCGTAGTACCGCGTATCAATGATGTCTGACACAGCGTTTGTACTAAGACCTGTGCTTAGAAGTTGTGCTTAGTAATCTACCTTGATGATCTGTGGTACTTAACCTGAGACTTCTTTTAAATGCTGGGGCAGAAAACTTAATATGAGCGACGACCTCTTCCTTCAATCTACTTTCAAATTCATCGTTTAGAGTCAGCCTACTATTTGGCTTTATATAAAAAATGCAGGTGGAAAAGCGTCTGTAAATGAGCAATAATGTAATAGGGTCGTGTTTTTCATTATTCGTCATTACTTTTACAGCTCTGCAATTCTAGTGTCACGTGTATATTCTACACACAATAATGACAGCTTGGCCCCTTAAATGGCCCTCATCATCCGGAATTGGCAGTTTTAAATCTCCCGCTGCCATCAGGATGGCCGGAATATTTAAAACCGGCAGTTAAACTCCGTCGCCCTGGAACAAGGGATTACGAATCTCGCGCGGTCCTACAGGGAAGGCAACTACTACCCAGTACCGGTATACCATTGCCTGGCCAACAGTTAGTAGGTGAGAATAAAACTAGCACCGGTTCAACAGAATCTTAATGTCCATTTTCACCTGTAACTTTCTTCTTGCAAACTTTTTGTCAGGCCTAGTAATAAGACGTATTTGTCGTGCTTTTCTTGGAAGTTTCGATGACATACATGTACACACTACCCATACTTATCCCTTACCCTATTAAATGAAACAGTCACTGTGTAAAAATGACTGCTGTTATTATACTACAAAACGGTACCAGTATTAGTGTCATAGCTTCCATATTTCATTATGCACGAATCTTCACATACCAACTCCCTAATATAGTCTAACATGGTCTTACAAAATAATCACGTGGGTTCGGCGATCTTCAGATCTGTGTGCATTGACTCCGAGATCCGCGTGCCCATATCTTTTGACGACTTGGCGCCTAAGTGAATTCTTTAGAACACAGGTACTAGCAAACTACAGTACATAAGACCCTTCTTGTCAAAAGTTTAGCTCCACAAGCTCCGCCTCTATGGAACGATAGGGTCATAATCACATTCGCAAAATCCCTACTTTTAGAACCTAACCTGAGCGAGTAAAATGCACATCTATTTTGATAGTATCGTCCCATGTACACCTCCGTACTCAATATGACATCTTCCCCTAAAGTTTCCAGCCCAAACTGCATATCTTCTCTTTAGCTCCTGTGTGTGTGCTACGTGTCTGGTCACCTCGCCCTGAAAATATTCTATGCTGTCAGAGAACGAACAGAAATTAAATAACATTACTCGGTTGCACTCACGTAATAATATAACAAGATACCCACAGTATACATAAACTACATAAACCTACAAAAATTTGGCAGGAAATCAATTATAAAGTTGCTTAAATTACTTCAAATCTTAATGTCATCATTATTCGACAATGAAGTGACTAGATCAGCCTACCTTAATGTTTAAACAGAACACGAAGTCAGATGTTTAAACTGATACAATTCTGTGTGAAGTACAACGAAGCCAGCATAACACACTCTTGCTTTCACTAACACGTGTATATCAGCCACATTAAACAGATGAAAACAAACGCTCAAGTGGGATAAAAATATTAGTTACACAAATGAACTCGGACACACTTCACTGTAGTAAAGCACAATCTTCTGAGAACAGCACCGCCAACAATGCCGCATGCTGCCAACGAAACAATGTATCGCAACGCACAATTCGTAAACTGTGAGATTTTGAAAGCAAGATTTTCGTATCATTACAGTAATAGCGTAATTATTCATCAACCGATAGAGATATGGAGCACATTTGCGGCCATATATTAAAACTTCAGTGCAAACAACTCCTCGCCAATGTGCCGATAGCAAGCCACTCTTCTCCGTTCCAAAGCCACGACTGCACTGGTGAAAACTAACGCATAGCGGCGAGCGAAAAGGAACTTCGGTAGACAGCCGACCCAACTACAGTATAATACCTGGCATAGGTAGCGTCCGGCATGAAACGTTGAACAGTCCACGTAACCAGTAACTTAGCAACACGCAGGATGAATAGCACTGAATAAAAAAAAAATTAAACAAAGAACTTTTGCTAAGGTAACGTCTACCGTACTGGGCTGGATGGAAATCTACAGCAGGTCCTGCAGTCTTCCCCCACCCACTTCTTCCACATTCTAGTAACCTTCTCCTCCCCTTGCGCCTTTTTTTCTTTCCTTCCCAACACACGAGGCCTTCCTCGCCATCCTCATTTACCGTACATACTTCGCTTGCCAGCATAATCGCTTTCTTGCCTACAGCTTAAGGCAAGCTAGTTTCTTTCCCTCATTACAACTCAACTCATTGATCAGCAATGTGGAGGAAGTAATTCTGTCAATAACCTTCATTATGATACAGAATTCACTATGTACTATATGTGACTTGAGACTGTCAGGGCGGTGTTACAGCATGACACCGTGCAATTTGGTAAATAGGTACCAACTTATCGGAGGAACTTACTGCATCCATCTCCTACCCTCAAGATGGAAGAGGGTCCAAACCTTGACACTTGTCTTCCAAACTATTTCTCAAATCCCAAATCCCAGAACACCGAATTTTACACTGCCTTTCAACATGTTTCATGGAAGGATAAAATGAGTGCCAAATAGTATTCAGGTCCTCCAGGATGTGACGCCGTGTGATAAAGGAAGTACGTTACTTCGAAACATCGGCAAACTCACGACACATCGTCACGTCCAAGAAGACCTAAATCGTCAAGAACACAGATGCAGAAACCTCAAATCTCGCAAGTTTGAAACAATTTAACGAAATATCAGGCGGCTGATTATGTGCCTTATAGGCCTACTTCTAAATCTGCACTAACTCCACGTGCGAAAACGTTGAATTACACATAATTAATTTTCGGATTATGGCATGTGTATGGGTCTTACACTGTATGAGCGCTGAATTACGGAACTTTCGCATTTACGCTTTTAAAAAACTGACACCCCCTTTCCCCCCGTGAGTGTACATGTATGTAATAAATCTGAACTACAATGGTGATAAAACAAGGTACGCACTGTCACTCAAATTTCTCCACGCCGCGAACCCTGTCAAGTCATACCCGTTGATGTACATCGTAGCTTTGTTTCCATTCTCAGTTTGTTGTTTTCTGTTTAAATTTGTTGTTTCCTTTCCTACGTTTGTTGTTTCCCTTCCAAATTTGTTATGCCCTTTTCTCAGTTTGTTGTTTCCTTTCTCAATTTGTCGGTCCCTTTTCTCAATTTGTTGCCCTCTTCTTTAGTTAGCTTTTTCTTTTCAGTGCGTTGTTTCATCTCTCAATTTGCTGCTCCCTTTGCTCAGTTTCTAGTTCTCTTCACAAACTTGTTGTTCCCTTTCTCAGCATGTTGTTCCTTTCTCTCAGTTTGTGGTCGCCTTTCCTCCCCTTTATTTTGCACACTGTAATTAGTGCTATGCGTTTCAAATTAATTTCCTATACTTCATCACAGATAATATCTTAATAATGTTATTTAACGATGCTGTCAATTACTGAGGTTACATATCATTGGAAGGCATATAATGAATTTATGTACTTTCCTATTTACATTCCTTAACGTTGTTCACATGCCTAAAGCACCACACCATGCAGGCACAGAGGGGAGTGGAGGTATAGCTCAAGTCATTCTTAACCTCGTCACTACATGGAGGGTGATCAGCTTCAGGCCTCGACCGTTTTAACCCCACGAACCACGGAATATGAGACTGGGTGGATCCCAGAGTCGAACTGGAAACATTAAAGGAAGGGGTCTTACCCGTACCGCAAATCGAGCCACGGTTCCTAGGTTGTCGAATCCATAACCTTGTCACAACACCAACACAGCTACTCCGTCTCAATTTGCATTCCCTTACTACTATTTACACGTAGGCGTATTGCTTCAAGAGAGCTACATGTCTAACCTACAGCGTACGTTGGGCATGGTACATTCCACAGAGAATATTAATGGATTCTCGAATTTGACGCCGTGCAGTCTGGTCCAACGGCATAAAGGTTTCGGAAGATCTTACCGTCTCCATATTGGTGGACAGTTCAGCGCTGGTACCATTGTATAAGTGACACATCATACACCTCACCGAACCCCAGAACCTTTATTTCAAATTAGCTATGGCGAATATTTAATGAAATAAAGGCATAATAATTTCTGGCATTATGCAGCGCGAATAACAATATGTTGTAATATTTTATCTGTATTGGTAATAAATATATCTAAATAAACAAACATATAGGAGAATGAGATATGCAAAACAGCATGCAAGGAATACATAAGGAAAGTATTAAACTGCCTTCTCAATACTCCCCTCAACACGCTTCTCCAAACAAAACAAGCCTAATCTACTAAGTTACTGCATATGCGCAATGACTGAACAGTGACAGAATGGTTGTTATGCTACATATAGATATGCAGACATACAGACATAGACACATAGACACACAGACCTCTTGACGTTTCAGTTGTATAAGTTTTCAGTATCATAGCAAGCATTTACAGGCTTGCGCCGCCATCAGCATAACCCCGACAATTTAAATCATTTTTATGATGAATGAATGTGAAAGATGTGCTCAAGATCCGTCTCTTGTACCGCTCCTATACTGCGGGGGGGGGGGGGGGGGGGGGGGGGGGGGGGGGAGATATCATGTGAAGTGCTCAGCTGACTGGACATTCCGTTTCTCAGCTACTTGTACACGGCAATTTCGATGTTGCGTTGAGACGTTAAAAACGTAACAAATATAAATGTGAAAATATCACTGTGCATATTCTCTTGTGAGAGACAACAATCAACACTTAAAAATCAGGACCGGAACAGCTCCGTTAGTACACTGAACAGGCTGAGGGATTCGGAGTTCGATTACTGGCACGGGCAGGGATTTTTTCCACAGCGAACAGACAGGTTTTGGGGCACACGCAGCCACCTAGCCTCCTATCCAATCAGCACCGGGGTTCTTTCCACGGGCAGAGTGGCCGGGGAGGGCAACTGACCACTCACTTCGATCTAGCGCGCAGGTTGCGAATGAACAACGCAGTGACCAATTACAGGGACGACAACTTTCAGCGTTAATACCGACGGATTAACTAAAGCTGCTATGTATGCAATCTCCTCACTGAACGGCTGATAGTTTCTCAGCTGACCAAGAACTTTCAAGCTTCATTAAGAGCCATCTTCACACGCTGCTTCTCTTTAAGTGTCATTCTACATTATACATGCACTCAGTCCACACGTCTTCTCTATGGTCTCTTTTCTATATTTTCCAAAACACACACACGTGCGCTTGGGTATAGGTACTACGAGTCTGTATAAGAATAAGCACAAACTACAGTATTTTCTGTTAAAACAGCCACAGATTTCAGTGCAAGGGGTCCCGATAAATGTTAATGTGGTTCACAGTTTCAGAATTCATTCTAGACAGACTGAACTTAGAGCGCCTAGTCAGAAACAAGACAGGCAATGTACGTATAACTTAACACTGAGCCGCGGTCGTGTAACCATTGTCGCCATGGAAAAGCAATAAGTATTTCATACTCTGAGTGTGTGTCTGTAGTCTTAGTTATCCAGCATGCAAAGCGCATGTGGCCTGGCTTGCTCTACCATACTTTTCCACATTATCTCATAAACGGCACTATTTTCGGAAAAAAGGCACTGAACATAAAATGTGTGTTTTGAGTTTCTCCACAACTTTTGTCCGAAACATTTCTCATTCTAAGAATTCAGACAGTTATTATAAATATATATAGTCATGTAAAATACCCGTTATTCGTGTCAGATTGAATTTTCTCAACAGATTTTTGAAAAATACTGAAATATCAAATCTCATGAAAATCCGTCTAGTGAAAGCCGAGTTGTTCCATGCGGATGGACGGACGGACAGACATAACGAAGCTAATAGTCGCTTTTCGCAATTTTACGAACGAGCCTGAAAACTGAAGAACTTCCGGAAATTTGATCATGACATCCAGCCACAACAACACGCCAATTATATCGCCTTCTGAATATTCATACAGCAAACAACACACAGGAACACAGCATTTGTTAACCTTCTAACAACTAAAATATGAGTTAATCCGCAGGCGCAATCCTGCCATAGCAGCTTTTAAATGTCTAGTAACTAAACTATAGTAATAAAATCACAAACTGCAGAATGTATCAGAAACCAGATTATACCCATTCACCCGACCATGAAATTTCCTTCTGTTATAAAAACCCGAGCTTCAGAACAGTCATCAGTAATTATGGCTATATACGCTATACAAAGTCAGTTCATCTGTGTACAACAATTTTATCCAAAATCTGCTCTAGTATCACACCCCACGCCTACTTCTCAAGAGCGATTGCGTCTTCTCTTGTGGCTTTCAAACAACGAATATGCTTGCATTTCCTGCTTATCCGGCGTGCTACGCGTTCCTCCAATCTTACCAATCCGCAACTAATGGTAATATCAAAGTTCAAAGAGAAGAAGAAGACAAAGAAGAAGAAGAAGAAGACGACGTTAAGACGATACATGTGCTTCACAACTCTTCTGCAATACTTGGTGAAAAAGGAATGCCTACTTCTAAACACCCAGAATTCTTCTGACGACACGTGAAACACTTGAATAATCTCTCACCACAGCTATTCGTGATGTACAGGTCAGGTTTTATCGGATTTGGAAGTCGTTAAATCAATAATGGCACACATAAATTACAGCATATTTCGCATTATTCAAGCTACCCCTACAGTAAAGTTAAAGTTGTTCCTAGGGATTGCGTTCTCCTGTGATACTACGCCGCGTTCGGACGTTACGATCGAACGTGGTGACCCTATTTAAAGGGTAGAAATGTCCAAGAAAAATAACATTTTAGAATCCTCAGCTACACTGCTGCGAAAACCCCCAAACTCGCACAGATGTTCCTATCCTCAACACCTCGCCATGACGACGTGTAAGGCAGTGGAGGTAAGGCTTCATGAATTTTAACCCTGACAGCAGATTGAGGTGAGAGATCAGCCTCATCTTCCCCCCCCCCCCCCCCCACATTTCTTCGTACTTGTTTGGACAGGAGACTAAGTGGGCTCCAGAGCCGGGTAAAAAGGCCGTGCTCCGGCTGGAAATCAAAATCAGTCCTCTCTGGCGTATCAGCTTTCTTTGCTCGTGGTTAAGTATGCTATGATTATAAGAACCTATTTACGTAAGTTAAATAAATGCAACCATAAACTGAGAGAAGAATTTTCAGCTAAAATTGCACTGAAAATTAGCAATTATCGAATCTTCACATGTCTCATGCTTGATATCCTACTCACTCATGAAAAGGCCTTTATACACGTATTACAGTCCTACACTACGATACGAAAAATATGCCTCTATAATAATTACTAAAACCGTCAACAAAAGTACAGTTGTGTTGACCTCTGTTAGTAATAATTACTTACATAAAACTCAACAGAATGACCGACATTAAGTTCAAGCCTACGCAGTATGATTTTATGACTGCAGTCCGTCCAGTCAGTCAGCTTCATACCTACAGTCTGAGCTATTCGCAGCATCATTAAACACGTATTTCACGAGGCGTAGTCAGTTCATCCAATGCATGCGCAACTTGGAGGAAGTTTCATGAAACGTTGTTACAGATAAAAAAGTCATGTAGAGTTGCACGAAACTGATTACCACACGCCAGTGTACGTATGTGGGGAATACGTTACATCACACGTTTTGTAGGAAATAACACCGTCTTATTTATAGAAAAGCACAGTATTACTGTACACACGTGTTAACATTCTACATTTTGCCTACAGAGTGGATTTCATATAATTCTTGTAATAATAATCGATCACAATTTTGTGCGTGTGCGTGCGTGCGCGCGTGTGTGGTAATAACTGAGTTTTTAAACACTACTTAGATGAATTTCCGGCTCCAGAAGGTTAACCTGGCTATTACATCATGATTAAAATTTCGTTTCTTATTGTCCATAATCCAGCAACGATCAACAGAGCCGAATATTAACTTGTTCTCTTTTTAACAGTAGCTAGGTTTAAATCGTGCTCTTGAATACGAGGTTTGGCACGATAAATTGCACAACTGTGGATAACAAATTGGAAATGATTTGGAAGAAAATGGCCACAGCAGTCTAAAGATGCACGGATCTAACCTAAAGACACAAAGAAATATATAAACCTCCGTTGAAAAAGACTTTCGCTGTGACGAATTTCCAACCCATGGCGTCCTGCACAAAAACTGAAAACCAATCCATCGTAATGTTCAGCAGAAGAAACATGTATGCCTAAAAGAGTTGCCATCTTGGTTTACAGTTCGGTACTCCTGAAAACGAAACCTGCGAAAGGACAATGACACTGGCACAAACTCAACAGAATGTGTTCACCTCATGCATTTTGTGGAAATATCGCGTAAAAGCTCTGGTCCGTAAAACCCTTAATTCATTTAAATAAATCGATTGGGATCTGATATTATATTAATTTTCTCACAATTTATTATTGTGACCATCTGTAGGGTTTATTCTATGCATTTCAATTAACTATCTGCGATGTTAAAGCATCACCACAATGCATTGAACTCTGATACAGAATGTTAGTTCACCAGTCATCCAAACGTGATCAGTCTGTTACTGGATTGATGTCAATTGGTAAAACTTTAGTTTCCAGCACCGCTGAAACGGTGTAACGGCTGGTGCAAAACATTACTCCTGTACTTTACCCGTTATTCGCATTAGGATATGGATTGAACAATCAAGGAATCGTAGTTCAACTGTAGCCAGGAGCAGAGACAAGTTTCTCTTCTCCAAAGCGTCCAGACCTGATCTGGGGCCCACCAAGCTCCCAATTCAATGGATAACAGCGACGCTTTACCCGGAGGTAAAGCGGTCGGGGAGTAAAGTCGACCACCCATCCATACCTAGTGTCAAGGTTAAGGATGAGTTCAGACATACCTCCATTTACGCATGCCGTTCACACGGACACCTTTTACTTTACTAATCATTCGGACACCCCTGTTGTCGATACAAATGGCCTACTGCAGGGGTGCATAAATCCTCGGTGCCAGGCCGCGCGGGTGACTAAAAGTTGTAACGTGGCGCCTAATATTTGTAAGTCCTATGTTACCTTTCTCGCACCTATAATTCTGAAGTGGCTCCTTGATTTTTGGAAAACTTGTGCACGTTTGGCCTACTGGCATTCATTTCCCGCGACACTGCAAAGCGATAATGACCGAATACAGACTGTCAGTACAAGATTATTTATAAAACTAGGAAATGTCCATAGAGCGTTAACACTGCTGGAGCTTTCGCTCTGTTACTGCCCCTAAATTTTATTCGTGACTATTTTCAATAAAAACACTACTAACGTTACGAGTATGTCAAAAGTGCTTTTCCCCGTTATAAGCAACTCGCACTACTTTAAGTTAGCTCTGAATTTCAGCAACAGATTTACGATCTATCATAATTGATATCTCGTAAACTGCCACATACCGCAATTCTCATAATGAACTCGTAGGCGGCGAGGTTTACAGTCGATCACACTCGATTATTATGTTTAGGTCGTCAGCTCATACATCACAAAGAACACAGTCTATCTCAATTATGTACATCACAGTGAGATGTAATCACAAATGCAGGAAGGTCTTTATGTAAAGTGTCTGTCACTTGTTTAACCAAAACCTAAACTTCAAATTTAAAGAAAAACTTTCCTGCGGAAGTCCTACTGTTCAGTGCGGACGGACAGACAAGGTGGAAGAGACGCAACAAGACCAACAGTCGCTTTAAGCAACTGCTTTGTGAACGCGTCTAAAACATTATTACGTTGCGAGCAGACTGTTACCGACGTCTGTACAATTGTGTTGTTCGCCGCTGGACTTGCAATCACTGATATTACATAATGTTATTACTACACAGGGTATTTATCCTAGACTGCAGTGAATTGTTGCCGATAGGTCAACAATCATGTTCTCCACGACCGGTACGCGCCAACGACTGACACCGAACGTTGGTACTACACTAATCAATATAATTAACAAGATGCGAAATGTACGGTCCGCGCACAGCGTAACAGTTCAGCGCATTCGCTCTGTTTATTGCTTCCAGATTTTCAATTGGATGATCGATGATCACTTTGGATGAATCACTAAAACTGAATAGTTTAAACACACCAATTATCAAACGCGATCATCCAAGATGAAGGATGAAAGAAGTTGGCCCCGGACAACTTTGATTCACTTTGGATGAATCATCGAAAGTGAGCAATGTAAACAAACCTGTAACTACGTGTTCCTCTGCAATGACCAACGGGTGCGTCTCCTGTTTGCTGTCTGGTTTATTTTTCTATTTTAGGCGCCTTTGCACAATTGCGAAAAGCGATACAAGTATTAGCTTCGTCATGTCTGTCCGTCTGAACAGATTTTCAAAAAAATTTATATTTGGGTATTTTTCGAAAATCTGTTGAGAAACTTCAAGTTTAATTAAAATGTGAAAGAAATGACGGGTACTTTACATAAAGACCTATGTACATTTACAATACCTAGCTCAATTCTTTTTAAAATGAGAAATGTTTCAGACAAATGTTGTAGAGAAAATCAAGACACATATTTTATGTCCACTAACATTTATCCGAAAATCGTGCCATTTATGAGATAGCGTGGAAAATGCGGTACAGCCGGACAGGCCACAGGCGACAATATAATAGGGCGCATGCGCTTTGCATGCTGGATACCTAAGACTACAAATACACACTCAAAATATATAACACTTATTGCTTTTCCACGGAAACAATGGTTACACGACCGCGCCTCGATGTTAAGTTATACGTACATTGTCTGTCTTGTGGTGTTTGAAAATAACGTAATGCGGTTTTTAAATGGAACGACGACTACACAACAGTGGTGCTAAATTTTATGAACGATCGTGAGTGCTTGTGGAACACAAAATTCGAACACTATAGAAATAAAACAGCTCGTGAAAATGCACTCGCAAATGCTGAGTTTTCCGGAACTCACTGTAGAGGACGTAAAATTTAAAACCAAAACAATTCGTCGTACTAGGTATGCTGCTGGGCCATCTAAGTTAATAAAATCAGAAAACGGTGGTGCTGGCCTACACGACATTTAAGTGCCGATATTGTTTTGTTTGAAACAAGCACATTCATTCCTGCGTGGCGTTTGTATTCCACGAACCTCAGTTTCAACAGACGCTCATCTCATCAATAATTTTTCTTTCTACATTTATTGATTAAACAATCATAAACAACGCTGATACCTGACCGCATGGCTTCAGTTGCCGCCATTTTGAGATAAACTATCCTGTTAAATGTTGACGAACAAAGTAAACTGAATTTGGTTCATCCACTGAATTCATGTTGTATGATTCATCCGCTATGATCCATCCAACATAACCAATGTAAACCCGCCATAACGTTTGCTTCGCTCTTACAGGCCCAAACAGCATGAGGCTGATGACTTCACACTGGCAAAAGCTAGTTTTTAGATGTGTCTTTCCACACAACAAAGCTTATAAGTTTTCTCCGTATCCCAGTAAAAATTTACCATCGATCACGCTCTTGTTAGAATACACAGAAAACGTACAGTACATGTAATTTCAACGGACAGCGAAAGCTTAGGAACGTATGTTAATAAAACTGTACCTACAAATGAAGAGAACAAACATCCTAGTGCAGTCTAAATATATTCAAGACTTCCATTTTGCTCTTCGTGTGGGATGATGGGATCGCCCTATGCATAACTGTGCTTCGATTTTCGCGCGGGATTATGGGTAAGCCTATGTACGCTGGAGAAGTGCGTAGAAACGTAAATTTGTCTTCATATACGGTGTCCGTTATGTTTGTCCGATTTTAAGCAAAACAGACGGCTCGAAAATTTCTCGTAAAATTCCCCTATATCAAATTTCGCTTCGTTCCACTGAGCAGTTCTAGAGTTATATGCTTACAGACAGACGGGCAGATGGATGGATGGGCGGACGGAGCTATTTTAATCGACGCTCCGCGGGGATGCGATCACACCTAAAATTACTGCATTTAGAGAGGACTGCTGCTGATAGTAACAAATATTATTTTCATACACCACTACAGTGCGTAAATGGTTGGCACATACACGATCAGATCGCGAGTGGATTGTTATCGATGGGTAACTCTTGTGCAGTGGAGACAAAGAATAAGCCCACACAGCTTGTCAAGATGAGGGGAATGTTCGATGGTGTTAACTGTGAGACGGGAGACAAGGCGGAGTGGGGGGGTCTCACTACTGTAGTCAGTCCAGCGGAGTAAGAACAGTGCTCTGAGTTGCCTGTTTCAACTGGTAGGAGACATGACTTGCCCATCCAACCTTTTCAAAGTAGGAGTCGCGTAAGTAAAAATACCTCTCACGAAGTTCCGATGTGTTACTGCTGCAACTCTCCCTCTAGCAGCATGGAAAGGGAGTCCAAGGCTGCCACGCAGGATAGTGTGTATGAAAACACTGTGGAAACGAGCAGAAGGATAAGGCTGTGTACAAAGGAGGTAACTCACGGGTCACTGGGCGAGTATTAACTGTCATTTGTATTTACAGATACCTGGGAGCATAAGAACGCCGCCTGTTACGTGCCACAAGACACTGTTTCTGACTGAATGTGCGTTTGCGTTTGCGCGCGCTCGTGCAAGTTAAGTCGTTCTCACGCTGTTTCCATTGAAACGAGCAGCTTTCACGTATTTTCACAGACTGTAGCTCTACAGTTCGAAAATCTATCATCTGAAGGTAAAAATGACTGACTTAATTGGCTGTTTTGAAGGAGAAGAAGAGATAAAGGGAAAGAAAGGTTAAAGGAAAGGAAGAAATAGGATGAAGGATAAAATGTGAAATCAATTATTTACCGTTGAATTTCAAGGGCCTTTTCTACTGGTTCAAAGGAAACTACAGACGTTGAAGTGAAGACAGAAGCCAACGTTTGTGTTCTGTCACACGAGTACGTCTGGTGGTGCAACA
The DNA here is from genome assembly GCA_021186555.1 of Reticulitermes speratus. Taxonomy (NCBI): domain Eukaryota; kingdom Metazoa; phylum Arthropoda; class Insecta; order Blattodea; family Rhinotermitidae; genus Reticulitermes; species Reticulitermes speratus. Next base: position 37,569,264 of record JAJKFL010000006.1, on the reverse strand, counting down.
GTAGTGTACTGCGTGATGCTGCTTCAATAAATCTCACGCTAATTTCCAGCTAATGTTCAACAGCAGCTGATCATAGCTACACTGTAACCCCCCCCCCCCCTACAGTCGATATCGTAGCTCGTCGTTCTGCCCGCACTTCCCTTAACTTGCATCCCCTCTCGAGCAGTTTAAGGGTCATCATAAGGCAGTAAGTAGTCTGATCTTCATTAGAAGCTGAAAACCGCAGAAGTGAAGATATTGTATCGTCCAGTGTGATGGACATTAAATCTCGCCAGGATATGGAGCCTACGAATTTTGTGGTTTCACCAAGGAGAATGTTAGAACCCGACCTCTCTTTACAAAATACCTCTTCTCAGTACCCCTCTACAATTCACCGCTCACCCGAACCATAATTACAGTTTTAAAAACGACACAGGCTTAGAATGAGTGCCAAAAAAATACACCAGACGACGAGTTGTACACGTACAACATTCATTAAATATAATCATCCAATACAGTTTATTAATTCAGTGCAACAAGTCTGGGCCCTGAACATATCCGGTCGCGGGAAACATTCGTCAATTAACGTACGTTAAATTTAAGAATAAACAAAACGTGGTTACATAAAAAGCAATGAAGTCGAATAAAGAGTAACAACAAAAGTTAAATGAAAATAATAATTAGAATAAAGGCAGATAAAAAAATGGTTCTATTAATTGCTGGTAATATGCTGAACACAAAAGCTGTTAAATTTACAAAAGAAACCCGATTTATACAACTACAATTAGAACGAACCTTAAGATGTATAGAAAAATAAAACAACAATTAAAATCAAGCACTAACATAATGCACAGCGGAAGAAACTTATTCGTAATAACAATAAACCCAGGAACATCTAGATTAGCAGCACTGATAAAGTTACATAAAAATAATAGGCCCACGTCTATGATATTTGCTGCAAACAACATAAATAACCAAGCTAACAAACCTTCTAAAATACTCGTACGGCAGCAGTTTAAGAGAAAGATAAACTACCACAATCACAGAACACGGAAGAGTTTACAAAACTAATCAAAACTGATGGACCTGGATACGAACAATCTGTATCGTACATTTGAATATCCCTATAAATTAATTCATAAACGTGGCATATTTGATTACAAAAATAACACAGATAACAATGCAGAAAATATAAACTTATGGAATGCTATTTGCAATCAGATTACTTTCTATTTGATGCGGCCCTTCAAACACCCACAAAAGTGGTGGCAATAGGATCACCAGTAACGGGGTAAATATCTGAAATTGTCCTGCGAAACTCTGAATGACGGTTTATATACCATAATACTCGAATTAAAACAATAAGCTAATGCAATGGACACGTACATGATAAGCATTCATAACCCACGATAAAGAAAGACTACAGCACATGTAAGAAGAAACTATGTCAGCGGGTGCCTAAGACAATAAAATTTAATGCCACAGTCGAAGGGCACATAAACAACTTTCCTGGATCTAAAAACAGAAAACAAAGATCATGTATATTACAAACCAAAGACATTTTTACAAAACGCAATGCTGCCGTTACCATTACAGACAACTTATTGCTCAAATTAAATCCAAGAACCAAAACGATCAGCCTACGGATTTGTTACACCGAGTACATTATTTACCTGCAAGTAACAATATAAATAAAAAGAATGCAATCCTATAATAAAAAGAGTAAGGTGATGGCTTCAAAAGAATAAATCCAAAAACTTCACAGAAAGGCAAAGAAGAAACAATGAAACCAACACCGTGACAAGCATAATAATGACTAATAATGGGGGGAGGGGGATATGGACAATGTGATATAAAGACACACAACTAAAAATCGCATGTATAGCTACTTAAAACAACCCAAAGCCTACTGTAAACAAAACTGAGTTCCCTAAATAAGACAGAGGGACATACAGGCTACAAAATAATTCTTCAGGGCCGTCAAAAGTACACAAGGCACACAAAAATCAAGCGCTAAAAATTTTGGAAGTCTGAAAGTGGAAGTGATATCAGCATACAGTTGGCGTCATATTAAAATGATTTGTCATTTCCTATTGCATTTCTTCGTATGAGGCTTTTCTCTGTCTTCATAAATTACAGTTGTCATACACATACTGATCAAAGACACGAATGTCTTTAATTGAAATAAAATCGTGGATTGTGATTAGTTTTCCGAGCTGCGTAACTGGGTTCAACGGCAGAACGAGGGTGGAAACTGAACTTTGCTTGGACGTGTCTGCCAGCTGGTAGACAAGTGCGTAGAGTCCAGTGCTGATGCGAATGTAAACTGAGCCAATTCGAGCGGTGGTTTCGGCAAACTTTTCCCTTTTATCTCCCTCCCCCTCGGGCCTATGTTGCACTTGCACAAATACTAATTCCACCGTGCAATTATGTTATGCAACTAATACATGTTTCAGAAGTTTGGCTTATATGGGTGCTGCAATGGTGAGGCTGAAGTGAGAGGGAAGACGGTATTTCTATGATTTTGTTTTTTGTTTTATGCCCCCCCCCTTGATTTACTGGCATTATGATTTAAAGGTTCCGACAATTTCGTTTGCAAAAATCACACCTTACGAGTGATTTGTTTCTTAAAAGATGGAAATTACGCAAAACATCAATTAATATGCTAGCCCTCAAAAATCGCCCAGTTTCAACCACGGACTCCATTCGCCTCGACACAGACTCAAGTACATATCAAACGTCACTTTCAGACGAAGCAACTTCGCTGTTCATCAGCCTTATATTAACTTCACTACGTATTTGCTACTACTTGCTACCTGCGTTGGACATCGGTACGGTTGTTATTCACCTAACAGACTCGGGGAGGGTTCTCTGTGATGGTGTCACCCCGTGTATACACGTACTCTTTTTCACCTTTTACCTTTGAAAGTGCAGCTGCAAGTTATACCCTTAGTCGGCGGGTGGGGGTGTTTGAACATCGCTTCGTATCATTCGCAAATCTACTATGACATATTAACTGACGCATCAAGCTCCAATCGTTCCTCCTTTATTCTCAATACTACGCCTAGCCGCCACATACATGTTCGCGCGAGCGTCGTCGCTCTCGTTGAGAACGACGGATTAACTTCTAGCGCTGCAAGTGGACGGTATAGGCTCCACGGCAAAAGCATGGGTAAGTAAGAAGACAGTGAGGGCACCAGTGCGGCTCAGAATGGTCTGTTCGTTAGAGAAAGTCACGTGAAGAAAACGAGGCACAGAATCTGGACCTCCGTCCGAGAAACAGAGTTGCTCTAGGACCCTCGTGTTAAAAGGCTTGGGATGAAGTTTCGTCTAAAACTTAGTAAGGGCAGAACTATTCCTGGGCACGCCATGAAGGCAAGTGAAGGAGAAGGTACAGCTCGATCCATTCGGCACTACACAGAGGTGAGTGGTTAGGTTCACGTCCCGGCCGCTTTACTCCCGGGTACAACGCCCCCGGTAGCCATTGAATAAAAGGCTGGATGAACCCTAAAGCCGGTCCTCACGCTTTGGAGAAGAGAAAAATCCCTTGCCCCTACCCGAAAACACACTATTACTCCTCAGTTCTCCCGCCAGTAGCTTCGTCACTATACCTAACACGCTATCCCGGCTCCACTGTAAGTTATGTTCGATCTCCCAGTCAACGCCGTGATGACTACGATCTACATTGCGTAAGCTCCAAAATTTTTTCTTATTATCAATATCGTTTCCACGATTCCTGCTATTATCAAGGTTAATGTGCTTCCTATAGTTAGCACGGTTACTCTGGTAACGGCATTCAGCTGAGCCAGTGTGGCTCTCAAGTCATAAATTCACGAGCCCGCCGCGTTACAACTACCGAATGGACCCTAGATGAAGTCAAAATCGTCAAAATTCGTCAAACATGCATATAATCCAACCGACAAATATGTTAATGCATAACCATGAACTAGAGTCTTTCAAATATCATAATATAGTGATAACACACGAACTGCGTACAAGTTTTAATCAAACACCTGCCGGTTGGTTTCCAGAGTCGGTTTGAACACAGTAGCGAAAAGAAAACTATCCCTGACCGAGGAATCGAAAAGCAAATTGTCAAGCCCAAAGCCAAGTCACTCGACTAAGTAAGCTACCCCACCTCCTCACGTACTGCATTCTTAACCTCAACATGGGATGGATGTGAGTGGTTAGCTTCACGTCCCTGCTGCTTTTCACCGCTGGTGCGCCCAATCAACAGGAGTCTGCAGGGATCCACAACTGGTACGGAAGTGGACAATGCTCGTGCCTGAGATACAACCCTGGTTTTATATTATTCATACCGTGCACCTTGTTACAATCATTACAACACCCAACCCATGCACTGGATAAAATACATTCGTAAGTTACATACAAAGGAATGTAGATCCAACAACCAACCTAGTCTTCAAAACATTAAACACTAAAACTCCAGAACACATAAAATTAACAACCATATCACAATGCTGCAATGTTAAAGGTATTAAAAGTGTTTAAAAACAAGTCACTGCAGGCGTTGCAGCTGATCAAAATCGTACAGACAATGCACACAAACATCTGCATCGATCACATATACAGATCTCGTCCTGGCAGAGGGTAAATTGTGCGTCGCGTGGTGTGGTGAGGTATGCTGACTGAGTAGCGAACGCCCCCTGAAGATGGCATCTTGGTGCTAAAACATGCAGGGGCTTTTAATATAACTTACGAATGTATTTTATCCAGTGCATGAGTTGGGTGTTGTAATGATTGATTACAACCCTGGTATTTAGTTACATGGCTAACTACTATGCGAATTACTGACTATTAATTCACATGATAAATTGTTTATGCCAAAGAAGCAGATCAGCAACTCCTTTCCACTCCACTGTACTCTGAAAGTAGCTGAGAACACCAGGTATAAAGCCTGTCGATTGGAACAGAAGGTAGACGAGTTTTCTGCCAGTGGCAGGTAAAAGAACTTGACACCACTCTTGCAGTTTAACACACATCACGACGGCCCTACTTCGAGCTGCGTCTGTCGGACTCTCCCATTCCGGTCTATTCCATCTCCCACTCATGATACAACTCGTCTTTGTAGTGTTGCCCTGCCAAGTACCCTTCCCGTCCCCCGCCCCAAACGACCGTGTCCACGTTATCTACTTTTTCTCCCTTGTCCTGCCTTCGTCTTGTTCTCCGTTTCTGTTTGAGTGAATGCTTGCCTGCCTTCGCGTTACTTCATCCAACGAAGAGAGCATAGCAATGCTACTTAGGAATTTGTGCTGCCTGTGTCGCTTGGTAACGGAGTATATTGATTGCTGTGGTTAACAAATTTTTCCGATTGTGCTATGGTAACACACTGCATGCCTGTGCTGTTTGGAAACAAAACGTATACTGTGCTACGGTAAGGGATTATACTGTATTACGGATTGGAATCGCAGTATTGTATTGTCGTAACGAATTATGTTGACTGCTACTGCAATTAATTACACTAACCGTACTGTCGTAAGGAATTATGCTGCCTGGAAATGAATTATATATAGCCTGTGCGGTCTGCTAATGAACTGTACTGGCAGTGCTACGGTAACAAATTATACTGATTATGCTGTGGTGACGAATTACTGAGCTGCCTGATAACAAACTACAGTACACTGATTTACCGCGTTAATTATACTTCCTGTGTTGTTAAGCGATTATACATACTGATTACGATGTGGTAACGAATTATATTGATTGCGTTGTGGTAATAAATTATACTGTCTTGCGTAAAAAGAATCATAGTTAATATTTCTGTCACTTGGCAGTGAATTATACAGAATGTCACCTTTATCGTGCCTGGCGGGTTACAGGTTATCCCGAGTTTTTCATGATATTCCTCTGTCAATGCAGACTAATGCCAAGACAGTACCTCGAAACAAGAAATGATTGCTTCGGTCGAATTCTTTATCTACTCATCATACCGGCAACACAGCGAGTATAATTCGTTTGCACAGCATGATCGGCATCATACATTACCAGAGATTACGGGCAGTAAGTCTGCAATTCGTTTCGCCTAACAATCGATGTAATTCCTCACCGCATCAAGCATAATTCCTTACGACAGTACGGTTAGTGTAATCAATTGCAGTAGCACAGTCAACATAATTCGTTACGACAATACAATACTGCGATTCCAATCCGTAATACAGTATAATCCCTTACCGTAGCACAGACAGTATACGTTTTGTTTCCAAACAGCACAGACAGTATAGTTTATAATAGTGTCCACAAATTATCTTTACGGGTTTAATCTTATATTGCCCAACGCAAGTTTAACGTAAAATTATAGCTCAAATGTTGGCGATATACAACTCAAAGAAGGAATATCTGTAAAGGAAAAAGTACTGGCACACTTTCTGTGAAAGAAAAACGTTGGAAACATCACAGACACAACCATCTTTCACAAATCGCTTGTACCAACCAAGATTCGATTGTTTATTGGTGGATCTGTCTTGCACTTAATTGTGGCACTGTCGAAACTGATGTGGTCTCACGTAGAGGTAACATTACCCCATAAAGAGCTAATATAACCCCTTTTCCAGCCCGGACGCCCTTTTGCTATACTGATGAATGCAGCAATAGGATGCAATCTAGGCGCCAAATTAAAACTTTTTCGAGCTAACGTTTCCAAATGGTAAAATACATGTGCTACTTCAACTGCACCTTAAACACGCTCAGTAATGCAAGATCAAACTCGTAAACATCATTTACAGAAAATGTGTATATTAACTAAATTATTATAACACCATTAAAGAATATGTGCCTATATTATAATTAACTGATAATGTGATTTTATATACAGTTAAAAACGCAACTTCCATTATTCCTTGACCATCCAAAAGCCAAGTCTGGGCTATCGCACACCTCAGGGCGGTGATAATAGCCGAGTGTGAAGGTGTGGCGTAATGAAGATTGCACTGCGGGGTGTAAACCTGTTCCTCTGCCACTTCGCTACAAATATCACATGAAGTCGCCGGTGACTGAACCAGAAGCTCCGTGGTGAGAAGCCAGCGCCAAACGGCCTGAGCTAATTGATGTGTAACAATATTGCGTATGCTGTATGTGACTGATGCTTGTTTACGGACTAACAACACCACAAGAGGATCTTTCAATAGCGTGTTTTCATCCCAAGTTACAAATACAGTCAAACTCGGTTATAACGTCAAGAAGGGGACCGAATATTTTGTGTTGTTATAAACGAGTGTTGTATAATGTTACGGTTAACAGTGAGGAATGAACTGGTACCACAGAATATCTGACGCTATAGACGAGGTGTCGTATAAACCGATGTCGTTATAACCGGGTTCGACTGTGTACGGTGTTCTGCAGCTTCGTTCGCAATTCTTACGTGTTTGAATAATGACAATTACCGGTAACCATGTGTTTCAGTTTAAGGAGGGTTCTGCCCCCATCCTATCCTCCTCCTCCGACAGAAAATGCTACCCGCACTGACTTCAATTGCTACTCCATCTAGCAACGAGGTCAAGAATGCTGCCCTTCAATTTGCTACACTTTGTGCGGTCGTATGTACTGCTTACTCACAGGGATGGCTTCCCTTTTACCTGTATTTAGATGCTGTCAATTCGTACAGCAGGCTACTGCCGTCCTTTTTCTCGAAACGGAAAGCAAAAACTAGCTTTACCTTGTGTTTTATTATGCCGTTTCATGTTATGCTGACGTAGATACAGTACCAGAACAGGTACTAAAGGTCTCCGCCAGCACATCGAATTTTTTATTTGCCTTAAATAACAACCGCAATGCTGTTCTATGCAGATCATGCGGTGCATTTCAACGCCACAGTTTTAGTTCTCAACGTGTCCTAGTTCGAGTCTAGAAGCTTTTGAACTGAACTTCTTATTTTATTTTCTGAGGTGCATTACGTGGCACACTTCCATGAGTCTCACCAGCACAGTGCAGAGCGTCCTGAGGATAATAATATAGGTTAGTCCCAGAAACGAAGAAACGGGATAGCTCTGAAGGGCTGGACGGGGAAACGGGTTCAATTCCCACCGTTCCGACTAGCTGTGGGGCCCACCAAGCCTCTTGGTGCTCACGGTTCTTTCCCTGACAGTAAGTAAAACGGCCAAGGCGTCGCGGTTGTCTGTTTACCCGTTACACTGTAAGTAATCTACGCGACAACCGTCAGCTATTTCAAAGAATTCGTAAAGTATTCGATAGGAAAGTGAAGAAAATACACGAAAAATATCAGGACAGTCTTGTCTCCATTCTAGATTCAAGCCGTAACCTCCCGAACTGAAGCGAGAAGCCTTACCACATGAACCAACTTGCCGCCCCGACAGTTCTGCCATGGTTGTGTTACGTGAGAGTCAGAGTCCTGCTGCGGCTCATCATTAGTCATTCATTCTGTGTCGATGTTAAGCCCGTCCTACGGCTGATGACAAAATATTTAATTATGCTGTGAAATGCTCATGACGACTGGTTTTTTAAGGGTTCAAATGTCCGATTCCAAAAGTCCGAAACTACCTAAAAAGAAGCCTTTGTTTTTCTAGCAGAAGAGAAAGTGATACCAAAATGTATGTCAATAGCGTGGTTGATGTATCTGTGTAATAAAAGGTACAATTTGCCGATCAAATTGATGGTACGGTCTTGGCCCGTTCGAACGTTGGGCTGGCAGCTAGAATCCCGTTCGAGGCATGGACTATACACTGTACACTATTCGCGTTGTCGTATGTAGGCAAAGATGACTTTCTGTGGATGGAACCTCAGTCCAAGGTGTGGTACCAAACGTCTAAACAGATACAATGTTTCAGAACTGTGAGTCGAACTGCCCATAAGATCGGTGACAGCTGAATAAGAAATGTAAGCTTGAGATTTCAGGTCTCCTGGTTGCTACGCTGAGTAGCAGGGTTATTGATTACCGACGTATCGAAGAAACGTACCGCATTCACATACAAGAGTTGAGAAGTCTTATTGCTTCATCCTATATTCCGCTCAGTACAAGGTAAAGGTAAAGTTAAGTTGTCCTGTACACGCCATAAACGCACACAAGATGAGTGGAGGTATAGCTCCGTGTATTTTTAATCTTGGCACTACATGGAGGTGAGTGGTTAGCTCTACGTGTGGGTCGCTTCATACCCGAGTTAAGAACTTCCCATACCCATCGAACAGGGGAAATGGTTGGTCTCCAGAGCCTGTCTAGATGCACTGAAGAAGAAACAAATATCTTCCCCTTCCCAGGAATCGAACCACGGTTCTTCGGTTCGTAATACCCGTAGCCTAGTCATTATACGGACAGAGGTATCCCGTATTCCAGCTCCGTACGCTCCGCAGATTAGCAGGGTTTTTATTCCCGACGTTTCGAAGGAACGTACCGTCTTCATCAACACGGGTTGAGGAATCCTGGAAGAACTAAAACTCCTCAACCCTTTCCAGGACTCATCAACGATTAAGGATGAAAGCGGTACGTTCCTTCAAAACATCGGGAATCAATAACCCTTCTACTCAGGTAACAAGCCCGAGGAACTGAAACCTCAACACCAAAGCTGCAGAAACCACAAATTTCGCATATTTTTGCTTCTGTCACCCCCCTCCCATCGAAAATAAATTATAATTTTGCCCCTCTTGCTTAGATTCCCTATACAAAGAGCAGTATGTCTTGAAATTCTTCGCTCCCTCATAAATAAAAGTGCCCAGGATTGACACACATTACACGAACACTTACATTAAAATGAAGGTCAGTTCTGAGTCTAGTCTGATTTTCCGGGCACTAAAACTTAACAATTATAACACAAACAAGGAGGTACAGATATTGGATGCGAAAGGAAGGTTCCCGAGCAGACGTTGTGATGAAACATTGATTAAACGATAAAGGCTCACATAAAGTACGCAGGTCCAACAGAAAGGTTAAAAAGAGCAAATTGAGCTCTTTTGCAACGAGAGCGGTTGCATGAAGAAAGGCCGAATTATTATTACGAGATTCGCAAAAGAGAAATAAATTCAAGATACTCTCTTGTAACAAAAAATTTACTGTACGTTCTCTGGCTGTTCCTGCAAAAGTGGCATATGGTAGCTAATTACTTAACGTTACCAAGCATCACTTCAAAAGGTGTACGCGGCTGGGAATTTCTGAGCTAGGCTGATGTGCCTGTCAACATCACGCCCTGGCTGCTGCCGTTAGCATCAAGTAGAGAAGCATCCAGTATGCACTGGGCACCTACAGCGATCTGTACGCAGTTTCCAAAAAGAAGTCATACGAAACCATCATAGCCGGTTACATTACTGAATTGGTTATCCAAACTCGACATGATACAGTTACGAATGTTTACTTTCTAAAACTTCAAGGCACAAAATCTTAATCGACTACCATTTACAAGTACAATTAACCCTTAAATTAATAGGTTAACGTAAGTACCAACTTCGTCCTGGGAGCCAGACTGCAAAGTCGGTATAATGACTACGCTAGGGGCTGGACGATCGAGGAATCGTGGTTTGATTGCCGGCAAGAAGAGACTTGCGTCTTCTTCAAAGCGTTCCAGACCGGCACTGGAGACCAACCAGCCCCCTATTCAATGCGTTCCAGGGCTCTTATCCCGGCAGCGAAGCGACAAACGCATGAAACTAACCACCCACCTCCACGTAGTGCGAAGATTAAGAATGCGCCGAGATAAACCTCCACTCTCCCATACGCCTCGATAACGTGTGTTTCATTATAGGCACACCGAGACCAACTGCCGTTTCCTTACCAACTTCCTTCTGGTCTTACAACTCGATTTGAGTCTAGCCACCTCCAACTCCCTCTCCAATTCCTTCCACCGCCACAACGTTGCAAGTCTTCATTACTTTTTTGTGCGTCTCTATCTCAAGTTTTTGTCTACTCTGGCCTCCTCTTATTTTCGGCTCACTAGAAGCACCAAGTAGCCTGCGTTTTGAATAGGAACTCATGTAGTCTGACGAGGCATGGGGTAATTGCTAATAGCACTAATCAGTTTCCATGGCCACGTGCCTTGAGGTCACTTCCCCTACTGAGCAGTAGGCGCCTACCCAGTTCAAATGCCTGATGGGTTATGACAGCACTGATTTTAACCCGGTTTTCCCCAGTCTTCCCAGTTGCGATTTTAATTATTTCAAGTTCGACGAGAGCAATCACTCTCGCATACCGTTCCACGCAAAACAACTGCCGCTAGTACAACGTCGTCAAACAACCACAGCTGAACAGACCAACAACTAATTCCAATCCATTACCAATTCAACATGCCTTATATTGCATTTAATTCAACACCATATACCATTACAGTTGAAACATCGTCGTTAAATAACCAAAGGCTCATTCAGACACATTCATCCGTTCAGCGGCTTATGAGTGGAAATTTGTGGTGCCTTTATATCCACATTCATTCATGGACACCTTGAGCATATGTAATCGAAGTTCACTTTGAATAACTTCCTTCGTCAGCATTCTACTTCTAAACAGCGACACTCGAACGGATTATTTATTAGTTACGGAAAGTTTCCCATTACAGACTAATCGAGTCCGGCATTCAGGATTTTATAATTAGTTTTCGACACACATAATTAAATACTGATCTTAAACGATTATGTACCTCTTTTTGCGCTGTTGTACCCTACTAAGATTGCTGTCTATGACAATACAATATTATTCCAAATGTACAAAGTCAAAACAATACTCTCTGCTCATCAGTCTGTTACACAAGCGGAAATTACCTTACAAATCATCCTGTACATATGGATCAGAACTGACTGAACTGGTATTTTTGTTTTCCCTTAGGAAAATCCTCATTTCGGTAGAACTTTAACAATATGAAACACAAGTGAGTAAAAACAGAACTCCTTGTTTGTCGGGAGTATGCGTGGTTGATGGATGAAGGCACAGTCAGTCACTCCACATCCAAGGCGTCAGGAGAAAGCCTGTTTTGTAGAAAGAGGCTGTTTTCTGAACACAAGGGTGGAATTGCATGAAAAAAGGCACTTCGTTTCCTAATCACAAATATGTTCTTTGTTTCGTGTCTACCTTCCTCCTCGTGTCCTTTCTGTTATAATTACTCCTATTCGTTATCGTCTTCATAGTGTTACCCTTCATCACACCTCCCCTTCACCTTATTGTCCTAATCCTACACTTCTTTACCCTCATGACCTTCCTCTTCGTCTCCTATCGCATCCTCCCCTTTCCTTTATTGTCCTCGCTTTCAAATCCTCTGTTGCAAGGCGGCTTACAGCCACAGCCCCCAAACCCACCGGTACACCGATTTCTACTGGCCAAACATCCAACAACTGACAACATAGAAATGTCCTTCACAAGAATGCCATCAAGTGCAGTTTTCCTCCAGAACCTCCAATCCATGTACTTCAGCACATCTCACAGAAGCTGCAGAGTATGAAGTATGATGCTGATCCGTGAGTCGGATATCAAGACGTGGCTAGTCAGGTTACATACATCTGATCGTCGTCGCCCGTGTCATTTTCGTCAAGGGAGACACGACACAGTCTCTTCCTATCACATCAAAAGTCGTTCTCCCATCTTCTCGGACGTCCAATGTCCCTACAGCAAGTGGGTTTACAAGTCATAGCTTATCGAACGGCTGTCCTTGGATCCACTCGTAAGAGACCATCTGCCAATTATTTTCCGACCTTCAGTTCTTTCCTACATGTTAAATTTATTCCATCATTCATGCAGGAACTAATTCCTGGACGGCCCGTTTAATAGCGGTCGAATACACGTAATTTGGGTATCACTTCAAGCTTGGGACCATTATATTAGCTTGTTCAGCTTTCAAGAAATTATTACTTCAGTGACCTTAACAAATACCAGTGGGCTACCAGAACAGGAACCCAGTTTAGGGGGAGTCGTGAAAAACCTGAGATATCTTTCATTCACAGGAGTAAAGATATGGGGTCAGTCTTGTACAAGCCTTAGGAGGAAACACCTCTACACATATCGTGTCGTTGGAAACCCTGTAAATTATTCTAATCGTTCAAACGAGACAACCCCTGACGAAGAACTATTAACTTCTAAACCTCAGAAAAATGACAAGTCATTGTACAGGAATATAAAATCGTTAAGATATTGCGAGACACTGCACAAGCAGCAGGATGAGTCATGTGGTGCATGTTGCAAGACTGATTCAGTCTTCGTTCTTAAATCAGGCATACAAAAAGTCAGTAAAAATAGCGGAAGAGTAAAACAATACTCTCAGAATGTTCCCGGGATTCACTCGTCCTTCTGATAAGGGCAGTATGAAACCCAGACGTTGCGAAGGGCAAAAAGTCTCTAGATTTAAAGGATTGAATAAATAGTATAAAATCTGTTTTATTCAAAATTTGAGTATACGAAATGTTTACATATAAATTAAGAAACGCTCGCCGTGTACTTTGTGTAGAAGGGCATCAACGTCTGAGAGTAACCTTACGAACTATGTCTTTACGGCTGAAGAGTAGATGAGGCATGTTCTTCTGCCCTAATGGAGACAGAAGGTTCCTCCCAAATACACGGCGTCACATCCCAGAAGATCGTAATGCCGATAGGCCTACTCACCGCCGTCATAACCTAAAATCTCACACATCCGACTCAGCTTATTTACATTTGAGAGGGATTTCTAAGACGCATACAATAGCAATGCGGAGCGTAAGAACTCTTTCAGCACCTGCTTATAAACAAATGGCTGGCTGCACGATCTCCGGATATAAAACTGCCTTCTAACCAGCAGCCCCGCGTTTGAAAGGCAAACCCCTCACGCAAGATCCCTAATTATGATGCAGTTTTACTAATATTGTTTTAATTTAAGGTAACATATTAGGTATAATGTACTTGCTAATAAATGACAAAATCAAATAGAGAGAACTGGGGGCCGAGCGGCCTGGTTTCGTCAGTTTCTTTCATTTCTGTTACACGGCCTGGCCAAAACTCACTAGCCTGGGTATTCTGCGGAATGACCCAATAATTGAAGATTCGTCAACTAAACTGATGTAATCCACTTCCAGCAGTAGCCTATGTTCAGGACCATACCGAATCGTAAACACTTGGTCATAAGAAACAACTGATGCATTTGCTGAAATACGTCGTATACGGCACCATCAATAAAGGTGTGTCAGAACTTTACACAGTCAGATATCTTTGCTACCTCCCGTGGACCCTAGCAACCTGTTTGATGTAACAACATTACGCCTTAGTCATTTGGAACCTGAAAATTGACGCAGCATAATCCACCGAGACATTGGTATCCATCGACAATACTAAAGGCCTCACAACCAAGAAGACAATAATATGAATTCCTCTGGCCTGTACCATGTGTCAGGTGTGGCCATACGCTGCAAGCAATGTAACAAAATGAAATGTGTAATTGCAATAAATACATTTACTTCTATGACGGAATTATTGATTCACTACGAAGAACGCTGAGAGGCTGCGGTCATGGCATATTTAAGGTACTACACCAGAACTCCTCTGGGCGGACTCTGGAAATTCATAAACGTCTATCAACACAGGTATCTGGCAGTGACTGGAAACCGGGATCTTCCAAACAAATAGCAGGATCACTGTAACGTTAGGCAGTTCTAATACCACCTGGTCCCTTAGTATCTTCATCTGAAATAGATTAACTGAAGTATTCATTCACCGAACTACATACCAACCTCCAACAGCAGCCAAGGCCAATATCTATAATTCCTCTTCCAGTACTCGGCTGAAATTCAAGTCCAGACAATTATTCAAGCTATGAATTATTCGCAAGAGGAAACTTTAGAAATGTTTTTAGACCTAACGGGAAATAAAGAGCTGTTAAAAACAAAAAACCCGTATCAAAACACTACACAGCTGAAAACTGCTACCATAACACATTAGATGAAGCCGGTAGTAACCACGTACCATATCTGTGCTAGTATCCGACTACTATTTCTGATGTGGTCAATACCTAGTCCACTATTTTGGTGAGTACCCGACATTGCTTAAAACCGGCACACTGTATACAATTTACGTACGTTCAAACTCAAAATCTTTTTTGACTCCCGCGATTATTTTAATAATTACGGGTGGCTACATACATTTTCCGCGTTCTAAATTGGAAAGTTATTTTTTTGTGCCTCATATCACAGCAAATATCAGGAAACTTGGCATTCAGAGAGGTTCCTAACTTACAGTAACAAAACATTAAGTTCACCTAAGTAATGTACAAAAATTTAGTTCTTTTCTCAAAGAAAACACAATGCGTCCCCATTACAGAGATCAATCGGTTAATGCTGTTAGGGAAATAATTCACCGTTTATTCTGAGAAACAGACAACAAATAAATACCTTGCAGGTAAAATGCACGGTATAATATTAATACTGGACGTGCCTAGCCCCCATTTTTGGTTGCCAGAACTGTCCATCTTACATGGATAAAATAATACAGTGTTTCATGACTTTGTGTCAGTACTCCGGGAACTTATTCCTCATGCCTTCCCCAGTAAGAAATGGCGTACATATATGTGCGTGTCAAATATTAATGGTAATGGAGGTATGGGTTCAAAAATGATTTACTCACAACAAAAGCGGCTTCAATACTATACAAACATGTCCGTGCTTCCTCGCGCATGCGCACCAAAGTTTAATTTCGAATAGCTTCTTGTTCCACCAAGGTCACCAAACCTCAGCTTATTAAACTCCCATGTGTGGGGTCACACGAAAGAAACTGCGTATGAACACAGCGTGGACAAAATTACTTCATCGAATTTTAGATGTTGCAAGATTAGTAAATGGCCTTGCAGTTCTCGGCACGGTTACAAAGGTAAGAGAAAAACGAGTAAGAATGTGTATCCAAGCTTAAAGTGACCACTACGAACATTTATTGTAAAGCGAATTGAACAATGTAACCATGGAAGCCGCTTCGTTACGTTGAGATCACTACTGAGCTTCAAACACCCACACTGCATACGCGATGAGTATCAGACCGATATTCATATGATATTTGTGACTACAGCTGACTTTAGTTAAACGTTCCTTAAGTACCTATTGACACAAGCCACGAAACACCGAAAGAACTTGAATGTACAGAAAATCAGTGTTGTTCGTGTATGTAGTTCATATAACATGTCAAACGCCGCCAGATACCGTACAGTAAAAGTTGAAATATTCGACTGGGATCGAAGGAAATTCTGACACTTGGCAGTCAAGGCTGAAACAGATGGTGGTACACAACCACAGTGCTTAAAAGGGTTATGAAACATAAATGGCGAAAAGTATTTTTGGCTAAGTGCTAATTCCAATGTAAAACAGTAGCTGCGAAATTTAAATGTCAGGTAATGTCGATATGCCGTTTATGCACTGAAAGACAGCGAACCCAACGGAGCCTGGCGGTGAGACGAGCGAAATGAGGAGTGCGTGGGGAGGAAGGAGAACACAGGCTACTACAAAACAGTATGACGAGAAACCAAGTGAGACAGCGAAAGATAATTTTACGAATGATGAAACGAGACAGGAAGATCATAAGAGATAAATAAAGGAAAATAGCCTGTATGAAAAAGAGGGAGAATGGAGGACTCTAGTTACAGAAAAAAGAAAGATATTTAGACGTGAGTCAAGTTAAGGCAAGGCTCAGATTCAAGAAGAAAATACAAAAAGCTGTCTTTATATTCAAGTCTTCTGCACACTCCGTGCTACTATTCAGTATTAAATTTCTATGAAAACTACTGCAATGTCGGTTGCAAATTCAAACAGGCAATTTCACAATTCCCATTTATAGCTACGGCATACACTGCTCCACCATTACACAGGGGCAATTTAAATCACGATTTCACCCAAGTCCAAGTAAGCAAATGTAACTTTTTTTTGACAGAGATCGGGACGGCAATACAAACTGAAGCACAACACAGGGCTCAGTAAAGTAAAAAAGAAACTGTCCTTCTGCTTCACTAAGCACCATGCCATAAAGACATATGGGGCAGCGGAAACAGCTCCACGTATTCTTAACCTCGTCACTGGATGAGAGTGGTCAGCTTCACCACGCCCCGGCCGCTTTACCCAAGAGTAAACAGCCCATCAGACAAGAGGCTGGGTGAACCGCAGAGGTGGTGTGAACCCTTTGGACAATAGAAAAAAATCTCCTACCCCTTCAGGGTCGATTCGCGCTCCTCGGTCGCCCAGCCGTAAACCAGCCACAATACCGACTGACCTAGGTATTCCGGCTAATCCACCACCATCAGTATCCCGTTTTATATATACCTAAAAATGTTTTATGATGGTTGTAACTGACTGTAATTCAATTGGATTTATGGAAAAAGACACACCTCTGACTATACCAGCGCAGAGCGTCATCAAGAACTAATTATGTTGTAAGTTGACGCACATGACCACTGGTTTCAACAAGACGGAGTTACCGAACATACAGCAAATTAAACAAAGCAAATGTTGCGCTAAAACTTTTGTGATCGCATTATTTTGGTGTTTTTGAAAATATTATGTATCAAGCCCCCACACGCATTACAAGAACTGAAAATATTCATCCGTGCATTTCAAGCATCACTGAAGAAACTCTTCAGCAGGCTGCATGAAACAAAACTTAAAGAGTGTATGTAAGCATTTCTGAGCGCGATGGACATTTCCAACACGTAATACAACACTGTATGTTTTCTGATACTAATGTACTTTTTTGACAAACAGAGCATGTTTCAAAAATGGGTGGCGTGAATTTTCATTCCCGTGTAAGTATGTGCGTGCGTGCGTACGAGGTCTGTCCAAAAAGTATCCGACCTTGGGCCGGGAAAAAAAAGTTCTGTATCTGGTTGGTTACAATACCTAATCCCCTTCAAAGTAGGCCCCTTGTGACTCCACACACTTAGCCCAGCGGTCCTTCCATCGCTGGAAGCAATTCTGGAAGGCTTGTTTTGGAATGGTGTGCAGCTGCGCCGTCGCGTTCTGTATGATGTCCTCGCGGCTGTCAAAACGGGAGCCTTTTAGCGGTGTCTTCAATCTCGGGAACAGCCAGAAATCACAAGGAGCCATGTCAGGAGAGTAGGGAGCCTGGCGAACCTGCGGAATGCCGTGCTTAGCCAGGAAACCCTGAATCAGGTGTGATGAATGAGCTGGGGCATTGTCATGATGCAGCTGCCAGTTGCGTGCGTCCCACAGCTCCGGTCTCTTGCGCCGAACTGCATCACGAAGATGACGGAAGACTTCTTGGTAGTACTCCTTATTAACAGTTTGGCCTAGTGGTGCGTACTCATGATGCACAACACCCCGGTAATCGAAAAAAAACAGTCAGTATCACCTTCACATTGCTCCGAACGTGTCGTGCTTTTTTGGGCCTCGGGGATGTTGGATGCTTCCATTGTGACGACTGGACCTTGGTTTCCGGGTCATATCCGTAAACCCACGACTCGTCACCAGTGATCACAGTCTTCAGGAACTCAGGATCCCTGTTGGCGCACTCCAGCATGTCCTGCGCGACCTCAAGGCGGAGTTGTTGCTGCTCCGGCGAAAGCAGCTTGGGCACAAATTTTGCCGCCACTCTTCGCATGCCCACATCCTCAGTTAAAATCGTGTTTGCGGAACCTCTGCTGATCCCATCCTCATCAGCAATTTCCCGGACGGTCAAACGACGGTCCTCCATGATCAATGTCCGCACTCTGTCAGTGACATCAGCATTTCGGCTCGTTGACGGTCTCCCGGAACGCTGGTCACTGTCCGCCGACATGCGGCCATCTTTAAAGCGGTTGAACCACTCTTTAATTTGAGTGACCCCCATTGCATCATCACCTAAAGCCTGCTGAATTTTGCGGATTGTTTCCGCTTGGGTATCCCCAAGTTTCTGACAAAACTTGATGCAGTATCGCTGCTCCAAACATTCTGTCAGCTTGAGCGAAACGAGAATGCGACGAACACGTGTTACACCACTTCGCTATCTGGCAGCGACAGACGCATCCGGCGGTGTTGCGAGGCAGCAAAAAATCACACATGCGCATGAAAGTCCCTTCTACCACTACGCTCAGTTTCCCCACCCTTTCGCCATTACTTACCGCGGGAAAAAATATAGTCGGATACTTTTTGGACAGCCCTCGTACACCTATGTATATAATATTTCGATACACACTTAGGCTTCACTGATAAGCTTTCTACATTATGTATGACGTTTCAATTGCACACCTCATACAGAACCCAAAGACAGGCTCTGAGATGATACAGACATTTTGTATTAGCGAAGCTGCAGTCTCGATCCACTTGAAGATACAGTTCCTGCATTCGCATGGAGACAGGAACGTCAAGACATAAGCTAACTCGACTGTTATTCCAGCCTAGAGTGCTATCACTACACCAGTCTGATCAGTTTCTAAATTTTATTTCAAGAAACATGGAACTGGAAATGAAGTGACAAACATACAAAAAGAAAAATAATGTGTATATGAAGCATACAAACAACTGGCAAAAAAAAAAAATATTCGGAGAAATCAAGAAAAAAGATTTTAGACAGAAGTCGAGTCAAAGTATGTATTCGTGCACCAATAAGACATACGAGCTTAGAAGTCGTTTATTACGTGGGAACATCTTTACACCTCTCTATTTGTTATCCATAAATAACAGTGCTGTACCGCAAAAGTGTGAACATAAGCACATTCGTAAAATGTAACCACACGATGCTTATAAGCAACGAAGCAATTAGGATGAATATATTGCACATTGTGGAAGAAATATGTCGATTACGATGTTACAAAATGCAGCAAACAAATGCCATTTGATGAGAATAAGGATTTTCAGAGACATATAAACCACAAAAATGGATCTAATCTTTACTTTCATCAGTTGACATAATGCTTACTGCGCTTACTGGAGTCACAAATGAGAATGAAATCAGAACAATATGTCGGAGGACCTTGAAAACGGAAGCAGAAGGTTCCTTCGAAACGGCTATATCTGTCTACCACACTACATGCCAACGCACACCAAACGTCAGAAAGCTTTACATCTGCAAACATTTTAACAACCAGTCGCAATACAATGTTGCCATGCATTTAGAATTAGAAGACCGTACCTACATATTATTTTAACTAAAAACCTGTTGGAAACGAAACATTTTAAGCCCACTAAAATTTAATATGCTTTTACGCAAACTCCACTATGTTATAAGCACTCTCCGTTGCAAGGGAATACTTACAGTCCACAGGATTACCCTTAGCTATTTCAGCCTACGTTCCCTTCTTGAGGAGGCCACTCCCTCTCTGTGAGTGTATCCCCCCTTTCAATGCCTGAAACAACTGACCGATATTCACGAAATGTGGCACACACGTCACGTCACTGTATGCCATCACGACTTCAAACGTTGTTATTTCCTGCAATCAGCAGTAAGTTGACGGATTAGCACAGCTCTGAGGTGGCGGCGACACAAATACCACTTAATATATGCTCAAAAGGATACATACGCAGCTTTGTTTACTGTGAATTTTTGCAGTAAGTCAACTAACATGCAAGATGACTGGGCATGCAGCTCGGAGGCAGGCAACAAAAACATACACAATTGGTGAGAAAAACCTCTTGGGAACTTCCTGTTGGGAGATTGAGGAGGAGTTGTGAGGATAACACGAAGACCGTCGTTAGGTGAATAGGTTGTGAGGATGGGAAGCAGATGGAACTCGTGCTGTTCACGGTGAACTCATCACTCTGGTAACGGCGATCTTTAAGTATCAAGTTTCATAGCAAGAAACTTACTTAAAACGCTTGTAAGAGCAAT
The DNA here is from genome assembly GCA_021186555.1 of Reticulitermes speratus. Taxonomy (NCBI): domain Eukaryota; kingdom Metazoa; phylum Arthropoda; class Insecta; order Blattodea; family Rhinotermitidae; genus Reticulitermes; species Reticulitermes speratus. The sequence continues at coordinate 37,548,584 of JAJKFL010000006.1, read as the reverse complement.
GGAAACAATACGAACCATGAGTTCAGTTAATACCGTTAGTGTAAGAACAGTTACTGCGATGGCTGAAAGTATGCGTAGAAGACATTTCGGTACACCAATATATCCACTTATAAACACAACGAAGTCCTGCGGGCTAACTTGTTTCACTGATTACCAGCGCCACCGACAGCGACTATAAAGGTTACTGACATTTGACACAGTTCCTTTCAAGATGCGTAGTTAAGAAAAGACAGACGAATAACGATGGCGTGTTTCATGTACGTTACTGCAGAGTTCTCTTATGCACAAGCACTGAACAGCAGAAACCCTCGTCATTAACACATGTAAGCGAAATGCAATGACACCATCTTATTATTCTGCGTCTAAAGCCGTGCGGCCAGTTCACAAGACGAAGAAACACGCCTGGGCTCTCTTCATAACGATACCAAGCACGAGGATTCCTACTATAGTATAGTAGAGAATGGCTTTTTAAAAATGTATGTCCTTTGCGCGAGCAGAGTTTTCTTTCGCGATAATTGCCACTTACATGACAGCCAGATTCATCCCGCTGGTTCATTCTACAAACAGTAGCCTGTTTAAGGGTTTTAAATAAGGAATGCCACATAAACTTGCACAGTTTTAACACGATGCCACTGAGATCAATTTACACCATACTAGTATTCTGCAACACAAGCTCAAAATGAAAGACCAATTACCATGCACACTTCGTCATTAATATTTTTAATTTTACCACCAAAATGCTGAAACCGTAGGAGACGAGGGAGCTCAATCATTTGGTGATTCGACTGCGGGCTGGACGACCTAACAATTGAGGATCGATTCCCGTCGGGAGTAGATACCTCTCTCTTCGCCACCGAGTCCACTCTGGTTCCGAAGTCCAAGCAACTTCTTAACCGAATGATCGAGGCGTTCTTCGCCCAGGATAAAGCAGAGGGCCTGCAGCTTACTACTCACCTTCATTTAGTGCCAAAGGTGAAGACAATGCTATACCGCCACTCATCGTATGCAGTCTTCGCGTCATGGCGCTTTAATAAGTACAAGGAGAACTTTACCTTTTGCCCTAAAATTATACGGATAGCTTTAAAATGACAACACATTCCTCGCTGTATCAGCCAATATCTCATCTACTACAACTAGAAATACATCAGCACTTTATTTTGATTTTTATTTGTATTTTCTCGCACCTAAATGTTACTTACATGCCATACCACTGCTGGATGACTATACTGCATGAAACAGCGTTATCTTCTGGCAAGAAATATATTCTTTTTAAACTAAACGAAATCAACCTCTTCCTAACAGTGATCACTGCATCATCGGGCATTGAATCCATCTGCATGTTTTGTTTTTCAACTACGCTGGCTTCTTACGAAACCTGCATAAATGAAATCAATACGCAAACTCAATTTTCATCACAAACAAAAATCGGCAGAATTTAGAACACATTCATCATTCTACAAAATTTCAGCATTCTTCACTGGAAGTCACTGTCGCCCACGTCTCTTAAGTTACATCTGACCGCAACGCAACGCCGTGTGTGTGTGTGTGTGTGTGTGTGTATGTACGATCGCCTATCTAAAAATTAAGCAACCATAACAGACACTAGGAGTATAACAAACAGGGCAACGTGGTACTATCTTCGGTCGGTGAAGCCTCGTTCGCGAAAACTGTACATTTGTTATACGTTACGAACGTATTAAGTGACATGAGGGGCACGCACACACACATTCAGAGGATGTATCAGTTAATAACAGAGTTTGTCTTTCAAAAAATGCTGAAAGTTAATTTTTTAGCCATACGTATCGAACATTGTACAGTACCTGCAATAAGCAGGTCAGCTCCCTAGACATCTGCAGCGACTTTCCATCAAATTCACTTACCTGGAAAGAAAGAAAGAAATGTGTGATTACATGAACTGGCCATGCACATTATAGGCGACAGGAACAGGTTAACAAGCAAATTCTGGAGTACCAACATCACAGATATAGGCCTACTACACAAATTACTGTATTTGATTACAGGACCTGGTGAAGTACAAAAACTACAGGCTGCAGGTTAACCGAACTGTAGATTTGCTGCACACACTAGCAGACAACACTATACGGAGTTTAATCTCGACCACACAAGCTTTCACAATTCAGAACATTAACTTAGGTTGCAATGGTAAAAAATGTTAACTGATGTTACCTGCAGAGTATTGGCAAATGTATACAAATTTTGATCGAAAAATCGTCTACGTGAAGTTTTGGTGACACACATATATCGAAGGAAACTTATTAAAGTGTGTCTTGAAATAAAGTACCAAGGGGCGCAATGGATAAAATTAGTTCAGGATAAAGCGCAATTGTGGGCTAATAAAACATTCACAGCCATAAAAACAGATAATCTCTTGACCGCCTAAGTCAATGTCAACTGCTCAAGAAGCGTTTGTATCTTAACTTTACGAGGTATTTAGTTAGCGATACTGAATGTAAACCAAGGTACGCAAAGGAACAAAGTTAAGAGCTTATTACATACATTATTTTTTAAAAAATCTAACTAGTTACTGCAGGAAATAAAATAAATTCTATAGAATACAGATGATCACATTTATAAACAAAACGAAAATGAGAAATGATGACTATGTGAAACAAGATTTAAAAGCGACAAAAAATATATATCACAACAGACAACCAGCTGAAACAAAAATCAATGCTGATGATGAAAAATACCGGCAAGTACTACCAGCTATGAAACCGCCCCACCCCCTTAATTCTCCGCCCTTTACTGAACGATTCGTCCACCCACGAACAACAAAACTACTTCCATATCTGATAGTCAGTGGTCGAAGAGGGGGAGGATGAATGCTTTGCATTTTTTTGACATGCGTATTTACGTTCTGCGTTCCTCCTTGATATATACGATTTCATCGAATTGTGGTTAATGCAAATATGACACATGTAGCAGAAACGCTTTTGGGTACAGACCAGACCTATAAAGTAATATGGTGAATGGGTACACTGGTCGTAACTACTTTAATGACACCATATTTACTTCAAGGTCGTTCGGCGTGGAATAAGACGCCAGAATAATTATCCAAAGGGAAATGGGCACAGTGGCAGCGAAAGCGACTGTGGCCAATTTTAAACTACAGTATGATACAACATGATAACGGAATCCCAAGGAGACTGACAAGTATTTCGGTTTCGGTGAAGTTTCCGCTTAACGTAGACACTTCCAATTAAACACTACTGCACAGTATATAGACCAGGGGTGAACAAACTGCGGCTCGCGAGCCACACGCGGCTCTTTGACATATAATGTGCGGCTTGCGGAAATATGTTGACTGAGCTCCTTTTTGCATTACAATTCATATAAAAGGTAAATAAAGAAGTTTCAAGCTTCATAATTATTTACCGGATATAAACTGAGAGTCCGCTGGATTAAAACGTAAGTAAATATATTTAAGAATTTTTGTAACAAAATGTGCATGTAACAATAAAAACGTGTAATATCTGTTCATGTCTTGCGGCTCTCAAACATCTGAAGTTTATCGTATGTGGCTCTTACGTTAAGCAAGTTTGGCCACCCCTGATATAGACTACGAGCCGGTCCTAGCGCCCGCGCGGTCTAAGGCGTAGGGTCTGCGGCCGCTCGCTTGCTGGGATCCCGTCGGGGGCATGGATGTCTGTCTCTTGTGAGTGTTGTGCGTTGTCAAGTAGAGGTCTCTGTCGTCGGGCTGATCACTCGTCCAGAGGCCTACCGAATGTGGCGTGTCTGAGTGTGATCGTGAAGCCTCGATAATGAGGAGGCCCTGGCCCACTAGGGGATGTTGCGCCATGGGGGAAAAAAAGGACTACGAATTACGCACTATACTGTTAGTGGATTGTACAAATTTTCAGTCCTTCCTTTCTCCCCTTTCTAAGCCATTAAAGTATTGTGCATACATTCTACCGACGATCAGGATGAATTCTTTCCGATTTATGGGAGAACTGTCCCTACGGAAAAAATTTCCAAAACGAAATTTAAATACCGAAAAGAATACATTTCAAAGCACATTTATTTTCCGCGGTATTCTTGGTTTTTCTGGATCAAAGACTTTTCCGATAAGACAGGCAAAAGTGCAACAAATGCTTTTTGCAACAAAGCAATTTTCGTGATTTTGCCTCACGGTAAGTCGCATACAGGAATTACTGTTCTCTTGGTTTCTACACAATCACTTTTGAAGCACATGTCAACATATTACAAGAGACAATAAACATTACCTCATACTTCATTTACCGATTTTACTTTAAGCCTTGAATGCACAGTTCACGTATCGCCTGCCGTAACATAAAACACTTGGCGCTTTACCGACAGAGCGTATTTACACGTTGCGCATGATTCTCAAATTAAATGGAGATTACTTCCCTAACAGACCCCATTATAATATTCTGAGTGTCTCCCGTGATGTGGGAACTTCGTTTTTAAATATCCGTTTGATAAAATTCGTGCGTCAAAGGGTTCAACAGTTCAGCAAGTGTAGCAGGAAGATGCAACACAGGTGTGGTTCTCCAACGAGTACAGATTCCTTCTTCATAATATTGGCCACGTTTTACTATCTTTAATACAGGTATAATATAATTTTGAACCGCTCCACACGACTGAAGCTTACTCTCAAGTCTGTTTTGCCCACATTACATATTTTTGTTTCTCGCCTACTCAGCCTTGATTCTGTGAAGACCAGACGTTCTATTTTTAACAGACGGTTTTATAAAACACAATCACTGGTAAAACAATCGCAAGACAATATCGATTCTCGTGTTATTTACTAATGAAATTCAACCTCACATTAATACAGCATCAAATGTGTTGGGCAAATAATCACCAATAATGTGTAATGGTTTTAAACGAGGTGCCCATGGCCAATTTCAAGGTACCTTCTCGGAATGTTCGATAAATTTGTAGATTCAAACCTGGTTCGTTCCGAAATAAGGACAGTATTCATGTCCGAACACTGTTTTCTAGTTAATCAAATGCATCGTCTATACAACTATGAAGAGTCCTACTGATGTGCTAAATGTGTGAAACCAGCATTCCAGGCAGTTCGTATATGGAAACCTAATTAAATCTACAGCGGCCTGACGTGAAACGAGAAACGTAACGTTGTTAACACCAAAGATGTCGAGTACGACCTTTCAAAATACACACACAGACAGACAGGCAGGCAGGCAGGGCAGACGGGGACACACACAGCACACACCATATAATATATATATATATAAAGCGCATATCGTACGCATATATTCAAACGTTTATCCAGGTAACATAGTTACTGCATACTGGTGTTTTTGTCTATTTGTGGTTTATTTAACTACGCATTAGCAACCATCATACAGCATCCACTGGTAGGGTGAAGGATGAGCTACGACGGATGTGAATAGACGCGGCCGTGGCCTAATTTGAGGTAATATCCCGGAATATGTCTAAAAAGACTGAAAGAACAACGAACACCTTATTCAGGACAATAGGTGTCCTGGCCGATACTGGACCCGGTCACAGCCAATATGCAGTACAATTCCGAGACGTCGCCGCTTGTGAACCTGCCTGGTTTGTACTGTTCTCACTTACGGGCAAGGAGTTTTAACAGGAAACGCTGTCGTACCTAAACTCTGCTCCATCCCGCTGATGGAACACACCGTATTGTAAGATTAGCAGTAAAATTATGGCACAAATACGCGTAATATAAGAATAGTCAACGCCAAAACATTTAGAAGCAAATATGATAAACACACACAGAACGCCTATCATCAACTACCATGCCATTTGCACGAATTTTCGTTCCTGAGATGCCTACACCCAAAACCTCTGAGCCCTATTCTGTTCTTCCGAGCTCTTACACAAGCAGCAGCAGCACCAGCGGTAACACCACCACCAACAACAGCGGCGGCGGCGGCGACAACGACCGGTAGTTCAATATTAATCATTTTTGTCCGCGACTCACCCCGCTTGGGAGGCGCACAGAACCCCAAAACTTCTCTGAGCCCAAAATCATATAATTCTTCCCGGACTGTTCTCGCCCCCATGTCCATATTTCTTAAAAACTCATTTGTACAAGACACGGGTTCATGAGACACTACTACTTGCCGGCAACGCATTAAAACCCCAGTGGTCCGCCCATATTATTAATAAAAGTTATTCTTGTTAAGGAAAAATCTTAACTATCATTTTGCAGCCACATAAATTATGCAGTACATATTGTGTAACGGGAAACTGCGGTATACGCAGGCCCTCCAGTAATCAGTCAGGAACTATTCTGACTAGGCTACACAACAGGGGAATAGGAGTTCGATTTTCGGCAGGGGCCAGCGATGTATTCTCCTCCATAGCGACGAGACCAGGTCTGATGCCCACCCAGCCTTCTATCCAATAAGACTCTCTACCCACAGATAAACCGCCCGAGTGATCACTCATCTCCATCTACTGCCGAGATTAAAAATGCATGAGTTATTTCACCACTCCCCCGTAAGTTTTCATGGTGTGGTGCTTAACTACGCAGACTACTTTACGTTCTGCTTTTAATCTGCATAACGGGAGGCTCTCAGGTTTTACAGGTCACCCAGTAACCCACTATTAAGCATAAAGCTGATCCTCTGCATACGCACTAAGATATGAGGGCGTTTAACGGAGTGAAATAGGCTACCAAAACGCCACGATGGGATGAGTAGGTACTGTAGCTTGAATGGGGAGACCATGCATAAGAAATTCTGTTGGGCCAGCGTGTTGGAATGTGGCTTGTCGTTTGTTCGCCCAACAGAAGTGCTATTCCAGTGTTGCTTTACAACAGATTTTGAAAAGGAGTAACCTTACTTCCTTCCACTTTTATTGGGCGGAACTCTTTTTTTTTTTCTGTTCTACCATTGCTAAGAGAAGCGTCGATTACGGACGCATGAACGGCCTGAATGGCGTCGCCTATTATTTACAGGCAACTACGGACCTTATCTTTATCGGTACAGCGTGTTTTTAATTATGAATATTCACAATTAAACAACACACTTTACCGTCACACCACAAATCAACAAAGGAAGACATTACATTTAAAAACAAAAACAAAATTGTAACCAGGTATAAATGTTTAGAAAACTCTAAAGGGATAAACTCTATGCAACTTCCAGTAATACGGACAAAAATATTTATAAGGCTAAATACAAAGAACATAAATCAATTTTTATATTGTTCATTCCGTGCACTGTCGATAACTAATTCACAACACTCAGACCAACAAACTGCACAATACTGTTTCTCTAAATGTTTCGATCCCCCAGGGGTCATCGTCAGGGAACCAACCAAAGCAATACTGCATAAAACTAAATTAGCAACTTTTGTACACAGGAGACATGATGTAAAAGAGTAACAATATTGTGCATTTCGTTGGTCTGAGTGTTACGAATTAACATAAATCAATAATGTAAACAATATTCTAAGGAATCGAGGTCTCTTTCCCAGAAAATTGACACGTTATATTTTGTATTTACATAATTTTACAGTTTTACATTTTTATACTTATTATACTAACATGATGATGACTAAGCCGAAACATACGCCGCTCGAATTAATGTAGCAAGTTTTGTTTATTAATTAAGGTGTGTTCGTACTATTTGTCGGTACTGGTGTTCGACAAGCAGTTTATTCAACTAGTGTCAGTTTGTTTTGAAAGCTCTTAAAAGCAGGTCAATGAAGGCAAGCGAACAGCTAGCTCCACAGGTATCAACTGCATACGGCTGCAGTGCCAATCTCTTTCGCCTTACATGAGAAGAGCAGTAATTGCCGTCGGAGTCAGCCGCAGAGCAAACCGGTCAACAACCTCAACCATACTCATTCAACTACGAAGTCTGAAGTATCACGGCGCTGTTACGAATTAGCAAGTTAAAGCGATCGGTATTATGTAACTGCGATTAATTTCAGTGAATTGTCAATGCTTTAAGAGTCTTTCGCCAAGTAAATAAAGGGAATGCGTAACTGGAAGGCCTGTCCGTCCAAGCGGTTCATCATCAAAAATATACTGACGCCTCGGAAAGGAATCCATGGAAGGTGGGTACCACAGCACTCGACTCTGCCGACGCTCTGCTTCTGCTGTATTCTCATCCTGTCCCTCCAGCGCATGTCTGCAAGCCTAAAGGGCTCGTAGCTGGCCAAGGTTATCACTAGCAACATTCATGTGACACAGGTCGCCGGACTGTGGGGGAATATACGCTGGTGGGAGAAGCGTACCTTCTTCCTCTTGATTTGTACCTAATACATGGGACTAGTTTCCGTGGCTCATATAACGAACGGATTTCGACTGTACTTAACAATGGAAGTGGGCATGCACACTACGTTACACAAAACTCCAATCGAAATTCTCCCCCCCCCCCCCCCAAATAAATCGCAAAATAGCCGGTGTGCTATCTGTAATTTCATTTGCAGTAAATGAGATTTGAACGCCAGTGATATTTACAAAATAGCAAAGAAAATATTTCGAAAATGAGTGTAACCCATCGAGTACAAATTTTCATTCTTGTTCAAAGTGGTCGCTGAATATGCCCAGGGTCCTATAGCAGGTATTTAAATAAGGCCCTGGGATCACATATGGCCATTTCGTGCTTCTGAAATTATTACTATGATCGACCCTCACGTCGAACTGTAAAAAGCAGAGACATGACGAATATACCAAGAATTCTTGATACAATTTTTAGGAATGCAAAATCTAACTTGAACATAAAAACCGTAAAATATTGTATTAGTGGGCCATGAAGTACCTTCCCGCATTAGTAAAAAGTAAACAAAACGAAATCAACTGTGTGGTACGAAATTAAATTTCCGGTATTGTACGAGGGCTAGTCAAAAAAGAATGAGAATGAATTTATTACTCGGCAAATACGTTAGGCAGAGTGCAACTTGATATGGTCTCTTTCAAAGTAGTCCCCATCGAGCTGTATGCACTTGGCCCAACGTGTCTGCCAGTCCTGGAAGACGTGCTGGAACCCATTGTTTGACATCGTCTTCAGAACCGCCTCCGCCCTCTTCAAAACGGCCGTTGAGGAGGCCTGAACAGAAGCTGGTGCGAGTAGAGGTGTGTCGGGAGCTTCAACGTCTGGTAGCGGAACATGGCGAGGCCTACCTGAATTCCATCATTACTGGTGATGAAAGTTGGCTTCACCACTACGATTCCGAAAGCAAACAGGCGAGCACAGTCTGGAAATCACCCTCATCTCCGACGCCAAAGAAGGCCAAAGTTGTTAGGTCGGCGGGAAAGGTAATGGTGATTTCCTTCTTCGACTGCCGTGGAATGGTTTACCAACATGAAGTGCCCCCGCATACAACAGTTACTGGGCAGTATTACATGACAGTTTTGAAGACCCTGGACGAACACATCCGACGAAAACGCCCTGAGCTGCATCCATCTCGTTGGCGCCTACACCACGATAATGCACGCCCTCACGTTTCGAACGTTGTTGCCCAGTATTTAGCCCGAAACAACATCGAATGTGTGCCGCACCCTCCTTACAGCCCGGACCTTGCTCCGTGTGACTTTTTTCTGTTTCCTCGCCTGAAATCGGAGCAGCGGGGCCAGCGTTTCGACTCCTCAACGGCCGTTCTGAAGAGGGCGGAGGCGATTCTGAAGACGATGTCAAAAAATGGGTTCCAGCACGTCTTCCAGGACTGGCAGACACGTTGGGCCAAGTGCATACAGCTCGATGGGGACTACTTTGAAAAAGACCATATCAAGTTGGACTCTGCCTAACGTATTTGGTGAGTAATAAATTCATTCTCATTCTTTTTTGACTAGCCCTCGTACACTAAGAAACGTCCTTTCCTTCCAGTGACAATGAGGCCCAGGCACTAATTCAAATACATGCTTCGAAGTTTACACAATAGGCTATTTCCTGCTGCTCTTTCGTAATATAAGGAATATTAAAAGTCCAACTATATGTACCATGTGCTGTAACATTAATAAACTTTGTATTTTCCCACACAGTATTTAGGTTTCGTGCGCTTTTCACAATAAGCACAGTGTGTTTCGGTTGGTCTTTCTAATGGACACGGACTGTGTTCTCTGTGAGGCAGGAACGGATGTCTTGTAAGTTGTATGCATTTTTATAAGATATATATAATCTGGATAAACATCAGTCTTTGAATGATTAACCGCGAGGGGTCGCCCATCCTCTTTCGGGTTTCGGGCGGAGAAGTGGCCAACGTATGGGGGGGGAGAGGGTGAGAGAGAGAGAGAGAGAATATGCGCACTCCAAACATCAATTAAGAATACTTTATACTCTTATATAACGACTTCTCACGACTGTTTTGGCACACACAAGCTCATGAAACATACTTCACAAATAATAGTTCGTTTACGTAGAAAAGTCCACTACCATTTTTACGCCTCCTCAATTAATTCTAAACATAACTCCTCGACACTTAACAGTCACTATGCAAGGTACATTGCATCGAATGCTAGCATAACAGTGCACAAGGCATTGTAAATGGGGCGTAAGGAAGCAGCCGTGTATTAATTTGACGTGCTTTGCTTACAAGTATCTGGTGGGGCTGACAAAAACCACGAAACGCCAGTCAGGACAGTGTCCCAGCCGCGTTCGGAACAGGAAACAACTCGAATAGAAGTCGGAAGCATTGCCGTTTGAGCTATCTTGCTCGTTCCCACTCACTTTATCCCCGGGGGAAACATCTCGGTACTCTGACAGGAAGCACGTTTCAGAACCGTTCTGAACCCACAAACTTGACACAGGAAGCGTCCCAAACACAAGGAACATAACAGTTAATAAACGTAACTGGGAAATTTGAAGCCACGTTCAAGGTGTCGGATCACGTCTGCAATTCCTCAGTATGAGAAAGTCTATATTCTGGACACTTGTGCCAGACATCGTTTAATGCATAACCGGTTTCAGGAACCGCCTAAATGATTTCATAATAGTCGTGAGAACCGGATGGAATCCTGCACTCCGAGCAATATCCAGTTCCTGGAATCGTCTTACTACATACACAATTCTTGCGCTGTCAGCACTCTGCCTCAAATACGAATGTCTCATCAGCTGTGACGTGATCAACTGGCTCTTCAAGGGCGAAAATATACAGATACTACACCGGAATGCACTACTTTGTTTTAAAACAACCACTGCCATTTCGCATACATAATCGGAATTCATGTTTGCATGCTGGGGCCGGGATAGCGTAGTCGGTATAGATAGCTACTCGCAACGGGCTGGATGGTACGGTGATAGGATCCTGGTGCCCACCCAGCCTCCTGTACAACGGGCACCAGGTCTCTTTTCCGGGGGTAAAGCGGCCGGGCCATGGAGTTGAGCACCCACACCCATTTAGCGCCGAGGTTAAAGAAAGAGTAGAGTTATACCTCTACTCCCCTCCGGGCCTTCATGGCCAGTTCTAGGGTGAACTTTACCTTTAACTTTTTATGTTCGCATGTTGCAGACAGAAATCTGCCATTGCGAAGTTCGTAGGTTTCATTTCGTTAAATACGCGCCGTAACAACAGTGCTAAAGTTAGCAGACATAGTTAGTACGGTAGTATGTTTTATTTCGTTAATTATTCACCATAACAATAGTGCTTAAAATAACAGATACAGGTGCTAATTAGATTCGTGCCAAATATTTGGCACGAAGAGCCGTTTCTCACAAACGTGATGTAGATCGATCTGCAAATTGTACTTATATTTGGCCAGTACCAATGAAAATGCAATTCGGCAACTAACTGTTAGCGTAGACTGGAATAAGTAATACGACCTTTCACTTCAAATTCGTTGTACAATATTTATTATTCACGCCTCTTACATGTTTCGGCCACAGGATATGGCCATCTTCAGGGAGCTACAAGGCCATATAATGTGGCCGAAACACGTAGGAGCAATGGATAATAAGATATTGTGCAACGAACTAGAAGTGAAAGTTTGTGTGTACTGGACAGGTGCATGGAAAATGTGTAACATTAAATTTGGAATAAGCAATTTCTAACAAACCCGTTCAGTAATTTAGATGCCGAATCACAAAGACGGACACGATCCAGGACGTCATATTCTAAGTCGTTATACACTAAGAAAATAAATAAAGAGAACTAAGAAAACTGCATTATAAAAATGTTTACACTCCTTTTCGAAATACCAAATGCACATCAGACGTTTCTGTTAGAATTACAATTTACTGATAATGCCTGCTGGAGGTCCATCATGACATAATAACAAGTCTTTCATGAGTCTCGATGTCCCGATGTTAACAGTCATTAAAACTAACAAATCAATCTTTCCAGTCCACAGAGTCTAAGCAGTTCGTGCCATGAAGCGGCAATGAGATGGGAGTGTCACCCACCGCTCAGTGTTCTGTCCACCTTACATAGGATATTACTGTCATGCGTTCGCCCCTTAAATTATCATCACTTCCTAGCTCTATATGATGACATTTCGTACACTGCTTTGTGCAGTAACAGCAGGTAATTAGATGTCTGCAGCAATATATATAATATGCAAGGTTTTGGGTTCAAATCACACTAGAAACCCAAACTTCGCGTTTCTCTGCTTCGTTCCGATTTGCTACGGGCCTTTTGATGGGTCTGTCTCCCAGTCTGATTAGACGTACCATGTGTCCAACGGGCTAAATGAAAAATAAATCACAGCACCGATCCTGCCAGAACGTAGAACCAATTTTATTGATTTATTCTTGGTTTATTTAACGACGCTTTCACTTGCTCAGACTATAGAGAATCAGATGATCAGTGGGCAATGAATTCGAAAGGACACACAGGAAGCAACCGTGGATTAATCTAAGGTACTTGTTCTGTTTCAGCATTTGCCTAGAGGGACTGAAGAAAACCACTCTATACCTCAGAAGAGCTGCGCTCCGAGCCGAGATTGAACTTGCAATTCCCCAGTACGGAGTAACAGTGCTGCATACTCGAGTACAGCGTTCAGTATAATAACGTAGTTTCGTGCAGGACACGTTACAGGTCCAATATGTCGCAAAGGTACGTAATTATGAACGATAACTGGAACAAAACGCTGAGAAACGGCTGGGGATTACTATGAAAATTTGTCTACAGGTAGGCCTATTTAATCCAAGAAACAAACTCTGATAGAATCCAGAGTTTCGGACGTGCCTTTCATAAATGCCCCTCCATACAAACATCTGAGGCCACTTCAACTTCTTGCAGCAATACATTTGTGTTAAGATACATTTTTCACCGTCTTCGCCGCAAATACCAAGATCTGGCCGTCGAAAAGTAGATATTTACAATAAAACAGAATGCCATGTTACGTTTTCTTTTCGCTACCGCTGATAACCAAATTCCAGTATTTACATATCCATAAAATCACATCTAAGGAGGCTCACAAATGAAATCAATATCACATGTATCGCTATGAAAACAATCACACGCAAGCAAATAATTAAAAACACCCTGTCAACACACCAAGTGAGAATCATCAGATTGTCACTGAATGAGAAAGGGTAGTACTGGAGCAACAGGGGTGGCTAACGCCACTTCTTATTAATAACTTTTGAAGAAAACCTAGCTTAAAGCAAAGAAAGATTCGCCATCCCTGGAATTCGGGTCAATATGTGAACCCCTGATGCCAGGAATATGGAGGAGTGCCTAACCATAACACACAAGGACGACGGCGACAAAGACAACAAGGAAGACGTTTGTGGAATCCTATCATAAGAAAGCCTTCGTCAGTCACATAAGTAGGCCTAACTTTAACTCTTTAAAAACTCCTTCTGAGAATCCAACATCACACCCGTAGCCAGGACACTCCCAGTTCTTTTGACAAGCTGATTCCACTCCCCCAACCAAGATATTCCCAGTCGTTTTCAGCAGCCGACATCATTTTTCTAGCCAGGACATTCCCAGTCCATTGAGAATTTGATACCGATCCGCGAGTCAGGGCATTCCCGGTCCTGCCGACAAGCCGATACCATTCCGCTAGCCAAGCAATTCCGGTCCTTTGAGAAGCTGATATCATTCCGCTGGCCAGGATATTCCCAGTCCTTTTGAAAAGGTGATACCAATCCGCTAGCCAGGGTACTCCCAATCCTTTTCAGATTTGATACCATTCCACTAACCACGAAATTTCTGGTCCTGTTGACAAGCTGATATCGCTCCGCTAGCCAAGGTATTCCCAATCCTTTATGGTACAAGTTATATTTTTACACCAGCCCGTTAATGGGCCCTATCCCCATCCACATAAACATAACTTATATCAGCACTTCCTATTTCCTTCAAACCCTTTTAATATTATCCTCTAACCTACGCCTAGGTCTCCCAAGTGAAGGCTGCCCTTCATGTCTTGCAAAATTTATATCCCATCCACTCCGTTCTCCTACCTTGATCGCACAAATAAAATTTAAGATTTGAGGTTCTCGCGCGATGAGCAGGTCATCATTACATCATTCTGGGTGACAAGACGCTATGTTTTTAGCATATAGGTACTAACGTATCGGTTAAATCTACTGCTTCCATCTTCTAGCCTCGAGATGGAAACAGCTGGTTCCTCCGAAAAGCTATTACTTAACCAGCAGTTACACGCCGTCACTACCCAAAAAGCTGTAGTGCTAATGATATTTCGTTCAGTGTATAAATTTTGAGTTGCTTATTATGAAACATGCACTACGCTTCTGCTAGTTCCTATCTTAGATCCAAACAATCTTCGGCAACCTGCTCCTGAACACTTGATAACCACCTAAGAATTATATTCTGCCTGTGTTTTGTGAACCTGGTACGTTCAGTCCGAACGCTATGGTGTACAACAGCATTAGTGTGCAGTGTATTTCTCACTAGTATTTGTAGGATGCAGGGAAAGGTCGGAGTGATGCAATTATGCCGTTGATGCAGACGGGGTGTTGGCATCCCGACCACCATGTTTCACTGTCTCTCCCTCCCCCTCCAAACCTCACCGCTAAACCCCAACCCGAACGCGTTGTGGATCTCGCTCCTGCTCGGATGGGTTCGTTCACTAGCGAGTTCTCGTTCACAAACAAAGAACTGCTACAACTCGGAATATGACTGAAACGTTGATGGCAGATGCCAAATCAATCGGTCAGGTCCACGCAGCCGGTAAAGCAACCCCTGCAGCGTACAACATAACCAATTCCAGGGACTGGAGCTGTGTCTCGCAGTTCCGTCGTTCAAACCAACGCTGTGCAGCTCGTTACAGAGAGACGACAGGTACGACAAATGTATGTATCTGAACCACGAATTAACGAAACTTTGGAAATAAAGACTGCAACAGTCTCCAGACAACAAATTACAAAATACGAAAAGCTGTGTAGCTTTATAAATTTAAAAGCAAAAACGTCCCGTGCTTAATCAAGAACAGTGCCCTGAAGGTATATGGGGGAGTGGAGGTACAGAGCAGAGCACTCTCAACCATGGCACTGTATGGAGGCGAATGGTCCGAACGCTTTGGAAAAATGAAAAACCTCCCGCCTCTGCCGGGAATCGAACACCGATTCTATTTTTCCAAATTGTCATCACCTACTTCACACTACATTCAATTCTTTTTCCCACAAAATTTCACACGTCAACTCGTACAGAATACACAGTTTCACCTGGAGGAGAGAAATCCTCGCGCTTCCAAGCTTATCCTGTTCGTGTTCCTACAACGCCACAACTGCATACACATACACTGTAGTCATTAACACAGATTCTCACACTTTGACTTCAGTGGAAAAACCAAACTGCTCACTCATCGTCGTTCACTAATACAATTACTGTAACTTATTAAATTAACTTTCAAATACCTCTCAGTGTACACTTCATACAGCACACGAAAATCATAAATAAATACAACTCAATAATACTCTGAGATCTGAAGCCGTGTAGTCTGGTAGATGGATACCCAATAATAATCATAATCATATTGCACGAACAACTGTTTCTCATATTAACACCACTCATTTAACATACACGTATTTCTGCACCGTTGTTCCTCGCGTGAGGCTCAAATAAGCATAAAAAATAAATTATAAGCTCACAATGCAACTATTATTTCAGCATGTACAATTGGACTGTAAAAGCAATCCCATTACAGGCCTGGACAGGCCCTTAGGGTTCCAGGAGTTTGAGGCTCCTAGATTTCTAGACAATCCACATGAAGGTAGTAAGGTTGTCAGCCCTACGCACCGGCCGCCTCCACCCACCTGGTACTCATTTCTGTTAGAGGCTGAGTCGACCCCAGGGCCATAGTGCGACCGCAAGGTTTATGTCAATGAAAAAGTCCAATGACACCATCAGGAATCGAACCCGCGACCTTCCGGCTTGTAGCGCAGTGCCTCAACCAACTGCACCACCGCGTGCCCCTGATTCTCGACAGAGTTTCGCAAAAGTCCCCAATATCAAATTTCACGAAAATCCGTTCAGTTGGAGCCCCGCTGATATATGCGGACAGACGGCATACGGAAGGACGGACTTGGCGAACCTAACATGCGCTTTTCGCGACTATGCGAACGCGCCTAAACAGGTTATTTGTACAAGGACAATGTGGTGTTTGAACAGTTCGGTAACCTGCACCTATCATTTTTAATCTTTGGAGACTAACAATGTAAAAGTACTTTCCTATCCCATGCTCCCCAATATCCGAAAGAACATTGCTTTATTTGAAGTTTCCCATGCTTTGAACGCTTGTGCTTCTGACAAGACGAGTGTTACGATGAAGACGAATATGGAGCACTGGTGGACTGATAATGACAGCAGAAAACCGAAGCCTGCAAAAAAAAAAAAAAAGCCTGTCTCAGTGCCACTTAGTCCGCCAACGCAGGCCTTCGCCATGAGACACCGGCGATTAACTGCATGAACCACCTAATTACACACAAAATTCAGTTCCTACCTCACACAGAACAAAACCTGTGTCCATTATAAAGACCGAACAGTCAATGCTGTTCAGTGAAATGAATGCTGTTTACTGTCAGAATCATACGAAACAAATATGCTGTTTGACAAGACGCAGTTAGGGTCTACTTATGTTACAGCAGTTAGTACGTACCCCACCACACACACACACACACACACAACGTAGCAAGCACGTGATTAAACAGTTCACTGAAGCAGAAATGCTTCAGACTTCTAACAGTATAGGCACTTTATATGAAGACCTAAGTATGTTTATATTGTTTTCTATAAAATAGAGAAACAAAATCATCAGTTACAGTCAGAATTTTTAGGCGCGTCCGCGCTAAGTCGCGAAAGGAGTCCATTATCTTCGTCACGTCTGTCGGTTCGTCTGTCTGTCCGCATGTATCACCGCGGCTCCCACTGGACGGATTTTCGTGCAATTTGATAATGGGGACTTTTACGAAAATCTATCCAGGAACTTCAAATCTGGTTAAAATCGCACAAAAATATGAAGACCTCAGTGTGTTTCACACTGTTACCGGCGACATACATAGCGCAACAATACAGAGAACGCATTGCTGTGCTTCCACTGCAGAGCTTTCAATATTTATTACATTGTTGACAGCGACATATGAACGTCAATACAAAGGGAATGCACTATTGCGTTCCATGGCAACAATTGTTACGCGAAGGCTTCACAATGTTACGTTATACGTACATTGCCTACCTTGCATATTAAAATATGCTTGGAATTGACTAGCAAAGTTGGCCCATACGCGACAGTAATGCTTTCTTGGGTTTGCCAGTGTCAAACAATAAAATCGACTAATCGAACTTGAAGTATGTCGCTACATATTTGTTTCAACTTTCTCCTGGTTTATTAAAGACTCTTACATTTATTATATCAACCTGTTCTCAGTTACACATGTTCCTGTCCAACGACCGTGCAACGAACGTATATTGGCTAATTTATTCCCGGGGTACTGGCGAAAAAAAAAAATCTGGCCTCCAGGAACTGAAATTCGTTGTGGCAGACTAAAAGCATATCTATTTTGACTACACGGAGAGGGGAAGTTTGAAA
The DNA here is from genome assembly GCA_021186555.1 of Reticulitermes speratus. Lineage (NCBI taxonomy): Eukaryota > Metazoa > Arthropoda > Insecta > Blattodea > Rhinotermitidae > Reticulitermes > Reticulitermes speratus. The sequence continues at coordinate 37,530,655 of JAJKFL010000006.1, read as the reverse complement.
GACGCTGTTAATTCCTAAGACTGTATACCGAAAGTAATACATGAATGATAAATGGATACATACGGAGCTCTGGTAAAATTATACTGACCGGGAATCACCAAAGTACTTGCAAAATAACCTGTCCCAGTGCCACTCTGTCCACCACAAAACCCACATGTACATGTCTGGGATCGAACCCGAGTGTCCGCAGTGACAGGCCGACGACTAACCACAATCTAACGAAAAAGCAACCTGGACGGTTCGACGAGTACTTGTGTAAGCAACGACTTAGTTGTCTTGTGGATAGCGAACCAGTAAGCGTCTGTTCGAAACTCACTACCAACATGAGATCAAAAGTAACTCTGAGAGTGACAACTTTGCCTAATGTAAGGCTTTATTCAGTACTCCCAACATCTGCTTGCCTTAGCAAGTTCATAGGGCGAACAGCAGTGTACACTTACGAGTATATTTCTTTTTCTCGATGGGGTGGAGGCTATATGAATTATCTTAGTTCTTACAACAGTTATCCCTATAAAAACGAAGTGACATCTACATCTTTGCTGTAATTTAAACATGGTGGCACCGCACTGTGATCGCTATATGTACTACAAACATCCAGTTACGATCACGCAACAGCCAGGCCACAGACGCAGAAAGCTGAAGAAAATAAATGATCTTATACAGCAGGTACAAAAACTTTCCAAAAATGTATCAGGCATCTCGAAATTCTGGGCGCTGAAAGGGTGACATGAAGCAAGTTTCATACTGAGGACCCACAAATTTAGGTGCTACCGTATAAAATTTGGCCGCCACGGCGACCAGGAGCCCGGTATTTGTGCACCCCTGTTATACAGGCTATATAATGGTGTTTTTCCCTACGTCAGGACCTTTAAACGCTAATTTCTACACGAGAGTTCAGAACACGACACATACGACAAAATAAAAGGAGAAATTCATTAGAACCTGCAGTTAACGATCAAGGCCACATTGGAATAAAAATCGCATAGAATAAAGGGATGTTTTTGTTTTTGAAGCGCTCGCAAAGAAAAGGTGCAAAAGTACGCTTATTATCTTCGCTATGTCTGTCAGCATGCCACAATTCGAAACCTGCATGAAATTTGATATTAGGAGTCCTACTAAAATCTGCCGAATTTCGGTAAAATCGGACAATATGAACAATGTACAAGAAAATGACGTACTTTTCTGCACACTTTAGCGTGACTTGCTAGATGTTTATCGGTATGTTTCGAAAAGGAGGGGGGGGGGGGACAGACTGCACGATATATGCAATTTGTGCCCAATCAGTACACTTCTTCCGTTAAGCATTACTGGTTCGGAGCCGGGACAGCGTAGTTGTTATAGTGACTAGGTTACAGACTGGACGACCGATGAATTGTGTTGCGATTCCCGACAGGGCAACCGAATTTTCTGTACTACAAAGTCCAGGCCGATTCTGGGGTCCACCCAGCCTCCTATTCAAAGGATACAAGGGGTCGTTCTGTTCCCTTGGCGTAAAGCGGCCGGGGCGTGACGCTGACCACTCACCTTCATCCAGTGCCGAGGTTATGAATGAGTGAAACTATACCTCTACTCCCCCCATATGCCTGAATGGTGTGTACAGGGACAGTAACTTACCATAATTAAATAACTGAAAGCAATCGTTACGCTGTGTACACAATTCCTGTAAGATTGCTACTGTAGTTCCCATACAGGAATGGGGACAATAAATTAGCTATCATTCCCAAAAGTGCCTCACATTATAATTGTCGCCAGAGAATGAAATTGGCAAAGTGTTCGAAGTATTCGCAGTGCAAATGTTTTGTCAGCTAACAAAGCGATGTAATCGTAAACAACTCGGCTTCAGACGGGAAAGGGGAAGGATGAAAAGCAGGAGCGGGGAGACAACAAATCGAAATGAAAACCGTACCCCTTCTCGCATATATTATACTACAACAGCCTACCCATATTTCATCAGCTAATTATGCCCCAGTTTGTTGACACACTCCAATAGGAACTGAAATACGTGTTTGTTTTGTAAAACTCTGCTGCTAAAATGTATTGAAAACTTTATTACCGAGAATTATAACCTGTGAGGCGCTAGACCAGTGGTTAGGGAAATGTCAGCGACGATATCAGCAATACAATGTACTATATTGGATTGTTCTTATTTTGTTTTATATTACCATGTAGGCAGTCTGCGGAAATGTTACAGTTTAGTGTCTGTACACGGCAGAAGACTGATTCACACAAAACAATATTCAAGACATATGAGTCGGCGTCAAATCGATATATGTCGTTCATACCACAGAAAAGGTCGGGCAGGACTGCCGAGCATGTTGCTGGGGCTGCCGGGCTTGCAGCAGGGAGACAACGATTCGAGTTACAGGTGCTACCGACCGGTTATCACCAGTCCTACTAGGATAAGACCGTCATATACCTTAAAATACCCCACGACCACCATTCACGATCATCGTGCATCTCATTCGACGCCTTGTAACACCTGTTGTTGAAACAGTGACGTCAAATAACTTCCGAAGCAGTCATTTTAAGAGTAATGACACAGCATTCTACCTCCATGCAGCGAAGTCCTTAAGATGCTAAAATGCTCTTGGCTAGTCACGGTAATCCTCTGACTTTGTGGAACTCGATGACTCATTACCGTATTCACAAAACCACCACTTGTCCTGATCCTGAGCCAGATGAATCCAGTCAATGCCACCCCACCCTGTTTCTTTAACAATTTTACTTGTAACATCATCCCACATACCCCTAGGTCTTCAAAACGGTCTGAATCCTTCTGGATTTTCAAACAAACCCTGTACACATTTCTCTTCTTCTCTATGCATTCCAATGCCCCGCCCACCTCATTCTCCTTGACTTGATAACTCTAATAACAGTATGCAGTCTAGCAAATTTTATTACTCCTCTTGTATTTATGCAACGTGTAATGGCAAGTGTCCGTTTTACTAGCCGCCTTTCGCTATCAAACTCGCAGCAACTTTCAAAAACGTAAAAAAAATACAACTATATGTTGTCCACCACGGCCAAACAACACATACTTCAGCTTAAAACAGGATAATCCTAGCTGAGTGTACAACTAACATCTGTAGGAGTAACTCACCAAATTTATTAGCCGAGCCACGAAAACGGTTTTTTTTGGGGGGGGGGGGCAGTGCGCAGCCCATAAAGCCCTATTAACTATAAAACTTTTTCAATTCTACTTGCTCTAATCTACTAATATTTACAGCCATCACGATCTCCTAATTTGCTCGTATGGTGCTCTCACTTAAACTAACTTCATATAAAAATATGCCTAAATTTGTCAGATCGGTGATTTTGGTGGACCCAACGGTTTTCTTAAATATTATCGCTTCCTTCATCATTAACCACTTCTTGTCCACATATTTTTCTCATCTTTGGGTTTCTGGGCAATTAAAAGACACTTTAATTACATCCTCCTCACCTCGACATACCAGACATGTTGGGAGGAACTTATGGATACTTCCTCTGAAGAGACCTGCAAACTTATTGAATAACTACAGGAAGCAGATTCCTGTTGGAGGAGATGACACTCGGTTCAGCTGGTCCAGAAGTTCCCTACATTTGCTTAACCCCAATGTTCATTAGCAATTGGAGAATGTGGAATATTTCAATTATTTGGGTAGCATGATAACAAGTGATGCAAGGTGTACACGTGAAATTAAAGCCAGAATTGCCATGGCTAAAGCAGCACTCAACAAGAAGAAGAATCTTTTCACCAACAAACTGGAATTAAATTTAAGGAAGAAACTAGTAAAGTGCTACATTTGGAGCATTGCTTTGTATGGTGCTGAAACGTGGACACTTCGGAAAATAGATCAGAAGTATCTGGAAAGTTTTGAAATGTGGTGCTGGAGAAGAATGGAGATCAGTTAGACCGATCGTGTGAGAAATGAAGAAGTATTACACAGAGTCAACGAGGAGAGGAATATCCTACATACAATAAAAATAGAAAGGCTAACTGGATTGGTCACATCTTGGCCAGAAACTGCCTTCTGAAACATGTGATTGAAGGAAAGTTAGAAGGAAGGATAGAAATGACGGGAAGACGAGGGAGAAGAAGTAAGCAGCTATTGGATGACCTTAAGGAAAAGAGAGGATACTGGAAATTGAAAGAGGAAGCACTAGATCGCAGTCAATGGAGATCTCGCTTTGGAAGAGGCTACGGACCTGTCGTAAGACAGACTACAGAATGAATGTTCATCACCGTGTTCACGAACACAAGCCAATGGGCTCTTATCCTGAGCCAGCTGCATACAGTCCACACACTCGCGCCCTACCTATATTTTTATGATACATTCTAGTGTTACACTCCCACCTACGCCTGTATCTCCCATACGGTCTCTTCCATTCGTTTCACTACTGTTATTCTGATTTGAATACATTGTATATTTATTACATTCATCTTCCCCGTGAGCAGTCAGCTTCACGTCCTGGCCGCTTTACCTCCGGGACAAGTTCCTCTACCCACTGCTGGACGCGTCAGAGGAAAGGAAACTCTGTTTTCCTCTGCCGGGTATTAAACCGCGGGTCTTCAGGGCGTAGCCCGGTCACTATACCGACTGAGCTATTACGGCTCCCAATTTATTTACCAGTGTTCACAGAAATGAAATAAGTAATACGAATAGTTGCCTCCGGGAGTGGAGTGAATACATGCAATCGATTCGGCGACCAGAGAAGGGGGGGGGGGGCGGAGAATTTTCTTTTCGCCACCGCGTCCACACTAGCTCTGGGACACAACGCGAGTACCGGGAGCGGCCAAGGCCTGAGGCCGAACACTCATGTATCTTGCACTGCCGAGTATGAGAACGCGTAGAGCAAAGGTACCTCCGCCATCCCGTCTGAATGGCGTAGGCTCCCTTAAGCACACGGCCAACTTCACACACACACGTCGGTAGTGTTTAAAATAAGAAATTATGGGCTCATACCTATCGTTATGAAAATCATCCATGTAGTTCAAAAGCGCTTGAAGAGTCACGACATGACGGAAGATGTTTAACCCTTTAAAACCAGGTGTTCAGTATACGTACCGCCAAAATTTCTGAATTTTGCCCACACAAGATATTTATGGGCTCCGTATCATTCTCATCACCATAACACCGACTATATCCCTATACAACACTGTATTCCCTGTGAGTTACGGACTGAATCTTTATATTAACATATAGGCCTAGATTAATTTTCGTCTTAAGAGAGTGGCAGCGACAGTCACGCCCCGCCTCAGATAGGTATATCCTTCAACTAGTGACTGTACTCAGTATCATTGGTCGCAAATACTCGTGTTAAGATACGTTTCACTGCGAGTTGAGGTTCTCACAGTGGTGAGTATGAAAATTACGGTCCTCTGGGTCGTGACGCCGTGTAATTTTCTGATAGGTTCCAACATTTCGATGACAACAGATGCTTCGACCCTCAAGGCAGAAGAGTCACTCGCCTAACCTCAAAATGCAGGCAGCAGATCCCTCCGAAACGTTGGTACATATATACCAAAATACACGGCGTCACAACCCAGGAGACCATAATTTTGATAAATTCACTGTCCATCGAATAATAATCCATGGTGTCCGCCATTCCGATTGACAAATTATGTGTCACGCACATCATACAAGACCGGAAATCGGTTCAATTTTGTTATTAAACAAACAAGGAAGAAAAAGTTTGTGAGATATCTGTGACACAGTGGAATAATTTACAGTACTCAGGCCTTGAGGATGACCATTTAAGTCAACATGTATTGCCTACTCAAGCTATATTGCGTGAACACCCGAAAAGTTAACGACTATTATGTACAACTGTTCAAGAAGAGGTACAGCAAAGGCCGTGCCATTGCTCAAGCGGTTAGTCGCCGGTCTCTCACCGCGGGAGCCCGGGTTCGATCCCGGGTCAGTCCATGTGGGATATGTGGTAGTCAAAGTAGCACTGGGACAGTTTTTTTCCCCACCGGTGCTCCATTACAAGGAACAACGGAAAAAAATAATCATATCATCACAGGGCTGCATAATAAGCCTCAAGGCTGCGGCGCGTCTATAGCGTCTGCTACGGGACCCTAAAAACACACACACACACACACAACACACACACACAGCAATGTAAACTAAACGTATTCAGTTACGTTACATTATCAAGCTTTGAAATTGTGCTACTTCAATAACCAAGTCCAGCCATCGATGGCGCTAACGCCGCAGTTGTGGAAAATTAATCTCAAGTGCAGGAAGCTAAGCGAGTGGTTACTGTGCAAAGGAGATTTCGTAGGGAGATTCATGGGAAACCACCAAAAATAGGTCTTCTACGTATTAAGTTGTTCAATGAGACTAGTTCGGTTTGCAAAGGGTGTAGTGCCGGTAAACGGCCAGTCAGTGAAGCTAAAATGAACGAAGTTCGAGAAGCTTTGGTTCGATCGCAGTCCAAGAAAATCAAAAACACAAGCTGCCCGACAATTAAGCATGGCACAATCGACAGTGCACAAGATTCTACGCACATATTTGAGATTTAAAAGTTTCATAAACCAAACGTTGCAACTTGTAACAGCCCAAGATGAATTCCCTACACATTTTCTTGTGATGTTCTTTAAAAACTTCAGGATGACGATGAACCTTTACAGCCAACCTGTGTTTAATGACGAGCCAATTCCATTTGTCGGGGCATGTTAATCTACATAACGTTACAATGTGGGGGGAGCAACAATCTGCATCAGTGATGACAGCTACAAGGGACAGTGCCAGTTCAGTATTTTCTGTGCTGATCTCTCCACACTTAAGTGTTCGTTCGAGCCTTTCTTTTTGTGCCAAACGCAATATGAACTGTGTACTGTACCTAGACATGTTAGACGATCCGATTCTGGAAGAGGTGTGTCTCAATGGCATGCTATTCTAGCAACACGAAGCGGAGCGTCCCAGCATGTGCACATTGTAGATAGGGCGGCACTTCTTGGATCCAAAGTTTCCTGGCATATGTACTGGAAGATGCGGCCCTATCACATGGAAGCCTCATTCCCCTGACCTTAAAACCACTTGATTTACTCTTCTGGAAGTACATAAAAATGCTGTTTAGGTTTCACAATTGTCCAACACTTTGCCGAAAATTGCTGGGAGGATACGAGCTGCTACAGCTACAGTTACACCTACTATGTTCACTAATGTGAAAACTTCACTTCATGTGTTTACCCTGCATTACTGAACACGACATAACGTAAGCTGCGATTGCTATTACAATCATATTAGTCATTCTTACAAAAGGCAGCAACAAATCATAATATAATCCGTATTCAGTATTGACCAAATGTTTAACAACACTGTGCAAACTGCAGATGCTATTTAACGACCGCTTAAATTAGAGAAGAATAAAGAATCCTTATCACTTCGGAGGTTCATCATAGACTGTGTCTTCAGCTTCACAGAGTGGCACCCATATAGCACTGAATTAAATCGGTTAAATGTTCATCAGTGCTGATATGGTAAGAATGTGAAAAGGAATATGAAGGTAGTATCCTACTTTTCGGCGGAGAATGAGGTAAACAGCGAGAACCCTGTCAGGAAAGATGGTAATCGCAGCCAAAATTCGACACTCGTACCTACCGAACTGACCACATCGAGCAAGATTCTACAAAAACCTATAAATCAAATGGACGCCAGTACCGAGAAAACTCTTGGAAATTACGCAATAAATAGGTGAAGTCAACTGATCGTGAACGTACATACAGAAAAAAGTAAACTGAATTATAAGAGAACACAGAAAAGTATGGTGAGAAATATGTCACTGAGACTCCACGGGGTAACAACCAGACCGGTGCTTATGAGACAAAATCGGAAGCTCGACAAATGAAATGTATCACATCACACGTAGAAGTTACATGAAGAGCCCGTTACCTAACGCAGACGCACAAAGTTCCTGCAGTAGTGGACCACATGGTCAGAAATCCATGTGTGCGCGGCCTACATGAACTGTTTATTTATACGAATAACAACTGCGAAGTACAACAGGGGTACACATATCTCGGGCCCCTGTTCGGGGCGACTACATTTTGTACGGTGACGCCTAAACTTTGCACTTAGAATTTTGAGATGGCTCCGGGATTTTTGGAAAATTTGTGCACCCCTGAAGTACAGGATGTTAGCTATTGAAAAATATGGATCTTTAGCAATGATATAAAAGCAGTCCAAAAAAATGTTTAATCAGGTTAACGAAGAGTTCGGAATTATTTATGTAACAAACTGTATTGAACACTAATGACTAAGTTTGAGAGCGCAAGTCAGAGAGCGCTGATAAAACGGCAGTTGCCAATACAGACTAGAAGGGTAGTGGGAAGACAAGTAAAGAGCTGGTTCTGGTACCCTAATACTTGGCTTTGAAGAAGAAGAATAAGCGTTAACCACTAATCACTCCGCACCGCGTCACACTGTATATTGAGAAATGTCGGTCGGGCCCAAGAATATATTCCTTGTTTGTACACATGCCCTTATCTTCCAGCCTTATGACGAAAGTTTAAATCAGTATGTGAACTCTTGAAATTTATATAAAAAACCATACAGAAATATGGAGCTGGATTTGCTTCCTTCCTTATCTGTGACCTGAGATAAAAGAAGCAAATGACGTTAGTAATTCTGATGGATGTTTCTACTTGTATTTCTCGCCGAGTTGGTTATATGTGCAGATATACTCCAATTGCAGGGGATTAAAATTTGTCGGTGTGCAATACCTCCCGAAACCTTTATAAACAAATGGCACGGCGACATGGATCCTGGTAACCTCGGCACTACATTAATACAGCCGTTGGTACCTACTGCAAGTGTCCCAGCGTGGGTCTGGAACCTGCAGCAAAAAATAAAATCTCACCTCTGCTGCTAGACGTCAAGAGTTAGTCGTCGGCTGTGTCCCTACCGGCGAAATTTATCTACCAGCATTTTGTAATCGCGTACTGACGAGCCGTCCATCACGCGGCCCGCTTGAACCTACGGTGCGGCTCCGCTGAGGTTTCAAGTAAGCCATTTTTTTACCTAATTAGCTATTATACACGAACTAGCAGCCTACAAAAGAATACCTGTGGGTGTTAAATAACTGTATTCTAAAAGATTGATCTAAACTGATCAATGACTAGCACTAAAACTATAACTGTGAAAAGCAGACTGAACTATGCTTGTGGACTACAAACCCATATTTTTCATTCGTGACAGGCTACACTTCACAAAACGCTGTCAATAAAAAGAAATCACGCAACCCGAACACACACATGGGTTTCAGATCTTGTACTGAAGAAACCTGGACACCTCTTAACGTATTTCACTGCACGTGAGTTATGTACTTCTATGTAGCTGAGTCCATGCTAACCTCCTAGACTTAAGCACCCTATCAGAGAACAAACTTAATCAGGTCTCCCAGTTCCACATTTGATACAGCTCTCTTCACTTCGAATGTTTATGCTCAAAAACACTTCACTATACACATCTCTTGTTTCGAGAAACGAAACTGGGCATCCATAACGAATATACTCACTTTTGCTAAGAAAATATAAGCTGATAAATAAATAAAAATAAAGAAGGACGGGAATGTGATGCAAGAGTTAACAAAGCTGGCAGCTACAAACAAAACTGGTATCTGCATCATATAGAATTTTCGAGTTGTGAGAAAATACGGCGTTTGTGACAGTAATGAATGTTTGGAGTACGTCGGGAAATGACATCTTTCAACCCTGAAGCCTTGCCCCATCTCAGCTCTGGTCAACAGAAATCACGATGCACTGCATCGCTAATGTTTATGTTCAAAAGTGGTCATCTGAGGATTTATGATAAATCTTGTCAAAACGGCCATAGTATAAGTCCGTAACAGTTTCTCATACTGTTTACATGAACATTACTTACAGGCCTATAATCATTTCACAAACACTGCTGACCCTTATGTAAACACCTAAATATGAGATCGGTACACTGGACAACAGACCATGTGTGTAAAATCTTCTATTTCTAGCAAGCAACAACTAGAAAGGTGTACTCTAGTTGAGTAACAAAAAGTAGCCGAGTCCTTGATTTGCGATTTCACGTAGGTCTACTTCCTTGGCTTTCATATGCACTTCTTTGCAGTTGCAAACTTGTTAGTGCAGGCGCAAACCCATAATTCAAATGTTAATAATACTACACATGTCAACATTGCCGGCCTTAACAAACGCGGGGCCCGAATGCGATCTTTGTGGCGGGTCCCTAAACGTTACTGTGCAGAGCAAAAAAGGGACTAACGTTTCGAAATAGTAACGTAAGTTATAAAATCATTACAAAATCTGTCCGAGAACTTTGTGTGGCATTACTAATGCGCGATTCGCCCATGAGCACGGGGCCCCCGTAAGCGCGGGGTCCGATTGCGTCAAATCGGTCCAATCGGCCTAAGCCCGGCCCTTCATGTCAGGCTGCATTGCCAGGCTGTTCCCATTTGACGTCGACAAATATTCATCATGTCAAATTATAGCTTCAGTTCCCAATAATATTTAGATTTTGTTATGTTACAATTTTATACGATGATGTTTTAAGACAACAGATAAGTTCCACTTCAGCTTCTTGTAAATAACACAATAGCGACAAAAACAAAATTGTCCGTGTACTTAATTAAGCAATATGCCATCACGATTGAGTGATACGGGGTATTAATCATCATACGTTAAACTCGACACACGATGGAGGTTACTGGTTAGCTTCACTCTACGGCCGCCTTACCCCCGTGATAAGCGTCCTCGGTACTCAATGGACTGGAGACCGGAGGGATACCACAGCCGGTCGGGATTCGAGAAGAGAAGAGAAAAAGCCCGGGTCGTCCAGCCCGTAGCCTAGTTACTGCAATGACTCAGCTATCCCAGTTACGTAACAACACAAACCAAAGCACATTCGCTCAGCTACTTTACGTATAGACTTCCGTTACCAAACCTCATAAAGATCTGTAGTTCGAGTAGTTTCGGGTGTCACATACAAACGGAGAGATACGACCTGCCAACTCGCTCTCATCATTGCATTCACTTAGTGCAAAGATAATGAACGATCTGGGGTTCGAATCTCAGCAGAGGCAAGAGATTTTTCTAGTGCCGTGGTTAAGAATCAGTTGAGCTATAACTCTACTCCCCTTACATGCCTCCATGGCGCGGACAGGGACAACTTCATCTGTTTTAGTGCAAAGATAGCGTAATGAACTCCACTTTGGAACTAAAATACTTCGGAAGAAAACAGCCAAGTACGAAGGAGCTCAATACTACCACCTGCCTATACACTAACTACCTACATGATAGGCTGTCGGATCAATGTAACTCGTAGTGTGGTAGTTGAAGCTCTCAACAACGGCGTTGATGAAGTTTGAAGTCTTCTGGAATACGAAGCCGTGTCAACTGACGAATAGGTACCGACGTTTCGGAAATGCATGCTGCCTACGTCTTCGGGATCTAAGCAGCAGTCTTGGGCTACTTACAACCCGAATATTACCGACGTTTCGGAAAAAGCTTGTTGCTTCCATCTTCAGGATTTAAATAGTCCTTAGGCCTTGAAATGGTGGCGGATAGTTCCGGATGCAAGTAGTCCAAGACTACTACTTAGACCGCGAAACTCTTATCTTTACACTTAAGATGAAGGCAGCAAGCTCCTCCGAAAAATCGGTAACCACTTACCAATTGACACGGCTTAATATGACCTAACACTTGGGTCTTCACTCGCAAACACACATTACACTCACTCTGTAATACGTACAAGAGTGCACCTAAGAGTGGGACTGGTTTTATTCTTAAACCGAGCCGCGTAGAATAACTGGCTAGTCTGAAAGTGCTGGGTTCGTTCCCCATGCATTATCAGCCTGTCTGCTGACCACACAATAAAGACAGGGTGCTCAAAATCCGGAACGCGGCAATAACAGGATAATAACCATTTATCACGTTTTAACAAAAAGACAGCAGTCAACTCATGTTTTGAACACAGCTTATAAAAGCAGCAAACGTCTCTTCAATACCCGGTATGGGCATGTTCATTATCAGCGTGTCTTTTGCCCATTAGTCGTCATCCACAAACTAACAGCACGGGGTATGATCGTTTCCGAGAAACGGACTGTCATTCAGATGGTCAAGAATTTCCCCGCTTTTTCTGCAATGAATATTGATCAGAATGTTCGTAAGAACTCGCCACTAGACTTCATCGTGCGCAACATGAAACCAATCCACTGCATTGAATCCCAATTCTTTAGAATCCACTTCCTCAGTTCAGATTATGTCTCCAAACCAGTCTCTTTCCTTAGGGATTTCCACTGGAATTGCACAAGCATTTCTTGTCTCCTCGTGCGTATGAAATGACAACATTCGTTCATGCGGTGAAAATTCTTACCTTTATTCGGAGATATCAAGTTCGAATTCCGGTCCTGGCACCGAATATTCTAAATTTTCCGTCGTTCTCCTCGGTCTCTCCAGGCAAATGCCGAGTTAGTGCCTCAGATCAGGCCAGGACGCTTCGTTCCACGTTTTCCAGTCCGTTGTTCACTAATCTTCCGACCATTCGACGCTCTAGACTGTTCTCCGAGTTACAGATTGCGTTGTTAAATAAACTACAAATAAGGACACCAAATAAATAAATGAATAAATAAAATAAGTATTAATGTCCCGCCTAACTCATCATCCTACGTTAAACATCAACTGACCTTTGAAAGGTGGTAACACAATATTCATGCTTTATAACCATACCTTCGTCGTGAAAAATGTTCCATGGTAGTTTTCAGTTCCTCCAGTGGTGTCACACTCAATAACAGGAGTGAACAAATTTTCTAAAAATCTACGAGCCATCTCAAAATTCTACGCGCCAGAAGGGTGAAATGAAGCAAGTTCCATAGTGATCCAAGAATATTAAGCGCCACCGTAAAAAATTTAATAGCCACGGTGCCCTGACGCCCGGTATGTGTGCACTCCTGCTCAATAAGTACCATATCTAACACTCCCGACACCACAATCCTACAGATTTAGAATAAACAGCTTCTCTAAAGGAGGGGTGGGGGGCATTCTTTTCGGAATAATATGTCTTAACACACTGGATGGACTAAAGTAAGGAAATGTAGAAACAAACAAAGGAATGAAAAATATTACGAAATAAATAAATCACATAAGATGCAGGAAAGAATAAAGGTCACGAAAAAAGAAATTAGCTTCTAACTGTACTGTTTTTTTTTTTACCTCGAAGAGTTGACACGGACGACAGCTATCGGTATTAGAGCAAATGGCGTCACTTTGCAACACCGTGTAAATTCGCCTTCAGTAAGCAAGGGAAATGAACGCAAGGCCTACGAATGGCCTAAAGGAAGCTGACGGGTGGGGAAACAACTGATAAGATGTTTTTTTCAGTACAAACAACGTTACTTTAGAGCACTAAAAACCAGTCTCGAGATAATGGTGTGCAGCACATGAAATGCTGCCAGAAACAGTTATCAGACAGCCTGTAACGGCCTTTTTGCTATGCGAAATCCATGGATAACTTGCAAGAACACAGGCGAGAAACGGTAAACAACAATGACATGCTTAAAATTTGAGGGGCCCAAGGCATAATACATGGTTCAGGACCACAAAAGATAAAAGAGTTGCGATGATCCATTACATTTATAACTTACAAAGGCCAAATCAATTATCGAAGTAAAAGTAAAGCTGTCCCAGAGCACATCATGAAGGCATATATAGAAGTGGAGGTATAACCCCGTTCATTCTTAACCTCGGCACCAGATGGAGAAGAGTGCTCCAATCACGTCCCGGCCGCTTTATCCACACAGAAAGAGCCACCCGTACTAATTAATAAGAGGCCGGGTGGGGCCTAATCCGGCTTGGCAGTAATGGAGAAGAGAAAAATCTGGGTATACCGGGTATCGAGCCCTGATTCCACGGTCGTCCAGCCAGTAACCTAGTCATTATACTGAATAAAGAATCCTAGCTCTCCACCTAATGTGTCTGCCACTCCAAAGGTTCGCTTGGTCGCTAAATTGCTGTTTCTGATGGCAAAAAATTAAAATAGTATAAATGTACGCTAGAAACTACTGGCGCGATGCTCATACCACGGTTCATGAACATTTGAAAACTGGTCCCAAAATCAGGATGACAGCCCAAAATTCCTCTTTCCTTTACACGGGAATCGATTACATGACCGTACTCGATGAAATGGCGTTCAAGAAAAACGTGTCGAATAACACCTCTGATGACTTGCTCTTTTCCATATAATAAAGCCCAGTGGACGATGCCAAGCACGGGTACGGCATATAAGCTACGTATAGATGTGATTATATTGCAGACCCCTCAAACGAACACAAAAGCCGAACGCATCCAGGCGAACAGTCTGGGGTGGGAGTTGTACAGGAGCTTGTGGAGGGGGTAAACAGCGCGGACCCCGGAAGATAATCAAGAACTGTCCTATAGATCCATAATGCTCGAATGAGAGTTTGTTCATTTCTGCCACCATCGCCATAGCTTGCTGTTAAAATCGATCGCGACCAAGCCAGGCAGAGTCCGTCCGTCAAGTCTTCCTAACCATTACGTCGAAGAGGGAAGAGGGAGGGAAGGGGGGGGGGGGACACAACGGGAATAAGAGAAACGCGGAATAAAAAGAGAGAGTGAGAGAGGTGCAGAACACGTCATGTTGGAAGCATCACGTTATGTACAAAGCCAGCAATTCGATACACGAAGGCTTCTTTCAAGCATTAACGCCAATGCACACATGTACTAGCAGCGTTAATATAATGAACCAAGACTATTTCCTGTGCAGTGAAATTGTAGACACATTTCGGCCCTTCGGACCGTCAAAACCAATTCACGGCGACCATACTCGGACACTTTTCATCAAAAAAAGACTCTTCACTGTTCGGATAAACGCCAAGAGGTACAGTATGAACAAAATAGTACGAACGCAAAGTAAACATTCAATCGAATTTGTTTCCCTTTTCTACTCTGCTAAGAATCAGAATTTTCCTACACAGACAGGTCTCTCTGTTTAATCTACGTTCTGTCTTCTACTTGTTTTATTACATGGAAACTAAGTTCTCTGTACCAAAGCAATAGCAGAGAATGAATTTCCTGTCTGGTATAGAACTAACCAGCTGGCACTTGCAGTTACCATGGGCATTTATTTACATACTAGTTTCACTTATTCTGGTAACTCTGTAAAGCACAGTAGTTACGTATGTACCACGTGCTCTAGCACTGGAAAACTAGGGATTTTTCCCATTAGACGTAAAAAATAGAGTATTTCCCCACACAGCATACACAGTTGTTCTTCGTAAGGTAATGGAGCCAAAAACATGTACAAAGGTTTCGAAGGAACATTATGCCTCCATGAACAGGACAGAAGAGGAAATCCGTTTCCTTCGAATCGTTGGCGTACTCTTCTACCAAAATACACGTCATATATCCGAATACCGAGAACGTACCATTCACCACCGTAAGAACGTGTATACTGTGTCTGAACTGTTGTTTTATATGAAGAAGAACCTCATCATTTACATATTATTTAATGCATAAGGATTTCAGGCTGCGAAGGGTGGCCTGTACTTCATCTAGTTACGCAATTAGCCAATGAGTAAGATATTGACACAGAATACGTGTAATTTGATACTGCAATCACGAAACATGTATTTTTTGTTCGCAAGATGTGTTATTTCAGCTGCGTATGATACGCTTCCTTTGTGAAAGTTCACGTCTGGGGATTGACATGCCAGCGTCTTATCAGAATTTGTATGACAGATAACAGAAAGCAGAAAAATTCTACGAATAGCTCGCGACGGCTACATGTTTAAGACCAACATCTGAACAGGCACGGTCATCCAGACGGTTTTGGTTTAGGCACTGCTGCGTTCAGCACGACCCAGTATACATCACTCGCCTTGATGTCCATTCACTGCATATACAAATATAATGCTGCAGAACCTATCGCACTACACATTATAATGCACAAGCAGAAAAAATGTTCCTTGTGCTTGGTTAAATTTTCGCCATGTCGAGAAAACAATTCTAGATCCGCACTTTATAAGCTTCATTGTATGCTGAATCTTCTGTCTGCGAAAACTGATTAGTTTGCCGCGAGATGAGGTTCTCACAAAGCTGTAGCTGAAGATTCAAGTCTTCTGGGATGTGACACTGTGTCGCTGAGCCTGTAGTTCCTGAGGTTTCGAAGGATCGTACCGCTTTCATCTTCAGGTTCAGGCAGTCCAAGAATAATGACGAGTTTGTTCGATCTGAGCTTGTACGTTGAGTCTAGTAAGAAACGGCAAGAACAAATCGTAATTTAGACAAAGAAGTCTTGGGTATAAAGAGGTAGAGTTGTCTCTGTCCACGCCATAAAGACACAGACGGAGTACATGTGTGGCTCCAATCATTCTTAACCTCGGCGCTAGATGGAGGTGAGTGGTCAAAATCATATTCTATCTAAACCTGTTAACTCAGTAGTTTTGGACATGAAAACGGGCGAATGAATGGACACACCCATCACGTTATGCCTTAACTGTACGCGTCTCATGCCAAAGAACAACGAAAGTGCAAACATATCCATTACGGGTAACCCCCCGAAGGCGAAGCGACTGGAGACATGCAGCTAACCGGTCACCAAATACAGCAGAGGTTAACATGCGTTGCAGTCTAACTCCACCCATCCCCTCCATTTTCATTGCGCTTAAGTAAGAACAGGAACAATCTTGTACAAAATCCGTCTTCTATATTAGTCCAGCAGGCAATAAATTCAAAACTTACCACCAAGATGTGTCACCATCTTGACAGATTTCAGGCAGGCTCGCATAGTCGCGAAAAGCGCCTATCAGCTTCGTCATGTCCGTCCTCTGTCCGCATGTATCAGCGCGGCTCCCACACGAACGGTTTCCGTGAAATTTGATATTGGGGGCTTTTATAAAACTGTCCAGAAAATCCATATGTGGTTAAAATAGAGCAAAAACATCGGGCACGTTGCGTGAAGACGTAAGTACGTTTTGTTGTTGTCGGCGAAATTAAATTGCCCTAAAGCGCTCTCTTCCAGTGAAATGGTATCAGTCCGTTAAGATAGCCGAGGAGATATACACATTACGCGAACGCGCCACAATGTTACGTTATACGTACAGTGCCTATCTTGTTAACATACTCTAACAATCTGCCACAAAGATTTGTTCCTTGTAAGATCAAAAATAAGTGTAAGCCCACCTGGAATTCCTTACGGTTACAATGTTAATATGGCCAGTTTCATACAAAAAATTACTTCAAATGTTAATTTCAGGGCCTCACATTAAATCGTCAGTGTTTCTGAAACCTTAAACACTCTGCCTACAGTCACGTTAGGATGATTAAACGTGACTTCTACACCACTTCTACACACTATGACTAATCATTTAAAACTACATTAAGGAAAGACGGACACTAATATTATTGCTCTTGTGAATAGGGTGATAAATCTTCAGTTTTCATGAAAGGCGGGAATATCGCCCATCAGCTTATGAAGGAGGACTCTTCTCTCCGCGGAGTGGGATACAAACGTCGGCAGGCCGCAACATGTTTACGAGCATACTTTCACATAAACCTGGTTTTCCTTACACAACATGGAAAGCACGTTAAAATATGCAAATGAGCTACCAATCCTTAGTGTCCGCATTCAAATTTTGATACCCTTATTGTACTGTGCCCTCAGAGACCCACTATCATTTTTATAAAGATTCTCTGACCTGCTATGGAAATTCCATTATAAATACTGGCACAATATCTAAATTATCCATAACAAAGACACCTGGGTGGTTAAAGTGATAATGCAGGCTCTATGCACCTGAGAGGTCGGTGCTTAATCACCACGAACGAAATGTCATCACTCCATTTTGCGCCTCTTCTTCGGACATTCTCGCCATGCATACACCATAATCCTTACAACTGATCAAGCACGCTCACTTACCGCTCAGTGGACACGACAAAGCTCCTCACAGTCATGAATAAATGATTTTCGGGTTGTTCAACGGCGCTGTATTAACAGTAGGAGTCACATACCTTCGACTGAGAAAGGAAGACGATTACATAAGCACCGGTACGTGAGGATTTTGGTGGCGGTCGTGACAATCAAGACTAATCTTGCTGAGACTCATGATAACCACGCAAAACCTGTCAAGGTAGCTGATAACACCGTGGAAATGAATCATTAATTTGTAACAACGGTTTCACGTAGATTTTATCAATTATATTTATTAGGACTTTTTCCACCTTTCGGAAACTACCTGTTTCCAAAACGTTGTTGGGTTTGTGTTGTGACAATGGGAGATGTCCTAATAAATATAACTGATAAAACGCAATGGAGATGTCAATGGGTACCAGCCGGAACCAACTGTAGAATGTCAATACTAAATTAAGCAGCTCGCTCGCAATCTCGAATGAGACAAGTCTCAGGCAGAGGAGACCTCGACTTCCAGCCATTTAACTGTTAGCTGAAGAGGTACGCAGTAATGAAGTTCTGCTTGAAATGCGATTCATTTGTTTGATAAACAGACACAAAACTGTGTGTGTCCCCACACTTTCATGGGTAACCTGAACATATTTTTCGAAAACTACCTATAAGAATGATTTAGCAAATGAGGAAATGATAAATGTAGTAAAGATCCTATTTTATTCCACTAATCTCTCCTTACTTCGACCCTTCTTATCACTATCTCTAACATTAGTATCATTTTCTGCTGATATCAAACGAAGCATTCCAGAACTCAAAGCTTCACTGCCGTCCACACGTCACGGCTGGAATATTTCGCAGTTATATCCTACTGATCTAATACATCGCCTACAAAACGCCCCTCCTGCCACCCCGTATTTCTCATTTGTACTAAACATGCCACATAATCAACTCCTTATGCAACTTGTGGGATGGGGCAGCGTAGTCGGTATAACGACTAGCTACGGGCTGGACGGTGCGGGGATCTAAGCCCGTGAAGGAGCGAGATTTTCCGCACCCGTCCAGACCGGCCCTGGGGCCCAACCAACCTCCTATACAATGGGTACCGGATTTCTTTCCTGAGGATAAAACGGCCGTGGCGTGGCGTTGAACACCCAACCCCATCTGGTGCCGAGTTTAAAGAAAGAGTAGAGATATACCTCTACTCCCCTTCTGGGTCTTCATGGCCTGTTGTAGGGTGAACTTTTTAACCTTATGCAACTTCGCCCGTTCCTCTTTAAGATCGCCCGCCTTTGGTCCTTATTATTCTACTTTCCTTTCTTAACATTTTAAGGCCCAGTGGTTACTACACATACCATCAAGTTTAGCATTAAAAATTCTACTTTCTACCCGCACAGTGGGTTTAAAGGTTTTGTATGGACCGCCAGAACAAACAGCGATTATTCCGCTATTCTGATCGGGTTTTGCAGTCGAGATGGAGTGTGGTTACTGCTCGGTAGGAACTAATCTTTAAATATAATTCAGATGCATTTTCGTCTTAAAGTATTAAAGATAAGAGTACGCTTAGAAAAGCACCATGTTGCATAACCTGACATTTCCACTTTTAACCCTCTGACCGATTTGCACAAAACATTATCTGCACGTTATGCTAATGGAGTCCACCGGAGCGGTGTACTTCTTAAATGTCTCCTATCAGTACTAACAACATGGCGGACGAACGACCTTGTGAGATGGACTAGTGTTACTTACTTTTAGAGTCCTGCAATAATAACTGGTAATCGATCCTCGAAGAGAAGAACATGTAACTTGTATTTGATGTTGTACATCTTCCGTGCAACAGTTTAATGCATACAAAGTTACCACCAGCTAGTCGCACAAGGTTTTATATTTATTATATAAAGCTCCTACATGTTTCGATCATATATCTTGGCCATTTTCAGGGAGCTATAAGTTTTGCTGAAGTGTACTGCGTATATGGCAACTTGTCACAGATAACTGGCAGATTATATATATATATATATATAATATAACGTAATAAGAATACAATGATAATTGTTACTATATAAGTCGTCAATATGTAAACAGGTAGTTATAATGTTAAAACTGTATTTTATTTTAAAACGCTATAGATATTAAAAGCATTAAAAGTAATGCTCCGTATCCAAACATCTGTGGTGCGGGCATGTTTTCTTCATTTAAACTGGATCGGATAATCCATTGTTTAGGTACTCCGAGTGTGCACCGTGAATGTATAGGCTGTACGTCGCCGTTGTTGGTGTCGTTGACGACGACAACAACAAAAAACAAACATCTGAGGGGCTAAAAGTATGACATCGTAGCAAAGAGATAATCCCTTCGTCTGCTGGACATCGAAACCCAGATGTTCAACGCGCAGCCGCTTCGCCGAGTGAGCTATTCCAACTAATAACGCCAAACAACAAATTTTCACTCGCCTTTTCGGCAAAATAAAATAAGATGTTGTTGACTAAATACAATACGCTGATCATACAATTGTCCTCAAAGTCATAAAATGGACAATATTTTATGTATTTTTACTTGTATGAGAGATACAGGAATGTGCATACCATCATTGCGCAAATCTGAAATAATGATGTTCCTTAAATAAGAATAATTCGCCAACAAAACATCATATTCTCACATTTTCACGTGATTACAGTCTCCGCTCTCCGTTTCTCCGAAATTTCAAAAGACGACTATTAGCTTCGGCATGTCTGTCCCTCAGTCTGTCCACAAGGAACAACTCGGCTCCCGCTACACCGATTCTCATACAATTTTATATTCGGGAATTTTACTGAAATATGTCCGGAAAATTCAAGTTTGGTTAAAATCGGACAAAAATAACGGGCACTCTACATGAAGGCCTCCGTACAGTTACGACTACTTAGGTTCTAGCCTTACATGGTTACCGTCGAGAATAATAGATAACAGGAGTAATCGATAATGATCAACAGTAAAAGTTACAATCCTGCCTTATTTCTTCATTCGATTTACATGACGCATAATTCGGGAAAATAAAGAACGTGCAATCATAATATTTCGTATTTACTGATCATGTCTACGAATATGAAATTTGGTATGTAGATACGTTATAAATAGGCCTATGCCTACAAACTGTGAATTAAATATTGTTTTCAATTACAAAATACTTCGCTGGGGTAAAGGTTTGAGACTGTGTATAACTGATAAATCTAACAAACTCAACAGACACATATAAATTGTAAGTTCTGACAAGAAATCTAATAGCAGGTACTAATGATGGTAACTGCATTCTATAACATGCGCACAGTTGTAAACAATACCAACAAATGTGTCCACAGTGTATTAAATGACATGGCCATCTGAGAATGGTCTAAAATGCTAAAATCCGAACGCTATACAAACATTTTTCAACTTGTGTAAATGTAAGCATTTGAATGAAAAATAATCATTACAGTTTTCATCATAACTGTGATGTCGGGCACATTTTTAAAGTCCAGATCTGGAATCGGCATACCACAATTAACATGACAATGTGTGCAACTTCAAACGGGTCTGTCATGGTCGTCACAAATTCACCGTCTCAAGCTAGCAAACATTCTACGTTCCGAAGGCAGCGCTTGACGTCGTCTTCAGGTGGAACAGGGAACGGGAAGAAACCTACGGAAAGAACCAGTCTCAATTCGCCTTCAAAATGGGCCCACCTGACTAGGTTATCCCGTGTCCCCGTTCCACCTGAAGACGGAAGCAAAAGCAGCATAAGCATCCTCCGAAACATTGTGGGGCTCTTAGCCGGAAATGACGGCGATGCCCAACATTGCAGGCACGACTATAACAAGTTACCTTTCTTTTAGGTTACCATAACCGTGTTGACGTGCGTACACAGCAATCACATCAGTGACGAAATTGGCACGCTTACTGATTACCACCCCGCGCGCACCTTCCCATATACAATCTACGTTACGGTGCCGGCTTTCTTTTCTTCTCGGACTCTTGACCCTTGAAGATGGGACCGATACGTTGTCCCGAAACGTCGGTAAACAATTACCACACGACGCCGCGTAATACCCCAGAAGAGCGCAGATCTTATCAACATCGCAGCGGAAGCCTAAAATCAAAATTGGTACAAGTTCACTAGTCATTGCTCAATGATGGAACGTTCCTGGCTTCGAAACTTCACTCTTTAAAGTGTCATGTTCATCGTAATAACACAATATTTTGAAAGCCAGTTCCTACAGCACAAAAAACACACTGCCTCTATGTTACGAATACAAACGCTGTTTAGGAAAACGGCGTTCCTTTTGAAAATAATTCGAAACTAAAAACGTTGCGGACAAAATGCAGACATTTTTAAATGCTGAATCAAACGGCGCATTTTACAGTAACCAGTATCCTTTAAGAGGTTAATCTGGAATACGAAACTGCTGATCTTTGATGACCTTGTAGAAGACCTCAATTGTTGGAAGTTTGGTCCATAATGTGCAAAGTCTGCAACACCAAGCATATCTTATGCTGTATTAAAGTGCAACACGCTATTATACACTATCGTACAACATGCACGTCATTTTTACTTACATTCGTCTATACACGTTCGAGACTTTATTGAGATAAAATGAAGATATTTCTACAGCGTACAACATACAAATTACGCATCCTTTCTCCTTGGTAACAGTATTTCAATGAAGCCCACAGTGTTACAGCTCGTCTCAGTGACACAGTACACATGGCAATGCAGCCCACAACTGCGGCCAATTACGCTCAAAGACATACAAATTATAACCAGTATTTACTACATCTTGACCGTACCGTATTGTCTGCTGTAAGTAAGAACAGTCGCCAGGGCTACTTTCACGTCCAGGTACATCATGAGTCATATATGGCCTTATAACAGAAGGCTTAAAAACTGTGAACGCTCGCTACTTGATACTCTCACATATTGCAATAAAGAAACTGAAAAAAGTACACAGTCGCACGTTTGAAAACACGTCACTTCACTTTATTTACCTACCAGACCACACAGCGTTAGGACCTAGAAGACCACAATATGGATCTTCACCGCCGAGAAAGTCTAAAATATTAAACTTTAAATTATTCTATCAAGAGTCGGGCAGCCACTGACTTCTTGATCACATGCAGTTACAGCCTCTTAACTTCCGACGGCTAACAGCTCTTGTATAACATGCCACTATTTATACTTTCCGTGTTAACACCCGACTACTACTTGATACCCAACCTATTTACAATTTCTGTGTTAACATCCGACTACTATTTGATACCCAGCCACTATTTACACTTTCTGTGTTTCCCGCTTGCTCTATTTCACACACCCGGCCAGTATTTCCAATTTCCGTGTTAATAACACACTGATATCCGAGACATGGCCACAACTTATAAATCCGGTGTTAATGCCAGGCTACTGTTTCAGACCAAGCCACCGGTATGTACAATTTTTGCTACCATTTCAGTACGAGTCACTATTTACAATCTCTGTACTTATATTCGGCCACTACTTCCGACTGCTGTTGTTATGCGACTACAGTGGAACCCAGGATGTTACGAGTGGGTTTAATCATTCACTATAGGCCCAATATTACAGTTCTGAACTAGGACTACTAGTCTCCTCACCCTCTTTCATCAAGAAAAATTTGTCCATCACGTGAATCATGCCTTACGTGATAACTTATGGCATACGGTTTAAGTACCCTGACGAGTTCACTAATGACCATTCGCTGCTAAGGTTAGACTACGGCTCTTACGGCAACAGCGTTGCAAGCCTACACGAACTTGACCGCTGCCGCTCAGGTACAGTGTCTGCCTGAAGTTACGCATCCGTGCATCTTAGACTGCATTTTATATCCGGAGATTTTGGCATTACTTAAGAGGTTATTCTTAAAGTAATTCTCGCTTTTTAAGTGACTGCTCGCCCTTGCGTTTAAAAAGTTGGAGCATCAGTCATTTCATATAAACACACATTGAAATTTGATAAGGAGAAAGGATAGTCACATGCAAGTACATGCAGCTGATAAACTTTTGCACGACTCTGTATTTGCCTCATACATGCGGTCGTAACAAGGTGAAGGCCGTTACTTTACGCGTATGCAACCCCCGCAAATTAAATGTGTATGTTGTTGCTAAGCAACGTCCCAGCGTTTTGACAGTGCTCATGAACTATAAACACTTACACCCAATTTATTTCATGCAAAAAGTTAACATTTTAACACACGTCGACAACGAGTACCTAATTATGTGGGAACGTTTCACTAAAGTAAAAGACCATAAGAGACAGTCTAATCTAAAATGCGAATTCTATATAGCCTAACCAGAAGTTCGAAAGCCATTATAAAACCTCGTGCACAGGTACTGCAGTGACGTCAAACAAGCTTCTATATATATATATATATATATATATATATATATATATATATATATATGTATGTATATACGGAACCAGTCTCACATCTAGGTAAAAATACATTACTCTCTCGTAATTCGTTTTCAGAACACGGTTTTACAAATTATTTACTATGCTAGCATGCAAGAGAATGCTCTGTAATTCAAATAGCTGCATGACTTCTAACTGTGTAGAGACAGTGACGTTTAATCGTGTCGCAAAGGAAACAAAAAGTGAACAACTCGGTAAGTCGAACTTGTGTTCAGAAGTAGTAATTGGAAGTTCTCTTATACAGAAATTTCTTAACTATGGATTTATTTGACAACTGACACATATATGAAGCAGTGATCTGAATCTCATGTACGGACAAAAATAGGGACAGCAAAAATACATCGCGAGGGACAAGAAATCAATTCTCTTGCGGTGGCCCTTTATTAATTTCTACTTTCTCATAGTTGGTACAAAGAAAACAGTCTGCTGTAATTATAAGCAAGCAAATAAATATGGGTCTTAAACAAAAAGGCAAAGTTTTGAATACCTTCCAGGAACACGCTTTTTACTACTTGCTTTCCTATAGGCTTTACATACAAAGTGCAGTGTATCCAATGTGCGTGGCAACACAACGAAAACACCAAAGAAAGTCAAGATTACCGTCTTCTGGTTGACAGATACCAACGTTTCGGAAGAACGTGCTGCTTCCACCTTCACGGTAAAGCACACGATTCTTGTCTCTTCTACGTACCCGCCGTCTGTCTCCAGAGTACAGCATAACGACAGCAGCGGGCTGTTTTACTCTGCTACCCTGCAAATGGAGGCAGCACTTTCCTCCGAAATGTGTGTTCCTATCTACTAAACGACATGGCGTCACATCTCAGAACTCAGCACCGGGAAAGCCTGAAATTCCACATCAAAGAGCTTTGGATATCTTGTCCGAATTACTTGTTAAATGTAGCGTGTTCAGTACGTGCCATAGCATGTAGCTACTTATGCAACAACATTTCAGCTACTACAGAATATTTATGGTGAAACACTCGGCTCACGTAGTGCTGTGTCTTTCGTAGAATTTTCTTTAACACCAACTGTCAGATGGCCACGTACGAGAAAGTAAAGGTGCTTTAAATGAGTACGTAGAGATAAAAGAACAAAGTGCAGTGTTCTTAAAAAATAACACGATACAGCTCAAGCTTTGACGCTGTGCCGTTCTAGTACAGCACGTGAGAACGTAACTTTACAATGACCTACATACAACGCATAAAAGAGTGGTATTTTCTTCATTGCTGGGACCTTAGAATTAAAAAATTCGATGCCAATAGCAGCAGCAGCAGCAGCAGCAGCAGTAGTAGTAGTTGATGTATTGGTGCTTGTGCTCCTTTGTATTTGTGACTCCCTGAGGATAACGCCTCGGCGCCGAAACATGTAGGATTTTTTAAAACTTATGTACAATTTGTAACCCTATTATGTGCATTTGTTGGTACGTATGATTGATTGTAAGAATAATGCCCGCAATGAATAATATCAAATGAGCCATGGGTCATTTAACGAGATCGTTTCAAATGCACATGTTAGTAGCTCGAGTGAGATAGGATGTTGATCGTGGTCTATTTAAAGTGCTGTTCCGGTATTCGCCTCAAGAATATGAAAGCGAAAAGAAAATATCATTCTGGACAAGCGGTAGCAGAGCCGAGATAAAACCGGATATTTTCCGAATACAAGTACACAGCAACGAGCAAGTGGCATCAGCAGTAATGCTTCCCGGTGCCTGGTTCTAATCTTTGGCCGCAACACCGACTATCCCGACTCAGGTGTTTCGCGACTATCCTCAGTCTCACTACGCTAATACTGGAACAGCACCTTAACTCAGACCGCGACTCCTTCCTCACACATTCCTTCCGGTTAACTATTCACTATCATCCGATCATTCTTCATTATACGAGCATTACAATATGACCAACTGACAGCTCCGTTAAACTACAAATAAATCAAGTCACGCGAGTACCAAGTGTAACAAACTGCAAATGACTAAAGCAAATATCTATTTACACTCACGTAACATGGCGACATAAATCTTTAAAATGTGTGGCCTTCAAATGCAATCCCTAAATGTCAAGGGTGGACAAATTTTCCAAAAATCTAGGAGCCATCACAAAATTCCATCCGCCAGAAGGATGACATAAAGCAACTTCCACACTCAGGATCCACAAACACTAGGCACCACCGTATAAAATTCAGTTGCCGGGAGACCTTGCGCCCGGGACTTGTGTACTCTTGCTTAAATTATAAATAAATTAAACAAAATAAAATGCTCACCTATGCCCAGTATTCCACTGAAGTACCGACAAGGCTACTGCGTTGCTCAGTTACATATGCGGTAACATAATAAACCATTATCACCGTTCACTTGACTTATGGGCAAACACACTTCCACGTATCACAATGTTACACAGCACAACAAATTATGCACAGTTCTACAAAAACAAGGTAAAGTCTGGATTTTATGAGGCCAACAAATAAAAGTACTTTAGAGTCCAGTATGTCCCAATCGAATGCACTGAAATAATGGTCACTTTCATTTCTTATTTCAGAGCAGCAGAACCGCGTCATACTACTTAGTATCGGATCGAATTCAAGGGAAAAATTACAGAAGGGTCTGAAAGAAAATTTGCCAACCGACGTATCAATTTCTGACTGCACAGTAACAAAACAAACTGGTCTACGGACTTTATGTAAATCCCATATTTTACCGCTGACTTTCGACAAAGTTGAAAATAATATTATATCTGATTACACAGTAAATTCCGAAGTATTATCAATATTCATAAACACGTAAAGGCATTCTTACATGCCAAAGAGTCCATACGATTAACCACCAAGCCACAGAAGCATACATAAGTAAAATATAACACATTATATATTTCGGCATTAGACGGATGAAGGCGATGAACTTTGCAGTCCCAGGGTTTGCTCTCTTACCGGTACCCACTGGACAGAGATTTGTTACAAGGCTGGATGTAAAGTGCACACATCACAAAGCTTAACAGTCCCGTCGGTTTGCTCTCTTACCGGCACCCATTGGATAGGATTTGTTACAAGGCTGGATGTAAAGTGCACACATCACAAAGCTTAACAGTCCCGTCGGTTTGCTCTCTTACGCACCATGATGATTGTACAGCGGGAGTGCACACACAAAGCTTACACTCGTTTTCTCTTACGACATGATAGGATTTGTTACAAGGCTGGATGTAAAGTGCACAAATCACAAAGCTTAATAACAGTCCCGTCGGTTTGCTCTCTTGCCGGTACCCAACAGATGGGAGATTTGTTACAAGGCTGGATGTGAAGTGCACACATCACAAAGCTTAACAGTCCCGTCGGTTTGCTCTCTTACCGGTACCCACTGGATAGGATTTGTTACAAGGCTGGATGTGAAGTGCACAAATCACAAAGCCCAATGCTAGGATAGAACCTCGGACATCCGGTCCTCACCGTGAACCAGTCAGCTGCGTTACCATATTTCCATTCTTCGTATTGGTTATTTATTTTGTTTATTTATTTATTTAGTTAGTTGTTAATTTATTTGACAATGCCGGGAGCCCGGATAGCGGATTCGGTATAGTGACTAGGCTACGGGCTGAAAGTCCGAGGAATTGTGGTTCGATTCCTCGCAGACGCAACCGGTTTTCTCTTCTCTGAAGTGTCCAGACCAGCTCTGAGACTCATACAGCTTTCTGGTCTATGGTCTAAAGTGGCCCATTTCCAGGGGAAATAAGGCGTCCGGGGCGTGACACTGACCACTCACATCCTTCCAAAACCGTGGTTAAAATGCGTGAAGCTATATATCTACTCCCCATGTGCCTTCATTGCGCGCACCAGGACTTTACCTATATCTTTACCTCAGCGAAAATACATTTACTCCATCAAAAGAGCGAAGCGGATAATGATGTTTAGCTAACAACAACCGTTTACTCTCGGAATCGTCTAAAACACACAAACAGGCATCATGAAAAAAATATAAAGCTTGTACTGTTACGGCAGGTGGTCAATAGAATAAAATACAAAAGTAAATATATAAATAATGAAAAATTAAAGTTTCCCCTAGCTGTGTTTTGAAAAGTTAAAAAGGATCTTCAATAAAATCGGTGTAAAAGTGGAGACTGGAAGAAACTCATTCAGTACAGGCACAAATGATGGACTTCTTTGGCAAAAACGACTGTTGAACTTAATGCTTCCTTAAATGCAGGCAATTTCTTGACTGGCGGACGTGGGAAACGGTCATTTTCCACGAAACAGTGACAATGGCAGTTCATATACACTTTACTGTCCTTGTACCGCATCCTTTGATGGAAGGCTCTAAACTGACAAGTCATTAACAAAAGGAAAAGTGGTGCATCCTTTTCAGGCAGCATACAACGATTTCAATGAAGTATATGATTCCAGCTGGTAAACATCTGAGCTTTAGTATACTTAACGCAGCGGTATCGCCAGTGACCACGAAAGAATAAACTCATTTTCTTCGGCGCATACGAGACAGCCAAAGGTTAGTAGGCCTGTATTTAGTGCCTTGCAAACAAAGACAACTGTGCACGCTGTTATGCAAACAAGTGTTGCCCTTGGTCAGGCACGGCCAGATATCAGACGTTTAGCAATGAAATCTGGTCGTCATGCATCCACGTTCTGGCACACTTCGAGATCAGTAAAATGTCTGAACCTTACACTGTATCCGTGCCTTGAACTGAACTTCAAATCGGTACAAGTCTTTAAGTGACCTGGAATCGAGATCTACCGAACCAATCCCTATGTACCTTTGCTTTCCATATCTGTCACACATGAGATTAGTCGGGACAATGAACAGTATTGGTCCGTCAGGTCTGGTTAATGCCCTCAGACTGAGTACACTGGTGCGGACGGTAACTGTACGAATCGAGGTCTTACTGAAATTTTTCGTGGTTGTTCTTAGTTCCTCCAGGCAAATTCTCCCTCAAAGT
The DNA here is from genome assembly GCA_021186555.1 of Reticulitermes speratus. Taxonomy (NCBI): domain Eukaryota; kingdom Metazoa; phylum Arthropoda; class Insecta; order Blattodea; family Rhinotermitidae; genus Reticulitermes; species Reticulitermes speratus. The sequence goes on along the minus strand of JAJKFL010000006.1, from coordinate 37,501,391 downwards.
AGACGACAGCTTCCTTCCAAATCCTCTTCCAATTCCTGTTCATTAATCACATCATTCGATGCTATATAGTCGCAGCTAGTGACAGCATCGTTAAACAAACAAATAATACCCTCAGTGTTCCACAGCATTTTCCGCGTGACGGCACACCAAAACACAGTTCAATATCCCATGGCACAACAAATGGTGTAGTGTGTAGTTACAACATGTGAGCGTTACAGCTATGTAACATGCCTATCCCAAATGTAGAACACATACGCCTTCACTTAGGCGATTTTTACCTCGCAATAAATAAAAGTAATGTTGGCAGATGTTCAGTAACAGTTTCTAGTGTTCATGTAAATCTCAATGTGCAACTGTTGTGTGAACGTCAGATGCAATCAAGAGAAAACATACAAATAAAACGAATACGTATTTCTTACGTCACGGCCAAGTCTGTCATCAACACGGCTTACGTTTCTGCCAACTGTGACTACATACAGAAGTCGGTAACACAGTGTTGTGCATCTAACACCTAATTATGTCTTTTTGTCACAATCCGTTACCAAAGCCTGGCATGTAACTTCCACACCCGCGTTCGGTTCAAATCCGGGCAATCGAAGGTCGCAGTTGGCTTGGTAGGACTCCTTTGTATTCGCGACGTTCCGGGTTCAAATCTGGGACCGAAGACTGACCATCCTAAGCTTTCCTCTGGTTTTACTCAGTCCTCCAGGAAAATAAAGGGATAGTATGGGCTCAGTCTGCCAATCCCAGTGACCGTGCGGTCTAAGGCGTGGGTCTGCGGCCGCTCACTTACTGGGATTGTGGGTTCGAATCCCGCCGGGGGCATGGATGTCTGTCTCTTGTGAGTGTTGTGTGTTGTCAGGTAGAGGTCTCTGCGACGGGCTGGTCCCTCGTCCAGAGGAGTCCTACCGAGTGTGGTGTGTCTAAAAGTGTGATCGTGAAGCCTTGAAAAAAGAGGTGGCCTAGGCACCCAATGGGCTGTCGAGCCATTAAAAAAAAAAGGTCTCAGTCTTCCATATTAAAGTTGGTAGAGTATACTCCTCTGACTAGCTACGGGCGGTACGACCGATGGCGTTCCGATAAGTTCTGCGTCCCCTCCAACTTTTGTTCAATACGCACAGGGGCTCTTGCCACAGAGGTAAAGTGGCCGAGGCGTGAAGCTAACCATCCACCTGCAGCTAATTTTAAGGTTAATGATACGTGGATCTATATCTCTACTAACCTTGAATTCAGGCTTCTCTCTCACATGCCTTCAAGGCGTGGTAATTTCATTTTTATAGTATACTACAGCACGTCACGACCGCCTCCATCTGTTCTCCGTCCATAATTATCTTTCCTTGCCACTGGACTCTATAACCAATCACGAATCATTTGCCACAAAATGTTCTGTACTATGAGTTCCTACCAACAAACTCGTCCTATTCCAGGCAATGATAAACGGCGGTATGCCTTCCTTCAATGACCAACCGTGCAAATTGAGTGGCATTTGATGCAATGTTATTAACTAACGCATTAAAAAAACAAAAAATGCAAGGCCTGACTTTCTCTCTCATGACCCAAATTTCACTGCCAAAATATAAATTGGACTTCGGAACAGTATCTCTCATAATTCTGGTTTTGGAACACTCCGTTCCATCTGTTATGTGCGAAGAGCCGACACTACTAAATTGTTTATAACTGACTCATCTCAACCGTGTACTTGGTATCAGCTGTTAAAACAATGAGTGGATAATGAACACGGGGACTACACACATTTCAATCTTAGTAAAAAGATTACTGGATACGTTAAAATAACCGTGCAAAAACTCACTTCATTCACTTTAGCAACATTCACACTCCCCAAGTGTTAAATAAAATACGGGCCTCCCTGATGTTTGAGTGTGTGAAACCTAGTCCCTCCCTCTAAATGAGTGCCCTGACTCAGGGCGTCCGAAGACAGTGCTGAAGACAGTATGTGAACGTAAAGAGAAATAACAAATGGCTGGACCAAACTACAAGAGTTTCATAACTTGTACGCCTATTACGAATTCCGTTGAGATATGTGAGACTCTGCATCGCTGGGTAATCGATTACAGACGTTTCGAAGAAATAGTGTGCCTTCATCTTCGTCTAGAGGTCCGGTACCTATTCTTCATGAACTACTGCTGTCGGGACGATTAGATCAAAATGGACGAGATGGTTTAAACGAGTAACATATACGGCACAATACTAAATTATGGCAGCCAAACGTTTAGCGGGAAGAGGTAGGCAGATAGGAGGATAATATGAAATAGGATGTGAAGGTGGGACAGAGTGCAAATGTCCAGTGGTGTGCCTTCTTGAATAGTGTGGCCTAATGATCCTTGCCTTTCCATAAGGGCAGGACACTTTTTGCTGGGTATCAACTTTTGAAGGAAGATCCTGCCTGCAATATGATGTCAGTCACGAAGCATGAAGTCAGGCACTTCCACAGGCACGTTATCTGGCAGCTGTGCTGGGGAACGGCCCTTTTGCTATGTTCACTCACTGCGTGTGTTGCCGCCTGTCCTGCAGGGTCAGCTGCGGTGATGAGTCTGCAGCAACTTAACGGGAGCGAACAGTTACTGGCCGTCCAGCAGTAACTTCACATGTATCTCACAGTTAACTGTAATTGGGCAAATCACAGAACCCACATCTCGTCCCTAACAAGACGTACCAAACAGTGACGTAGCTAGGTCTTTTGGCGCTCTGGCGGTATAAAATGATCGCCCCTAACAGAAATTATAGGCCTACACTTTAAAAAAAATCACAATAATGTACTGAATTTCCTTTTATTTGGCACAAAAATTGTGCACATAAAATCAGTTTTTTTTTTCGTTTAAAATATTCATTTTGCTGCCTATTTTGCCGCCCCTTGTACTCTGCCGGCCGGGGCGATCGCCCAACTCCCCCCTCCGCCCCGGGTACCCCCTAGTCCAAACACCAAATTTTACATCATGGAGTGAAATGTCGTGATTTCCTGTGCTCAATGCCTGTAAAGGTAGCTTTACCTGAGCATGTGATATAGGGATAGGTGAAGTGGAGGTCTAGTTCCACTCATTTTTAACCTCGACACCAGATTCAGGTGTGGTCACTTCACACCACGGTTGCTTTACACCCTCGGTGAACAGTCCTTGCTACCACTGAATAGGAGACTGGGTGGATTCCAAAGCTGGTCTCGATGCTTTGAATAAGACGTCCCACACGCGGAATGGAACCAGGATTCTCATACATCCAGCCGTAGCCTAGCCACTATACCGCCTACATCATCACAAATCAGTGTTTGCTGTTTTCTAAATTCGTGTGTCCAAATGAAACCAAGACAATGAAAGTGAGCTGCTGCTCAGCTAGCCATGCACTAACCAGGGACGCATAAATGCCGAACGTCTGGTCGTACGGGAGAATAAACTTTGTACGTAGATCTACAATATTTGCGGGTAATGAGACAACTAACAAGCAACAGCATACAGTGTTTTGGTTGTAAAAACTCGAAGAAAAACACTTGAAAATCATGGCATTTGAGAAGGTAAGTGGAATATCAAAATTCATCTCACAACACAAATGGGAGCAACAAATGCGTGCAAACTTATACTTGGTAAATCTGATGGGAAGATAGCCAACTGCATGGCCTAAGCTTAAACAGGACGATGTCAGATTGCATATTATATTGGCAAGGTACGAGTGCGAGGATGTGGACTGGATTCAAGACGCGGCCGAGGGGCGACCTCTTATGGCAGGAGGTTCCGAACGTGATAATTTTTAGGAAGTTCTGGAAGGGAAATTCTGGACACTTTCAAGGGCTGTAGAGTTGTAGAGATATGAACAATACTACCGACGTCCCTAACGAACCTACTGCCTCCAACATCAGGGTATATCCTGATAATGGAGGCAGAAGGCTTCCCTTAAATGTCAATATATATCTGCCACACTGCATGGCGTCACACTCAATAAGGTGACAGGAGAGTGACTGTTTCTAGTGTTTTAAATTCGTTCTAATAAAAGACAGTTCTCAGACTGCCGAAACAAACGGACCGAGAGCCTTTCGCATCGGTTTTCACAACGCCAACTTACATTTCAGCGAATTCTGTTTGACCATGGGTCTAAAATAGGGTTACGTTACTTAAAATTACATAGCGACTGGAGAAAAAAATTACCTAGGTATCACTCACACAGCTCCAAGTATTGCATGAAATCTATGACAGTATAAATCAAGAAAGGGCTACACGTATGTGTCTAATTTACAGTCACATTTTCGTGCGCGTAAAAACCATGACAGAGACAAAGAAGTCTGTAGAAAAAGTCAGGGCATTTTAAAATATGCAGAAGCTTCCAAGCACCGCATTCTACATTCTCTCCTTATTTGTAATAATAAGTAGTACGTTGTTCTTATGTGTGGAGGGGAATGCTGCCTTACCTGAGAAGAAAATTTGCCACTTTCCATGAAAGCCGAAGGTTCATTACCGAGGTTACAAGAGCCAGCCTATGACACTTATTTTGAACCACTTGAATACAGCCCATACTCTCCAACTCAATTTCGTCCACATCTATTTTAATATTATATTCCAGTGTATGCCTAAATAACCCCCCTCCCCCTCCAGAGTGTCTACTCCCTTCAGATTTTTCAAGAACAATTTCCATGTATTCTCATCCCGTGCCATCTTCTGCCCCTGTCATTTCCCTTCATCTGCACAATAACTAACCATATAAATAACCCACCAACCAACCAAACACCCAACCAACCAATCCATCCGAACTAACCGATCGACCAACCAAACCAAACTAAACCAACCAAACCCAAACCAACAAACCAAACGAAATCAACCAAAACAACCAACAAACAAACAAAAATCCACGCGAAGTGTCCTTCTTAAGAAACTCACAGTTCGCCAGCTACTCAAGAAAAACCCCGCATTTTAGGGAAACTAAGATGTATACACCTTAACAATATTTGACAAAATGTTCCGGTTATGAACATCTTCATTAAGCCAACTTCCAACAAATACAGTCGAACTCGGTTATAACATCGAAGGGACCGAATAAATTGTCGTTATAAACGAGTGTCGCTCTAAGCGAAGTGTAGGTAAAAGTAAAGCAAAATATTTCGAGACAAAATAGAGGCCTGCAGGTATATTACTTAATGTTAACGCTATGAGATATCTGAAATTTAAATTACAATTAAAATTTAGAAATAACAAAAATTACTCTTCTATAATTGTAAATTTCCATGCAGGTTTACGCTAAAAGATACACTATCTTACAATTAAAGATTAGGAAGAACAAAAGTTTTCATGAGAAGAGGACCGCTCACTGGTACATTGCCAATTCTGTGTTGCTAAAATCACTTAAGCAGCGCCTCATCGACATCACTTCCTTCGAGCTTTCGAAATCGCTTTATTCTCGATCGGTTCTGAACAAACGCACTAATAATTTTGGTTCTGTTTTTGCAAATCGTTTGGATCGCAGAATTTACAAGACCAAATTCCCGACACACGTCAGCTTTGTTTTTTCAATTATCTATTTGTCGTATCACTGTAACTTTTCCTTCGATGCTCAAAACCTTCCTTTTATTCGTGACTGTACCCATCTTATCATATAACCAGTTTCCTATTAACTGCAGCACCAGAAACCCAGAAGGCAACTTTAAGCACAAAGTTAATTACTGTTACTATTGTCATTTTCCAGGCCTGGAATTTATGTAGCTACTTGAAAGATAAGAGGGCTTGCCCTTTCAAGGACTAGGAGATGGCAGAATTCTCAAAATAGCCTACTCTTGGAAAATTATATTGGAACCGTTGACTGGAAATATCGTTATATCCGAGGTAGATGTTTTTATGTATGTCGTACTAACTAAGGCAGAAAAACACGTGCCTTATGGGAAATTAGTTGGTACCATAGAATGTATAACATTGTATAACAGAGTTCAATTGTATTTGAATAAAATTTTCGTTAGGAGATACGTACTAAAAAGAATATGAATGAAATCATTTTAAGCACTGCGGAAAGCAAGCTGGCTGAGACGTTGGGCGCTGGATCAGCGCCCATAGGCCGAGTGGTGGAAAGACAGCGGCAGCTAGGTTGCGCGCCGCGCTGCAAGCACTGCAACCTAGACAGGGTATCAACAAGGACTTCGTATATCTGTTTCCCTTTTCTAACATTCAGACACTGGAATTTTGATAATCATTTTTACCTAGTTGTATTCACACCCATATTATTTTTTTTTTAATTTCAGTGCCTGCAATTTTAACATAGGCATGAACAATAACAGTGTGGAATATTTACAGGGCATCAATTTTCGCAATTAACTCTCGCCGAGAAGACTGAGATTAAGAATTTAGGTCGTGCTGTAACTGATTTAGTTCTCGGTCATCATCAAGCAGAATACAAACTTATGTGAGAAAATTTAAACCTGCAAAATACGCAAAACATACGTGGCTGAGTGGCTTTGCTGAAAGAAAAGCTCTATTAGGCCTTCTCATAGATCATGTAATGATAATAACCCCAGCCCGACCATGTGAAAGTCCCACTAGCCGCCACTGGTCTCCACCCTCCAACTAGACTACGTCCTTTCTCTAATGTTCAGACATTCTCCTCCCCACCCCGTTTCCCGTTCAAAACCATATTCAATCTACGTTTTTCCAGTATGATGACAAAGTTTCAGGCGAACAACAAAACGGGAAGGCCTATAACTATCCGCACTGTATATTTTTATTTCCATGCTTAATGTGTGCAGCACGAAGTTAAGGAGTTTAACGGATATTGGAATTATTTTTATATTCTTCTGTATTATTTTTAAATGGGTACGAAGTTAAACGTCAGAGATCTTATTCAGTCTGAAATCTCTACAGTTCACTACGACTCGAAAGGTTTCGACATCCTCAGACAAGGCAATGCGGATGTCCACAGCTGTTTTTCTCCTTTTCTGTATTCCCAGGTCTCTCTTCACATCTGAGAGAACTTGCATGGGAACAGCAGCACATGATAATAACTTCAACATTCTAGATGGAAAATGCAACTTCCCTGATAGAACCTCCTCCCTTCAGCAATTACATCAGCGATCTCAATCTCTAAGCCTCATGCACATCACACATTTCTCGGATTCCCAAACCAAGCAAAAATTCATTACGCATAAATCCATTAAGTTTGCTTGACTACCTCTTAATTCTGTTTGCCAAACTCATTTAATTTAATTAGCATTTATGAATCAAACAGTTCGTGTAATCCTTATTATACTACTTTCTTGCCTTACAAGGAAAGACTTCTGGGCTTAAGAGATCACCACGCTGTCTGTGTGAGAGTGTGTCCCCCTCCATTTCAACTTTTGAACCATTAGGGCGATTTTTACGAACCGTCATAAGACCTTTACGCCACCGGAGGCCACTCCATTGTGGGACGGACGCGACACTAGCGCGCCACTTACTGCAAAGTCCTGAAATGATGTATGGTGGGTCTAATAGATCTTGGAAACTTATGCACCTCCTGTGTAGATTGTTAAAAAGACCGACAGCCGTGCAAAATGTTCTTGAACTTTTGGTTTGAATCCGGCAACTAACAAACCACTGGAGCCAAAAGTGTCAAATTTGGTATAAAGATAAACCTTGAACGTACAGATGCATTATATCTGAAACATACGGGACAAATGTAGCATCGGTATACAGATTCTGTACTACAGTAGTAACAACAGAATGTACAAAAGTAACAATAACAACAAATAATAAATCTATGAACTGGTAAAGTAAGATACATGTTATGCTAGGAACACACCGCTAATATTCACTTCAATAATTTTAATTAGGCCTCCGACTTCGAAAAACGCCAGCCGCAACTCTTGCGGTGATCTTACTACTTAGTCACGTTATTTATTTCGCTTTGATTCACACTAAAACATCATTGCCCTTTGGAGACTTTATACGATCACGATTTAAGTGAATGTGCACAATATGAAAAGACAACTACATTTATACTAAAACAATAACTTGGCAGAATAATACATAATAAACGGTGCTGGTCTCTGGAGGTATGCTATAAACGTCTTTCGGCAAAGGTTACTGAACTTCCACTGTCGTTTAGTTTTGATGTCTTCTGCTCCTACTCGTACTGGCTAACAACAAAATGGTACTCCCAACCTACATATTATTATATCTTATTGTAATCAGATTGCTAATTAGGTATATACATATTAGGGTCCATCTTTCTGTTCGTCACTAAACATTTCTTTCAGGCTCTTCCACGTCTCACAGTTTATTTCCGTCAGCATTTTCACATGTATCTGGCTTTTCTGATTCCCTGCATGTTGGACACATCCCTGACGGCAGGAGGCCGGGAAAGAAAGTCTGGAAAGAAGGTGGGCTTAAAATTTCGCCATACTGACCGAATCCTGGTATAAAAGTTATGGAATCAGAGACCGCCATGACGTCGTACTTCGTAATTTCCAACAAGCAGTAATAACATGGCAAAAAAACAGAATATTTAACAGTCGCTAGTAAGACTGGTCTAGAAGTAAATGCAGAGAAAACTATATGTTCATGTTTTGTGAACAAAATGCAGGACAGTTTCGCAACGTAAAGGTGAGTAATGTGGGCCGGGATAGCGTAGTCGGTATAACGACTCGCTACGGGCTGGACGGTCCGGGGATCGAATCCGCCGATCCCAGTGGCCGCGCGGTCTAAGGCGTGGGTCTACGGCCGCTCGCTTGCTGGGATTGTGGGTTCGAATCTCACCCGGGGCATGGATGTTTGTGTTGTGTTTGTTGTATAAGGACTAGTATGGATCATAAGTGACATAAAGAAAGACGGAAGGATTTAAAAGTACAAATGGATCAAAGGAAATACGGACAGGAAAAAAAATATCCCGCGGGCATGATGTTGTTGTGTTTGATGTAAGGACGGTAGCATGGAACGTAAAGTGACATGAAGGACGAAAGGATTTAACAGTAAAAAATGATCAAAGGGAATAACGGGACAGGAAAAAAAAAATCCCGGGGGCGAGATTTTTCGCTGCCGTCCAGACCGGCCCTGGGGCCCACCCAACCTCCTATACAATGGGTACCGGGTCTCTTTCCCGGGGGTAAAGCGGCCGGGGAGTGGAGTTGACCACCCACCCTCATCTAGTGCCAGGGTTAAAGAAAGAGTAGAGCTGTACCTCTACTCCCCCTCTGGGCCTTCGTGGCCTGTTCTAGGGAGAACTTTACCTTTTACTTTAACTTTAAAGGTGAGTAATAAATCCTTCGAAAGTGTGGGACAGTTCAAAGACTTGGGAACAGCCCTAACAATCAAAACTGCATTCATGAAGAAATTAAGGGCAGATTGGACTCGAGGAATGCCTGCTATCATTCGGTCAAGAATCTTTTGTCTTCCAGTTTACTATTCAAAAATATCACAATTAAAACATAGAGAACCATAATTTCCCCTGTTGTATATGAGTGTAGAACTTGGTCTCTAACATTCAGAGGGGAAAATAGGCTAAGGGTGTTCAACAGCAGGATGCTAAGGAAGATATTTGGGCCTAAGAGGGACCAGGTAACTGGGGAGTGGTGAAGACTGCATAATGAAGACCTTCATGATCGGCACTCACCACATATTATTTTGGTGATCAAATCAAGAAGCACGAGATGGGCGCGGAATGTGGGGCGTATGAGGGAGAGGAGAGGTGCATACAGCGTTTTGCTGGGCAAACCAGAGGGGAAAAGACCACTCGGACGACCTAGGCGTAGATGGGAGAATATTAAAATAGATCTTCAACAAGTGAAATGGGGGGCACGGACTGGATTATATGTATCTATAGACAGGGACAGGTTCTTGTTAATGCGGTAACAAACCTCCGGCTTCCATAAAATGCGGGGAATTTGTTGACTAGCTGAGGACGTATTAGCTTGTCAAGAAAAACTCTGCTCATGGAGTTAGTAATAACACTGTGGAGGAGCAAACATGCCAGGCGGAAGCGAAACTACTGCCACTTAGCAGAGCGTCTTGATATAGTAGCCTATATGGTAACACCTTCGAAAACTACGCAACATTTAAGGTATCGTTCTGTGGCTGTAAAATAACACGGCATCCGAGTGAAAGTTTTCTTTGGCTTCCGGAAAGATGACGGTTAATTACCGAACCACTGGAGCGAGGCATAAGAAATTTAGTGTAAAAACAATCATACACATACATATATATTACTGTAACTCAATAATCACAAACGTGGCGACGAAGCAAATCTTTATGGTTACATCCGGCAAATTTAAGACTGAATTATTACTTCATTCTTCAAAATATGAAATAAAATAGTAATTGTTAACTCTAGGAGTTGAAATCTGTGCAACAAGAAAGTATGCTTTATGAATTGTGTTTCGAATTCTCTTTCCTATTAAAAATTATTCTTTCCTTTTAAAGCGCACTGTGAAATGTTAATACCTATTTCATGAATTCTCTTTCAACATTTTCTTACAAAGCCACAGACACCTGTCACTCGTTTGTTAGATTCATGCCTCTCCATGCCCACACAAATCTGTATCCATTTTCACAAGACAATTCATGTCCTCTATACAGTTAATGCGAAAAAGAGAAAATGCACTGAGGCCTACACAATGTCTGAAAAACAAAAAGGACGAAAAGAAAGAAACGAACTCGTATGACACCTTGAACCTTATCAAGAGATTCTTACAAGAATGAGGAAGCAAGACGTAATTTAATTTTCCTTGCGCTTAAATAATCACCACTCTATAAAGGCGTAGAGGGGAGTGAAGGTATAGCTCCGCATGTCATTAACATTGAAACCACACGGAGGTAAGTGGTCAAATTCATGCAACGGTCACATTACGTCCGGTAAAATAGCCCCGGGCACCACTGAACTGGAGCCTCGGTGGGCCCACAGAAGGAAAAAAATCTCTTGCTCCTGCCGAGCCACATAGCAATAATGTATTATGCTGAACATATATTGCTCTATTTGTGCAGTTCCAAACGAGAAACATGGTTGCACAAAGTGTTACTGTCAAATGCTCGTTACAGTTTCCTGAATTGACTACAATGCTTGTTCTAGAAACTGCCTGATCGATTGAGTGACTCAGTTCTAACGCGATCGACACAGAGCCCGCGAAGACAAGTAACTGTACACCTCAATTACACCTCAAAAAATAAGACAGGAGGTCATTACAAATGTAATGCCACTTACATATCCGTCCTTAACCTTATTTAATTAAAGACATCAACACATGCGTATAGGTAGGCCTACTGACCAACCCATTTGCTTGAAATGCATTATAACTAGCATGACCAATTCAGGTCACCTCGTTTCGATTATAACCTTCTAAGGCGGCACATAAAGCTGATATCTTTACATAAGACGAATCTTTTACTAAAGTATTTAGAAAAGCGGGACACAACATGTCGACGGTGGGACATACTTGTATTTTGAACTGATGGATCACTTCAAGGTCGGTGGCGAATCCTGATCCGGAGGTCAGGTCTACCGAAAGGGCAATTTAAAGGCACTGCTATGTACCTTCCGCTGGGCCTGACATCTGAATCGGGATTCGCCACTGTTCACTGCAACTTATCTGTATGGTACCACGTAAGAAACAATACAAATATTGAACAAAATACACTTATCTCAGTTTGTTACACGGTGGTGCTGTAAAATTATAAAGTTATGGAAAACTGAAAACAGACTGGAGTTTAAACATGACGTCACAGTGCTACTGAAAATAAACTTTCAGGTTCAACAGTGGTATTTTAAGGGATTAAATCATAAATAATATAGTTTTCTTCATACTACAAATCTACGAAGTCCCTCGGTCGATCGGTCCATAACCAGCCACTGTCTTTGCAATCCTTAGCAGAACTTATTATCCTTTCGAAAGGCCGCATGCAGCAGAATATCTCCAATTAAATGAAAAATCCAAACAACGCGAACAGAGAATATACGTCCGTCTTTCGTGAGGCGCATGATCCGACACGGTGCTTCAGCACGAGACCATCTGTTATAAACTAAGTTAGTTTAACTTAATACTTTTTAAGTTATGAAATATCCCATTAACAAAGTTCATTCCTCGATCAAATTGACTTCCTGTAATTTGAAGACCGTTATTCTCATTTACAAATGGCACGATTACTTTTTGAAACATGTAATCCATACTGATTTTGTGTCCTTCACGTCTGTTAGTGCGATTTTATGAGTTCACATTCCACTGCTTTACTCGGAAGCTTACGACACGATAACAAAATCAGAAAAACAGACGCATACTTACTGTCTGTCAACATCTGAAAACAACTTTTAAAGCTGCATTTTAAAGTTATCCCTATAGCCTAAATAAAAACCTATTAAGATACTAAGTAAGAACAATGATATATCGTAAGCTGACAACACTGACATACGGTTATCCTACTTGTAGTGTACGAAGTAGCACTGGTAAAACATTAATTCGCGGAGTTTTCCCTGTCAGTTTTCATTCCACCACTGACTCACATTCATTCAACTACCATCTAAATATCATCTAATGCGTCGCTAAATGAACCACAAAAAAACGACAACATTGAACAATACATTTTACAACATTTACATTTCAATTAACGTAACATTGCACTAAATATCGAAGATGTTCTGGTGTCGACATTGAGCAATTACGGTATTTATTATTATTATTATTAGTAGTAGTAGTAGTAGTATTATTATTCGTGTTCACACATTGTTTCCATGGCACATAATCTGTACATTACGCTTCGTGTTGTCAAACAGTTGGCTGAAAAGATGACTGCTGCACTGTGTTGCCAAAGAATACGGCCCAGTACAGCGGCCTTCTGTTACTGTACTGTGTTGCCAAAGAATACGGCCCAGTACAGCGGCCTTCTGTTACTGTGCTGTGTTACCACAGATTATGGGCCAGTAGAGGAGCCTTCTGTTACTGTACTGTGTTGCCAAAGAATACGGCCCAGTACAGCGGCCTTCTGTTACTGTACTGTGTTGCCACAGAGTATGGCCCAGTACAGAGGCCTTCTGTTACTGTGCTGTGTTGCCAAAGAATACGGCCCAGTACAGCGGCCTTCTGTTACTGTACTGTGTTGCCAAAGAATACGGCCCAGTACAGCGGCCTTCTGTTACTGTACTGTGTTGCCACAGAGTATGGCCCAGTACAGAGGCCTTCTGTTACTGTACTGTGTTGCCACAGAATATGGCCCAGTACAGAGGCATTCTGTTACTGTGCTGTGTTGCCACAGATTATGGGCCAGTAGAGGAGCCTTCTGTTACTGTACTGTGTTGCCACAGAGTATGGCCCAGTAGGCCTACAGAGGCCTTCTGTTACTGTACTGTGTTGCCACAGAGTATGGCCCAGTACAGAGGCCTTCTGTTACTGTGCTGTGTTGCCACAGATTATGGGCCAGTAGAGGAGCCTTCTGTTACTGTACTGTGTTGCCACACAGTATGGCCCAGTAGGCCTACAGAGGCCTTCTGTTACTGTACTGTGTTGCCACAGAGTATGGCCCAGTACAGAGGCCTTCTGTTACTGTGCTGTGTTGCCACAGATTATGGGCCAGTAGAGGAGCCTTCTGTTACTGTACTGTGTTGCCACAGAGTATGGCCCAGTAGGCCTACAGAGGCCTTCTGTTACTGTACTGTGTTGCCACAGAGTATGGCCCAGTAGGCCTACAGAGGCCTTCTGTTACTGTACTGTGTTGCCACAGAGTATGGCCCAGTAGGCCTACAGAGGCCTTCTGTTACTGTACTGTGTTGCCACAGAGTATGGCCCAGCAGGCCTACAGAGGCCTTCTGTTACTGTACTGTGTTGCCACAGAGTATGGCCCAGTACAGAGGCCTTCTGTTACTGTACTGTGTTGCCACAGAGTATGGCCCAGTACAGAGGCCTTCTGTTACTGTACTGTGTTGCCACAGAGTATGGCCCAGTAGGCCTACAGAGGCCTTCTGTTACTGTACTGTGTTGCCACAGAGTATGGCCCAGTACAGAGGCCTTCTGTTACTGTACTGTGTTGCCACAGATTATGGGCCAGTAGAGGAGCCTTCTGTTACTGTACTATGTTGCCACAGATTATGGGCCAGTAGAGGAGCCTTCTGTTACTGTACTGTGTTGCCACAGAGTATGGCCCAGTAGGCCTACAGAGGCCTTCTGTTACTGTACTGTGTTGCCACAGAGTATGGCCCAGTACAGAGGCCTTCTGTTACTGTACTGTGTTGCCACAGAGTATGGCCCAGTAGGCCTACAGAGGCCTTCTGTTACTGTACTGTGTTGCCACAGAGTATGGCCCAGTAGGCCTACAGAGGCCTTCTGTTACTGTACTGTGTTGCCACAGAGTATGGTCCAGTACAGAGGCCTTCTGTTACTGTACTGGGTTGCCACAGATTATGGGCCAGTAGAGGAGCCTTCTGTTACTGTACTATGTTGCCACAGATTATGGGCCAGTAGAGGAGCCTTCTGTTACTGTACTGTGTTGCCACAGAGTATGGCCCAGTAGGCCTACAGAGGCCTTCTGTTACTGTACTGTGTTGCCACACAGTATGGCCCAGTACAGAGGCCTTCTGTTACTGTGCTGTGTTGCCACAGATTATGGGCCAGTAGAGGAGCCTTCTGTTACTGTACTATGTTGCCACAGATTAAGGCCCAGTAAAGGAGCCTTCTGTTACTGTACTGTGTTGTCACAGATTATGGCCCAGTAAAGGGGCCTTCTGTTACTGTACTGTGTTGCCACCGATTATGGCCCAGTACAGGGGCCTTCTGTTACTGTACTGTGTTGCCACAGAGTATGGCCCAGTAGAGGAGCCTTCTGTTACTGTACTGTGTTGCCACAGATTATGGCCCAGTACAGGGGACTTCTGTTACTGTACTGTGATGCCACAGAGTAGGGCCCAGTACAGGGGCCTTCTGTCACTGTATTGTGTTGCCACAGAGTAGGGCCCACTACAGCTCCTTCTGTTACATCAAAGCACTTCCATGTTTCATTAGGCAATATCAAATATTTCTTACAATTTTGAGTTCCACTGTTCACTCCTCAATGCATGTTCGACATTCACCCTATCTCATTCGATTTAACAATCACGTTAGCAAGAGCAGTTAACTAGTATAATATGAGGTTCCAACCCATTTGTAATTGGTTTTGAAACAATTCCGATCTCTTGTAAGTTTTCACGTTTTGACGGTGGTGACCGTTCAGATGCGATATCGTGTAGTCCTGTAGATGGCTACAAACGGTGATATATACATATAATACTACATAGTATCACAACCCAGAAGACAACAATCCGTTCCAACGTCTGTGTATTTCGCACAGTCACTAATCAAAGGGCAAAGAATAATGGACACGCCACCATCAAAGACTTAACTAATCAATAGGTTAAAATTTATGTTTAGTTTAATCTTTCCTTTTAGAAGGAATGCACTGTATCTCACATTCCTATCTTAATGTTTGGGCTATATTTCCTCTAACTCTCATATTCTCAACTTAATCATGAACTTAATTTACAGGTGCGCTAGCACCCCTTCAAAGCACCTACTAAAATCAAGCTGTCCGTCTATCCGCCTATCTGTCTGTATGCATATAATCCGAGAACCGTAAACGTATTGTCATGAAATGCGGTATTTCAGAATTTTACGAAAAATTGTGGAGCCACTGCAATTTCCACTTAGACAGGGCAATTTTAATTATAACGTTACGTAAAGGCCGATATGCGTTTCTGCGCGCTTGTCGAGCGTCACTCGCTAAACACTCGTACGCTATTTATCGCAGTGAACGAGGGTTACATAAAAGAAACATTTTATATGAAGTACATTTTTCTTTCCTGTAATTCTGACGGTTGTCGAGATAGACGAACGCTCTGAGTACATTTTCGAACACATATAGACTCACTAAATTAAATAAACAATCAACAATGTGAACACACCAATCCCCCTATTAGAAAAAGAAAAAGTCTCTGAGTGCCTTTAGATTTATTTAATGTTTTGGTGTAGCAATTTATAATAGGATTTTTAAGCTTATACTTTACTAAACAAGTTACATAAATATTAGTTTCCTTTAAACCTTACACCAATAATTTATTTTCGTTTAATATGCGCAGTAACAGTGGACACTGAATCCTTAATATCAATCACGATATAGTTCTGACATCTCACCAATTTCAACAGGCCTCATTACGAACTATTCAGTATGGAAATAGTTGAGTGTGAATGTAATCTTTGTTTACTATAAGCGAAAAGTTCATTGCAGTTATTAATTATTCAGTTCAGTGAATAATTTTACATCGGTGATCATCTCAAAGTGAACAAGTTCAGTTCTTTTTCTCACATCAACCGCATTTCCTTTCCTTACAAGTAATTTGAAGAGCACGGATGTTCGGCTGAACGGCCCCTGCACAGAGCATATCGTTGTTCGGCTGAACGGCCCCTGCACAGAGCATATCGTATCATTTTATGTATTGTACATGTCACTGTTATGACCACTTATGTATCTGAACAACGCCAAATTATTAAATAATTTTCTGCAAGAGCGCCAGTTGTGCAAATGTACATAAATAATGGCTACTTACATACATTACAAAAAACATGTCGGTCCCGAGCACTGTATTACGATTTTGTTGCGCGGGACTGTGCTATTTGTGAAATTACGGCATAATGTTCACCTCTAGCGTCTCTTGTTTATACCCGACATGTCGCAGGATTGCCATAACGTGTTAAAATGGAGGGAATTCCCCTTTCTACCTGAAGACGGAGACAGATCCAGCCTCCGAAACACTGCGAGTTTTAAATCTCAGAAAGTGGAATATACCCAACATATCAGTCACGACTATGACGACATACCATCGTCAGATTCTTTTAAATAACTAACTCCTCGGAGCAGAGTTCTTCTCGAGAAGCTAACAGGTCCTCAGCTAGTCAAGAAATTCCGCGAATTTTATGGAAACCTGAGGTTTATTACGGCATTCACAAGAGTCCGCCTTTAAAGTTGAATTTAAATTAATTAATTCGAAAATTTAAAAAACATGATTCGTCAGAATCTGACGCCTTTCTAAAAAAAGGTAAAATGTAAAGTTGTCCCCATAAATGTCATGAAGTCATATGGGGGAGTGCAGACATAGCTGCACTCATACTTAGCATCGGAACTAGATAGAGGTGAGTGGTCAGCGTCACGTTCCGGCCGAATTACCTCCGCGGAACGAGTAGTTGAGACCTAAGGAGCCCCCACAGCAACTTACGTAATTATTTCTTATGGAATATCTATATCAGGTCCGCTCAAGCTTTGGAGGTCCGGGCAACTTCAACACAATTTGGTCTGCATGCGGGCAACATTGTATTCAAGACACAGAATTAAGAATGAATGCGTATACGTATAATTATATGTATAATTTTACCTGCGTATTTCTGTACATCGTGTGCAATAAAAATACACTGATAATAGTAGAAAAATTTACAAAAAATTAAATTCACAACTTTCGCTAAGGTGTCGCTGTATTACCACATTTTTACATAATAAATCAGTAATGTAATGTATGATCCCACAAACAAGCAGCTCGAATATTTTCACAATCGCTTTGACGTTCTATGTCGACTTTGCTAGGGAAAGAATTAAAAGAAGCTTTCTCATTTCAAATTTCTCTGCGAGCAACATGTTGCCCGCGAGCTACGGGTTGAACCGGCCCGGTCTGTATGATACACATATATATACATAGTGCAATACAATAATAGTTATGTGTGTGTGTGTGTGTGTGTGTGTGGCGCGGACATGCTAAATCGTTGTCACGACGTTTTCATAAACACGTCTCACAATTTTTATGTTCCTAGACGGGTGGCAGCTCGAAGTTCAAAACTGTTCCCTCTGAAGGATAACGGAGCGAAGGAGATAGAGAAATACGACAGATATAAAGAAAGAAGCACAGACATAAAGATAGGAAGGAAAGAAAGAAAAGAAAACGAAGAAAGATTAACACACAAACGAAATCATTCCCGCTGAAATTCAACGTATATCTTCTATCAGTTTATGTGTAATGTAGAAACGTCAGTTCACGTAAATCTGAAAACGGTGGCTGGAAACTGCTAGCGGCATAATGCAACTTTGAAATTTTCACAAAATAAAACGACACACCACAATACTTTTGGGGGGGGGGGGACCTAATCCACGTTTTAACACAGTGAATCCTGAAGCCTAAAAGTATTTCAAAATTCCGTGCTACCCTACGGAAAACAAACTGTCTCCACTACAAAATCCAACCGGTTATAAAGGTCTTTAGGAAAATAATTACGGTTTATGCTCAGAATCGTCCAAAATACATAGCCTAAATACTCTGGTCAAAATGTAGTTGTTTAATGTTAAGCATTCGATAAACTATTTCTTGCCCAAGAGAACCATATATGACATTTCCGATTACATGCCTGTTTGTACGTGGTATGTCAAATCCTTATGAGAGTGTAGGAATATTATGACCTCTGATAAAAGCTATGCTTAATTTGATTGTACCGCAATAAGAAATTTAATTTTTTCCCATGAATTGTTTGTTAGTAAACTTCAGTAAATAGTGTGATATTACTTTGATATTACTTACTGGCTACCGTGGTACAGATTATTAGAAGAGTAAATGCACAAATATGTTACATAACATGACTTCTATCATCACCACTATTTCACAAGTCAGTACTTAGTGCAACGCTTGCTATAGGTACTAAATTGTGTTCCTTCTAAACAACTCATGATTTCACGTGCATGTACAGCTAACTAACTAGCTAACTTACTATGTAGCTAGCTAAATAACTATCAACACAGAGCACCTTTTTTCTTGGAAGCTACCAGTTTCTCAGCTGGTCAACAAATTCCCCACATTTCATGGAAACCAAACGTTCATTATCGTGTTTACAACAGCCCGCCATTTGCCCCTATACAGAGCTAGATTAATCCCGTCCACACCCTCCCAGTCTGATTATTTAAGAAGCATTCCAGTACTATTCTCCCATCCATGCCCAGATCTTCCAAGTGGTCTCCTCCTTTCAAGTATCCCAACCAAAAAAATCCTGTATGCATTTGTTCTCCCCACCACATGTGCCAATGCTATGCCCATCTCATCCTCCTTGATTTCATCATCAAAATATTACCTTGTGAAAAGTACAAATCAAGAAGATTCTCATTATGCCATTTTCTCCAGTTTCCTTTTACTTCCTACCTCTAAGGCCCAAATATTTCCTCAGCACGCTATTCTGAGGAAAAAACTTTCCGAAGTGAATGGTAGCAGGCATTCCCCGAATTTCACTGCTCTGAAATTCTTTATTAGTTAGTGTCGTTCAAAACATTTAAACTTCGCAACATTTTAAAAAAATTTCTCAGCTATCTTAATCTTGCGAATTTGTCGCGCATTTAGCGGATAAGACATCAAAATATACTTGGTTTTCTCAGCATCTGCCTGTAGACCAACCTCTTCACCAGCTTGTTTATATATATTATATATATATATATATATATATAAATCGGACAGTCTACTTCATTCAATTTGGTCTAATGTCGTCCAAGACCTCACTTATTAAACTTGCATAAGAATCAATTATCTTAGGAATCCGTCACTATATGTATTTTAACCACTCACTTTCCTGACCTAAATCTCAAACACCACCATAGTAATAGCTACTGTATGCGGTGCGTAACGGACGCATGGAACTAACATGCAAAGGCTAATTAATCTACATTAACAAGTGCCAGAAATTTCGAATACTTTTCCTGAGGATTCAGGTCTTCTCGGATGTGACGCTGTGTCAGTGGTTCCCGACGTTTGGAAGGAACGTAGTGCCGTCATTTTCAAGGGTGAAGCATGAACACTGTTTTATTTATCAGTCATTAATGTACGTCTACATGAAAATTTTGAGGTTCTTACAGCTGTAATTATGAAGATCCCAGCTTTCTGTTACAAGAAGCAATGTTGGTTTCGGAGTAGCCTACTCCCTTCAACCTTGGGGTGTTCCAAAAAGAGCGGTCCACACTGAAGAGGGAAGCATCACGTTCCTTAGAAACGTTGGTACTTCTATACCAATCACATCAGAGAAATGTGGAATATTTATTAGCTTACAGTTTACAGTACATTGAAACGATAATATGTAGAAATAGCAAGGTCTGAACCAGATGGATCGATATTATGGAAATGGATTGATTTGTGTTACGTTACAACAGCGCATTCACTGAACAGCAGACACAAACCGACTACTGCTAACCTTAGATATCACACTGAACTCAGAAATTATTTTTCTTTGCAATCCATTAGGTATTCATCATATCGACGCATGTTTAACCAAACGTTGCGGTCGACTCGGAATTTCCGCGTTCGAATCTCGACCCGAAGAATGGCTATCCTGACTGTGGCTTTCTGTGTTTTTCCTCAGTCGCTCCGGGCAATTTCCGGCACAGTACCTCAAATTAGGGCTTCCTTCCACATTCTTCCCAACTCATTATTCACTAACAATCGTACCATTCGACGCTATAAGGTCTGTACTACTGACAGGCGTAAAACGCAAGTAAATAGAACAAATATGTCTCGCATAAACTTTATATATCTGAAGGCGATCTACACATACTGCATACAATTCCCTTTTTTTTAATATATGAGCTGGTTTTGAACAATATGACAAAGTTCAATTTGGACTTCATGTAAAGTTGCAGTTGTAAAACCAGCAGACACGAAATTTAAAATTCACCCAACGACTTCTCTCTCACACCTCCACAAAGCAACATGCGGATCGACAGACCTGTCTACTGTGCGATCATTTTATGCGCACCGTGGAATTAAAAACTTATAAAAGAAAAGGATTATAAAACAGAACAGAAAATTCACATTTCCACTTATACTGGGGTGCTTATTAATTTGTGTTCAACTTGAAGCGGGTCAAACACGCTTACAGCTGTATAGTTGGTATGAATGAACGGTTACAATTTCAAACATGGCTGTACGTTAATTAGGGAGAAATAAGACGCAGAGAGAGAGAAAAAAAGAAACATGGCCGACATTATATGTGGCAGCTGCAATTGTTTCAAATTCGTTGTGGAAACGCACAGTCTGGCTTCGTTATATAATGTACCACTGCGTCACACACTGATACATGCACTGCATCCACCATTTAGGTGTGGAAGAAAGCAGAAACGGTATCAACACGTCGATTTCTCCAGGCAGGCAGAACAGTTAGAACTGGTGAAATCTGTAACTTTGACCGTTAACACGTAACCCATTAACGCCATTTGTCGAACCGATACGAGCACCCAACGTATGCCACAAATATATTATCTCAATATGAAACGCCCTTCCCAGTTCTGACTCGTACAACTTTTAAATAAATAATGGTTTTCTGGGGGTTTAAATCACTATTTTCACTACATGCGCTAAAAGGTTAAAAACTAGTATTTACATTGTTACAGAAGGGTTAGAAACAATCAGGAAACACACTAGTGAAGAAAAGAAATGTCACTCACCTCAAATTCCTGTTCCTGAACTCCAGAGAAAGAAAACGAAACGAAATAATCGTCACTTCATTCACACAAGAAAACAAACACTATTTTCAACCTTTACACACTTTATGGCCCTATTTCGGTCACAAACGATTTTACGACTTCTAAAACATAACTAAATATTCACACACATCAACAGCACAAAGAAACAAAAACACAAACACGTCAGGTCATATACTTCTTCACGATTTTGATTTACGATTTTCTCTCCGGCCGTTTAACAGATGATTTCAATGTCAAGGACACGTCATAGACCACGTGCTTCCGACCAAAAATCCATTTCAAAGTAGCCAATGTTCATAGCTCGTTTTCCTCGGGTTTAACTTCAGTTTTCTTCTCCACACAAAGGCTTTCGTTGCTCTCAACCCGAGCTTCTATCGCTAGCTGGGAAGTAGGTACGTCTGCGAGTGAGCTGGTCGGCTGGTTGGTTTGCAAGATGTCTGCCCTACGTTTGTGAGGCAGCAGGGACGAAGAGAGAGAGAGAGGAACCTGGGTGTCATGCAGTCCATAGAGCATCAGAATTTCAACGTTAGAACTGCCTTGCTAGGCTTGGCTAGGGTTCGGGCAAGCAAGCAAGCTAGATTATGGAACACTCCAAGTCAATAATCATATCCCTCTCTCCGCCTGTACTCCCCTACCTTCCTCTCTCTGCTCTCTTCGTTTCACTGCGTGTACTGTACTCTCAGCAATCGTTACCTCTCTGCTTCTCTCTCTAGAATGTGTATGTCCAAGAGCAGAAACGGTGTAAATGACTCCGGAAGTTAAATATAAGCATCTACACTAACAGCAGAAAGCTTTTCGTAGATTATTAAATTGTTTTATCTCTAGCAATCCCTTCATACTAAGTATTATGCGAACAATAACACGTAGAATGAAGCTTTACAAGCACTGTTAGCATTTCAAAGTAAAACATTGTGAAGTGTTAAAATGTAACACCGAATAATGTTAAATTGAAACACTTTCAAATGAACAGAGTTGAAACATGTCTATAGTCAGCATGAACTGTTGTGTTTGCCAGATTAATAGTGCCGTGTAATACCACCTACGGTAACTTGGACATTTATTTTATGCTTGCTACTTCCGTCAACTTGTCGGACTGGACCTGACATCCAGACAGCCGTCGTGTCCCTACACAGAAATAATTTCAGAAGACAAATATTGCTCACATCTGCATCGGTTAATTTCAGGATACACGTGTTTTAGCACGAAATTCAAGTGAATTAATTAAAATACCCTTATTACACTCATGAAGCATTTATTATTAACATACACATTTCGATATTTATTATCATTGTACCCGCATAGGTACTTCACCAGTTTGAAGGAAAACGGGATACTGATGATGGAGGCAGCTTCCTCTGAAACGTCGGCACACACCTACAAGACTACACAACGTCAAATCCCAGAAGATGGTAATATTCATAGGTTTTATGAGCTCTGCATGGAAATGCTCTCGGTACATTCCTAACAATCTTGTCGCTGCGTGTGACGCAATACATAGTATACAAACGAAAAAAAGGGCAGCTAGTGTACAATGTTCATCGTGTTTGTTTCATAACAATGTTTCAAAAAGTAGGTCTGTTTTCGTCTTCAGGTGGAAACTGGGGAGACGGATCCTTAACTGTAGAGCCAGTCGGAAACAGCTAGTCTCCACACAGTTTATTTCAACCTGAAGATGAAAACAGACCCATTTTTCGAAACACTGTGGTGTAATAAACATATGATTATATAAATTATCTATGTTTTCCATAACCTTCCCACTTACGCCTAACGTACAGGCCAACAAAAAACCTGAAACCACGTTTAGGTCCTGAAGTAATGTCTTACCTACTCCTAAAGTAAAAGCAAGAGAAATTTTAACCTGTGAAGTTACAGGTACTTTCACCTACTATCATAATTCAGACGTACATAAGCACAAAAAGTACCACTTTTCATCGTTCCGCATATAAAGTAAATCAGAAACAACCCGTTGTCCTACAAATTATTCTACAGTAATTCTAGAAAAATTGGAAATAATTTGCTAATTTACAGGACGGCCTGTCGAGGCTGGGCTTCGAACACGGGACCTCTCGCATACGAAACAGGAGTGACCAGCACCAAGAAGTTGGGTAAGGACAGACATATGCGATGTTAAATGCAGAACTAAAAGCGTCACCATGTCCCTGTGCCTGAGCACGCCGTGTCGTGTAAATACAGTGCCTGCTTAACACCTGAAGTAATGAAGAAAGTTCAGGATCATGCTCGGCAGCTTTACTGCCGTGGAAAGAGTCCAATGCATACACTTAACAGAATATCTGTGATGGCGAGGAAAACTATTTTACCATGCCATGAACCGAACTCCTGCCCCCAATCCATTTCACTGCCTATGGATTATAAAAGTAAAGTAATGAGACGGACCATTGAGCTACTTATTTATTCACAATGTATCATATGCTCTCTGCCAACGGCCATTTTCTGAAGGCGGCCACCGACCTGTTAACATTAACAATTAAGCAATTGAGAACCGTTTCGGCCATATATCTTTTCTCCATTCACTGCATTTACTTCCAGCCAGTTGATTTCCCACACAAACCGACGCACATCTGCTAGGCCTACAGCAGATCATAATGTATTCATTGCAAGATAGTGAAGCATTGAAGTCAGTCCGCTAGTGGATGTATCCCACACGTAGCTATGTCAGAAAACTGTTTCGAGGCTGATGTCATTGTATGCGAACAGAACCACCACGTCACAGCTTGCTGCCCACCACAGAGCAGACAGGATCTACTTACCTAGTACGATTGCGCGACCCTGAACGAGAGACGGAGGAGTGTTTTATTTAACTACGCCATCAATTGCAAAGATTATACAGAGTTATTGGTACGTAAACGAAATATCAGTAAAGGGCATTGGTGGAATGATGTCAGGGCAGACCCTAATTACTCGGGAGAAAACCTGTCCCAGTGTCACTTGTCCACAAATCCCTCACGGACTGGACCCGGGTGCCGAGATCGCAAGTCTAGATTAACGCATTCCGAAAATTACAGTTAACCTTTAGAGTCCGTGCGTGCCATATAGTTGCCAGGGCCCTTTAAACCGTCAGTCATCCTTTCCTGCCCATGACCGCGGGGGATAGCTCCCACAGCTTTAAATACATGTAGGTAACGTGTATACCTCAACATTTCGCGTTAAATGAAATATTTGGTTTGTTTCACGCTCCGACTACTTTACCCCAGGAAGGATCTCAGTCTGTAACATTGAAGAGGCTTTATCGATCAGCTCTGGTAGCATTAGGAAGTTACGTAACTTGTTTTGCACTGCAGTGGAGATCGTGTGGTTTCAGTCGACTGAAAACAACCGCTTGGTGAAAGCGCGATTCACGTGTACGAGAGTTTTATATCATATGGCTGAGCTAGACATAGGCGTAGTGATTCACACAAGTTTCCTACTGTGTAGTTAGCGTTAGTGAGAAACAAAACCAAACAGACTCCAGAAATGAAAACAAACTGGACCAGTCATAAAGGAGCTTTTGTGTAGTGTCGTATCGCAGGCAGTGTTAAATTTCGTCGCGAAGAAATATTACGTCAACCTTCCTGACAGACGAATTTCGTGTGCAAAAATGTACTATAACTCTACTGTCATTATTCTAATAAAAACGCCAAACAAATCCTTTTATATTATTTTTAAGCGCTATTTGTCTGAAAATTAAAACGTTCAATTATTTCTTGAATGCGAGAATTTCTCTTTGTCTTCTGATATTTCATTTTAGGTTCAAAAATAGGTTTAGTATGTATGTGATGTTGGAGACTGTTTCAGGATATACTTCTGTTTTGCTACAAGCGGTGTGGAATGCTCTTGCAGTGACGCCATAAAACCTTCCAATGTTTAGACTGCTAGCAGAGGCTAGTGTTACGTTTGTGCGTGCTTCAGATAAATAAACTGTGTTCATTGAGTAGGAGAGACGAGATATCAGTAAGGATACAAGCTGACATTTTATAAAGCGCTTGCTAAACGCCTGTTTCATTACAGAGATGTTTCGTAGAGCCCCAAATATGACGACATAAAATGCAAATTCATACGAATACGGAACATTATTGTGTGTATTTAGGCAGTAAGGATACAAGTTGACTTTATAAAGCGCTCTGCTAAAATCCTGTTTTATAATAGATGTCGCTAACAGCCCCAAATAAGACGGCATAAAGTGTAAATTCATACGAATACGGAATTTTATTGTGTGTATTTAGGCAGAAAGTATAAAAGCCGACTTTATAAAACTCTCTGCTAAAAGCCTGTTTCATTTTCTACAAAATGGATGTAATTCAACCATTTTATCTCTTAAAGAAAAAATAATATTAAAGTTTTTCTAACGAATGCGCTAAAGTTTAAACGGCCAACGCGGGGGCCGCAGAACCGATCACACAGGTATTGTGCCGTAAAGTAGGCTACTTATCTCGATTTAAAGGGCAAAGCTGAGAAATAACTCCGGACGCTAAAGGTTAACTGAATTCTTTGTCCGTATACGACAATGACTGACAAACTGTTGCTATTTTCGTTGCAAAGCCGATCGTTACTCAAATAAGTTGCCTTTTTTATGCCTCGAGAACGTCAGCAATTACAGTCATCACAAAAGCTACCTCTATATCTTATCTTGAGCAAACTGAGTCTAGCTCATACCTTCAAAATT
The DNA here is from genome assembly GCA_021186555.1 of Reticulitermes speratus. Taxonomy (NCBI): domain Eukaryota; kingdom Metazoa; phylum Arthropoda; class Insecta; order Blattodea; family Rhinotermitidae; genus Reticulitermes; species Reticulitermes speratus. The sequence continues at coordinate 37,475,276 of JAJKFL010000006.1, read as the reverse complement.
CATTTAAGATCCAGGTTAACAACATCCTATTATCTACGCCTAAGTAGACAAAGTTTTACGACTAAAATTTCCCTCCATCGTATTACACATCGTGCAAATCTCGTCATCTATTATGTCACCACTCATAACAATACTGGGAAAATACTGCAAATTATGAATGTCCGCCATACGTAATTTCCACTACTGCCGTACACTTTCCTCTTAGTTTCAGATACTCTCCTCAGCACTGTCCTGAATTCCGTCACACTGTACGAGATGTGAGGTTTTTCACCACGGTGAGGATTCAGTAAAACCGACCCACTTTCATGATATATCTGAACTCTTGTTATGACATTCTAAAACTCGTCACGGAATTAGGTATCCATCCTCAGCAAGCACCCCTGCAACTTCGCAAACCACCTACGGATATCACCTGGACACAGCAATGATCCAAAAGCAAAAACACATTACGTTAATTATTGTAGAATCCTAAAAAAAGTTATAAGAGAAGCTAAAAAGCAACACTACAGTAGTCTTATAGCTAAATCTAGTAATAAATTCAAAACAACATGGAACATTATAAAGAAGGAGACAGCAAAATTGCAGCCAACAGAACAGATCCCCTCCCTAGTTGTGGGCAATGAAAAATTAAAAGAGCCAAAAAGCATGGCCAATGCCTTCAATAATTACTTTCTAACAGTTGCTGAAAAACTAAATGTACAGAAATTTGAGAAAGGAGATGCCATCTCGTTGTTAAAAGAGTCTTTTCCTGGAAACTTCCCCAGCATAAAAATAATCCCAATTACTGAAGCTGAGATTAAAAGTATAATACTTTCACTTATACCTACAAACTCTTCAGGTTATGATGAAATAAATAGTAAAATCTTAAAAACTTGTGCTTCTGATATCAGTCACCTATTAACCTTCATTTGTAATCATTCAATATATAAAGGTATCTTCCCTGATCGTCTCAAAATTGCAGTTGTAAAACCTCTGTATAAGAAAGGAGACAAAACTAATATAACAAATTACAGACCTATTTCGCTATTGACAGTTTTTTCAAAAGTATTCGAGAAAGCTCTGCACAGCAGATTAAGCCAACATCAACACACTAACAACATATTGGTCCCAGAACAGCATGGTTTTAGGAAAGGTATATCTACAGAAAAGGCTGCATTCAAACTAACTGATAGTGTGTTTAAATCTCTTAACCAAAAAATACATGTTGGAGGAATTTTCTGTGATCTAACGAAGGCCTTTGACTGTGTAAATCATGAAATTTTGTTATTTAAATTACATTTCTATGGCATTCAAGGAGTAATGGCAGATTGGTTCAGATCCTATTTAAACAAACAGACAACAGAAAGTCGAAATAAGATCTCCTAGTTCAACTCGAAAATTTTCCTCTGACTGGGGTACGATGAAACATGGAGTCCCCCAAGGGTCCATTCTAGGGCCCTTATTGTTCATAATTTATATCAATGACCTTCCACTGAGAATAAATTCCTTGTCAGAACCAATATTATTTGCTGATGACACTAGTATCATAATCTCTAACAGAAATTTTGAAGATTTTTGTACGATATCAAACTCAGTTCTCTCCAGTATGATTGAATGGTTCTCAGCAAACAAGTTAGTCCTAAATATAGAGAAAACAAATATAATGAAATTTGTAACAAATAATTCACCACAATGTTCATTGACTATTGGTTATAAAGATATGTACATAGAAGAAAAACTAATTTCAAAATTTCTTGGCTTACATCTTGATAACCACCTAAATTGGAAAGGTCATATTGATCAAATGATACCTAAATTAAGTGGAGCATGTTATGCAGTTAGGTCAATGTTCCACATCAGCAACATTAACACTCTCAAGTCAATTTATTTCGCATATTTTCACTCTATTGTACAATACGGAATAATTTTTTGGGGAAATTCGTCCAACAGCAGGAAGATATTTACATTACAAAAGAAAATCATCAGAATTATGGTTGGTGCACATCCCAGAACTTCATGCAGAAGTCTATTTAAAAAAACTAGAGATTTTGCCTGTTCCATGCCAATATACTAGGTGCGCCCAGAAAGTAATGCAACGCATTTTTTTTCTCGGCCCAATTTTGTTGGATAAAAATGATATTTTGCGTGCTGTATCTTTAAAATGTCCCGCGTTTATGCACATAGGCGCAATGTTTCCCGCTGGATAGCAGCGCAGTAGTGAGCTTTCAAAATGGAGTCTGCAAGTGACGTGCGTTCTAAACAGAGAGCAGTAATTGAGTTTCTTTTGGCAGAAAACGAAACGAGTGAATCAATTCACAGGCGCTTAAGAAAGGTCTATGGAGACATGGCAGTGGATAAAAGCACCGTCAGCCGTTGGGCGAAGCGATTGGCGTTATCAGAACAAGGACGGGGCAGTTCCCTCAGCCGGCAAGATCATGGCGACAGTCTTTTGGGACTGTGAAGGAGTCATTCTCATAGACGTGTTGCCCAGTGGCCAAACGATCAACTCGGACGTCTATGTGGAAACACTGAAGAAGCTGAAGAAGCGTTTCCGGAGAGTTCGTTCCCATAAAGATGCGACAAAAGTGCTTCTTCAACACGACAATGCGAGGCCACACACAAGTCTGCGTACCCGAGAGGCCATCACAAAACTTCAGTGGACTGTCCTGCCTCATCCACCGTACAGCCCGGATCTGGCTCCTTCCGACTACCATCTTTTCGGTCCCTTGAAAGGTGCAATCCGCGGAAAGAGGTTTGAGGACGACGAGGAAGTCATTGCTGAAGTAAAGAGGTGGTTGCGACAGAGACCTGCAGAGTGGTACCGCGAAGGCATACAGGCTCTCGCATCTCGGTGGCGTAAGGCCAAAGATTTAGAAGGAGGCTATGTTGAAAAATAGGTTTAGGTAGCCAAAGATTCATGTAATGATGTGACATATTTGAAGTTTTAATAAAATAAATTGTGAATGAGAAAAAAAATGTGTTGCATTACTTTCTGGGCGCACCTAGTATATATATTCATTAATGAACTTCCTTGTTGATAATCAAGAAAACTTTCAAACAAATTCATCAATACACAGTATTAATACAAGCAATAAGCACCATCTTCATAGACCAATTGTCAACCTATCATGCTTTCAGAAAAGTGCATTCTATTCTAGTATCAGGATCTTCAATAGCTTACCATGTAATATCAAAAATCTTAAGAATGAAAAGGCACAATTTAAAGCAGCACTAAGAAGATACTTAAATGCACACTCCTTTTACTCTGTAGATGAATTTCTTATGAGTACTGTTAACCTATAATACTGACGTCTAAGACTGCACATAGAATGTTTAAAGCATTTTGCAATGTACATTTTTATATGATTTTGTATGTTATGACTTATTCCACATCCTCTTGTCTTGTGACAAAATTATGGATCCATGGAATGTATATATGTATGTATGTATGTCATAAAACCCGAAAGACAACAATTTAAATCCTTCAACATGTTCTTCCATGGAGTGACAAACCAAGCTTCATATCCAAATAAAAATAACTGCATGGTGCAGAGTCATTCAGGGGATATTTACAGCCGTTCCGATTAGTCCCGTATCGAACCCGAAGATTCATATCCGTGTTCACAAAAGCCCGTCTATGAATCCTTTCTTGATGCAGCAGCATTCAGTTTACTCGCTGTCACCATATTTCTTAAGATCCACTGTAATCTTACTGTCCCGTCTACACCTAGATCTTGCAAGTAATTTCTTTCCTTCAGAGTTTCCGACTAAATTTCACAAGGGGCTTCGGTCTTGGACAGATTCCTTGGTCTCAATTACGACCGAGTATAGGTCTGCCTTAATTACAGGTGTTTGATAAGACAAGATTCTGAACTAATACATCAGATGTCACGAATTTAACCTTTCATTCAGTAATCATGGATATAACTTCGATTTTCATCTGTCGTTACCAAAACCCGGCCTTCTGAAAGCCTGTGGTGGACGCAGCATCAAACATTCACGTGGCACTCCATCATAAAACAATTTCATACAGACATGTTTTGGCAAGTATGTTCATGTATCAATCATGTGTATTTGTGAATATAACTAAGTATATGCTTCTGTCTCATCAACAAAACGTACGACAAAATCGCAACATAAACACAGCTAACAGAGCCTTTGAAAATGTAGTAAAGTTCAAAGGTCTGGTAACGATACTAACAAATCAAAATTGTACGCATGAAGAAATTAAGAACAGATTAAATTCGGAGAATGCCTGCTAGCATTCAGTCCAGAATGTTGTCTTCCGCCTACTGTCTAAATACTTAAATATTACGATATACAGAACTATAATTTCGGTACTTGTTTTATACTGTTGTGAAATTTGGTCTATCACGTTAAGAACACAGGCTCAGGGTGTTACAGAATAGGATGCTGAGAAGGGTGTTAGGGCCTAAAAGGGAAAAAGAACAGGTGGCTGGAAAAAACTGCCTAATGAGAAGCTTGATGATTTGTATTCATCAAGTATTATTTGGGTAATCAGATCAAGGAGCATGAGGTGAGCGGGACTAATGGCATGTATGGGGAGAGGAGAAATGCGTGTGGAAACCTGATGGAAGAAGACCAACTTGGAAAACCTAGACAAAAATGGGAGGATAATACAGGAATGGATGTTGAAGAAATTGGAAGGCGTTAGACTGGATTAATCTGGCTCAGGATAGAGACAAGTGGCGGGCTCCTGTGAACACGGTATTGACTAGCTGAAAAACTACTAGCGTCTCAACGACTGTGCTCCACAAGTTAGTCAGTTAGTACCTGTGAATCATAAATGAATCAAAGAATTCACTCTACCATCGCTTCCCTGTCGCATCACCGTCCTGTCACCGACACTGAAAACAATCTTCATACTTTAGCAGTATAGCTAAAATTTCCTCCGCCACTAGACACGAAGCCAGAAAGGAACACAAGGGAGTGGAGGCAAAGGTCCATTTAACAGTTGTATCGGCATTACATAATAGATTCTTTCATGCTTTATTGTGCACCAGTGTTATACGGAACGAAAATTCTCATAACATAAACATCACCAAAAACAACAACAACAAACTGAATTACAGAGGTGGCGCTGCCGCCCGCCTTCTGTTTCACATTTCTTTTCTTTCAGGCTGTTACAGTTACGGAGATCAAATAAAGTTACACAATCTTTAGTTCCGTCCAGAAGAGAAATCATTTGCAACACGGTGGTAACGATTCAAGTCTATCAGATGTTGTTTGAAGGGAGAAAAAGAACACGTATGGAACCAACTCTTAGAAAAATACAACTTAAAATTGCAACTTGCGTATTTTGACCCTCTGCTGAAAGGGTTCGTGGTATGCCAAAGATTGGAAACCTCTGACAGCTGGTTTCGCTCAGGACAGGTTACAAAATTTACATAATTACTAGTATTTATTAACATTAACGAATAACCGCAAGTCTTACACATAATTGTGATTATTAGTATTATTGTTTTATTATTATTTATAAGCCGGAACGGCTTTACGGGCACAAGACTGGAATTTTATTCCATGTACGAGACACTTTCTTTCTTCCCACGCTTTCCAGACCCGCACTGGGACCCACCCAGCCGCGTGCCCTGTATGTAACTAGCGTTCTTCTCCCGGGAATAAGGCGACCGGAGCATGAAACTGACCACTTACATCCAGCTCGTACCTTCATTCCCCCATGCGTCCCCATTACTTGATACATAACGACAGACAAAACATTACCTATATTAGACCTACTTACCAGTATTATCATTACTACCTACTACTACTACTACTACTACTACTACTACTACTACTACTACTACCACCACCACCACAATTGATGATGACGATGATGATTTCGAGAAGGTAGCATTCCTGCTTCAGAAGCCCCAAATTCCAAAATCACGAATAGACTTTTCGTGGTTTTCGTTAGCCTCACCATGCACAAACCGCGACAGGTGGAATATCTGACACTGTCCAACAATTCAACGCAATAGATTGAGCTACACACAGCGTCATTAAATAAATCATAAACACACAAACTAGTCGTTAGAGCAGCATAACATAAACATTACTACCTCCCAGTACCGTTTATGTTGTTGCTACTGCTATATCTTCCCTTCTGCCAGTGCTCAAACTATTATTCAAGAAATTGAGTGAATCCCTATCGAACTTAAAGAAACTTTGTGAGCAGTATAATATTAAAACACCACTAACAAAAAAACACACGCACAGACAAGAGGTTAGAAACTGGTATCGTGACAAATTTGACACTTTCGCTCTTTTCTTCAATGAACTCGAAACCCGGAAAAAGTACAAAAAAAATGTATTCAGCCTACTAGTAAAACAGACTTTTCTTTTTTATCTGCAACTTCTGTTTCAAACATTTTTCGCTCTGATAAATATTTTGAGAGTTATGCGAGAGTTAAGCTACAGGTTCGCGAACAAAGGCATGGCAATCCTTACGTGAATCTTTAGTTGGTGTCCCATTTTAACGACAGAATGGGTCAAAAAATTTTAGCTGAACTCCTGAATATCACAATAACTTCATGGAGATGCGTTCAGTGGTTTTCGAGTTCTTGTTTCTGCACAGACAGACACACGCATGAGAGGACGGAGCGATTTTATTAAGTGCTTCGCTAGGATGGCACTGAAATGAAAATATTCAGTTATATGCAAATAATTATGTAAAATTAAAACTGCATGCTTAGAACAAAACTCATATTTTAGTACCTAACAAACGACATACGTTATGAAACTTTGATGCGGACAAGATAAACTAAATCAAGGAATGTAGTGGCTGATAAAGAGAACGTGCAGACGGCGTGTTAGAAACAAAAACGAAGCAGCAATTCGAGAGTTTTATACTCTAAGGAAGTGAAAGTAGGATCAAGATAAACAAAACTAACCCCATAGTGCAGACAAGTCCATCGCAAGTCGAGGGTCACAATTAGTGAAGAAATTCCCTTTGTTTATGGAACTCCAATGTTCAATACCGAATTCACACATGCTTGCCATTGAAGACAATCCTGCATCCACACTAGCCCCTGCAACGTACAGTAATTCCATTAAGAACAATTTAAATACTGTCCTCTAACCTAAGTCTAGCTCTCCCAAACGGTTACTCTCTTGAGGGTTTCAGCCAAAATATTTTTGATGAGTTTTTCATCTCCCCCTGGGTGCTACATCTGTCGTTCATCCTATCCTAAAAAGATAAATTAAAGGACGAATGTATAGTTGCCCTCGTAGTCTCATTAAGCACCACGCTATGCCCGTGTAGGGGAATGCAGGTATACTCGTAACACAACCCATTCTTAACCTAAGGTCTTCGCTCTTCTGGGATATTACGCAGCGTACATTGTAGTTAGCTACCGGCGTTTCGGGACCTGTCGGTCCAATCTTTAAGGGTCAAGCCTTGACCCTTGAAGATGGAACCGATAGGTTGCCCCCGAAACATCGGTAACTAACTACATAGCCTATCGGTCCCGGCTTCAAGGATGAAGCAATCTTTTTGGGCTGCTTGACCCTTGAAGATGGGACCGATAAATTGTCCGGAAACGTTGCTAACTAACTACCAATATACGCTGAGTAACATCACAGAAGAGCGAAGATCCCAGCTACACCGCGGCGGAAACCTGAAATCACGCATTCTTAACCTCTGAACTATACGGAGATTAGCAGACAGCTCCATGCACTGGCCGCTTTATCCCCGGTAAAAGTCCCCGGGCACCGATTGGATAAGAAACTGGGACCCCTGAGTCGAAAAGTACGCAGTGTAGAAAATAAAAAACTATGTCCGTGCTGAGAATCCAACCCCGGTTCCCAGTTCGTCCGCCACGTAGCCTATGAACTATTTTATTCTCATCCGGTGACGTTTCACAGCCAGCAAGGTAGTCACTGTCCCCACAAATTAATAGACGTCCCACGGCCATTCAAGAATGTCAGCGAGATTAGAATGGCGTCTAAGCGTCAACCAAACTCTTACTACGAAGTATGTGGTAGAACTCGGACTCCTTGTATAGTTCCAATGTCTTAAAGCTGGGAAGTGGTCTGGATGAGCGTTTTTAAGACCATTTCTTCTCCTAGAATAGCCTGACGAAATCTCTTGTGCTCGCAAAGAGGTATTTTGTTCATTTCAGTGCTAAAAGAGCTGATGTAATATTCTTATCTGAAATGTCCTCTGATTTTATGGGCAGTTCATGTGAGTGCACACAACTGACAACGCCTTATCTTGCACCACAATTGATAACACTGCCTTCCTTACAGGACTGCAAAAAAGCATTTACAACTTCACACATATAAGCTTTACTGAATTATTCAGTAAGAGATGGCATGGTAAATTGCTCTTGTGATTTTCTTTTTTTGCAGAGGGCGAACTGTAAATGTCTTACCGATCGGATAAGGGTTTCATATTCAGGTAACAGAAAATTCTAATCTTTGTTCTAGAAAGGTAGTATGCCAACAGCACCTCTGACGTGGCTTATTTTTCTGTTATTAATATAATATATATAATATAATTAAAACGACGGGCAGTTTATAATAATTGACACTTCGGTTCTTTTCATTAATTAGTCACTTAAACTAGAAACACTGGCATGTGTCTTCCGGGAGGATAATGTCGCTCAGCCTGTATGAAAATACCCCGCCTTTAATGGAACCTTCAGATTAAATGTCGTAGTCCACAACACACTGGACCCTATCCTACATCAGCTGAATACAGACCACACTTTAAAACCTATTTCCTTAACCGGAATCATCGTTCGACTCACAAAAAAGGAATCACATTTCTCTGTTCTCCAGAGTCAATTCAACCTCCTATTCGGTGGTTACTGAAGGCTTCTTCCCCAAGGTTAAAGCGGCCGGGAACGTGAAGCTGACCACTCGCCTTCATCTGGTGTCGAAATTAACAATGCATTAAACTATACCTCCACTCCCCCGTACGCCTTCATGGCGCGGTGTTTAAGCACAGGAACAACTTTACATTTATAGGTGTGTTTGTAAAGTGGTTGCGAAAATCGACTGTTAGCATCGTCACGTCCGTCCGTCTCTCCGCATGGAACAGGGCAACTCCCACTGGACAATTTTTCACACTTCATATTTGGAAATTTTACTAAAATTTGCTGACAAACCCAACTTTAGTTACAATCTAAAAATAGAAAAACTTTACGCGAAGACCTACGTACATTTTTAACAACTCGCCTTTATTGGTGTTTATAATGGAATACATTGTGCTCTCTGTGCGGCAAGAGCTTAGGCCGAGGAAGCAGTTAACGATCTAAACATAACAGATAATAATCATTTGTAAATCTCTCTGTTTACAATATCTCGACGTTTATGAGATACCGAAAATTATCAACCGTACATCTATTGCCACGACACGGAGTGTGTGTTGTTTAAAACATGGAACGCACACTTAAGATGCTCGCATTTTCGGTGTTTTTCTTAAAATTATTCACAAATGTAAAGTCTAGAAACAAGAACAGAGCAAATACGCCAAAAGTGTTACGCTCTGTGGACATTTCATAACTTCTTTAACTTACCAGTTATATTATTATTATTATTATTATTATTTAATTAACACGCGGTCTCTCAGACGACCTCTTCTCTACCGGTTTTACGACTAAAATATTACACGCATTCCTCGTGAACCACGCACAGTAAATGCCCCGACTGTCTTCCGACTTCCGACTTGGTTTAATGCTAAGTGAGCAATGGCTATACAAAATGTTACTATGAAAATTTATACAACCCAAGGCATTTACTTATACATTACAACGACAATGGCCCAACAACGCACAAATTTTATTAAAATCAGTAACGATACCTTGAATTTAAATGTGATTTTATTCATGCGGTAATACATAGTTTATAGACATACAGACAACATTCTGCTACAATATTTACTACAATTGTGTAGGGAGAGATCCCCGCCTTCTTCCTTTAAATAATCGTTGCAAACACAGTTTCGCTAATCAAGTAGGCTGTAGCGTAAATTAGCCATGTTCTATAGCACAGTTTGCAGTTTTGCTAACCATTTAGCCCATTCGCATACTTCAACGACTGCAGGTCAGCCATCTAGTTATGGCGACAATGTCTACTGCAACGGCTGCGAAAATGTCACTAGAAGAAAGCGAACTAGTTCACTTACTGGACAACAGGTGCCGCATATCTACATGGAAGTGTCGTAAGCATGGGAAATACTTATATCGAAACATTGTAAGTTTGGCGGCCGGGATAGCGACTACGGGCTGAACGGTCCAGAGTTCGAACCCCGGTGCAGGGAAGATTTTCCGAACCCATACAGCCCGGCCTCGAGGCCCGCCCAGCCTCCTGTACAATGGGCACCTTGTCTCTCTCCCGGGGGTAAAGCGGCAGGGGCGTGGCGCTGATCACCCAACCCTTTATAGCGCCGGGGTTGGGTATGAGTAAAGCTATACCTCTACCTCTCCTCAGCGGCTGCTTGGAATATAACGGTACGGCTTTTTACGTCTGAATTTTAAAGATTTATGGGTATTTTAAGCAGCAATATGAAACACTATGCGAGTGTGTCAACTCGCCCGAAGTCCATTACTTCAGCAAAATACTGTGTGGTCTGACCTCCTGTAAGTGTGAACTGTAACAAAAAATTATCAGTAATTTACAACGAAAATGTTCTCAGCGTTTCACTGTCCTCAAAGTAGTAGTCAGCCAGCTAGTGGTAAAAGAAATTGAAGCCTACCTTCATACCCCTTTACTCAGAAATCCCTCGTCAACCGCGGGGTGTAAGTTGCTGAAAGAAACAATTACCGTCAGTAAGGCCAAGTCCTTAAAGTGAAATTGAGGTCTGGGGAACCTCCGTGGCTGATAACACTCACCACAGTTAAGTTGCCTTTTCCTTCATTTAACACAAAAATTACGTAATACCCGTAACATAGTTTACATACAAATCGGCATAAAAACTATCACAAAAAGATGCAATGCGATCGTAATGCAGAAGCTTAAAACAGGTTTCGGATATGACTAGGCATTCCCCCAACAAATGAGGATTTCTTAGTACGAGAGCCACCCATTTTCTCCGTAAGTCAAGGATATACAAAATCAAATATCACGGCTGATAGAACTGGATACAACAGGGAAACCGGGAACACGAGGCAAAGGATAGCTGCACTTCTACACCTTTCGCAATGGATGACACGGTCGACTCTATCCGTCAATGTATGTGGTTTGTACGTTGCACAGAATGCGTATTGTGCAACGTATGGCCGACTACTATTCTCCTTTACCCAGCGTCTAGGCTGCAAATGCGAGAAGCGTTACCTCCACACCCCAGTATGTTTCAGGCCTAAGTATCCGGTTAGAGATGTACATCACCAGGAATAAAAGTGAAAAATCTGTATCTTATAACACAGTCCACGTGCCTCAGTACACGTTGTGTCATTAATTCATGGGTTCAATTTATCTACTTATTTATTATTTACTGACTGACGCGCTTCGCTACTTATGTGTGTATCACGACACACACATAAGCATCGAAATGCGTACGTCAGTCAAATAATTAAAAAATATATGACAAACAGTGTATGAAGGTAGTTGGGCTGTTTAAGAAATTACTAGGCTATAACACAGCAACACGGTATACTAAGGATATAGTACAACTTTAACTTTATAAAAGAAGCTCCATTCCAAATTTTATTCTTAGGTTTATAAGAACGGCACTGTACATCAACCAACATTCCGCCAGTTCGCACATATGCACACTAACAAGGAACAAGGGGTCGCGTGTGTATCATCTTGCTCAATTTAATATTGATATTAGATTGGTGTATTTATTCTATAATTGGAATTTAAGGGGCTGCTTATGGCCGTCAATACGACTTCATCCTTTGGTCAATGTATTTATGTCATTTCAAATGTGAATATTTTCTCTAGCGTGTTACGGGGTGACTATGCCGGTGTCCGCGCGGTCTAAGGCGTATGTCTGCGACCGTTCTCTTGCTGGGATTGTGGGTTCGGATCCCGCCGGGGGCACGGATGTCTCTTATGAATGTTGTGGGTTGTGCAGGTAGGGGTCTCGGCGACGGGCCGATCCCTCGTCCACCAGAGGAATCCTACCAAGCGTGTATTTGTCAATGAGTGATCAGGTGCAACAATAACCCTCTACGCTTACAATGAGTAGGTAGAAGCGGCCAGACTAAGACAGAAGAAAGAAAAAGAGTGACGGCGGACGTAATTGTGGGTTGAAGTAGTCACTAACAACGCATCGCTAGACAGTCGTACTTCATGTACGATATGTAATGTATCTAGGAATTAATTTCATTTAACAGACTGCTATACAATTACAATAACAATCATTCATTGGTAATAATGTTCATGCGAAATGCGAATACTTCAGGTGTACAGCTGTGGCCTACTTCGCCCGAAATCTTACTGATCAAAAGAGACAGAAGTGTTTTATTTAAAGACGTTGTAAACTGCTAAGACTGTATGTATATCTTCAACGGTTGATAAATGAAAATTGAGTACGCAGCAGGAATGGAATGATACAGGGAAAACAGAAGTACTTTGCAAAATCCTGTCGCAAAGCCGCTTTCTCCACCACAAATCTCACATAAGCTGACCTGGGATCGAACTTGGACCGAAGTTTTTGAAATAAAGGGTATTAAGAACGTCAGAATGTAAGCATTTAATGAAGATCAACACACGAAAATATCTTTGTCTCTGGTAATATACAGGTGACCCACAAATGTGCTGTTTGTTGTCACAACTACAACGTTGTATTCAGAAAGCCAATACACATCAATACTAGCAGACGTTCTGGGATTTTATCAACTTCCGTCGGCATGTTAACCAGGACGACATACGTGGGTGGACAGAAGCATAACAGAATCGGTTAAAACTGTAGGTTAGACCTCATGGTTAAGTAGCCCCTGCGGAAGGTGGAATGCTTCAGTCACCACACCACACAGAAATACAGAAGGTATGTCACATTTAGGCCAACCCTGCGTTATTGTTGCTTCCTGTTTAGTTTCATATGACAACCTTCAACCGCTGTAGCTAAGCAGGTGCATTTCGATACTTTGATAAGTTAGAAAGGTGAGAAATACATCACGAAGACATAGGGAGAATAGAGGTAAAGTTTCACTCATTCTTGACTGAGCACTGCACGCAGGTCAGTGATGAGCTTCACGCTTTGACCGATATGGCTTGGTCCCTGAGCCAGTCTGTACTACGCAGCGACAAAATTGCCAAATCCGTATCGGAAAGTGAACCCAGGTTTCCAGCCAGCCACTTCAATGACTGCGCAATACAAGTCAGTTATTTTACAGACTAAGCAATCCCGGCTCCATCTTTTATATCATACGGGGAAAATCACGTAATGTAGAACCAGCTACATCTTAGTTACCTTTCGGTTTAATGACGTATAAACCATTCTCAGGCCAACGAAGGAAGTCCACAGCGGTGGGGATGACAGCGATAGAGACTTCCGTTGTCGGAACTCAGTTTTTATATGTTTGTTAAATTCAATATGTGCTTGAAACAGAAGTTCTTCACAACTTCCTGGCGTTTCTAATTCTCACGCGTTTCATACAATGTGAAAGATAATATAATCATCAGGAGAATGAAGATGACGACATAAAGAGGCAGTTACAATGCGACACTGGGTTCTGACAGCGGTAATACTGAGGAGTCAAGTCTTCTGGGTTGCACTCTGTGCCATTGGGTGAGTCCTTCGAAAAACCATTCACCCAAGACACAACGCCACATCCCTCCAAACTTACAAACTCATATTCTTCACCGACTACTATTTGGTCGGGGATGTCAGATTTCGTTCACGGTTTATGGTAGGTTTCAAAATCATATCCGATTTCGTTCAGAGATAAACAGGTAGTTCTCAAGCCCCTCGAAGGGTATATCCGTTTTCGTTCACGGCTATTGTTCATGTTTGCATCCCCGTCAACAGTGCCGATCCCAATGGCCGCACGGTCTAAGTTGTGGGTCTGCGGCCGCTCGCTTGTTGGGATTGCGGCTTCGAATCCCGCCAGGGGCATGGATGTCTCTCATCAAGAGGAGTCCTACCGAGTGCGGTGTGTGTGAGTGTGATCATGAAGCCTCGACAATGAGGAGGCTCTGGCCCACTAGGGGCTGTTGCGCCATGAAAAAAAATATCCCCGTCAATAAAAAACAATACCAAGTGTCCAGGTATGCGGTTGCCAAGTCATACTTGGTCAGCTTGAATGACGTAACCTTTGTTTTCACCCCTATCTACCAACATGTTTAGCCAATTAGTTTCGATTAACATGTTACTTACTTTTTTTATTCAGCCAATCAAGTTCGATTACTGTTTCTAACTGATTCCTGCTCTTACCGTCTCCGCTCACAGTTTGTAGCTGTCATTGTTCTTATTCTGAGAGCGATATGCAGATAGGTAAGAGGATCAGCTGGCCCTTCAGTTGTTCATGCACTGCGTCGTCAGTGTTCTGACGTCACCACTTCATATCCCGGTCTGGGCGCCAAAGAGGTCACTGCAATCTCGTGATATTTAACTAACTGGAGATTTTGTCAGGATGATGGGAAGGGTGATACAGAGTAATACAGGCTGGCTACGACCGATAGCGGCTCGTACTCTTTACATACATACATACATACATACACATAAAACACATACATACATACATACATACATACATTACAATATACATGCATACACGCATACACCATACACACATACATACATACATACACATACACACATACATACATACATATATACATACATACACATAAACACACACATACATACATACATTACATGCATACACGCATACATACATACATGTATGCATACATACACACACATACATACATTACGTGCATACATTACATACATACACACATACATACATACACACACACAAACACACACATACATACATACATACATACATACATTACATACACGCATAACATAACATACATACATACATACATACACACACAAACAACCACACATACATACATACATACATTACATACACGCATACACACATACATACATACATACATACACACACACATGCATACATTACATACGTACGTACATACATATATACATACATTCCATGGATCCATAAGTCTGTCGATATGACAACTGGATGTGGAATAAGTCATAATATACAAATATACAGCTATACAGACTAAAGAATTTTACATTTGGACACTATAAACGTGTTACATACCTCACTATGAACCATCTTCATACATAAAAAATTAATCTACTCAGTAAAAGGAGTGTGTATTTAAGTATTTTCTTAATGCTAATTTAAATTTTGTATTTTCATTTTTAAGACTTATGAGACTCAGAGGGAATCTGTTGAAAATTCTGATACCGGCATAGAACGTACTTTTTTGAAAACAAGATAGGTTGGCATTTGGTATATGCAGGTGGTGCTTATGGCTGTGTCTGTACTGTGTATAGATAAATTTGTTTGAAAATTTTCTTGATTGTTTAAAATAAAGTTCATTAATGAAAATATATATTGACATGCAATAGGTAAAATTTCTTAATTTTTTAAACAGACTTCTGCATGGAGTTATTGGTTGTGCACCGACCGTAATTCTGATGATTTGCTTTTGTAAGGTGAATATCTTCTTACTGTTGGAGGAATTACCCCAAAAACTTATTCCGTACTTTATAATAGAATGAAATTATGCGAAATAAATTGATTTAAGAGTGTTGATGTTGCTGATATGATACATTGATCTAACTGCATAACATGCTCCACTTAACTTAGGAACCATTTGATCAATATGATTCTTCCAAGTTAAGTGGTTATCACTTTGTAAACCAAGAAACTTTAACAGTCTCTTCTATATACTTTCCTCTATAATCAATACGTAATGCACAGTGTGGTGAATTATTTGTTATAAATTTCATAACATTTGTTGTATTAAGATTTAGTACTAACTTATTAGCAGTAAACCTTTCAATCATACGAGTGAGAACTAAGTTTGCTACTGTACAGAAATCTCCTAAATTTCTGTTATATATTATAACACTAGTGTCATCAGCAAAAAGTATGGGTTTTGATATGGAATTTATTTTCCGAGCAAGGTCGTTTGTATATATTATGAATAATAAAGGCCCTAGAATTGATACTTGCTGCAGTGTACCCCAATCAGAGAAAACGTTTTGAATTGCATTACGTGATTTTATTTCTACTTTCTGTCTTCTATTAGTTAAGTAGGATTTGAACCAATCTGCAGTTACTCCTCGAATGCCATAGAAATGTAATTTAGCCAACAAAATTTCATGATTTACACAGTCAAAAGCCTTTGCCAAATCACAGAAAATTCCTCCAACACGCATTTTTTAGTTAATAGATGTAAATACACTATTTGTTAGTCTGAAGGTAGTATTTTCTGTAGATATCCCTTTCCTAAAACCATGCTGTTCTGTGGCCACTATGTTGTTAGTATGTAGATGTTGGCTTAACCTAATGTGCATAGCTTTCTCAAATACTTTAGAAAAAACAGTTAATAAGGAAATAGACCTATAATTTGTCATACTAGTTTTGTCTCCCTTCTTGTATAGTGGTTTTACTACCGCAATTTTAAGACGATCAGGGAAAACACCTGTATGTAGTGAGTGATTACAAATGTAGCTTAATGGGTGGCTAATGAGAGATGCACAAGCTTTTAAGATTTTACTTGTTATTTCATTATAACCTGATGATTGTTTTCCAGTGTCAGCACAATTCTGACGCTGTCTCAAGGTTTTCTGTTTGTTGCAGAAGCCGTGGTTCGAAACTTCTGTACCCAGTTCTTGATAATGTTGTGATCAGGAACCTTGCAGTGTCTCTCAGTGTTAAAATGTCATCTGAATATTTGTTGCGTTGGTATCACAGAGTCGTTATTTTTTAAAAACGTCTCTACGGCGAACGCACGGTGTACAGCCGATCGCTGATCCATGTTTACTACATGGCGTTCCTAGCTTAACTCTATAACACAATTACTTCCATCTCCTTTCCGGGCCCACCATCATACTAGGCAAATCAACTCTGAACTCTGCCCCACCCTGTATTTTAGTCCTTGTTGTAATTATACTTATTTAAGAATTTCATTAAACTAAGGCTACATTAGCCTAATACCAGCCAACAAATGTACAAGATTATTGACATATATAAAATGTATTTGAGTCCCCTACATATGTTTCAGCAAACGAGTTGCCATCTTCAGGGGGGTTTTAGCGGAGAACTACAAGAACGTTTTACATCCAAGTATACAGTATGGTTATTAAATACTTTTATGTAAAAAGTTCTTGTAATTCTCTATACAGAATGGTTAATAACCATACTGTATACTTGGATGTAAAAAGTTCTTGTAATTCTCTGCTAAAAACCCTTTGAAGATGGCAACTCGTTTGCTGAAACATATGTAGGGGCTCAAATACATTTTATATATGTCAATAATCTTGTGCATTTGTTGGCTGATGCTAAATGTTGACTTATGCTAAAATGCGCGGTACATAAAATATAAAATAAGGCTACGTTGCTTGATAAAAAAATGGTCATTTTAGTACATTGTTTTAATAAAGGATTTCTCATTAAATTAAGTCAACTTTATTTCAAACATGCATACGACCTTTTTTCTCCCAAAGGGTAGGGATTGACCGTGTATGAAAACTGACATGCCCGTGGACGAAAACGGATACTATACCTGCTGGCCGTGGACGAAATCGGATATGACCTTTTTCCTCCCGAAGGGTAGACCATAAACCGTGAACGAAATCTGACATGACCATTTGGTCGTCAAACAAAGAATATGGACAGAACAGTAGCACGAATAACGCAAATGTGAAACGAACATAAGATTTCCAACTGTGAAATTGATGGGAAGACCACTTGTGAGGAGCAGTTGAGTGGGCACTACTAAAATGGATCTCCAGTACTTTGGGTGGGAACGTGTCGACTGGTTTCATCTGATTGCGGACAGAATCCTCCCGTCTCTTGTGAATGCAATAATGGACCTTCAGGTTCCATGAAAAGCAGAGTACATCTTGGTCAGCTGAAGGACATCCAGTTTACCACGGATGATCTGCTCCATGGCGTTAGTTACGTTTGCTCTAAATAGGCGACAGTTTTATACGAGTATTTGACACCTCTTGATCCATCATCTATAACAGTTAGAGGTACCATCTCAACAGTCATGAGGTATGACTGTTGCATTGCTTCTCTTATTCTTCAATAGTTAATGGAGTCCGGAAGTTTAAATACAGAACGACAGCCACGTAATTCGCGTTCTATAATGTACACCAACAATTCTGCGGTACATCTGAATATTCTACAACAAAAGTTACGCACGAGGGCAGTTCCTGACACAGTTTACACTACTTATATACGCTTATTTACTGTCGATTCGAAAACAGAATTGTCGGAGAAGCTGTAAAATGTATAGGCCTACTACCTTCAGCATTAACTCAAAAACTCGTGTCTCAAATTTCACCGACGACAATGCCACTGTTACAAATCGATTTCACCACGGAATATAGCATTAACGGGACGACAAATTGCAACTCAATACAGTCTGCATACATAAATAATACATTTAATTCGATCCGGTAAACGCTGTAGGTTTATAAATATATATATATGCTAGTCTTTTCTCATTCTTAAATATATATTTTCGTAATGTATTAAAACAACTTCATCATCGCCAATCATTCAGCAGACAAGCAGTGATTCGTCCCTCTAACATAAATACGTATGAGTGGCATATCATTACACCAATGCTCCACACCTCATATTTCATTCATCTGCAACCGATACTATGTAACCTTAGGCAACTGACAGCGTCGAAAAGCAAAACCAAAATCGCGGAAGCAAACAGAAACACAGTATGCTTTTAAGTATATGAATATACGAAATAATGACAATTATGATGCATACGGTTTTATGTTCTGTTAGCATTTTTTCTATAAAATAAGCCACAGTGTTATTTACGACATGCGCTGCTAAGTTATTGATTAAAGCTTTGTTCACCTAACGACATGGAGGCAGTGTATCGACTTTCAATAAAGAGAGACAGAAATGCAATGCGTTATCAAGCAGACAACCTCTCACACTTCCCAAAGTCAAGCTAATTCACTAATTTACGAACCCGTAGCAAGACACTTTTAGAGCCGAAAATATCATTTTTGCAAGGCTTCGCTATGTGTGAGTAACTCTATTTTATGTGCAGTTATAGTTTTGATTCTCCAAAACTTACTGCATGACTTATTCAGAAGTATGTCAGCCTCGTGAAGGTAAGTACTGTAAACAGTTTCCAAAGAACTACCAATAAGCTTATCGGCAAAATCTCGTTGCGAACGCGCGAAGAAAGAAAAGGCAAACTGTCCCTGTGGGTAATTAACACCACACTGTGAAGAAGTATCGGGGATTACAGGCACTTAACTCAGCACCTGAGGACGTGAGTTGGTCAGTTGCAAGTCCGAACCGCTTTAAAACCTCTCCCCCCAACAAAAAACCCTCGGTGCTGACTGGGTAGGAGGCCGGGTAGGAACCCGAGCGGGTCAGAAAACAGTAATTAAAAATGAAACTCGACTGCCTCTGCCGGGTATCAAAACCTGGTCGCATAGCACACAGCCATAGCTATACTGACTAAGCTATCCGGGCTCCTGAGATTCCGAATAAAATACAAAGAGCACTGAGCTCTAATACGATACTCAGCTCATCACCCTTGAACACTGTATTAAAGGTATTGATCATGACTGGCAGCATGTGACAACTGACTAGGATTTAAAAATTTTGAAAACAAAAATGGTTTGTAATGATTCGCTCTACGATACAAAGTGTTATCTTCCAGTCCACACTCATAATGTGCTATACTCTCGGTGCAAACAATATGGATTTTATCGGATGATGAAATACCTGGAAAACACTGCATCAGCAGACTGGTTATTTCGGCTTGAACCAACTGTAGTATAGGCCTACACCATGCATTCTTTACAGGACAGACATTTAAATTTAGATAAATCACGTACATTTCAGAAATGATGTATATAGATACATACACTTTGAAATGCAGTACCAAAGAACAGGAACAGACCCAAACAACGTGGGTTTGTGAAGCAATGCTATTGCTTTGCCACTGACTAAGCGTCGTTTCAATATCTGAACGACCTACGAATGGCTGGTAATTAACTGTATTTGCGGAATAATTCTTGCAAACTGAAGAATTACAGACATTCAAAAAATTCCCCGATTATATGGAACACGATAGCCTTGTACCGGCTCACAAAATCCCGCAATTTGACACAGTTGATCAGCTAAATCCAGTCAACACTCTATACCTTATTGTAGCACTGTCCTTCAAACTACCCACTCGAATGTCTGGATCTTCCAAGCAGTCTTCCATGACGACTTCCGACCAATATTATAGGCCCAATACATTTTCCGTTTCTCTCTTGCGTGTTGCATACCCCGCCTATCTCATCTGCAACCTCACAGCGTCTGATGAAGAGTGCGTGATACTAGGAACGTGAACTGTTACCATTTAATTTTTTTCACGATTTATTCAACGATGCTCTCAACACCTGAAACTATTGCGTCGACTGGTATAATATATAGTAAATAATAAACTGGAAAGAACAAAGAAGCCGTCGCGGTCTAATTTTAAGTACTATCCAGAAACTGTCTGGAGGGACTCAGTCATTATAGCCGGACTCCAGGTTTGAACAGGGAACCTTCCAAATACGAAGCATGAATGTTAACGGTCGGTACATCAACTGTTTGTAAAGTACGTATGGTACACCAATCTTCTCTTATTGCCTCTAACATAACACTTCACAAGACATTCGCTCGAACGTTAAACGAATCTAGTGTTTCGCAGGCGGTGCTTATAACGGTGACATGACCTACACTCCACAGAACATTTACACGAAGTCGTTCAAAAAGTAATAGGAACACTACAGCCAACGAAAGGAAGCGAGGATGGAAAGGTTAACTCGAAACTGTCGCAAAGCTAATCATATATTAGACGTCACTTAACAGAGCAGGACTATTGAACTGGTATGTTCAGCTGGCCAACATGGGAAGGTTCATAGACTGGACGAGCCAGCACTTATGGTTCAGGATTTTTGTTACACCAACAACATTCTTGAAGTGTAAAGTCAGACTAAAACCAGTTCATTATATTCGTGCATATGAATGTTAAACGTTTAATGAAACCCAATAAATCAAGCTTCACGGCTGTGCAGTTCAGGGCCGGATTTCAGTTGCGGGTTACTAACTGAACAACCTTGTCACCCACCGTCTTAAATAACCGTTAATTACTTTCACTAAATGTTCATCTTAAATAGCTGACAGAAGATCTGTAGATCCCACCTAGGTATAAAAGCCTATTTTATTTAATATCCCAAAAACTACTCGCTCTTTGCACATGTGTGTAACAAAGGCGCAATGGAATGGTCGTGAATGCCGCTCTTACCAGCATGCTTCATTTCCGAAACAGAACGGATATAAATTATAGATGCTACGCAAAGTAAATTTCGGTACGTACCGGTTAAATATAAACTCCACTTCACACAAAGCTCACATCGAAATTAGGTCCCTCCATTTTCTGAGAAGCGACAAGTATTAATTCTGACTGCCTTCCCCCTGTAACTAAGGCAAAGCTACCAGTAGTTTTTAAAATGGAACAAGCGAACGGAAGGAACGGCGAATACCTCTGCTACATGCATTCAATGCGTGTGAACACAACGTGTAAAAGGCACCAAGTTCGGCATCTAGACCCATTAAAGTCATACAACTTAAAAATAAAATTGTTATCAATAATCTTGACACATTTTGTGATAACCTCGTGTCAAAATCAAACTTTGAAGTCGTCAAGTACTGTACGTTTTAGTCGCTATGGCAACCTTACATTCGAAGTATATGACACGTGAAGTAATACAATCTGCTGATTAGAAAGGTTTCCTTACTGCCTGCAAGTTTCACAACGAACGTTATTTTTACTATGTAAGAAACGTATTGCGCGCATACTACACAGACTGGCAACGTACGTATGCACACTCTGTGCCACAAAGTCCCAAACATTGCTGGCGATGTAAGTGATGGGCTACCGTCGTAATTCCAGTCATTTATAATTTCCTAGTATTTGTCACTGCGAGAATTTTCTCTGCCTTCCATTCATCATAGATGTTTATGTCACTTATATATTAAACAAACCGATCCCAGTGCCGCGCGGTCTAAAGCGTGGGTCTGCGGCCGCTCGCTTACTGGGATTGTGGGCTCGAATCCCGCCGGGGCATGGATGTCTGTCTCTTGTGAGTGTTGTGTGTTGTCAGGTAGAGGTCTCTGCGACAAGCTGGTCCCTCGTCTAGAGGAGTCCTACCGAGTGTGGTGTGTCTAAAGTGTAATCGTGAAGCCTCAAAAAATGAGGCGGCCTAGACTCCCAAGGGGCTGTTGAGCCATGGGGGGGGGTTATATATATATATATATATATATATATATATTAAACAAAGACACCAATATGCCTGCCTAATTTGAAGATCAACATCGATAAATATTCTTTACTTTTCCACAGCAAACCGTAAAAAAAGACTTCAACTTCCGTATAACTCGTAGCCAAGCGGACAAAGCACGATACTATTACGGTTCGAGGACCATAATATGCTAGTTGGACCTTCGTATCGATTGTTTTTTTTTGTTTCACTCTTGTATACGCATAAACACTAATTTCAACTATGCAATCATAACACTTAACCTATGTTTCAAAGTTATTTACGATGCACTGGCGAGGCTAGTACAGCGGGTGAAGGAGATACTGCTGTCACTTTTCCGTAATTTGTTCTTCACTGATATTCTGGTTCAAAGCGTCCATGTTTGAATTTGAATACTGTATAGACATACACCTTTATTTACACAAGATACACAGTGTTTTGTTTCGTGAAGCATATCAGTTACTTCCACAAACTGCGAATTAATAGGCCTATGTCAGCCCTGAAATGTGCTCTTTTCAAGGTCTTGCTTCTTTGATAAGATGTCCACAAAAAACTCTTACGCAGACAAATACAAGGATATTATAAATTACTGTAATTATGATGGCATATGTAGGCTTACAGCACTTAGGGTTTGGGACACAAAAAATTGTAGGCGCTTGGTTTTCGTCGCACAAAGTGTACTGCACAGAGACAATATTTGAGATCGTGGAGACAAGTAGGCCTACAATTAGCTAGTGAGCTGGGTGAATATATAAGCCTAAAGGTATATTGCTCTATGCTGATCCCGGTAGCCGCGCGGTTTAAGACGTGGGTCTGCGGCCGCTTGCTTGCTAGGACTGCGGGTTCGAATCCCGCCGGGGTCATGGATGTCTGTCTCTTGTGAGCGTTGTGTTGTCAGGTAGAGCTGCGACGGGCCGTTTACTCGTCCAGAGGAGTCATACCTAGTGTGGTGTGTCTAAATGACTGTGATCTCGAAACCTCGACAAGGAGGAGGCCTAGGCCCACTAGGGCTGTCGAGCCATGAAAAACAAATCTTACTCTATATTTCAAATTACATGCTGAGGATTAACAGATTATGTAACTTGCTTGAACCTAACATTTACAACTTTGATCACACACTTCCCAAACCAACAAAATGGACACTTCTTATTTACTATATAAAATAACTTCTTTTTACAATAAAACAGTCCGACATGTTTCGGTTCTCTATTATGGAACCATCATCAGGGACCTATATCTTGAGTTACATAAAATTACAAAACAGCAAGTAATGGCACATATATTAAACGTTAAAGATATAAAATGTGGGTTTTCTCGATTGTTATTTGTAGGTCCACTGCGTATCAGAAGTATTGTTTATCTATGGAAGGCTAGGACAGTCCTAGCAATATGTCGTAACTCATTACACATAATTTTACAGGAGACAGAAAAAACTTGTCAGATCTTTAATAAATCAACACCTAAGTATGTTATGTTTTTACGAAAATGTAAGGAGAAGCAATTTTTTGTAGACACAACACTTTGATAGGAGGTGTGTTTGTAACCCAACTGTCTAGTAATGCGGGAAACTCAGTTTGACGAATTGTGTGGATTACGACAAATTGCTGTTTCACAAGCGACATATCCCCGCTGACAAAACCATACCGGTATCGAATGCTTATGAACAAATAAGCCTATATTCTTATTCACTGAACCACCCATAAGCCGTAACGCTACCTAAATATCTAACTTGCATATGCATTAAGACAGTTTTACGAATGGGCCTAGCCCCTTGAAACTCCCACTTATTAAGACAGTTAATGAAAGTGTCCGTAAACGGTACACAATAACATTATAAATACATGTCGAGGACAGCCGTTGACTAATATTCTGTGGAAAACTGCTGTCTTCTAAATTGTGAAGCCGTGAGATCTGACAGTTCATCATCAAAGTTTCGAAGGAACCTGCTATATCACAAGGTGACAAATCCAGTAAGACATAACCATCGGCGTGAAAACCGCAATTTCACAATGTTACCTTATATACTGCCGTAGTTCTAGCGATCGCTTCATGCATTTAACGCTTGCAAAACAACGAAGCAGGGGTGGAAACAGTTCTCTGCATTATAAAACCAGTTATGGACGTCTGGCATACAATGGACCAAAATGGAAACCACAAAAGGAAATTATTTTATATGTGAAAGACTTACGAAAGGTAACGTTCCCTGGGACATAAACATTAAACGAGAGCCATTAAAAAGTTCAATGTACCTCATTTATTCCACTAAATATCATTACTTTTCAACGTAATAACCGAGCACATTCATGCACTGTCCCATTTTTGCAAGAGTTTAAAAATTCCCTCGCCGCAGAAATCGGATCTTGCATTCGCAACCCTTCAAGAACAGCCACTTCAATTTCCTTCATTGTGGAATCGGCTTCAGAAGTCCGAACACATGAGTCCGACGGGGCAAGGTCAAGATCGGTAGCTGGACCAGAAGTTCCCAGTGAAACGACTGCAACAATTCTTGTGTCCGACGTGCGCTGGTGGGGTTGCATTATCTTGCTGCAGGATCAAACCTCACGACAGATGTCCAAGTCTCTTCCTACGAATAGCCTCACGTAGTCGTAGCAGCGTGTCCCAAGAGGTGTTCACGTTGACTGATGTGCACCGAGGCATGAATTCAACGTGGATGACGCTTTCTGCATCCCATAATACGAATACTGTCGGAGAAGCTGGGTGTTTCCACCGAATTCCACTTTGCTTGTTTGAGGAGTGAAATGGTGCGCCCATGTATCAACCCTGTCACTATGGATCAAGGAATTCGTGTCCGTCTTCTTGAAATCGCTGAAGATGTGAAACAGCAATCTCGAAACGTCTATTTTTGCACTCTTCCGTCAGGTATCTTGGTACACAGCGTGCACACACTTCGCGGTATCCCAGTTATTCATGGACAATGTTATATACAGTTTCCAGGGACAACTACAATGAGCGCATAAATCTCAAATTGTGACTTGGCGGTTTTCAGCGAATCAGGCTGCTTTCACATCCGTCCTTGACGTGCTGGGCCGACCGGTGCAATCATTATCATATGCCCGACCATTTTCGAAGTCCCTGCACCATATTCTGGCACGCACTCTCATTACGCTGTCACCATACACCTATATCAAGTGGCGGTGATTTCCTATGGGGAAGCATGTTTCTCCCATAGCAACCGAATCACATTAGGAAATACTTCGCGGGACCTAGTTTCCAATGTTGCTGCCACTGCACACTTAACGTACCCCATAAATAGCATCTGAGTGACACTTGCGTCATATGTTGCATGTTACCCCTACTACAAGTGCTACCTCCTACTGGAAAACAAAATGTTTGAAGAACACAACATTTACAGTCTAGGGGACCTTACATATCGAACATGCCTCGCAGGACTCTGTAAGTTTCTTGCAGACATAACTGGACTCTGCTTCAGGCCAACAGAATACGGGCTTTTATTTTTCGGACAGCAAAAGGACGCTCAAGTGGCCTTGGCCTTAGAATATGTCACTGCAAACTTCCAAGAATTATCAGGATATACTGGAACTGAATGCAACACATAAGCCATTTGTCCATGCTGAAGACAATGTATTGTGTCAGAACATAAAACCCACAAACAAAAAAACTGTTGGGCAATAAACGCAAAGGAATATCGCTAACATTTCAGGTTTTCTGGGATGTGAGGCTGCGTCGTTGGGTGAGTGGTTCCCGAAGTTTTTGAGAAACGAAGGAACTTCAGGAACCACTCAACCAACGACAAAGCATCACAACCCAGAAGACCCGAATCCTGAGCAATACTGCTGTGAGAACCTCAAATCTCGCAAAGATCAATAGCCTACTTTTACATTCATGTCGTCACCAGTTTGCAAGGCACAATCATTAATACGCTTTAAAACGCGGCAAAGTTCATATTTTGGAATGACGGTAACAGTTCAGTACAACAGATAGATTAATTTAGGGAATAACTGCTGTTACCATTTCGTTCAGAATCTTTTGTGTTCCCATCTACAAATGTAAAACTTAAAGTAGGCCAGTACACAATGATTTCATTTACTGTTATACATCAGAATGAAACTTTGGGAAATTTGATAAATCACACAATGAGGAACTATTCTTCACCAAACATTACGGTGATCAAATCAAACTGGGTAGGGTGGGTGAATAATATTGCATGCTTGAGGAAGACGAGAAATATACGTATAGGCTACGTACAACAGCAAAACGTGAATGGACCTATGTGTAAATCCGAAGATACGATACGGTTAAAAGTTTAAAGCCCAGTGGTAACTCCACGTACCACATACTGTAACATTTAAAAACTCTGCATTTTATAAAGTGTCTGTTTGTACGATTCTCGCAAGCAAAACAATTTAATTCCTTCAAGAGCATTAGCTGATTGGTCGATGTAGTGGATATGGAGCTCGTTCTGGGTGGGGCAGGAGCTGAACTTTTACGTATAACTTAAGATGAATCAATTCACCGCCTAAATTTAGCTTTCTGGCTGGTTTTCAATCTTCAAATCTGCAGATTTGATTAATATGACTCTGGATATGGACCAGTAGTGGGACATGATGAATGCAGTAATAAACTTTCCGATTCCATTCAAGGCGAAACAAAAATTACTAAATGAACGACTACTAGCTGCTCAAGAATGGACTGACTCAACAGAGTTATCTATTGCAAAATACACGACATGATATGTCCTTTGAAATTAAAAGATTACTTTTATCATGCTACTTGAAATGACTGATGCAGATTTAACGCCCTTGTCTTTCTTACAATGAACTGGATTACTAAATAAAGATTTCCTACTGCATAGTCGTAGTCTTACAAATCTATTAATATTCTTGTTATTCCAGCATATTTTTGCAAGGCATTATTACGTAAGCCGATCCCAGTGGCCGCGCGGTCTAAGGCGTGGGTCTACGGTCGTTCGCTTGCTATGATTTTGGGTTCGAATCCCGCCGGAGGCATGGAAGTCTGTCTCTTGTGAGTGTTGTGAGTTGTCAGGTAGAGGTCTCTGCGTCGGGCTGATCACTCGTCCAGAGGAGTCCTACCGAGTGTGATGGGTCCAACTGAGTGTGATCGTGAAGCCTTGATAATGAGGAGGCCCTGGCCCACTAGGGGCTGTTGCGCTACTAGAAAAAAAATTATTACGTAAGGACATTCAAGGTTTAATTGGTCGGATACATCATACCTTCGCACCTTCGCCATTATTTGTAATTTCAGACCTACAAACTATCTTTTTTACATAAACTGTGGGTACGGTTATGATCCACCTCCCTACCATGTGTCACTCGCCTAGCTCTAATGATCGCCGTCAAAGACAATGCGTAAGAAAATTTTCTTCCTGCCGTTACCATGCTATTTTACATTCTGCATAATAAAAAGCTTTTACAAACGTTGCATATTTTTCTTATTTACCACGCACCACTTTAAAGACCGTCAATTAAACGTTACTCCGACTTCACAGGTCGAGGCGTGTGCCGTGTTATTATTACTGACTGCAGGAAATAATTACAGCATCTTCCTTGAAAAGCTGACAATGTCTCAGGCGGTCAAGAAATGGGACCCAAAGATTTGTTACTGTGATCACAAAAATACGTCAGTGGGCTCCGAGCCAGAAGAATCCAGTCTCTTCCTCGTTAATCATCATGATAACCATGTTAGGTAGACGGTACTAATAATACGAATGAATCTCCGGATTTTAAGAGTCGTTATCCTCCCGTTACTTCTTCTGCCTTGTGTCCAGACAGATACAAAATTTTGTCCACAAAAAACTTCAACCTACAGACAAGACAGCACTTACTAAAATATAGAGTCATGACATGAAATGTATGCCATTTTAAATAATATTGCTGAAGAAGCAAGAGGTACAGGAATGAAACGAAACGTATTTTGGTAAGTTATATAATAAAGTTTTTGTGACCTATACTGAAGAGCCCCCCCCCCCCCACCGAAGGTATCCTACTTTGACGTAGTGGTGGGGCTTGCGTGGTCAAAGGATCCTGAGAGCTATGCCGACAATGATGTAGCTAGTGACAGGGTTTACCTTGCCGGACAGGTCAAACGTGATGACCCAGACGAAAAGGGATACCCTGGTCCTCTAGGTTGGGGGTTGGGCGTGAGACCGACTTCACCCCGTAAAAAAGTTTATGGCGAGAAAACCTCAACGATGTCTTGGATGAGACTGATAAATAGAAGACGGTATTACAGATCCTAGAAATACGAGGTTGGACGAAACCAGCTGGAGATAGAGAAGAATGCAGGCATCTTTTGAGAGAGGCCAGGAAGGGCTCTAGCGTTATACATGGATCGTTGGATGGATATTAACAGTTTACAAATGTTCAACGAGCGTACCGTGAGTAGCCCGGCACACATCACGTCTGTAATCTAGTTCAGTTCTCACATTTGTAAGCATGGTGGGTGAAACTGTAGCAGCAGCAGCATCATATCCTCCCAAGAAGTACCGGCGAAGTGGTGGGCAATGTTGGAACTAAGCAGCATATTTACGTGCTCCCAGAAGAATACATCACGTGGTTCCAAGACCAAGGGGAAAAGGTGGCCATGTGATGGGGCGACCTATGTCAATCCATTTCCCTTGAAACCTTCGATCCAAGAAGTCCCGCCCGAACTGCAATGTGAAATGAGGAGGCACTACGCCCCAAGCTGCTTGAGTAGCATAATATTAGGACCCTCCTCTTCCAATTTTATTTCAGTCCAAGGCACTCCTCCAACATGTCTAAGTACACTACACCAGTCATAGTAGGTCGACACACAAAAAAGTCTCGAACGAACACTTTAGTGTGTAAAGAGCACAAAAGGCGTTGAACTGGGACTGTATCTCGTAGCTGTCATCACCGCATGCAGACTGTAGCTCCCAAAAATTCTGAAGTCATGTCGATTAACAGGCCCGGAAAAATGGGAAGTAGCTTCGTCACTAAACACAATTTTGGTTGTAAAGGTTCGTCCGCGTCGTCTTAAACTTTTGAAAGAACGTCACAGCAAAATGTGCAGGAAACTTCGTCTTGCGCTGTTACACTTTGCAACATTTCGTATCTATAACTTCGAAATCACAAATGGGTTCGCAAAATTTTGTGTCCTGTTGATTGCGCATATTCAAACATCGGACAGCTTGTTTTGTTCATGTTCTTGGACTGAGAGCGAAAAAATGCCTGGAACTTTATTCACCTTAGCTTCACTGACTGGTAATTTACCAGGACCCTTCCCTTCACAAATGCAGGTAGCCTCAATATCAACTTACACATAACTTGCATATGGACATTTTTTGGTGGTTACCTACGGACTTCCGCACGAAATCTCCTTTGTATTGTAACCACAGATTTCGATACGTGATACCTCAGCACGCGTGGGACGGGATAGCGTAATCGGCATAGCGACTCGCTACGGGCTGGACGGTCCGGGGATCGAATGCCTGTGGGGGCGAAATTTTCCGCACCCGTCCAGACCTGTCCTGGGGCCCACCCAGTCTCCTATACAATGGGTACCGGGTCATTTCCGGGGTAAAGCGGCCAGGGCGTGGCGTTAACCACACACTCCCATCTAACGCCGAGGTTAACGAAAGACTAAAGCTATACCTCCACTCCCCCTCTGTGCCTTCATGGCAGGTTATAGGGTTATACCAGAGCACACAATTCAGGTCCCATTCTCCAAAATTGCAGTGTTAGCGCCAATGATGGCAAGACCTGGAAATTCAAGTAGCGCGATTTTGGACCATGATTTTTTAATTTTCCCGCCCAAATACCCTCATTTTTCCTTCCTGTGGGTTTCAGTTCGGAGGCAAGATTAAATTAAAATTGTCTAGATTTAAAATCTTCAATCTGTATCTATCAAGTTGCACATGTTCATATTGCCTGTGACAGTAGGTACCTTCACAAGTGACAAAAGTCTGCTTCTTAATCAATACCGTATGTTGTGCTCTGTTCCCTTAATCATCTTCAACACGTATTAATTTGTTCTGCAACATGGAAACACATGAACCGTATAGTGTATTATTACGTCATAATTTCAAGCGGAGATGCAAATTATTTTACCGTAAAATTACACATGCGAATTAAATAAAATGCTGGTTCTTCATATTCCGTAATTACTGATACCATCCATCATGAATTGATAGTACAGTGACTTGTCATAATATCTTCACCCTTCCACGCCAACCTCCTGATAATGTTTGTAAGCACATTCGAATTCTTGGATATTACGAACCTGCATAAAATATCGAATTTACGCACAGTCTACGACTTACAATCATCAGTTTCCAAGCAGCTCACAGGAACATCTGTCGACAATAGAATACCAAAGTCAAAATTATGAAGTAGTTAGAATCAAATCGCCTAAACGCAAAAATTAACGAGTCTAATTAGCCTATGAACTTCTGTTCAAATAAAGTCCGATTGCAAGAATAAGAACAGCCTCCTATATCAGGATATATCTTAAAAATGAAGTTCATGACTGGCTATGGGTTTGATGAAAGCGGTTACATTTTCCATCAGGTACTCTTCTCTGCGTCCCACGTCCACAGATACTTCGCATTCAAGCAGTAATGCTTATTAGATTCAGGGACGAAGTTACGTATCTTTATCTAATAAAATGGTTTTCAGAAATTCGACGTCTGCGATAACAGACCTAAACAGTGCTGAGTAACATTTACAAATATTGCAACAACTTACCCAAGGTCGCAAGCTTAAGTGACACATTAATCCAACGTACGTGCACGCAGTTTCAGCTATGTCTACCTATGACACAATTAAAACGAATCCATTACTTACTCTAAAACCTGATAAAATCTATTAATACTTAATCACGTTAATTACGTATAACAAATTTTCAACCTTTTTGACTGTAGGACCGAAGCCGAGAGTCAGCGACTACTGACTGGTGGTTAATCAAATTATCAGTGTAGACTCTTCATAACAAATGTGTCCATGCTGATATAATAAAATTTCAAACAGTGAATTCAGCCACGCACATACAGCACACAATTCACTCGGAATATAAAACATGCTGTACATTCCACAAGAACTATTCACCGGATCGTCAATTTATTTCATAAACAACCGAACAAGCTTTCGTATCTGACAAAGAAAAGCGGAAAACCAAACAGAAAATTTAATTTGTAGTCATTGTTTACTGTAACGGGCAGCCGTGGGCAGAACGTAACACGCAGGAAGGAGTTGCCAACTCTACTGCAGCGAGAGCATGTCGACTGATGCCAAACTGTTGAAACAAGGAGTTTTGAGCAGATCAGATCAGGCTAGTTTCCTACAGCATTCACGTGTATAGTCCTACACAGCTAAGGACATTACGAGTATTACACTGTTTTAATTTTTGTGAAGAACGTCTTACTGAGGAACAGATTTTGTATACGTTATATTTGTCGAAGCTAACCTCAAAGTTTCGCACAGACGCCATGCTCGTAATTGTTAACTTACAAAATATATTCATTGTGTAGTTACGTCCATGAATTATCCGTTACCGTGACGAATACTTACGCAAGGCAATAACGTTTCTAGTTTACATTCTCCAAACTATCAACAAAATTTGTATATTTTTCCAAGATCTATGACCTTACATCCTTTCACGACCCTTAGCACAACTTCTGCTAGGGTCAGTTCGGCCTACAAGTTCGGGCGTTCGCCATTACTGATTGTACAAGACTGAAATGCAGGTGTTGGCGGCGTCCTCCAGTGGCACAAGTGGTTCGAACGTTGTAATGGGGGACATGTATGTATATATTATACCCTATATACTAAACGCAAACATAAACACCGAGAGTCACAGCAAGCCTACTTCCTGCCCTACATTCCCCCCTCCTAGTAAGAAAAAGGACTTACATATCATCATGCTTTCTCTCACTGTGTGCGTGTGCACGCATATTGAATGTTCCACGCACAACTTTTGAAATGTTGACCGATTTTCACGAAACCTGGTACGAACGTTATTCCACTGGGGGACATCAGCACGCCGTCCCACAATTAGTCATAAAAACATGGCGGGAGCGGGAATGAAAAACGAAAAGACGCACCTTTTAATAACGTAATATTTTCGTAAAATGCAAAATAAGCTGCGGCCGTGCGAGATTTTCCTTATCCCTTCGTTTGACAGAAATAACTAACAAACGATTAGAAATGGCATATGAAATTGGTACGAGAATAAACCATAACGACAAGAGGCATTGCGTAAGAAATACAGCTTGCAAGTCAACAATTGCAAACATGGCGACGATGCAACATATTTCACGTACACAACAGTTACTTTGGCGTAAGCAATAAATTGTTCATACAACTGAGACAACAAGAGCACTAAAGTGGTCGGTCTAGTAACTAGGCTGCAGGCTGGACGACCGAGGAATCGTGGTTGAATTGCCGGCAAGGACAAGACATTTGTTCTTCATCAAAGTGTTTAGCCTAGCTCTGGAGCCCACCCTGCATCCTATCCATTGGTAACCAGGAGCTCTTGTCCCGGGATAAAGTGGCTGGGAAATGAAGCTAACCACTCACCCTATCCAGTGCCGAGGTCACTTCCCCATATGCCTTCCTGTCGTGCACCCAGACACAGGCCTTTATAATAATACTAACAGGCGCGTGAAACCAGAAACCTATGCAATAGGGAACTGTGTTTTGAGTAGGCCAAGAATCGTGAATTTGCCTTCCACCACGCTACACAGAGCAACGTGGTGGACTATATAATTTGCGATTTTCACGCACACGATTTAATAAAACACAATTACCTAGTTTATAATCATGAACCAGGCAAGATTTCCCCGCGATAGACACTGAACTCTTTAAAGCACAGTGGATGCATGTAGCACCTGCTTTATAATTTAACAAATGCATTTCGCTTACAGAAGGTATCATGATTTTCGTATGATCTCACTTTAACAGGGTCTATTTCCCTAACAGCATTATCTGATTAGTCTTTGTAATGAAAACGCAGTGCTTTCTGTCAGAATTGAATTTTTAAACGTCATTTTGTCGAAGTACAGGTTTCAAAGGGTTAAAATTCAATACATGCACAGTAGACCTGTTTCCTGCATGATTAAAACTTAGGAAACAGTTCTACAAATGGATGCGAGTGTCTGATGACTTGTGAATGACCTGACGATGGTATGTAAGGAAATGTTTGTCGGAACGATCAGCCTCGCGTTCTTTCACTGTATATTCCAATTATTCTTACGTTTTATTGATGTTAATCTAACTGTGGGACGTTTTATGTGCATGACATTGCCGTCCGTCTGTGACCTTGTATGAGTAGCGTTCCACATTAGCCAATCAAGACATATTTTCAATACGGCTACTACAGAAGCCCGTCGCTGAACACGATCCCCAGCCACCTCCCCCCCCCACCGCCCGTAACCAGACCCCTACGGCTGCCTACATCTTAACGTTATCGTCACATTTCCTGTTCGGTATTCGCAGTACACACCTACCAAAATTCTCCACACGATTCTTACAGCCGTTGTGTGTCATCTCTATCGTGACGTCTTACAGTTCAGTATGCAAAGTATATTACATGACATGTATAGGCCACACCTTGGCAATACCACAGTTTGGGCGGTCAGCCGCCGGCTTCTATCTGCGGGAGCCTGGGTTCGCTTTTAAGCCGGTCCACGTGATACTGGACACGGACAAAGTGTCAGTGACAGTAGCTCAGAATACACCGTCGAATGATACGATGATCGTGAACAATGAAGTAGAAAGGATTCAGAAGGATGTGGCCGTGTCATAAAGTGAGGTACCATGTACAACTACTATCCCGGCATTTGCCTGGAGGACCTGAGGGAAAACACATGAAACTTCACCCAGAGTAGCAGGTATCCCGAACGAGATTCGAACAGGTGGCCTGAACGTAAGTCAGGACGAACTTGCTGGTGCCCACCACCTTCATCACCTTCTCTGCTATATAGTCTTTTGTACTTTTCAACTACAATTTATGGTCTGTGTCCTATTACTCTAAGATCACGAATAACATTCCTGATGCGAGAGTTCAGGTTCCCAAAGCGGTGCTGTTGAGCGTTCAAGTCTTCTGGGGAGTTACGCTGTTTCGATAGGTAAAGTCACCCACATTCCGAAGGATCGTAATGCATTCATCCTCAGGGCCAAGCAATCCCGGAAGTCTTCGACTGCTTGACTCTACTTAAAACGTCGGTAGCTTTGCAGTTACCAGTCGATACGGCGTAACATCCTAGAAAACTTGAATCTTCAACACGCCTTATATTTCACTGTCATTAACTGCATTTCACGGTCGATTTCGGCAGATATGTTGCCAATTACGAAAAAGCTAATTTCAGAAAAAAAATACGTGTATCGACATTTTATTAAGGGGTCAATACGCTTTTGTTATAGAGTAAGATATTCAGATTAAAATGTCGTTCTTCTCTATAACTCTCCCACTGCGTCTAACAAACATGACACAACTGCTACAAGGATCTACGGCTGCTTCACAGCACGTTACATTACATTACACAATTACACTTAAAATACTGCCTACAAATAACTGTAAAACATAAGTGTATTTAACGTATTATAATACTAAGTCACACCCCGAAGTTACGTTGTCAGTGGTTCCGATACCGGCGACGTTAGTCGAGACACATTTCCCATAAACGCAATGTTAAAATTGGGAGGTGTTGTTCCAGACAATCTGTTTTGACCAAAAAAATATACATACGTATGAAAAATTTACAAAAAATATGAAAATTACAAATAAATGACACTTTAAGGAGGAGGCATTTCCTCGAACTGTAGGCAGGTCATCTGGATCATCATTTATACTGTCCAACAACTGGCCTACAGGTGGCGATGCGTGAGCCCTTGAAGATGACTTGAAGAAATCAAGCACTGAAATCTGGCGAGAAAAAGGCTTCTTTACCATCAGAATCTCCTCATAGCAAACAAGCATCCTCATAATGCCTTGTCTAGTTGCTGCTGCTAGCCGCTCGTTTCTATCATGTTCTCAAACACCTTGATGCCAGCTTCAATGCGTCCAAGCCCCTCAGAAAACTCTGAAATCATGGTCCCCTCCTTAGGCTCAGTCTCGGGTTCCTCACCTTCTTCAAGGGCGCTTTTCATCCGAATTTCAACAGGATGGTCGAGCGTGAGATCCAATCATGGGAGCTC
This sequence comes from Reticulitermes speratus, assembly GCA_021186555.1. Classification (NCBI taxonomy): domain Eukaryota; kingdom Metazoa; phylum Arthropoda; class Insecta; order Blattodea; family Rhinotermitidae; genus Reticulitermes; species Reticulitermes speratus. The sequence goes on along the minus strand of JAJKFL010000006.1, from coordinate 37,439,663 downwards.
AGCAACTCGAAGACATTGTCAACATCCTACGTACGAATTTGCACGTTTGTCTTAACATACTGGGTCTGGGAGCAAACGACGTAAGTCGGGGAATGACTGTAAATCATTGCATTAATAAACTGTGTGAGAAAAGACTATTCACATACTATGAAACCGCTATTATAGAAAACTTTAAGTGATGACACCGAAAACAATGATCCTAATAGGGCTTACTACTACTACTACTACTACTACTACTAGCTCGATGACGGGAGCGTTTTGTGATTCATTGACCACGCTGTCAGTAGCGACAGGTATACAGCAATGGCCCTAGTTTTTGGTTCTCGCGGCGCACTTTGGATATTATCCTTTTTTATACTAGAATTGCAACAGAGAACTAAAATTTGTAATTAGAGTTCATACATTTTAAGTAATGCCACTGATTGTATAAAAACATAAAATCACGGCGAAATGTTTCCAAGAAAGGACACCGCACTCAACACACGGTGAGGAAGGATTCAGCTCACAATCCTTGTTTACACAAAGGCAGATATTTACTGTTCGTGGCAGACTCAATAAACGAAGTGGGGTGAGGTACTTCATAGCCATTGTTGTAACATCACTTCCAGCAACAGCTGCTAATACTACTGTTATTAATTTCTGCTCCAAGTTTCAAACATAAGTTTATTGTTAAGCTTTAACTAGTTCCTACATACACATTAGTACAAGAATGTGACACTAACAATTATTTGACTTTTAATTCGCATATTTAATTTTACATAATCATTCTTATATTCAAAGCCTCGCAGCTCACCGGTCGAGAACCACTGCCATATAGAGTCTACTTTCAATTGTGTTGCTTAATGAGGCTGCGAATTGCCAAGATTACGCAGTGTTGGTTATAAATGAATGAATATGGAGCATTACTGAAGTGATACTGTCCGAAGAAAAGCAAAGCACTGGGAGGAAAACCCGTCCCAGTGCTACTTGGTCCACCACAAATCTCACATGAACTTGAATGGAACTGAACCCGGGCCTCCGCGGTGAGAGGCTGGCGAGTAATTGCCTGATGCATGGCACGGCACAATAGTGTCAATGGTAGGATAACTGATGAATTGTAAACGACGTATAAGGAAGCAGTGTAACCTAATCGATGTACTAACCCGCAAATGCGTGGGCTGACTGAGAAAAACCGCGAAAAGTATCGATGATAGCCGGTGTCTTGGCCGTGACTCAAACCGGGCAAAATGCAAGTCTTAGTGTCACCGTTACACTAACCTCTTCGGTGACTTGGACTTTTATCTGTGCCTCTAACAACGTAACCAGGAATAAATAACTGCCTTCGACTGCCAAGTCAGACCCCGTCATGTACGACGGCATGTCGTAACACTATCCTAAATCAACCCGACATGGTTCAAAGCACTCGTGGCAGAAATTGGAATGCATTGCAAATGATTGCAGGAAGCACCACTTATACACACTTTATATTCTATATCTGAGTACTATTGTCTGAAAGGTGTCTTTCGTTACTGGAACAACTCACACAACAGTTCAATTCTAGAACCGTAAGTCACTTTTGTTCTAAGCCTCCCATTCGCTATCCTTGTCGCACGCGCATTTGCTTTGTCTTGTGAGAGAAATATATTATGCAAGCCATAATCCGTGATTGAAAACAAACTCCCAAACAGACTGAAAAATGTAAAATTAATATTCACAAGAGAATATAAAGGAAAAGGCAAACATTCTCTCTGACACAATGGCATCATATCACAAATAAATAATGTCACGTGTTCGCATTAATACTGCAACAGCAAACGATGTGACAACCATTACAAGATTCATTACACACAGATCACAACTATGGCGCTGGCGATTCGGACCGACGATGTACGTGGTAGGCAGCATTGCGAGCAGCAGACTATTAATACAACATGAGACGTAATACGACGAGATTACGTTGAATGTTTGAACAAATAAATTCCTACCACTTCGAACAAAATATATCTAGGCTTTTACTGCGTGTAATAAGTAACAAAGAGATGTTTTTACTTGGGAGGAAAAAAAAACAGTAGCAGAGCGGAACAGCAGCGCCGAACAAGCAACGAACGGAATTTAGGTACGCAACACAATAGTACTGCGATAAGTTACAACAAGAAGGGCGTATATTACATCGGATGTTTTTGATAATGTAAGTAGCAATTTAGACGCAAAGAAACAAGTACACAATGAAACCAACATCGACAGACTGCAACTAATGAATGAATGTCCGTCTTCGGTTCCGAAAGAAGCCATTAATACGATGGTTAAGTGATTTTAAAGATGTCTCAGGTCACTTACCATACACAAATCCTTCGCGAATTACTCCCTCAGATGAACGAACAAGTTTTCTTGGGGATATATGCTCACGCGAACACCACCACTACCACAGATCACAAATTTCGGATAACTAAACTCGATTTTAAATGAATTTCTTGAAGGCTTGGCACAAATGGCTTCACACGACGACGAAAGCAATACCTAACAGACGCCAAGCTTGCACTCCGGTCTCAATACTCAACTACAAACGCAGCACAGCCCAGTTTGAGTTTGCCGGCTAAAGGGGAAGGGGGGAAAGAGATGCGGGAGGGTAGATGGCACGGAGGACAGTGGGGAGATGGAAGGGAAAAATAATCACCTGCTGTCTGTGTATGTGTCCTATACCAGCGCTGTTTCCATGGCGGTGGGGACAGGCGGGGTATAAGCGCAGCATAGTTGTAACAGGCCAGATGGAAGGGGGACGGGGGTACAAAAAATTGAAAGGCATACGCGATGGGGAATGAGTGAGGTAAGCAGAGAGAAGAACACCGGCATATGGACTACAGAGAGCCAAGTAGTACGTTCGGTAGTGAATGCAGAGAACAAACACCGAGCAGCAGCGGATATCTTGGAGGATAAGAATTACGAACCTTTCACAAAAACAACGTGAAACAAATAAGCGTAGCACATTTTTGTGATTAGTGAGTGTTTGTGATCAGTGTGGATTATTTAATGACCGCGAAACTTTATGCAAATATATTTCTTTTATGTGCAAGTGAAAAATCTACAATGGAGCAATGTTGTTTTCAATGAACGTTAAAACAGGATATGAGTAGTTGTGAATAATTTAACCGGTTCATAATAATAAGGCGGTATGTCATTTTAAACGCGAATTATAAAGTTTGCATGTGATTTTTATTGTGGATTTAACGAAAACTTTTCACTTTCAATTGCTTTCCAAAGGAACACGTTCGTAGATTTTTAAACTTCGCAAACGAACGTTTAGGCAGTGCGAAGAGCAAATTAGAAATCGAATTGAAAGTAACGTATGTCTTCCGGAACGAAATGAGTGACTCGTATAACTTGATAAATGATGGTAGAGGTGGCTGAGTCGGTAATTCAGTTTCCTGTTTACTCGTTTTATCCCCCTGTTTAGGCACTTTACATAAACTGAACACAGTAAATGTGAACATATGCGCTCTGGTGATCTAGTATCAGAGGCGGCGTCTGTGAAAGGAATTTGATGAAGCCATTTCATCTGAAGGTAAAACAACTTACGAATGCGGATACCATATTTCAGCTTCTTTAGAACGAAACCACATGAAGTCATCGACAACCAAACTTCGCGCAAAATTCGTGTTTTTGTTTGTGCTTACGAGACCAAACACAACTATGAAATAAACAAATCAATCTAAAGTACCGGTATCCAAAACGAATCGGAATTTGGATTTGTTGGATAAATAATGAATACATAAGTAGGCCTATGTTAAAATACAAGACAAAATATATTTCATACGTCTGTCCGAAAATCTCTAACTATGGCTAATACATTTTTTACGTTGTGTTCACCGTTCATTTTGATAACATTCAACAATTAAACCAACAAATGCACTTTATTTCTTAGGTATGTTCATTAACCCTACACATGTTTCGGCTGCAATAGTTTTTAACCCAAGACGAAACCAACCTACGCCAGACATTTATAAGATAAGGTTGTATAAACGGAAACAGCGAGTGTTATCAACTGTTAACAGAAAATTGACATACATTGTGGTGTATAAGTGGTGACACCAAATGGAACAGTGAATGTTAAAGTGAACGTGACCTTGAACCCCTGATGATGGCTCTGTTGCAGCCGAAACATGTGTAGGGTTAATGAACATACCTAAGAAATAAAGTGCATTTGTTGGTTTAATTGTTGAATATGGCTAATACATTTGGAGATTTTAATGAGAAATGGTATACACAATATATCCGAAAAGTCACTTCATACTTTTTAATGTTTCATGTAACTGAATACGTTTCTTAAACATCACTTCATCTCAGTGAAACAATCTTCGTCTCCTTTTGGAATTCGTCCATTTTCTAAAAGAAGTCCAAAAGAAGAATATTGTTTTACAAAGTCGTGTACCATCGTCAGAGACCTATAGAACTGATTCATTTAACCCCATTTTGTTCCAAAACGTAATTAAACGACGTATTCTCCAGTACTGTTCACTTAACTTTATAAACTTATCAGTGTATTTTTCGAAGACTTTTATTCAGGAGGTCACTTTCCACTTTTACCAAGAACACCTCTAACGACAGACGTTACCTCGAGTTGATTAGTTTTCGGGCAATATTGGCACACGTGCGAGTCTTATTTGCGTTTCTAGTAAAACGTTTCATTGAAATGCGCTGCATTGTCTTTGACATTTATGTGCGAATACAAATCGATTGTTAGCAGAAGTATTATACGTATGAGGGCAAGGATTTTATTGTGTAATTGGCGCAGTCAAAGTATTACAATACACAGAAACGACTTTGGCATGTTCTTTCATTCACTATGTACCAGATCGAAGAACAGAATCCACGCTGCATTTACAGACCCAAGAAAATAGATCAATGTTATATTATCCCCTAACGTTACTTATTTCGTGGAGGGTTTCATGAACTCTGACATGAGCTTTATGTAAATACAACGTTGTAACTACATACTACAGGGTGTTTCCTGAAACGTTGATAGCTACTCAGCTGATAAAGAAAATCCTTCTGTGCATTGAGCCCCGACGTTTATTGCCATCTTAATAAAAGTCCTCCAACGGTCCCTTTTCTGAGTCAGATGAAGCAAATTCTCATCTTCATAGCCTATTTGCGACAGTCGATTCTAATACCTTCCTATTTAAAACCACATCTCCAAATTTCTTTGTTATGCAAATCTTATTTGCTCTACAAAACAGAAGTTATATCCTGGTGTGTGTATATATAAAGAAACTTTAAATCCATCTTTCTATACAAAGTTTAATTAAAATCCATTAAAGAGTTTGGCAAACCTATTTATGGGTGGACCTCCGCTTCATTACATTTATTTCGTGCAAACCATTCATGGAAACGAGTAAGAACGCCTACATGTGTTTGAAAAAGTTATCATTTGGAGTAGTTCAAACAGTGAGTATGAATGTAATACAAAAGTAGACTTACTTCCTATTCAACAATGTAACTTCAGAGACAGGCCTGTTTCTTGTACATACATTTCAAATCAACTGCTTAGAAGTTCTGTGCTTCAGATTACGAACACTGCCGACACATTGTATACGTATGTACAAAATTTAAGTTTCAGATTAATGTCTTTTATGCAGGAAAATATTAAACTGTTTTATTTCCACACGAAGACTTGCATGAAGTCAGCTCAATCCAAGTCAAATGTCTGAACACTCAAGTAGAGATAGGCAACACTTCCTTCAGCCGTTCGAAAAGCACGTGACGGAAGAATGGCAGAATCCCTGCTTTGTATTCGGGTGTCCCTTATTTCAGTTTCGAATCGGAAAACTAACCTCATTATATCTTTCTTTATTTTAGTCAGTTCTTTGGCAAACTCTTTGGTCAGCACCTTAAAATAGGCCACCACCACTTCGCATTACATCCCTTCAAGCTCATTATTTGCAATCATCCTGCGGTCAAATTTATGCATGACAGGCTGTTTGGAGGTAATTAGTTCAATGTAGCGCCACTTTCTTCAATGTTTTCACCCTTTGTACTGGTGACACTCTTACTCCAACTAGATCCTTACAAAATCAGCTGACATGTCAATGATTTATTTCCTATGAACAAAGATACAGTGCCCAGATGTGAGAAAGCAGCTGGAAACCTGCGATACTTGATAGGTTCTAAACAAAAACTGACCAAACCGTGCTTTCCGCCTGTCACAGTCTTGCCAGTAGGAGGAAAGGCAAACAGACGTGCTATGCAAACCACGAACACTACCGCACTGAGCTGAGACACAAAGCTTAATGCTGCATTAATGCTGGGGAACATTTTGGGCAGTATGTGCTTCGTACTTACTGCCAGCCCCACCCGTCTATCCCCTTACACTTTACTTCTGACGGACTTCGAGAGCACGGTTTGGTCCTGCCACTTTGCATAAATAAAAGAGGCATTATCATTTTTTACCTCATTACTCCATAATTTCTTCTTCTTATTCAATTACGTATAAAGCCGTGGATCTTCTAGAGAACTATCTCCCGTTTTCTAATTAAGTATACGATAATATGTTTTGTCTGTCGCTTTGTGTAGGTGTCAAAGTTGGTCTTTCACATTAAGGGAAGAATATAGGCCGAGTGTGTACAGAAATGGGATGCCGAGTAAGATATTTCGGCTTAAGAAGGAAGAAGTTAGAGGAGGCTGGAAAAAATTGCGTACCGAGGGGTCCCATTGTTTTTACTCGTCGCCAAATATAATTCGGCTGACGAAATCAAGGACCACGACGTGAAAAGAGAAAAATGCTTAGAGTTTTTTTTCGAAAACTTGGAAAGTGACTGCTTGGAAGGTTGAGGCGTAGATGATAATATTTAGTTAGCTTTAGTTACCTTTCATTGCGGAGATTCACAAACCAACCAACCAACCTGTAATCTCTCGTAATTTTATTTTGCAAAGACGTAAAAGAAAAAACGAATTTGTCATAATTTACATCCGAGAAGAGTTTATTTAGTACGCGAATCTCCGCCACTGAAGTCGGGTCTGTATCAAACTGCTTGCTATACAAAGTGATAACTTATCTCATGGTTTTTTCCTCCAAAATTTTAAAATAGATATCAAGTTTCCAATTTGCGCTATTTGACCATCGCACTTAATCCGAATGATTGAGCCATTTAAAAAGCCGTGTGAAGAATTTGTAACCCATGAATTTTCTTCACATACATTGCAGGCGTCCTTTCATGTTCTTTTTATTTTTTCATTCAACAACCCAAAATTTCTCCTTTTTCGGAAGTGTTTTGCCCATACCAACTCTCAGGCAGGAACTACCACTTAGTAGGGCTAGGGCCGCTCCACCTCAGAAGTTCGCAAGTCTGGTGTTGCCTAAAGCAAGTTTACTGTGATACGAGTGAAGACACGATACAAGAACACATTTTCGGAATTAGTGGTACGTGGATATTGCTTGCTCTTGCTGCCTGTCGACTCTGCACTTGCTTTTGTTAAATTCTGTGTAGAAATGCAATGTACATATTATGCACTGTGTACCCTAAGTAGGGCCAGTGTTTTATTTTCGTGGCCATAGCGTCCGGACAAAAAGAAGTGTGTTTACTGCGCAGTACGAAATGAATCTTTAAGTACAATTGATGTTGCTTTTTATCTTGAAAGGCCGTGCCATGGCACAGGCAGTTAGTCGCCGGCCTCTCACCGCGGAGGCTCGGATTCGATTACAGGTCACTGAATGTGATATTTGTGGTGGAACAAGTGGCACTGGGACAGGTCTTACTCCGACTGCTTCGGTTTTCTCCTGTCAGTATCACTCCACCAATGCTCCGTACTCATATTCACCGACATGTTGCTCTTACCAGGACAAGTAGGCGAAGTCTGGGAATCTTCCAAGAGGCAAGGCTCTTTCGGAAATCCGGGATTATTGGGCAGAAAAATATTTTAATTTTTCTTGTCCTCGAAAGGTCAACGCATCTTTACTGTTCCAAAACAAAGCACTCTACCCAAGGTCATAAATAAACTTTTACATGTAGGCCGACATCGTAAACTGTTAATCAAATTTATGTGAAATCCGATGTTAAGGAGTCGGTCGTTTTATTTTTTAGTCACGATGACCGATTACGGGGTCTACTTTACACACGAGCATAAATGAAATTTTGTAAGTACGTATAAATCGTTGAACAAATTTTAGGAAATATCGATAAGACGGAGTATCTGTGACGCTAGTCGGTCAATTTAATTTCAAGCCGTATGGATCAGATACAGAGCCATAAATGCACTGTGTGTAAACCATAAACCATTCCACAGATTTTGTTAACTTCTACATGGCTGGCTTAACCTAAAGGTTACTGGTAAAATCTGAACTTCAGCCATAGTGATTTCTAGGGAAGGCCACTTTATTTACGATAAAGAATTAATTTATTTAAATGAAACATAAAACGCTAGATATGTAGGCGAAATTCTATATGAAAGTCGTTACATGAACTTGGCTGATCATTTTCATTTTTACCCACACTGCTTACAAAGTCTATTTTATATAAGGCCACTTATGGCCATTTCCATTTACCAAATTAATCGGAAACAGATTTTGTTTAAAGTTTATATGAGAGGCTTACAATGGATATTTTTGGGGAATTCTGACTTTCACACTGACGCCAGGTTGGAAACTGTCTTATAAACAACATTTTAAGAAGTATTTTTGGTAATTTATCTGTGTACTGTTCGAAGTTATGTTACGATACGTCAATTTATGTTCCAATTTTAAGCGACGCTAGTGTCATTTATATCTCCTCACACGTTCCTCCGTCTGCCATGTCGTTACTATCAATTAGGAATTTAAACAGTATGAGCCTGGGTAATCTTCAAGAGCGGAAATATTCATAGCAGATTTTGTGAAAATCCTTTACTTGTTTCGAAATTTGAAAGGAAAACACACAGATAGCGTAGTGGACTCACAAGCCTACTTTTTTATACAATAAAAGAAAAGAGGTTAAAAATCACAAGATGGGGAATATACATGATTATGATTCAAGACACTTTGAGGCATTAGGCATATATGTGAGGAAAATATTTCAATGTATGTTAGATGTATCAGATCTGTATTGGTTTAAAACACGAGTCTATGACAGGTTCGTAAGCTTTTTGTTCCCAAAATGCAGGAGGTTCTGGACCAGATGAGTGCCTGTCAGTACTGTATTAGGACATCTATTGTTACCATGCAGTGTAATGCAAAGTAAAGTTGTCCCTGTCCACGCCATGATGATGTACGTGCTAGTGGACGTAAGTATAGCTCAACGCATTCTGAAATTCATCCTTTGACGGAATTGCATCAACTTCATATTCTGATCTCCTTATCCAGGGTAAATCCGGCACCCATTGTATAGATGACTGGTTGGACTCCACGGAATGTCTGAGAAATATTTCTTCTCCTGCCTCATATCGAAAATCTGCTCCTTTGTCATGCAGACCCTAACGTAGTAATAGGTCTCTGCTGACTGAGTTGTTAAGAGTTATTGCTTCACTAAGGAGTAAAAGAATAAGTCAGCAGTAATTTTATGTGCGTTTGTGTACTGAAAAAGAGAATAACAGTCAGAAACGGTTTTTGCAATGTGGTGCCGGTACTTCATATTACAGGGGTGTCCAGATATGTGAGTTTCGGAAGCCGCATTATAGAAGTGAATTTAGACAATAGCCATGTATGAATGAAATAAAACATATTTTCCTCATTTTTATGACTTCTTATTTCTATTCAATCAGCTATAATAGGTTCGTTTTACTTAGTTATGAGCTTCCCTTCTTTAGAAAATAATTGGAAACACCGTTAACGGTCAGCCTCGTGTACATGTGAACTACCTGAATATAATTTTATTTTGATTTCACCGTGCATCTTTTACTAATTATTAATAAGTCACCAACTAAATACACTTCTTATGGTTAATTATATATTATAATTTTGGTAAATATTGAATGACATACCTTATGTTGGGTTTTCCGTTCCTGTAGTGTGCACTGTGTCGGCGTCTGTGTGTGGGTTATGTTACTATGGTATGTCCGTTGTGCATTTAGTTGGTGACTTATTAATAATGAATATTATTTGTTTACAGGAAACTTGCGCGAGCCGCACCAGTGATGTGCGCCAGTGGCGCTGTGGTCACCGTCATATAAGCTCGTAATCTCGTCTTCCAATCATTAAAATGTCTTGTAGATCTTCTGCTTTCTTCAGCTTCACAAGCATCATTCACACGGTGTCAAGTCAGGACATCTTGTTGGTTATTCCGTTGGTGCCTGAGGACAAAGCCATTTCCCTGATAATTGTTCTTCCACCCACTGATGGACTGGTAATATAAAGTGAGATGAAGTCCCATTCTACACAAAATGTTCTGTGTGTTCTCCCGTTCCGAGTTAGCCGTCCGATCTGTGGGTGGCGAGTATGTCGGCTGGAAATGTGTGAACAGACGAACAAACGCACGTGGATGTTTGGAGTTGTGAGGTAGCACCTTAAATGGTACAAAATAGAGTTCCACATTCTAGACACTCTTTCGCGTTCGTGCCATTCTAATGTTTTATGAGCAAATTAAATTGTTGACCTACCTTTACAACATCCTGTATCAGACACTGATTGGGTGAATCGATGGTTGAGCATATTCTTAGAATTGCAATTATAGCAGCGGCAGATTCCAAATTATTTCCACAAAGTGGACCACAAACAGCACGCGCACATATTGCTGTACCAGCTCATACATCTTCACTCTTCAGACTATATACCAGGCATTGCAAAGGCAAACAAAGCGCTGTCATCATCACTTTCTGCAATGTGTGGAATATGAAGTAATACTAAATAATGAAGCTTGCTCCCTGGAAAGCGTTCAATTAGAGTGGAATTTTATTACCAGTGACGTATTATGTTGAACCCCCTGAATCTCTCAGAATATTGCACAGTGTATTTCGCACATACACTGGCACACAATGATTCCTATTGGTCGTGTGTTGATTTAATTCACTTTGCTTCAGAAAAAGGAAAAACATAGTTATACAGCGACTGAGAGGATCATTACAAATGTCGAATACCGAAAGTCGTGGCACGAATCGTATTAGCCTATTTCAGTGAACTAACCCATAAACTTAAGAACAGAACAGTACGACAAATTCTGGATAAGGATAAACTGCCCAAATAATATTTTAACTTCATTTCTCTTTTTAAGAAAATTAGACTGTCCAGTGCCCAAGGTATAGTGTACATTTAACAGGCGCATTACGCAGGATAAATTATCTCATAAAATATCTATGCTCTTCAGATTGTTTAACAGAATGAAAAGTAGGTAATGTAGCCTATTTTAGAAAACGGGTACAGAAAGGTTGAAAAGATAAACAGTAAATGACTGCTGCCCATCAAGTTAACTTACACGTTGTTATATTGTGCTAGCTTTAACAAGGACACAACTAACGTTGCGGTCCAGTGGGTAGCACGGGGAGGCTCAGGCTTCAAAACTTGGCCAGGAAGTCAGCTGTCCTGAATGACGGAGGGTTACGTGCAAGAAGAAATTGAAGAGGACATGCAGAACTGGTCACAAACATAAAGCGTACAAACGTAAAACTGGTCACAAACATAAAGCGTACAAACGTAAAACTGGTCACAAACATAAAGCGTACAAACGTAAAACTGGTCACAAACATAAAGCGTACAAACGTAAAACTGGTCACAAACAGAAAGCGTACAAACGTAAAACTGGTCACAAACATAAAGCGTACAAACGTAAAACTGGTCACAAACATAAAGCGTACAAACGTAAAACTGGTCACAAACATAAAGCGTACAAACGTAAAACTGGTCACAAGCATAAAGCGTACAAACGTAAAACTCGACCATACTTCGGGATTTTGCGCTAAGGAACAATGAATCGTATTCAGTGGAAGAAAGATATTACAAAAATCAGAGATTCATTAATTGAATCTAAGAGCAACGACATTATAACATTTGAGTATTTTAGTGGCGGTGAAGATTCATACAGTGGTCTGCTGTGTGACAGTGTGTAACTAAACGCCACTGTCAAGTATGTAAGTAGCATGCCTGCTTCGTACCCTGGCAATCTTGGGTTCGTATCTCGACCATAGTCTTAACTGAGTGTTGTAGGTCTTCCTCAGTCCCTGTAGGAAAATGTGGGGACAGTACCGATACCTATAATGTTTTGTGTGTGGGGGGGGGGGACATTACCGGTACCTAAAACTAGGTCGCGACCGTTTCCTTCCACGCCCTTTCCTATTCATTACTCGTTTATCATCCCACCATTCGCCTTTCCTTACAGAAACCAGAAAAATAAATAAATAAGACACATGTGAAGACTTATTTACATTTGGTTAAGAAAGAGAAAGAATACACAAAATCGTGCTACTTATGACTCGTGTCGCACTGATACTGCCATCATACCGGCTAAAAGCTATTGATATCTTATCTTTCATTATGCCTACAGATCATGAAAACACTAAACGAACATAAATCTTGTTCACTTTGAGATGGCAGTAAAGCTCTTCACTAAACTGAATAGTTAACACTCTTTCCCTACAATTAACAAACATTAAACTCAAGCCAACTATTCACTGTTAGTTGATACCTACTATTCAAGTAGGCTAGGTAAGAAATCAAAATTATAACACGAATGAATATACATTTAACAATGATTCAGTGTACAGTATTGTTTATACATTGAAATAAAATAAAACATTAAACGCCTTGTTTAATACACCGTTATTTTTTATCTGACCAATATGGTTGATTACTTCCTGTCGACTCGCTTACTACATAAAACGCAAGCAACTCAGTGGCGTGCTTTTTGTGTCCGTAGGTTCCAAAGTCAGTCATCGGTCTTAACGGGGATTCTATTGTAGCGTCGCATGTTTATGTACGATGCGTGTGAGGAATCCAGTCCTACAATTCAGACGAAATTTCCTAATGCGCCTGTTCTAAACACCACAATAACTTACAAATATGTGAGAAGCTTTCGAGTAACAGATTCCGTAGGTAGGTCTCACATAGGTGTTCCTACAGCGAAACCAACGAGACCACAACGGGCTACTAATAGGATAGGAGTGGGGAGAAAAAATGAGCACAAAATTTTGCAGGGCAATACTGTTGGGAAATGTGCAACTGAATATGAAGGAAATGAGAGGATGAAGTTGAGATGGGTTGTCAGAAGAGAAGAAACTGGATCCAGATTGTGCGCAATGGTTTTTTATTAGTACTGTTCACCTTCCAAACTCTGTTCCCAGTGTTCGTAACCGATACTGTTACAGGGCAGGCCTTGCAGCAATATGTTAGACGAAACTCTCTACGGCCCGACAAAGTTCGATATCAAATATCCGTTTCGGATCAAAATAAAGTGTATTTTACAAATTTTGTTTTATGCATGTATGTCTCATTTTGTCGACTGCCTTAAGGTGATTGGGAACATGAACATACGGAGGGAGTGACAGGCAAATAAACAGATATGACTACTCCACTGAGCCACCACTTTAAGTGCTGATTATAAAATTAAGATACGGACGAACGTAAATGACAGAATAAACATTACGCATGTAGACGTGTAGTATGTCAAAGTAAGAAGACTGTGCAATTAACCTTTTAAAACCTAGTGGTTACTTTATGCACCACTGGATTTAACGTTTAAATTTTGTATGTTCTGCCCATAGCATGTGTTTGTGCGTTTTTTTATGGTTCTCATAACAAACGGCGATTATTTCTATATACAGCATGACTGATTTTTATAACCGAGGATTGTGTTTGATGTGCGGTACGAACTGAACCTTTAAATATGATATTTCAATCGTAGGCTTTTTTACATGTCGGCCTCCGTGGCGCAATCGGTTAGCGCGTTCGGCTGTTAACCGAGAGGTTGGTGGTTCGAGCCCACTCAGGGGCTGTACGTTTTTAAACCGAATAGCCTTCTTCCGATTTCCCTGTCCGTATCATTTCGCTATTGTTCCATAGTCATGCTTACCTATATATTTTATCAGAAGGACAGAAGGAACCTTTCGAAAAGCGATGCACTTCGAAAATCGGGGAGCGTTGATATTGAGGTACTTTTCCCCTCAGTTTTTAGCCAAACATTACTTTCACACGGTACAAAAACCGGAAGTTACTTGTCCTGCAACCTAACGAGTATCATTGTAACTAGCGATTTTCTACTTCTATTTTGCAGATGGCAATAGTAGTTAGACATTGACTACTGCCATCTATTGTATACATGCATAGTCAAGCACCATGGATACAGACTGATCGGAACACTCCTGACAGATTGGAAACGTAAAAGCACATCGCCATATGATTGACGTTCGGATAATCGACGCTCTACTGTACATTTATTGCCTAATACGTGTATTTTGTTGGTTTCTAATAAATTCGGTGGTGATACAATACATGGAAAATGCTGAATGTTAAGATTCAAAATTGTAGTCTTCTGGGTTATGGGACAGTGAAATCTGACTGGAGGGTACCAAGGTTTTGGTCAGGACATACTGCGTCCATCATCTGACGGCCTGTGAAGATACACCAAGCATGTCCCTCCAAACCAATCATAACCATGTACCAGACTATACGGTGTCTCATAACGCAGGCCTATTACGAATCCTCACCACTTTGAGCAACTCAAATCCTGTATCAAAAAAATGTTAAGAACAACTGAAATGTGGATGGAAATGTTACACTGGGAAAACTGCATTACAAATGAGCAGTATGTTTTTTACAGACACAGTATTTAATATTACATACTCTTCCCACCAATCGTGTACACAGTGTTTCATATTTTGTATCTCAAACAAACTGAGGAATCAAGACCTGGAACACTTCCTGGTTACAGACATTATCAGTATACATACACATTTTAGGGTCAGGCCCACATACAATGAATTTAAAAGTTTCACCAAAATGATATCACAAGGACAATCACACACTCAAAATTGCTTACAACATTAAACATTCTCAAAGTAGAAACAACTGTCTCCAATATACACAACTGTCATCACATGAAATAAATAAAATACATACACCATACCAAATAAATACATAACACCATTGCTGATAATATTATGTGTGATTCAACTTCACAGTGCAACTGTACTTACCTACTGTGACCAGAATGCTGATAACTACTCATAACATGTGCAGCCAAACTCACTTTCATCGATCTCTGCCAACCAGGTTTCAAGTGTCTGTGCATCACACTGGGCAGCAGGTGATAAAGCACATTGTGTCTGTCAGTTTCATACAGCTTCAATAGTTCTCCAACTTAGCAGTACCAGTAAGTCTCTCGCTGTTTATTTTAATCCCACATTAATTCAGTATATTGCAGGCATGCCCAATCCCTCTGCTCACATCTGAGCCCTGTGTAAAAGTGAAACCAAAAAACACAGAAATGAAACTGTGTCCTTATGTTACATTTTCAATGCAAGGTGAACTCCATTGATGACAAAAGTTATTCACATGTGCACTGTTGGTTATAACATGTTGGTCAACTGTTGTTAATTTCTTCTGAGTTCAACATAAGAGGGTTGATAAAACCTTGGAGATGAGTGAATTTGGAAGTTAGCACACAACTTCAAAATTCACAATGTGAAAATTATTGTATACTGTGTGCAACATACACAGTTGATACAAATTACTATTATGTGACATATTTTAATTTCGCAAGAGAATGTTTTGTGAACAACGAGACATGATTTTTGTCATAGCGTGAACATCAATAACCAATGAGACATACGATACTTAACGCTGAGGATTCTAAGGTATCCTGAAGAATTTCAAATCGTCATTCCTGCAGCTTTTCTAACACCCTCTGGCACAGCAGGCCTTAATTCTAATGGCGATATTATAAAACAAAATGTAATCATATGCCTTAGTTAACAAAATGATCACTACTGAGCAACAATTATCTTCACTCACTTGCTGTTTCAATCACATTTCATGAATACCGAAACATTATTATTATTATTATTAGTAATAACAATAATGTTTCGGTGTTTAGTAATAATTTATTACTAAACACAATTTTCACGCATTTGCAATAACGATAACATTCTCTTACGTTGTTTTAACAATACAATGGAACCGTTTTAAAAGTCAGAAATGTAACAATTCCTGACCCAAATTCTGAAACGTACCTCACACGAAATACGTTAACTTTGCAGCCCCATACCCAGCTTCATTGTGTAATACAACTTGCCCGCAGAGTGCCTTTCTCTGCCATCTATACGTTACTACACACAGCCACTGAGCGCCGGTTACAATAAAGCACCACGACGCCGATTGTGGCGCCACAAGACCATGTTACCAGTTGTCAGTTGACCCAGCTGGGTGAGGGAGGAGGGGGGCGGGGCGGAAGCTGTTGTTCACTGTGTCGCGTGAGCAGATAAAAGAAAATCAATTTCTAGAAAGGAGTGAATAATGTCCTTTATTTAGGGCAAAATAGATATAAAAGGGGTACAGTAAATCACGTTCCTAGACAAATTGTGCATCCCGAGAATACAATGTCAGTAGCTTTAGACAAACAGGTTTCATATTTGTGGAGTCACGTTTTCAAATACGGGCCAGCAGGGCTATTCTGTTGCACGTATTTCGTGATTTTCCTTAGAATTCTGGAATATTGCTTTCAAATGGACCACACCGCTTCCTTCAACACCATATCGTGTTCATAATCATTACAATACTGGACGTTATGTAAGCTATTCAGTTTCAAAAGAGTCGTTAAATAAACCATGCACTCATTTATGTAGGAACACGAACGTTCCGCCCACCCTCCCTGTTTATTTATTTATGGTTCGGCATTATGACGCTTTTGGCAGCTCAGGTATTTAGAGTCTAATTTGTGAATAACAAACTCCAAAGTTTGAGGAATGAAAACACTCATAGTACAATTTGCGGTACCATACTGCATGCCAGAAGAGAAAAATCCTCTGGTCTGGATTTCAAACTGGTATCTCCTGATCACTACATGAGGCTGTAGCCTTCTATTCAAAGTGTACAAGGTAAAGAAGCCAGAAGCTGACCTCCATTTAATGATAAGGTAAAGAATGAGTGGAGCACAGTTTGCACTTTTCATGCATTCTGAAGGAGAAGTTTGTTCTTTATAACAACAAGTTTTAGATAAATTATTTTTTGCTGTTACTCTTGCTACTACTAATCCTACCGCTACTACTACTATACTACTACTACTTGAGTGTACCTCTGTCATTGGACTAACCTTACATTACAGTTATATATTTTTTCAGACAGAACAGTATATGATTCTGGTGGCTAATTAATTTAGTATAATGCACAACACTTCAAAGCCTATGTTTAATTTATAGGATTAACATTAAACGGCTCTGCCTTCTGTCACACAGTGTGTTTCATATACCCAAACGCTCCATACAATAAACAGCTCGTTTCCTACACAACACGAAGCGGTTGGTGTTTATAATGAAAAGCTGGTGTTCTTTCTCAGACAGAAACATAACTTTCTAGATTTCACTGCACGCCTGGCCATGAATATGTCTGGAGCACCTAGACATCACGACGATCAGGTTACTGTGACCGGTAAGTAGACAAATGTGACAGGATGCGAGTCTTCTGGAACGTTAGGCTTTGTCGTTTGGTAAATGATACATACTTTTCGGAGAGGCGGAGTGCTTACATCTTCAATATCATGCAACCCAAAACCTTGAAAATGGAGGCAGTAAGCTCTGCCGAAACAGCGGTAAATATTCACCAGTAGACTCAGTGTAACGTCCCATAAGTCTTGAATCTTCATCAACACCGCTGTGAGAACCTGAAATACTGGGTAACCTAGTGCCTCCATTTTGAAGGTCAAGCAACCCAAGAAGAATCTTGGATTGCTTGATCCTGAAGATGGAGATGCAGTACTTGAAAAATCAGCACCTCTATAATAACGTCAATCCTATCAGTTTAATTTACTGATCATCCAAAGGAGAATGTAATGTATTAATGCGCTACAGTCTAGCCAGACAAACGGCGGGATCGTACCTCAAAGTAGGTCATGGCATTTTCTCCATATACTATTCATTAATATCTCTGTAATCGATTTTTTATGGTCTGAGTTAGTGATGACGCCGTTAAATACGCAATAAACAAATACTTTGTGTGGAATAACGATTTTGCACCATGAAATTGGCTCTACAATTTGTGCAGTACTGCACGTGGGCCTCATTCATGACTTCTGGTTGCTTCTGCCACCTAGGCATCGCCCGTGAAATGTCTTAGAAATTGCTATATTGCCGATAGATGGCAGGTCAATGGGCATTTGCCCGATCAACTTACATTCGCCAAGTGAATGCGCAGCACTCTTTAATGTTTTGACGGTTAGTGGTGCCGTACTTAGCACCTGCTTTAAAATTCGGAAGGCACATATTTTGTCATGTGATTTTCAGAATGATATTTTTTCCAGTACAGCATTAAGGATTTGGCCTTTCGTTTTCTGTGAGGTATGAAATGAATTTTAGTTGTTATTTGTTTATTTTCTATGCTTAAAAGGGTTAATGTTAGCACGATTATTGACTAAGGTTAGGATTGGAATGAAGCCAATATACGTGTTTGCTGCCGCCGGTAATACAGTGATGGTGCCATCGGAGAGCTGCTGTGTTTGCAGAAACCACATGGCCCTAAATTAGATCTAGACGGAGACAGATAATAATAAAAAAACTGCAGTTAATATTTGGGTTTTAGAGTGGCCTCTCGGTTATCCGCTGTAATGGGCGAGGGGGTAAGTTGTGTCAGAAAAGCCAGTACGTCCTTTTTTCGGGGTCCGCTTCCTAGCCTAGAGATGGGGAAAAATGAAGATAAATAATCGAACCCGGCAATAGTTTAACATAAAACAACACATATATAATATAATTTTGATACAGGATATGAAAATAAGTCCTATATAACACTTTTAAGGCCTACATATGTGTCTGTAGCTTTCGCCACTTTACGGAGTTTGACCTGTGTAGCGTAGGCCTAAGTAGGCCTAGGCTAGCCTAAGTGTTGTCCCTGTGTATATGAAGTAGTTCTGTCTCTACACAGCGCTGGCTGCAAACAAAAACACAATATACCTAAATACTCTTCTTCGGTGGCAGAAGTGATTGGGACGCTTGAACCTGACGGTGACGCATCAGACGTTAACGACACTGGAGAAAGGACAGACTTGAAATAAGGATGGATCTCTTTTGTGTATGTGTGTGAATTATTTTCTATACCGAAGAATAATCATGCCTAGGCAAGTCTGAAAGGGTGGGCCGGTTAATGCTGGGGCCAGTTCATCGAATGTGGGACGAGCGAGGGTTCGCAGTACTCACGATATTTAACAGATGGTTTCATTTGGCTGGCAGATATGCGTCACGTTTTTCATTTCCACGTCGAGGTTCTGTTGGTGAAATTGAAAACAGTGTATTCAGAGTGCTTTGTTCCAGGTCGTGTTGAGTGTGAGCGTTGCTAATTGACTAAATCATTCGACATGCCTCAATGTAAGAAATTAGGAAATGTGCGTATAAAGTAGCGTTCGGAGCTACGCGTCCTGGACCCTTCTCAGATGGTCATGTCATTTAATTCACTGTGGTCACACTTTTTTGTGGTTAATCACAGTTATCCATATATTATAATATGTTGTTATGGTTATTAGCGTCTACTGTTACATTCCTTTTGAAAAACTTATTGCTTATATGTACGTTGAATTTGTTTACGTTAAATTTATCCTTCACACATAACCTCAACTATTAATTCCGTCTAAATATTTTTGTAATTGCTGAGTTTGAAAGAGTAGCTATTACACAATTTGCAGGTACATTCGTCATTTATCTGTGTTCCAAATTTTATATGGCTAGACGTAATCAATACATATTAGGTATTATGATTGTTCATTTTACTTTTCTTTATTACGCATCACATAAATCACAAAGAACAACTTGCACAGGAATGTGACATAGCGACACATATACTGTGTCAGTGGATTAAAAGGCCTACATCATACATGTAGATAATTATTTCTTTAACCTCTCTGGTTCTGTCACATTTCTTGTAATTATCCCATAAATGGCACGATTTGGGGGCAAATATGTTTGGAAGGAAATAAGTATAAGTTTTGATTTTCTGTATAACATTTTTCAGAAACCTTTCTGAATCCATGAAGAATTCAGCGAGATATATCATAAATGTACGCAGGCATTCATGTAAAATGCCTGTTTTTTACCCCGACTTCTGCTAAACGTTTAGTGACAGAGTTTAGTAAAAACCTCCAGCACAGAGTTTCATATAAATTCGTCCTGCGGAAGCTGAGTTGTCCGATGCGAACAGAGAGACGGACGGACAGACAGGCAGACTGGTCGAAGCTTTTTGCAAACTTGTGAACGCGCCTAACATTACTTGGGCTCATATCAGGTGATAAAAGAGGCCACAATTCCTTGTTTAATATTCTCTCATAATAAGCACTCTCTAAACCACACTTAAAATTGCGAGCTGTTTGATTTCTTAGCGGTGTGGCTGAGGTATCCGTTATGCTGTTGTGAGAAGCTGCGTCACATCACAGAATAACGGATACCTAACGCATAGAATTTTTGCGTTGAAGCTGGTGTTCTGGCTTGCTGAAGCGTGGCATAGTTTTTTTGGTAAACGGCCAGATATTCAAAGTTAATGTCAGAATATGTATAATATATTGGTGTGGATTTATGGTCCCAGAAATAAATGTCAATCCACTATCTTATTTGCACTCAGAGCACACCACAAATCAACCTTAATATCATGTAATGGCACTTGGTTGGATATTATGGGATTTTCTGCAGACCTATATATACCCTTCACGCGCATGTGCTTTGTTGAGGGAAGTGCCCTTTACGAGCGCGGCTACTAGGAGAAGACAAGAGCTTCTGTTCGTAGCCCTTACTGTGTAAATATGGCTATTTTTTCTCATTTATTCGAAGCTTTTGACTGTGTTTGCAAGTAGGCTATAAAAGGCTAGATACTGTTGAGTTGCTTAGTCATTTTATAGTGCAGTTGTTTTAAGCGGACTCGAGCTACGTCTCCACACACCTCACCCTCATTATGCTGTATTGCCACACAACTAGTGCTGCCGTGCACGGTGCACGATGAAACTATAAATTAAGGTGGCCGTATGTGTGTGTGTGTGTGAACAGAATCTCTCCGCGGAAGATCTATCGGGAGCCTATTATTTGATTAAAGAGTAAGAATTATTCAAAAGCGAAGATAAAAGCCACATTCACACACAGCTTGTTAGGCATTTTCGATCACAGCTTTATGAAAATGTAGCATGGGTTTGCGGTTGTAGTTTGATGAACAAATTATTTTTGCTGGCAATATCTTTTATTGTCTAAACAAAAATAAACCTGGACCTCAGCAGGTTTCGAGGACCTACATAAATTCCATATAGCTGGAAAAGCCATCAAAATACAGTTGCTGATATATTTTCCTTGAACATTTTAAATTTTCGGAAATAATAAGAGAATTAGTACAGTCTGAGGGTCCAACACCTGCTGTCTATTGCAGGCCACAATGAACAGATTGATGTTAAAACCACTGTGTTTCAATGACGTCATCGACATACTTGCTGAAAGATCAAAGAAGATCGTTACAAATCCCAAGGTAAGCTCTGAAACTTTAATTAAAAACTGGCCTATGTATTTTTCTTGTCCAGTTTATTTATCTCTTTCTTACTAACACATGAGTAATTGAATACCATATTCCGCTTCCCGTTTGAGTAAAATAACGCTACGCTACTGCGTATTTTGCTCCAGTAGCGTTTCTTTTTGCCGATCCCAGTGGCCGGTCTTTGGCCGCTCGCTTGCTAGGATCGTGGGTTCGAATCCCACCGGGGGCATGTATGTCTGTCTGTTGTGAGTGTTGTGTGTTGTCAGGTAGAGGTCTCTGCGACGAGCTGGTCCCTCGTCCAGAGGAGTCCTACCGACTGTGGTGTGTCTCAAATTTGTGTGATCGTGAAGCCTCGACGAAACGAGGAGGCCCAGGCCCAGGCCCATATAGGGCTGTCGAGCCATAGAAAAAAAAGGTTTCTTTTTACATCTAGGTAACTTCTGTTTTCCTGCCTGTGGTGTAGTACTCCAAAATTTCTTACACAATCGTTTCCTTCCACTTTTTCGTTCCTTGACATTTCAAAACGTGATAATTACTTTCTCCTTTTTACAACTAGGGAACATAAATCGAGAATGCTCTACAATTTCACGGAATGAGAGACACACATTTTCTTGGGAATACAGAAGGCGGACGAAGTTATAATCTGCCGACTCTCTTAAAATAACAGACACTTTGTTTGCTTCAGAGTACAGCTGTTGTTACCATGGTGACGTTCGACGTACTGATACTAAGCAGACCCAGTCGAAATTGTAGCAAGACAACAAGGTAGGTCACCATCGTGCATATAAACTGGGGAAAAATGGGACACAAAAATAGTTACAGCACAGTAACTGCACATATTTAATAGATCCCCTACCGTGTAGTTTGGTGAGGCAGATCTTTGAAAATCTGCCAGGCTACTATAGTCTCCTCTTGAATCAAAATAGTAGTTATAGTTTTTGCTCTTTATTACTTTCATGTCAAATGTTGGCAAAACCAAAGGCAGACAAGCACCAACATACTATTCATCTAGGTATCCTGGGAAGGATGCAAAAGTATTGTGCTAAAATGTAGGATATAACAACAAGAACAAGAAGAAGAAGAACAACAGCAACAACAACAACAACAACAACTACTACTACTAACTACTACTACTACGACCGCCATCACCACCCCGCCGCCGCCACAGCTGTCATCCCACCACCACCGCCTCCGCCACAACCACCACCACCGGCAGCACGACAACAATGACGATCACAATACAGCTGCTACTACACTGTGCGCCATTTTTCACCGAACCTGAATAACGTCACGTTAGAATCAAGACATGCCAACGAATCTTCAGCTTGTCAACTCATTGGGCGAACCAAGTAATTATTGAGGCTACAGTATTTAAAACATCGCTAATCACTCAGTGGCAATTTCAAGAGTTTACGTCAGGTTACTAAATCTAATATTAGTTGATAAGAGCTGTACTATCTCCTGTGTGACTTACCCTTAACAAGAAACCTCTGTCAATTCTGACATAACCTCCAAGATTGATTTCTGAAGAATTTGTTGTTGTCGCTAGGATAAACACCTTGAGCTGTAGAAGAAAGAGTGTTTTGTTCAATACTCTGTAATGGTATTCAGTGAGTTTGGCCTGATAGAGAATAATTGGAGGTTTACTACTTACCTCGCGCCTCACTTGTTTGTCAGCTGAACTCAGGTGTGACAATTTCTCACTGAATTCTGGTCCCACCTGTGATTCAAACCAAATTTTAAGCTCCTGTGCACATAAGTTTACCGAGATACAAGCAGTAGACAGAATAGGAAAAATGAGAATTTACCATGTTAGAAACCAAGACATCGGGCATCATTGCAGTAGGAAAGTAACAGGAGAATGAGTGAATACGCGAAGGACAGATTGGAGCAACCACGTTTCAAAATGGTACCCCATCGGATTGCATGAATAGTAAGAGGCAACTCTTCTAAAGAAAGCCCAGTACCACAGAATGAATGATGGCTAGATGCAAATGAGTCCTTTGCATTCAGATTACTGTCATGAAGGGATGCGACACGGCATAGTTTAGTAGATAGGTACAAAACTGGGAGGAATATGCTGCCTCCATCTACAGGTTTAAAGTGCATTCCGACACTTTGGTACCATCTGCCACACCACACTTTGTCATATCCGAGAAGACCGTAATCGGAATGTTCACCGCCATGGTAATCTGAAATCTCACACAATAATTTACAGTTCAATATTCTTCACAATAATTAGTACAAGCAGGCAAAACACAGAGTTAGTTAACCAGCGAGAAAAATGTACACTAAAATACGTTTACTAAAACTTTATTCTAATTTCACCGTGCATTTTTAAATATAAATACTGTTTTACACCAACCAAATGCACTATTTATGTAAGAATAATAAAATATTCTATAAAATATTTAAAACCCTACACGTGTTTCAGCTTATCGATAAGCCATCCTCAGGGGGTGTCATAACTGCTTGTTTATAAAATACGTACACATAATGATTCTCTGTATAGGAGTATAGTCATCGCCATATCCCACTAGACTTCTTTTAGCACTTTATTTTTTTTACCCTTTGAAAAATCGAAATTAATATTTACATTATTTATAACCTCAGTGTATATAAGACTACATGATTGTCCTCCGTATATAACTGTTACTACAGCCTGACGACGGCTTAATGAGAATGAAGCCGAAACATGTAGCTGTCATGATTTCAGGCTTCCGCAGCGATGTTGATGTAATCTGTGGTCTTTTGGGTGATTACACGGCGTCGTGAGGTAATTATTTACCGACGTTTCGGGACAACGTGTCGGTCCCATCTTCACAAGGTATCTCGACCCGTGAAGATGGGACCGACACGTTGTCCCGAAACGTCGGTAAATAATTACCTCACGACGCCGTGTAATCACCCAAAAGACCACAGATTACATGT
Source organism: Reticulitermes speratus (assembly GCA_021186555.1). Taxonomy (NCBI): domain Eukaryota; kingdom Metazoa; phylum Arthropoda; class Insecta; order Blattodea; family Rhinotermitidae; genus Reticulitermes; species Reticulitermes speratus. Next base: position 37,415,161 of record JAJKFL010000006.1, on the reverse strand, counting down.
AGCTGCCATACTTATGACATTAAAGTAATGTGTTCAATAAACAGTTCTGTTTGACGGTTCCTACAACTTAAATGTATCTCGAACTATTCACCACTCATTGTCGTGATCTTACACGAATTTACGGAATTCTTACGGTGAATACAACGTAGTTAAAGAACCCAAGCGTCAATCCAGCTGCTGCACATCTTGCCAGAAAATCTTGGTATTTTATCTTGAGACGGAACACAACCACATCATTCCAAATCTTTGCCTAATCACCATTATCGTCCACTACCCTATTGTTCTTTCTGTAATGGTTTAATTTAATTATCGTTTTTAAATAGCCTAAGAGCCGATGTACCTGCTGTAAGTCTTATCACCTTGGAGACTCACCTCAATGGCAGTGTGGTGAGCCACGTTGGAAATGACGTACGTTATTCCACCGATGACGCACACAGCCATGGCGAGCCCCAGATGCCGCACGTACAGTCCATCGTGGACATTGGACAAAGAGCCATAGAGACTCAGTGTCACGACAGAGAATGACAGCACACACATATACCCGTACGTGTAGCACATAAACACACCGGTCTCACGTGTCAGCTTGCTCAGACTTATCCACAAGGCTCTGTACTGAGCCACCAATGTCGTCAATCTCTCTTGTGCGAAAAGGTTGTAGTTCTGAATGGAAACAAGAGCGAGAGAAACGTTTCTTAGTTGAAGACGATGTCAACTGCTAAGATTATATTGTCGGACGCAAGTGAATGAAATGTGAGTGTGTAGCATGGTTGGAATAACACGGAGAGCGGAAAACTGAAGTACTCTGTGCAAAACGTGTCCTAGTGTCACTTTTTCCACCAAAAACTACCCGCACGGACTGGAACTGAAAATTGTCATCCGTGAAGAGAGGCTGGCGTCGAACCGCCTGGGAAACGGCACGGCCTCGATCGAAAGAAACTTTCCACTTTCAGTTCTATTGGCGTCGCATTATGCATATGTAACGAGGGTTAAACAAGTTAGAAAATTTACGATTCTTGCGCACTTTCTCTATTATTGCCTTCAGATTTTTAATTTGTGAATGCTGAGGTTTAGTGATTTCTCACAAATGGCATTAACACCAGGGGGGGGGGGGGGGGGCAGGTGAGCTTTAGCAGAATCAGTCACACAGTTCTTCAATTGTGACACAATATACAAGTATTTTATCTCGAGAAAGTAATTAGATATAAAATAGTTGTTATTTTCTTCTCTACAAATTTTGTTCGAAACAGTTTCCGCCAAATTAAGTACTGGGCAAATTACGTTTGATATGCCAGCAGAAATGCACGTAGTTCATCATTTAAAGCGTCTGTTATTTTTGTCAGATTTTAACCAAAATTGAAATGTGTCGACAAAGTTCAATAATACTCACAATTGTTAAATTTAATGTCAGTTTTCCAGTGATCTTGAGGTTGTTAGTGCGCACAGTCAATAAGCAGAAGTACGTGGCGAAGCTAATATGCGCACTTTTGCAAATTTTCGTTGTGAATGCGTCAGAAAAATACTGCCGCAGCAGGAGGTAACAAAGTGTAATTATTTCTTCCAGTCTAGTTAATTTCAATCCATTTATACTTATAAGCTGTGTACCTTGAAGAAGTTTGCCGAAATGCCGAACATGGCACCGCGTAGCGAAGAACAGACGAACCACCACCAGACAACGTGAAGCAGTATGACAGTGAATATATACCAGTAAAATCCAAGCTCCCAATACTTCTCTTTAGCAGATGACATGAAACATTCTGTCACGACGAAGAGCAAGGCCAGTATCGGAGTTAGAACAACAGAAATCTTGGCCCACCGGTTCTGCCCCAGGTAGAGATGTGTCCCAGTAGCGCTCAGGTACTGTTTCTGCAAAACAGAGACAGTAGGCAATGAGTGTTCAGAGACGGTCGTCTGGGATGTGACGTTGCGCCAAATGCCAGAAGATCTTCAAGTTCTGAAGTCTTTGGCCATCTAATTAAATAGCCAGAGGTCAACAAATTTTGGTTTCTTTAACCGATCAGATAAACACTCCACTCGCCAGATAGGCCTATTTATTCGCAACAGGAACCGCGTTTGTCCATGGCGTTTTAATTATTCTGCACCGGCCGATGTGTAACATGCACAACGTATAAAATACTGTGTACTAGATTATGTAATATGTACAGAAAGTGTCATTTACTATCCAAATTTACTATTTGACATCAGTGGAGAAATAATAATAGGAGAAAGAATTAATATTAACGAAGAAATTTAAAGTTATTTTTTACTCGGCCTTAATTTTTCCTTCATCACCGACTAACCGTCGATCCAAACACCGAGGAACGAACCAGCAACCGACGAAATAAAACCAAACTTAAGCAGCCGTCTGTTCGATCATCCGACGTACCAACCGACCAAGTAACCAACCACATGTACTAATCATTATAACAAACCTAAACCAACTCTGTGTACTAAGTAAACTACTTAACTAGTAAAATTACATGCTTCACTGAGAAGGTGATGGCATATTAAGCTTGTTCTGTCCTTTTCCGGGAGATCTGAAGTCCTCATGTTGGTGACTATCTTCTAGGTTTTAACGTCTTGAAGTCTGGTAGAAATTTATCGAATCTTCGGAGGAAGGCATCTCACAACTCCCATCCTCACGGTAGAAGGGGTTATCGTACATATGCGTATAGTACGATTCTACAAAGCGTCGGTATAGATGGATCATACGGCATCACATCTCAGAAGACAACAACATTCAAGAAATTCTGTTAGAGAACGAGTTCACCTTCGACGTGACAAACACACTGTAGCCGAAAATTGAATTCGAGCCCCAGTCGAGCATCCCCACCTCTCTACGTGAGGAAGGGGAAACATTTGTTTGTGTGTGTCCAACCTCAGCCTGAGGAAGGACCCTCCGACTTCTAGTTTCGCTCTACGATATCGGTGGAGGGACAGAGGGCAATAAAAGAAAGGGAGTGAGGTTGGAGACAAGGGGGGGGGGAGTAGAAAGAAGAGCAGAAGAAGACCTGACGACCGGCAACAGTCGTTTTAGAATTAAAGAAAACTGCGGATCCACGTTGTAACCGGCACTACTGAATGTACTGAGGGTGATTAAATGAAGGTGTGAACCTGAATCGAAAGTAATCTATCTCGTCGTTGTGGGTACTTGTGAGACCGTAACGGACGGCGACAACATAGACCTATTTTATGCAAATCTTCTTCTTCTTCTTCTTCTTCTTCTTAGATGGCACTGAAGTCCAATGCGGACCTTCGCTTCTTTAATGGACTTCTCTCATTCAGCGCTGTTTTTTGACCCCTCTTTCCAGTTTTTAATGTATTTTATGCACATGATCTTCCCCATATTGTATCGGTTAATGTTAACACTAACAACTAACCAACCAACTAACGAACTCCACGGAGCATTGTCCTTCTTGAAAAGATAATAGTTCTTCAACTAATTATAAATCCCCGGCGTTTTATGAACTCTTGTGGTTCATTGCCGTGTATACAGAGCTCGACACTAGTCCGTATCCTGAGCCAAACCAGTCCCAGTCCACATCATGCATCCTATTTATTTATCCTAAGTCACTTTTAATAGTCTTCTCCCACCTAAGCCTAGGTATTCTAAGTGAGAATTTTCCTTCGGCTTTTGCCATCATAATTCTGCATCCACTTCGCTGCTAACCCATGCGTCTCACAGTTCCGCATCACAAAATTTTCTTCAGAGCTTTTTTAGGTCCAAATAAGAGAATCAGTCAGAAAATATGTTTAGGGCTACATGCCTGGCAATCTCGTATTATGAAACCTTGGAATAGCCGCATACAGCTCTGATACGGCGCGAGCGATTATACTCGTAATTTGTTTCCATCGCTGAAGCGAAGTCTTAACGGCCAGAAATTTAAAGATGGTCCCGAGGACGAAATGTTTGTGGCAGGATGGCTGATAACACAGGACACGAACTTTTATCAACAGAGAAAATAAAAGCTCTTCCCACGATACGATAATGCCTCAGTTAATGCGGGGACTATGTGCAAAAGTAGTGACATAGTGGTACAATTAAATATGAATTGTTCTTTTTAGAGCTGAAAACAAAGAAAACAAAATATATAAATTGTAATATACAGACGGGTTATCGTTTACATAACTGTTTATTACTGTAATACTCATACAGGAATTGAGGACATCAGATACCACAGCCTAAATTGGTACTTACGAGGACCAGAATGAGGGGCCTTCTTCTTCAAATGGTATTCATTTAGCGTCTGCTAACACAACGAGATGGAGAAATTAATAAAGCACTTCTCCCCATTTAACAGGAAATAACTCGTACTCATATTTCGAAAAGAGAAGATTTTTGGGTGTTGAATCTAATTACATTGTAATATAACAAGCATTTTATACTAGGATCGTATACAACCAATACATTCTCTATGAAATTTCATATTACCTCATAAACAGGGCTATAGTTGGCAACATTTTGCATAGGTAGACGCTTTTACATAAAATGTTATTAAATCTGGGTATGAGAAAAAAAGTCTCGCTTTTTACAAATATGAGCTTGTAATTACTGGATCTTGTCCGTTCCTGTGTGAGTGGTACTGTAACAAACATTCGTGTAAACAACAGACTGTCTCTATGAATAGCACAGAACACAACGGGATGCCTTCCACGATAATTACATGAACTGTAAATATATGTTTTGGCAGAACCTTACATTTTATGCAGAACTCTGTTCCCAGCACGCTTAGGCTACGAGTATCTGCTTCCACCAGTGTCCGAGACCAAGCTTTAATACTAGATATAGTTACAATTGTCCCTTTGTCTCAATAACACATTGCACAACAAGCGCAGGCAAACGGGCACGCTGCTTAACCTCAGCTTCACATTTCGGCCACTTCGCTACTCACTGAGCAGGAAGCTTGCTGGATCCGAGCACCGATCTTGGCTTGCGCCATTTTAATGAGAGAGAGGTTCTTTTCTTTGCCAGGAAAAAGTCTTTATTTTGATGACGGAAGTCGTCTCAACATAGCCCTACAATACCCGAAACTGCATTTTTTCTTGAAATGATGCAAATCAAAGAGAAATATCAGTCGCTACGAAATTCCGTAAAGGCAGTGAAGATATTTAAGCCGTTGCTGTATTGTATTATGGGTTTAACAAAATATGCCTAAAGAGTACCTAATTAAAGGAGGCCTTAACATTACATAGGGCCGTTTTTGTACTTAAATTGTCTACAGCCTACTTAAATATTAAATATAATCAAGATGTACTTATAATTCAATATTTAAATTCTTTAAGTTACACAGTTCAGCCTCAGATTCTCTTTATTGCTTTTATGTGCCTGTTTATACACTGATCTCTCCTAATAAACAGGTAATACCCCTCTCAATTTATTTGCAATGATTGATTAACTTAGTTTTCCGTACCCGAGTAATAAAGGTAAATATGTTACCAAGAAATCACACTAAATATCGATATATTAGACATATGTTTGTCGAATATTTCTCTTCGATATATGTAGGTTACACTGATTTATGAATAGCAGCTGTCACAAGTGGTCGGCCGACAATAAATTTACTTTTTTCTCACCTGAAATTCAGACCAGTGCGCGAAATATTTTCCCACTTTGGTGACTTCCTTCCAGTGGCAAGGTATCAGGTAGAAGTGAGGTATCACATACAAAAAATGGATCACAGAATACATAAGATCATCGAAGCTAGCTTCAGAATGTCTGATGAACTGCAGTCTCTCGCTACAAACGTAGTATGCGTAGGCATTCATAGCCACGTAGAACATAACAGAATAGGTAAGAGAAATTTTACATCTGAAAGTGGATTCACCTGGAGAAAGAGAGACAAATGAGAGTCCGATATCTTGTGAGGTTTTACAGGTTAAATATATTGTTTACTGAACGAAAAAACAACGAGGAGAGATGAACTATGTTAAGAACATCCCGTTGTGATTATTATACTTATAAGGAAAGCAAAACACCGTCAATCACAACTTAACGTTGAAAAAATTATTTGTCAAGCCATGCTACATGTTTCGGTCTATACAACAATAATCAGGAACCACTCCTTATACACCTTTCAACGTTGTATACATGATTTTCTTTAATATTTTTATTAAGAATGAGTGCCAGATAATGGCTGTATAGGCCGAAACATGTATCACGGTTTGACAACTAATGTTGTCAACGTTTAAGTTGTGATTGACGGTGTTTCTCCTTATTTAAATGAATAGAGATGTTTGGAGCTACGTAGATGAAAGGAATATGGTATGTGGGATATTACGTAAGTGGTAAATTGCTGATTTATACACATCATATAGTAATACTGTTATAGAGAGTAGGGTCAAGGAGCATTGGACAAGATGGAGCAGGCGAGGATGGAATCTTGGTGGGACGGCCTTTTGGAATACGTCATTTGCAAGTCAGAAAAAGAGACAAGAAGAAAATATAGAGACGGATCTTACCGAGCCAGAGTGTGAGAAATGAGGAGGAAATGCACTGGCTCTGGATCCTACAAATTCGGGGTTTATTGTATAACGGACTCTGCCTGCTAACAGTGTTAATTTTATGCTATTAAATACACAGTCAAAGTCCAACGTGAAATAAAGTGTCCGAGTATTAGAATAATATATGGACTTTTATACTTGATGGATTTTTAGATTATTTAATGAGGCCTTGTCTGTTACTGAAATTTTATAGCGTTGACTCTGATGCAAATATGACAATTTACAGCGACTAGGTAATTAAATGAATGTAGGTGGTTATGCCACTTACTATTTGAAGGTAGGCTCCTGATATTGTTCCTGAAAGTTGGGTAAAATCATAAAAACATCAGCCAGAGCAAGAGGTTTTCAGAATGACATGTTTTAAGGATTTCATTGGCTGACAATACTGGAACTTATAGGGCATTCTTATAGACTGAAAATATCCTGTGGGCTGAAATGGTAAGGTTCAGTAATGTGGTATTAGTGTGTACCTTAGACGCCTCCAACAACATAGAAAGTAATTAATTAATAGCTGCATAAATTATCTGTTCTATGAATTTAGATGGTTTGTCATGTTTATAATTCGTACCAATACTATGGGATATATTTATGTATCGGAAGTCAAAGTACACTCATTATTAAAATTCAAAGTATCATGTAACTGATAGATAAACAGACCCAGTATTCTCATCATTTAACTAATTTAGACGCTTCAACATAACAGCAATTCTTTCAACAAGTAAACATTTTGAAAAAAACTCTTCCAAAGTGAAGACTGACCAGGACTTTGTTTTCTGAGTGGTAAGAGTCCACAAATCTTCATTGAATAAATTACGGGCTTCATCTCATCATAAAACTCAGCGGCAGCTACCTCCTCTGCTTCCGGAACTATGACAATTACTTCGTCTTTATGCATCGAAGTTTCACGAAGAGGGCGCCATCGTATGGGTTCCGGCAGGTCGCATTTCTGGTCATTTGCCATTTCAGACCCCATTCGTTTGAGGTACCTCGCTTCCAGAACTCTGAAAAATAAAAATTAATTCTGTTGGTGTTAAAAGGGAATTATTGTACTGTCGTTCTTGAACTTAGGCCATGGAAAGTGGAGGTAAAGTGTGTGAGAAGAATTCTTAATTTTTGGTAGACACTCAGTCAGCTGCAGACATTACAGGGATGTGACAATTAGAACCTGCCTAAGTCAAGGAGGAAGTGGGGAAGGTACAGCATACAGTCTTGTATCTACTTCATGGCCGTACCCAACATTTTGTTTGGAAGAAGTAAGGAGCACTGAAAATATCTCATGAAAGGTTGGAAACCAATAGAGATCAGAAACATGAATTTCCTGATTAGAATCCTGACATGTTAAAATCGGAGCTAATCTATCCCATATTACGCAGTAATTATAAAGGTATGATTTATTGGTGGACTGTGTCAGGCCATGTAATACATGATTCACACAATTTTTACTCAAAACCAAGCAATGTGATTTTTTGAGAAGGAAGAGACTCTGGTCTTTTTAACATTGCCCTTCTTAAAGTTAGAAAGGCAACAACTATGGGTAGAATTTATATCAGAATGAAGTAAACACCTGACATGAGGGGATCTCCACTGTTGGCACTCCGTTGTGCTACGTATAAACTCCACTGAAGAAAAATATATTTTCTCCTGTCGGCACAAGATTTAAATAGCATATACATTCCATTAAAATAAAGACAGAACCAATTCAAATTATGCCCAAGGTACAATGGAAACAAATCATAACCAGGGTACAATCGAAAACACAATGGGTCTACTGCATATCACAAACAAAGAAAAACACATAAACTCAACAGAAATTTCCCGTCTACAACCTCAGCAAATAGGCCCAACAACTAAACGACAGCCACACAATCACCCAGAAACCAAATTCATTTCATAATACAGGAAAAGGCACAATAGGCTGAACACATTCAAGAACACAACTAAATAGGCAACGCGATCAAAGTACCACACTACAGTACCAAACAACATGAAGGCGGATAAAAATATAACTTGTAAATTCAAAACGAAACAACAACAACAACAAACAAAACTAAACCACATAAAGAACCGAGACGACAACTACTGCCAGAACAGGTACCACTAGTAAAACAAAAATAAAACACTATAAGGAACTGCAGACAAGAAAACATAACCTCGAATATATTTAGGAAACTATAACGAAAACTACAATTCACAAAATTCAGCGGAACTAGCACTACAGTCCTGCGTTTTAAAACACACATCACCTGAAGATAACCTACACAGGTCGAAAAATGTCGTAATTTTTATGTAACTATTTAAGATACAAAAAAGATTGTTGTGCCGACTGGAGAAAGCGCATTCTCTTTCAAATGGAATTGAAAATAAAGTCCCCTCATATTATGAAGGGACTTTATTTCATGAAAACTTTTATATCATGAGCAAGAAGAAGACAACGTGACAATCCCACCACATTAAAAAGATCATCAATGAAAATGTTGAAATGAGTGGGCCCAGAACTGATCCTTGTGGTACACCAGATGACACTGCATAAGGCGTAAAAAGAGCTCCACAGGAACGGACATGTGATATTCTGGTTGTCAAGTAACTAGGACGCCAGTTTAAGTAGCGAGCACATAGTCCGTAATCATTAAGTTTTCGAAGCAGCAATGCATGCGAAACAAGGTCGAAAGCGTTGCTGTAATCAAAAGAAATGGAATCGAATTGAAGCTGATAATAAACCAGAGGTGTCATAAATTAAAGATATGTAAGAAGTTTGGTAACAGTAGGTTTTGATTTGATAAATCTAATAATAATAATAATAATAATAATAATAACCATAATTATAACAATAAAGCAATGATAAGAGAAGATAAATTAGCCATACTTAAACCACAGAAAAAATTATTAATTTCGTAGTGGCTCTGTTAAAATAAATTCAACGTCACTAAATTAGTCCCATGGATTGAAATATTTTAGGCTAGAATTATTCCAGTTCATATACTTAAACAAAATGATGGACTGGCATGTGTAATATCAATAACGCTCGCAACATTGTTATGGAGAAATGTACATACCAGTTTATCCCTTTAATTGCTATAGTGCTGCCTTAGCCTGTCAGTCACTGTACTTGAGCGTTACATGTCAATATCACGTATATTGTTTGTTTATTTTTAAAGTTGAGAATCACTAAATTATTCAACGACGTAAGGCTAAGTCACATCGCATAATTTCTTACGACCTAATTAAGTGCAAGATAATTGCTATCTGACGTACTTTTACGTACATAACGACATGAAAAATTACGCTATGTTCCTTATTACAAATTCATGTACGTCTCACTGTCTTTCACATTTCACACGGTTACCCTGCAGATGTTTATGAAGTGAATGATCGATACGCCTACACAAAAAAAAAAGGTGTGGGAGTCTTCAGGATGTGTTCTACTCTGAAAAGAACATTGCTATGTGTAAACAGATGCGTTGTTAATGGATGTGTTAACAGGAAACCTGCATTCAGATATTGAAGGACAAACGCATCAGATAACTTGTGCACTGATACCATATACCGTGGATCAAGGAAGGTAAGAGTAAGGCACTATCACTAGACCCAAAATGGTATTCATCAGATGAAATAAATCGATTGGAAAGGGATTACTCCATAATGTAGCAGCAGACTTCCAGCATGTGCTATTTGCAGTAGCACATTAAGATTACTTTCAGTGTGTTTATAATTTATGATACCATTATGAGACATTATGGTGAAGCTCGGAACCACCTAATAACATTTAGGGAAAGTCTCGCATTGTAAGAAGATAATCAGAAGTTTACGCGATGATGCTAGGTCACAGACGGACAGGCGGACGGAAGGACGGACAGACACAACCTGCAGTGTTTTTTTTTTTACTTTGTAGGAACATACAAATTTGATTGGAACACAGGTACACAGGGTAGATATACGTACCTCCTTAGAGCAAAACCATGCAATGAGAACTGCAGTTTGCAAAACAGAGGATTGGCAGATGCTTTCCTTGCTGTTACATCGTTCGCTGGAAGCTGTGCTCATTTATTGCTAATATAAACTTCCTGTTATTGGAGATATTTAGAAATACCGTATTATACATGGTCTGACACAAAAAAAAAAAAAACAAGACTAACCCTATAGCTCTGGAACCAAGAGTGGGGGGATGAAACAAATATACGGCTATGGAACATGATCTGTCCTGTCACAGTGTTACAAGTTTCAGCTCGATCGCTTCACTCAATACAAGTTGACGCATCTTCAAATATAGGCGTGTTTTTACCCTCGGACGGAAAATGTCGGACTGCAAAAGTGAACAACGAATTAACATCAAGTTTCTTGTTAAACTGAAGAAATCCGCGACGGAAACTTTTCAATTATTGACTGAGGCTTATGGTGAAGATTGCATATCTCGTGCACGCGATTTTGAGTGGCACAAACGATTTTCGGAAGGCAGAGAAAGCGTGAAAGATGATGATCGCCCAGGCCGGCCACGCACAGCTGTTAACGATGACAACATTCAGTAGCTGAGAAAGTTAATTTGGATAGGGAAAGTGTTCGATGAATTCTAACGGAAGAATTGAACATGACAAAGGTTTGTGCAAAAATGGTCCCAAAAATTCTGTCAGATGAACAAAAAGAACGCCGCCAGGAATTGTGTTCGGACCTTTTGCAACGCATTGGGGATGAACCAGAATTGTTGAATTCGGTCATTCGCCAGACCTCGCTCCCTGTGACTTCTACCTCTTCCCAAATATCAAGTCGGTGCTCAAAGGGACCCATTTTTTATCGGTAGAAGATGTGAAAGTAAAAACGACGGAGATCCTCAACAGTCTGACAGAAAATGACATGCAGAATTGCTTTGAACGTTGGCAGCATCGTATGCAGCTGTGTGTTAACTCAGAAGGGAACTACTTTGAAGGCGATCGTAGTTTATTTGCTGAATTTGTCAAACAGAAATAGTTACAGACATAGTCTCGTTTTTTTTTGTGTCAGACCTCGTTTAGTATAGTCATCCCTGTATGCTGCCTGCGGCCAGAGTTGTTGGGAACGATGCAGAAAGGAAACAGAAGATGGCGGTAATATGTAATACTGGAATTTATGCGTCCACCTTTGGCGAAAAATTTCATAGCGCCCCTCTAAGCAGCAGCACCGTTTAATGCATACTGTTATCCTATCAAGTGCAGTACTTTTTATAAATGTGACTGTCTATCCAAAAGTTATTTAAATGGCGTGCATATTCTATGAAATCGTGATTTCAAAATGTCCCTCATTAGCTACAATGTGTAAGGTTGGTCACAGTAAAATAAGCTTCTTACTGCTTGACCAAGTATGATGTTCACAAGTGCAACAATTTATCCTTGCAACGTCAATGGACTTCATGCTACTAGATATCTTTAGACATGTGCCATTCCGGTACCTTACGTCTATGAGCCCATATTGGTTAGGCTCGTCAATGCTATTTTTTCTTGGTGCCCAGAAGACTGATTGTGATGTTGGGCTCCAGTAAAACTGCGTTCATCTATGTTTGAGATGATCAGAAGTAGAAATCGCAGGATGAAGGTGGCGTTTCGCTCGGCGTTATTTTGAGATGAAATTTTTAAGGCCAGATGGTAACGGGACTTTAAATGGATCGGAGTTTTAGCGGGCTGAAAGTCAGGTGGTCGGTGTGACATGCGGTTAGTCGGTCTGCCTAGCTGAATGGTGTGGCTTACATATGGTAACTGGATCTGATTATTTCCAGGTAGCTGAACTTTGCGTACGTTGTTATTTTGCCGTGATAGCAAGGTCAGAAGCTTACAAACCTTAGCAACCATGGCGCAATCTACAAAACTTATTCATAGTTACTCAACATATTTCTCGCACTTTTCATGTCGAAGTATTGTTCAGTTGGCAAGACAAATAGCCCCATTACGCCGACAATATTCTGTTCAATACACAAAGTACTAAACCGTTAAGAGCTAGTTCAAATATATAGCAGGGACATTGTTGACTTCATTGTAGATTAACATGTGTAGTACTGACCCAATTACTTGCCATCTGAGCTTCTTAACAATGTACATAGTTGTAGTCGGCATTGCGTGGTCGTCGCAAGCATCACATCGGAACGGCCAGGCAAAGGCACGTCTTAAAAATTATTCTGCTGGAAGTACCTCCATAGCTTCATTCAATATGGGCGTTTTTGAAACAGAGAGAAAACGACTGACGCGGGGTGCGCAGTTCTTCCGTCTTAGTAGCTTACATCTTCACTCCCACGCCACAAAGAATAAGCGACGTGGAATGCGTAGCAACTTCTTTGAAATGACACTTAAATGAGATAAGGAAACACTACCGCAATGGCAGTAATTTATTGAGTGTACAACTATATCCAGAGATGCAGTCATGGGTGATAAGACGTTATACATTATGGTTACAGTTTAGTCCATACGCCAGTACTGTTTATCACAAAATTAATTTGATGTCATAACAACATAAACTTTAAAAACTAGGCTCTAAGAACCCATCGGACTTCACTCCACACTTCAATCTCTCGATCTACTCCGCTAAACTTTGGCATCCGCACATCTCCGTAGTGCCTCAAGCAAATTGGGTCTTGTACACGCATCCTTAAAATGGAAAGACGTGCCGGCATCTCAATTGTGCTGCGCCCCGAGATATGAAGTAGGGACATTCGCAACCAAAATGCATAACCAGATCGGTTACAGACCGGTGTTAGTACACCTAGCTACATCAAATGTCCTTTTCGACTTCACACACATCTTGAGGTTAATGTCCGCATGTCTTTACACAAAATTTGCGACATTCTGTCCAGAAAGGAATTTGAGGTTTTCAGTACGGAAAAATTTATACCGTGCTTTTCTGAGTTATGAGTACATGTAGGTTGTTTCTATTTAGTATCTGCAGAAGAGTAAATAACTTCTTACATTGCAGTATTCTATGCTTCCGTTTACCAATAAAATGCATTTAGTTCCTTCTTCTTTAATTACATTTCAGGCCTTAAAATTCTTAAAATTCTATTTTAGGTGCTTGAAATTTGCTAACAATTTTCTTTTTCTTATCATAATTTCCGCTGCCATATAAAATGTGAAAATTTTCATTACTTTACAAAATTTCAAATTTGATCCTTTCCTTGTTTAGTAAGTAATTCATGCTTCCTTTTTCCACTTGTTTTCTCCGGCTTCATACAACAGTAGTTTTGCCGTCTCCGGCTTCATACAACAGTAGTTTTGCCGTCTCCGGCTTCATACAACAGTAGTTTTGCCGTCTCCGGCTTCATACAACAGTAGTTTTGCCGTCTTCAGCTTCCACAATAATTCATTTTAAGCCCAAACTGTGCTAATAATGTGCTTAAATTTTCAGCTCGCAAGACTTCGGCGACGATTTGTCAGCCCGAAGCCAACTGCGAACTTGGAGAACCGGGATATTCTTTCCAGCGTAGCTCCATTCCAGCTGGTGTGGCCTATATTGCGTCATTAAGCCTCCTCCCCCCAAAAAAGCTGTAAATACATAAGGGTAGGCTTCTTCCTTTCTGTCATTTTGATGTTCTGTTGATCGTCCAACACACTCCTTCATAAAGTCAGTAAATACAAATATTAAAATACAAGCAGTATTTCGCAGATAAACATTTATCAACACTGCAGCATGTTTAGACCACAGTAGCCATCATTAGCAGGCTAAGCAGACAGAAAGTGTATAATTTTATAAGGAATGTTCATTGTTAAGTTTTATCGAATTCCAGTAAGTGAAGTGTGAAACGAAGCACAGAACCAGTTAGACATGTAATTCTATTTATGAATTTATGTTTTATGTACAAGAAAAATATTCTAATAGTTTATGTTTCAGTTTCCAACATAGCTTTGTAGATTAAACGACACTGTAAGAAAAGCAACTCAGATTACAGGGTAGACTGGTTTGTTGATAATAAATAATTGATTGTAAATCACGTAGATGGAAGCGGTTTTTGCCTTATTTAACTTACTATCCCGACATTTGCTCAGGGGGACTGGGGAAATCCACGAAAACTTCATTCCGTATGGTTGGTGTTTCGACCGAGATTGGTTACCGAGGTCCTTTCGCATAAAACTGAAGACCCTTACCGCTCGAGTCAACGTGTTCCATTTTTCACTTTCCAAAAGAATTTATTGGAACTCATGTTTTAAATATAAATGCTAGTGGAATCCAGGGAATGCAGAACAGAACATTACACTATGAAAGTACTGGAAAGTAGTCTCTGTTAAACACGTATCAGTCAACATTATTTAATTATGGCGTTAAACAATTCGCAATATTTCTTCCAAAATACGTATTCACATTGCGGGTTTCTTTTACAGGATTCACAACTGACATTTCGCGAATATGCTTAGCATGTCGACACAATCTGATACAATGTTCTACAGATCACAGAAGGTCTTACACATACCACAACAAGACCAGCACGTTTTTCGGAAAATGGACACGGCGAGGAGGATAAAACAGTTAATGGAAAACAGTCCCATCCGTAGGGAAGCCAGATTCGTACTCCTGATGCTCCATTTGCTAGGGGTGTTGCCACTTCAGACTTCTCCCACCACAGGTATCAAGCGTTCAGTTGTTACAGTGGCGTGATTACGTAGGCAGCCTTGGTGTGAATGAGATGTGAGAAGTAGTACAGGCAGATTCCAAAGGCGTTCTTCGTAGTTTCGCATTATTCATTGGCCTTGTTGTGTATTGATTTCTGATAATATTCTTATTTAGTAAGCGAGAAAGACGTCCCTGTCCAAGCCATTAAGGCATATGGCGGGGGGGGGGGGGGGGGGGCGCGAGTGAAAGTAAAGCTCCATTCATTATTAATCTCGGCAATAGATGGAGTGGTCAGTTTCACGCCCCGGCTGCTTTACCACCAGGCTTAGCCCCAGAATCCACTAAATAGGAAGCTGGGTTGAATATGGTTACTGCTAATAATATTACTAGGACTAAGGAAACGTGGAAGGAAAAATCCATGCGGTACACATACAAATCAGAGTTGCCATTACTCGATATGTTGCCAATACTAAATTTGACTGAAATTCTTCATGCAGTTTCAGGGACGAACCAACCTATTGAATGTACAATACGAAATATCCATCTTGTGTTCCCTTTATTCAAATAAAAAAGATGTAAGTGATGCGCAATATGATTTTCATGTGTTTGTTTTTGAGGTGAGACTGAGATGAAGATATTGTCACCCATAATGCTATACTCCGCAACGGTGGTGGGTCTAGTGACTGCTGGCACGCTGTTCATGATGCATGACAGGTACAGGCGCATGATGCACGAGAGCAGCTCTTTTGGGGACAGAATGCTGGAGACCGCATGCATTATATTCTTCATACCTGTGATCCTGGTTCCTTTCACTCACTGGTATGAATGCGGGAAAAAAGCGAGATTCATAAACAGCTGGAAAAAAATGCAGGTGAGACACAGCTGAATGAATTATAACGGATGGATATTGTATTGCTTAACCAACCGTCAGAGATATTTCGAGGATGGCAAAACCACTATGTTTGAAGTATGTCAACTTTGTGATGTACAGACCGCAGATATGCCGGATGCTTTAGAGAGTTCTTGTGTGAAGTAATTCCACGGAGAACGTCCTTTTGGAGAAGCTATTATTTCGTTGATAGTCAACAAATTTCTTCCGTCATATAAAAACCGACATTTCATTAGCGTTTTCATAAGCGCCCTTCACCCCCCAATGCACCAGATAAATCCAGCCCATTGTGTCAGTTCTATATGTTATGAAATATTGGATCACAGAATAATGAAGCAAGATGACTTGCAGTGGAAATAATCGTGGCTTCTTTTAGGATATTATTGAGAAGAATTGAAGAAAACCGCAAACTAATTCAGTACCTTACGCGAGAATAAAACTCACTATGAACCATGCCAATGACTGGAATATTTCTGCACATGTGTACATGCTTCTTTGTAAGCTTCCAGCCCCTGACTTAGCTAAAGAAGCAAAGCAGCATACGTGAAAATTTAGGTTTTCACGTCGGTAAATCTTTCAACTGTGATCTTTCGGATTTTGGCACCGTATAGTCTTGTTGGTGTTCAACGATATTTCGATTCAAATGCGGCTTTCATCTGTAGGCTTGAAGATGGGGGTATTAGGTTCCTCCAAAACGTCGGTAAGCATAAAAATGCATGTCACAATTCAGAAGACTAAAATCTAAAAAAAGGGCACTCAACGTAAGAATTTTCCATTTTACAGATCAGAAAAGAAATTGAAAATGTAGGTTTAAATAGTACCAGTCGAACTTCGGAATATTACGGAATATTTACTTGATAAGCTTCAGGTTATTGCTTACACTTTCCAAAACAGCTACCTCGATTAATTTCATCTTATTTACCACCACCACTCAATAACATACGGCATGGCAGTAGTCAAGCAGTGCCTACAGTGTTTAGGCTACAGCCATAAAAAAATCCCGTGTGGTAGGTCTATCTATCTCTTCGGCATAATTACCGACAGCACAAGCCAGTGTTTTCCTATGCTGTAGTGTGTGTGATGTAACAGATCTCTTGATGAGCTGATTCCCATCCATGGGGTAAAAGAAACTAGAACAGCGAAGTTGCTTTTGTGCAACTTAGAAGGCATATGAGTAATACGAGTTATAGCTCCACTCTTTCTTCACCTCGGCATTGGATTGACGTGAGTGGTCAGATTTAACCCCCCCCCCCCCACCGGCCTCTTTACTCCCGAGAAAAGTGTCGCCGGTACCCACTGAATAGGAGGCTGGGTGGTACCCAGTGCCAGCCTGGAAGGTTTGGAGGAGCGAAATTTCTCTTTTCCCTGCCGGGAATCGAACCACGAGTCCTAGTCAGTATACTAATTATGCTGTCCGGACTTCCATTGATTCATACCAAATAAGTTAACTGATTAAATTAGGTGGTCACATCTACACCGTAGAAGATGTGTTAAACAGGGTCGAGTAAAGAAGCAATGAGGGAAAAGAAAGAGAAGGATTATTAAAAAAAGAAGGGAATAAAGGAAAGAGAGAAATAAAAAACAAGGAAAACAAAAAAATAGAAAGAACGAAAAAATGAAAAAAGAAAGAAAGGCAAAGAAAAACAAGATAGACGCCAATGACATACAACTGCAGAAAGGCAATCAAAGGAAATGACGACAGGAAGAAAACTTAAGGAAATGGAACATGATAGGAAATGTGCGTATAACGTAACACTAAGGCGTGCTCACATTTTCGCCCTCATTACCCGCAATGTAAATCGTGTCTATGTAGCGCCATATTACGTTCACGTTAACGGGTTGTTGGCTGTCTGGCTCTGCTTTTTTTCTTGTACTTATCCGGTAAAGGGCGAGATATGAACATAAACGTACATAGGTCCTTCAAGTGAAGTCTGTTATTTTTGTACGACAAAATTCAGTAAAAGTTCCCAGTTCCAACTTTACACAAATCCGTCTGTCGGGAATCGAGTTGTTCCACGCAGGCAAAAAGACGGACGGATGGACAGACAGGGCGCAGCTTTTCGCAACCTTTGACGAACGCGACTAAAATTGGAACACAGAGAGAAAAACGAAATAGAAATTTAACTTGGCACGAGCCGCAATAAAGACACCACCGTGTGTGATTTCAGATCGAATTCCAGAACGTGACCGGCAAACAGCTAATACTTGACCTCACCAGAGCGACAAGGAAGGTGAAGGTGTCAGTGACGCTGATCGTTTCCGTGCTGACGACGCTACTCTTCGTAATGCAGCGCGGCTTCACGTGGTGGCAGGGCCTATGCTTTGCATACTGTGTCTGCCTGAGTGTCATCACAACGGGAACCTGGGGTACTCTGGGCAAAGCGCTGGAGCTGATCGCGCAAGCGATCATGACGGAGCTACAGCTGGTGAGAGATCGCGCACTGAAACCACTAATTCTAAGATTTTATGAGAACTAAGAAAAATATACTACGTGTATTTTGAACAGGAATTTTTGTTTGTCGTTTCCTGCTGGGTACTAAAGCATGAAATCTCGCAGGGACTAAATGGTTTATAATGGGCATTACTCCTTTGTCCCTCTTACTTTTACGGCGTTCAAACCTTTTAAACTTAAATGTTGCTATATATATATATATATATATATATATATATATATATACCACCTTATTTAACATTAAAAAAACTGTATATTCTTCCCACAGAATTTACGTATCTCTTCTTATCAAGAACAACAAAATTTGTTGACCAAGTTGCCTTGGCTTAGAATACGATGACTGCGCACTCAGTCCGCACAATAGCCAATAACGACTACAGTGATTTCCTCAATACACAATCAATCGGTCAATCAAAGATTGGTTCTCTGAATGAACTAATCAATTTCTTAATCAACAGTCACATAGTAAATATATTAATTGCATTAATTAATTCCTAACTCAATCAACAATCAATCAAGCCATAGACCAACCAGTCGATTACTGAAAGATTCTTCCAATAATTAATCCTTTACCAAGTCAATAAATCGTTTACTTATTCAACTTCTTACTTAATATACTGATCAGTTCACAAATTGGTCAGTAAATAATATATCTGTAAATTAATCACAGTTTTTACTGAACCACAAATCCATCATTGCTACTCGATCATGCCTTTCACTCAGTCAATCAACAGTATTTTACTTGATCAGTCCTGCATATTGGTCAATTGGTACATCCCTCCGTCAATAAATCGATTAATCAACAGGATAGACAATTTAGTACAACGTTATATTGTGGCGCGTTCGCGTAAGCATTGTTGCCAGGGAAACGCAACAATAGTTCCTTTTTATTGTTGTTGGCGTGGATGGTGCTGTCAACATATAAAAGTGTTCAGCGTGGCCACGGAAATGCAACAGTGGCCTCCTTTTGCACTGTTGTCGAGCTATAAATCATTTTGTACTGCTGTTAACAATAAGTACCTATTAAATGTTATGAGAGTGTGTCTTATTCTTGCCTTAGTTATCCCGTATGCAAATCAATTCTTTTCTGCACCGTATTATGTCATTTGTGGCCTGTCTGGCTCTGTTATATTTTTCCACACTATCTTATAAACGATACGATTTTCGGGGAAAAAATTATGAATACAAAATGTGTTTTAATTTTCTCTACAACGTTTGTCTGAAACATTTCTTATTCTGCGAAGAATTCAGCGAGACATTTCGCAATTTTGCGAGTCGCGCCTAAAGCCGGGATTAGACGGCGCGTGGCTCGTCCAGTGACATGACGTCACTTGCTCGGCCAACAGATCGGAACAGAAAAGACAATCTGGCTGCACGACGCGGCGCAGCTCGACAAATGGCCTACCAGCGGCCTTGCTCGGGTAGGTTCGGCTCGGCTTGTGGAATAGGTCGTGTTGTTCTATGAACTTAAAAATGTCCTCGTTTGACCACTCCATTCTAGCCAATACCAATTGTGGGACAGAAACTTTCACTCTTCGCGCACCCCGACAGCAGAAAACAAAGACCAGACCTAAGTGTATACAGGTTGGACGAGACTGGCTTGGCGCGTAGACTGCAAGCGCCGTGTATCCGCAACACCTGCCCGTGCCGAGTCCCTTTGAGGCTCGTGAGAAAACCGCTTCTGAAGCCGGGATTAGACGGCGCGTGGCTCCGCTCGTTTTACGTCATAACTGACGTCACTGACAAAGAATCGTATTCAAACTCGCCGTGTAACCGGCCTGGCGCGGCGCGGAGTGTGATTGGTGGAGCGAGGCTCGTGGATCGCCTCAGAAGCGGTTTTCTCACGATCCTCAAAGGGACTCGGCGCGGGCAGCTGTTGCGGCTACACGGCGCTTGCAGTCTACGCGCCAAGCCAGTCTCGTCCAACCTGTATACACTTAGGTCTGGTCTTTGTTTTCTGCTGTCGGGGTGCGCGAAGAGTGAAAGTTTCTGTCCTACAATTGGTATTGGCTAGAATGGAGTGGTCAAACGAGGACATTTTTAAGTTCATAGAACAACACGACTTAATCCACAAGCCGAGCCGAACCTACCCGAGCAAGGCCGCTGGTCGGCCATTTGCCGAGCTGCACCGCGTCTTGTAGCCAGATTGTCTTTTCTATTCCGATCTGTTGGTCGAGCAAGTGACGTCATGTCACTGGACGAGCCACGCGCCATCTAATCCCGGCTTGAGGCGATCCCATGAGCCTCGCTCCACCAATCACACTCCGCGCCGCGCCAGGCCGGTTACACGGCGCGTTTGAATACGATTCTTTGTCAGTGACGTCAGTTATGACGTAAAACAAGCCGAGCCACGCGCCGTCTATTCCCGGCTTAAAACTAACCGATTTTCGCTCACTCGGTAGTCCATCATGTTTTGACTCGATTAATCACACACTCCATATATTTTCGCCTAATCATCCTTGTAGTCGATCAAACGAGTCAGACAACTAATTTATATATAGATAATCAAATCAGTCACATTATTCTTTGCTTCCTCAATCGCAATCTGATGTTAACGCTCCTTGCAGTGTGTGCAGGCGCGCACATGTCACTGCGCCGAAAGAGTCCGCCAGTTCAAGTCCTTGTGGCTCCAGCTCAGCGACTTGACGCAGGAGTATGGCAATGCGCTGGGTTTCAGCCGCGCATGCGATCTGCTGGTCTTCTTCGTGCAGGAGGTGCTCGCTGTGTACGGGCTTACATCAAATATGGAACGTGGCTTCGATGGCGTCAACTCAACGTTCGCTGTCAGCGCTGTTATGTTCACCTACGCCATATTTGTCATATGCGATGGCGGACAGTTGACTACTGAGCAGGTATCTCCATAACTGACCTTCTAGCTTAACTTTTTCACGAAGTTTGCACATGCTTATTTAGGCCTATGTTGTTACAAATGGATGGCGAAAATTACGAAACAGGAACGTCATAATTCATTCTGTTTGCTTAAAACTGAGATCAAAGAAAGGAAAATATGAGTAGAACATGCTGCATGCACGCGAGAAATGAGAAATGCATAAAAACGTAGTCGGGGAATCTAAGGGAAGAGTGTTTGCAACCTAATTTTTATCTGAGGATAATGTTAAAATTTATCTTAGGGAAAAAGGGCGTAAACTTGTAGACTAAATTAAAATGGCACAGGTAACTAATCAATGAAGTAATGACACTTAAAATTCCATAAAAGCAGGTGTGTAACAAATTTTGAATCAGGTGACCTACACACTTCATTTCATTAGTTAGCTGAATATGTTAATGAGCAAGTAACGGACTGACTTACTGGCATTGAGCAGGGTATTCTTCACGTCGTCCATTCTTCAGCTGATCAAGGAATTCCACATAGTTTATGCAACTCGGCACTTCAACAAACTCTTTAGAAATCTCATCACAGAACTCCGTTCTAAAGCCTTTCGTATATAAACAAATATATATATACTTTCGATCAACTGACCCATTTATGCCTTTAATTCCAGAATTATTTCTTTTCATGAGGTCATACAAATGAAATTTCTTAGTCTAAATTCTTGTGTCATAATAATCCCATTCGTCTGCAGTGACTGAAATTATACATAAAGAATATATGAGAACCAACTTTTGCATAAAGGGACTGCATACGTAACTTCTGACGTTGACAGTTGATCAGCGAACATAAAAATAATATAAGACTTGATAATGGTGAACCTTCCTTCATTCGTCGGCCAAACCACTTTCCGTTACGTGGATGTAGTGTCGAGTAATACAATTTTTATACACGATTTCCTTTTTAACTTGCAGCGTACACGTTGACAAAAGAACTGAGACAAGGTCAATATCAAATTTATTGTAAAACTCAAGCAAACTAGCAACGGAAACATTTAATTTGTCATGTGAGGCGCATGGAAAAGACGTCGAATCAAGAGCTCGTGTGTTTGAAGGGCACAAGAGGCTTTCAGGAGAAGGAAAGAACGTGGAAGTCTACGAAAGACGTGGCGGGCCTGTAGCAACGAAAATTGATGAATATATTGGAAATGCGAGAACAGATAATTCCTTCTTTTCCTTGGCGCAATAGCGCCTAGTGAGTCAGGGCCTCCTCATTATGGAGGCTTCACGATCACACTCAGACACATCACACTCGGTAGGACTCCTCTGGACGAGTGATTAGCCCGACGCAGAGGCCCTCCAAGCCTCCTCCAATTGGTACCGGGGCTTTTCCTGGGGATATAACGACCGGGGCCTGGCAATGACCACCCACCCCTATCTCGCGCCGAGGTTAGGACCGAGGAGAGCAATACCTCTACTTCTCCTGCGTGCCTTCATGGCACGTTAAAGGGACAAGTTTTACCTTTTGTGGACAAACCTTTTAGTAATCATATGCACTCTTCACTGAGATTCATGAGGACTAAAGGCTTAACAGAAAGCGTGAGAACAGTTTACTGTCCCCTGGATTTAATTTCTTTTCAGGTTGGAGGCGCATTCCAAATGAATCTACAAAAGTTATGTGATAAATTTCCGCAAGGCTGGAGCGAAACCAGATACGAGGTAAATTTATTTTACGTGGAATAATTAATTTATACGCACACTTTATATTGCACTTAATCTGGCTACGGTTCTCTATCATATTAATTTTATAATGAAAATACGGGTTGTTTTTTTATTTTGCAAGCAAAGTTTATTATTCTAAATAAAATTCCTGTCTAACCTTTGCGTAAAAACCACATTAACCGTAATTTTATGACATTAAAAGATAAGATATCGTCAAAAACAAAGTACGTTACAAAGTCGCTGGAAAAAATCTTCAATCATTATATCTCAGGTTACACTCAGAAGATCATGTCCCTAGGACAAATCGCATCATATGCCCATTTCATTCTACAAATGTCTGCCTTAAAAAGTACACACCAAATCTCTGTATATTCTCCTCCAAACTTAAACATGCTTAATTTGATATCATTAATAAGGCCAGTTGCACAACCATACAGAAGGAAAGGGAGAGGGTCTGCAATGGTCACCATGTTGTTTCAGTTTCGTTCCTGATTGTGTTTTCTCTGTCACAGATAACGTTGTTTCTGCAAACGATAACGTCAAATCCTCCTAAAATTAAACTATGCGGATTTGTGGAAGTGAATCGAGGGCTTATGGCATCGGTAAGAACTCAAGTTTTGTTTCAGACACTTTTGTATCTGAATTTCATATTCAAATCTACTCCTATCAGATGATAACGAGCCATGCAATGCAGGTACAGTTCGTAAACCAACTAGGTGTGGTTGCACAGCACGAGTGCCCCTCAGACAACATTAGGTACTTTTAGTTACTGACAATGAAAAGGGGCCCTACTGTTTCGAAATTAGTTGAACGGAAACTTTGTCGTAGTCAAGATCAGGAAATAATTTTCAGTGTGTACTCATTGAAGAAAATGGAAGCGGGGCAAGAAATACGAGAAAAACAATTGAAAGAAAGAGTGCCTTGTGTTGTGGTGTCCTATAGCAGTGTGCGGAGAACTGTGGCGGATGTCGTATAGAAGGAAGAGAGCCAAGAGCACTTTCTATCCCCTCGCGGAAACAGACAGGCAAGAAACCGGAAATATACGAGCGAGTTTGTCCTTTTCGACGTATGGTGAGTCAATTTAACCGTTCTGTAAAACAACGGCAAAATCTGAAGATGAACCAAGCATATATTGAAAGATAAAATTAACTTGGCTGTACTTTGCCTGTAAGAGAAGTTTACCTCAGTTAGATTTTAAATGGAAACGATCCTGTATCAGGGGAAAAATTCCCGTGATAACCATTTCTACAGACCGGGAAGGAGGACATGGATAGAAATTACTTTCATAGTGCAACAACAAAATCACGGCTTGCAATGACGGTGAAGGAGTTGACGTCACTGCTCACTAAAGATCAAGGGGTTGTTGTTGTTCATGCAGGATGTGAGGAGAGATTCATTCCTAATGTCCTCCTCATGTACAGTCCTGCTTCCAAAATGGCGACTGTTATAAAAATAAGTGACTTAAAGGTAAATTAATTCCCAACATTCCACCAACATCCCTTCCTGTCCACCACAGTGCTCAATGATGCCGCACCAACATCATCAGCAAGAAAACTTGATTTTATTGAATGGATAACAAGAAAAATTAATTTCTTTTGACAGAAACATGCTTAAGCCAGCTAAATTAAATTAGTTACTCTCAAGAACCTTACACTTTTTATGTCCTATTTATTGACATACACGTTTAGATTCTAATTGCTGCATCATCGTGATTGTCATTTATGGCAGATACATATTTAGATTGTACAAGTGTCAGATAACAGACTCCCTTTTCAAGATGTGGGACATTTGTGTACCTGTGCTGAATTTCCAAAGCTTAATGAGTTTTTCATATAAATATGTCATCATCTGTGGTATTACTTTCAAGTATTATTTTAAGCCTATATTAATACACAGGACGCAAATAAGTGTAAGGTTGACATCTTGTCAGTAAATGCAGATTCGGGTTCCATAAAATGCGAATAACTTCTTGATTAGCCGAGAAAATATTAGCCTCTCAAGAAGGGTTTTTAGCTAGTTAGTTGGGTAGTTAGCACACTGTTAATCTCCATGGCTCTTTATGTAGAAGGAATACATATGAAATGCGAAAATGTTGCTCGTAAGGAAGGAGGCATGTTTCTGGGATACGAGAACCAAATCCTACAATCTGATACATATCACTGACGTGCGTTCATAGAGCATGTAAATATGTCTGTGACCTAAGGAATGGTGACGTAATCCAAATACACATGTAAAACTTTACAGTGCATGATGTTGCTAAGCAATAAAACACACCTCGAAGAAACGAACTCAGCATGGACATCGGTGCCATCTGGAGGACTTGCATGCGAGAGCGAACTGTTGCTAGAAGACAAAGAGAATGCACACAGTATCGCCGAAAATGTTCAGATTTTGAACTCTTCTACTTGTTGGTTTTGAGCGACATGACACAGTGAATGGATCTGTATATATGGTACGTAAGTTAATAAAGGGACCAGCCAAAGACTGGGATATTCGAACAGGAGGGTTCGAATTCCTCTTTTTCACCACTTCCGTGGCCTGCCTGTTAGTCAAGTTTAGGCAGTCAGAAGCTGACCACTTACTTTTACTTTCTTCTAGCTCGGAAGTTAAGAATATGTGGAACTGTACCTTCATGCTCTTTTCACATTTCATAATGGCCTAGGGATTAGGCATGGGACTATTGTATTGGCGATCTGAATATATAACAATAACATGGTGATTGATGTATAAAACCCTGTATTATACAAGTAAATACTTGTGTAAGTGATGCTGGTCTTCACATTGTCATTGTTTACCACAAATAAAAATTTCCTCTGTACATGTGGGTTATAAAGCTTGTCCTAAAGAGTACGGAATCCTGGGATGTGACTCCGAAACTTTGGTACCTATCTACAAAGCTGGACGAAGTCGCATGCCAGAAGAATGCAATCTTTCATTACTAACTCCATTATAACCTCAAACTGTAAAATACCTTCTCTCGAACGAAATGTACGTTAATTTGATCGCAATGTGCTTTATTTTGTTTCAGCTCATGTCTGCCATGGTGACATACCTAGTGGTCTTGATACAGTTCCAGATGAGCTGGCAGCAGCACTGTCCAGCCGACCACACCACTAATCACTCTGCAGTTCTCCAAACTAGAACAAACAACCCCGAACGAAATCACACCGATCGAAGCATAAAATATAAGCAATCCAAAACCGTCATGAAATATCAACAAATCAAATTAGACAAATCCGTTACGAACAAAACCACAAGACTCTAAATAAATAAAGACAAAATCAAATAAACCCGTCATAAAACCTGCGTACAACACAGTAAGTGTTGCCTGACTTAAGAACCGCAATGCAGGCATTTCCTTTAAAATATGACATTTGCGAATTCGATCTAGAGATTCCGTATTATGGAGCACAGATGTTCATTAAATCGTGACGAAATTTCTATGATAATTAAACCGAGACCAAGCAGTTGGTTTCAGTATGTAAGTAGATGTAACAGAAGCACATCTGTGTTTGGATTTGACGATATTCCAGGTTATTCCAGAATATATTCTCAAACAATATACGGTGACAGCTGCATATAAAGAAACCGCAAGGGACCGACTTTTTTCTGTTGCAGACAGGTTCCTTTCATAGAGGTACCTGAAGTTTGGCAAACTATTCTGCTACAATTTCTTCACAAACATCGCTAGCTTCATCACGTGCTTCGTTAAATACAATTAGATGTCTCGTTCTGAAACTGTAGACTCATATATTTGAAGCCCTAAATTAATGTTTCCCCTGAATTTTAGCACTTATTTGCATGATCCTGTAACATTTTTCCAGATGTTGGAAGGATTCTGGCTCCCGCACTTACAGCTTACTCCCACACAATAGCGATCACTGCTATAGATATAAACAGTTTTCCTTAGTTTCCGTTTTATTGAATCATTATTACAATTTAGCCACTGATTTCTTATTTCCGACTTGGCTTTTAACTTTTCACACACTTCGAGTTTCCTACGTTAAACCTTGCCAAGATTTGTTCTACTGACACCTTGTCCTCTTCACTTTCTTCAGTCAGTTGAACTTCCATTTGAGATCAAGCGCTGTTCTTTCTTTGGAGGCCATGGCTAAGACCAAATAAAAAATTGAAAAAAACCTTTGAATATGTTACCATAACTTGTGTGGCTGCCTTTTTCTATGGGGGGCAAATCTTCCGCAACAAATCTAACTGTGCTGTATGAGTTGGAATTTGGAAATATTTAAGGAATGCCTCTGTTTGGGATGAGAAGTAGTGAGGTTTTGATTCCCCCAGTGTGTTTGTGCTAACCTACTCTAACGTGGCATTCAGTTCTTTGTGATTAAACCACTATATTCTGGATTGGTGCTTTATAAATTTCCATTTACTGACTTGTTCAACCCACAAACTTCGGAATCTTTCCGTCCAAACCCTCCCCCGCTCTTCGTTTGGCCTAACTTCACTTCCAAACACTATCTTTCACTGTTGAAACACAATAGAAAATGGAAAGGTACAGTCATGCTGGAGATAGAGTGCGAAACAAAATTAATTAAAACATGAAGAATATTTTCATCTAAAGTCTTGACTTCGATTTCCGTTTCCGCTTTAAAAAAATTTCCGTTTATTAAAGGTGATGGATGTCTGTCTCTTGTGAGTTTTGTGTGTTGTCAGGTAGAGGTTTCTGCGTCGGGCTGATCACTCGTCCAGAGAAGTCGTAGCGAGTGTCGTGTGTCTGAGTGTGATCGTGAAGCCTCGATAATGAGGAGTCCCTGGCCCACTACGGGCTGTTACGCCATGGAAAAAAAATAGCGAAGCTTAGGCTAGTATGATAACATCAAATAGTAGGGTAATTAGTGCATAAGAAATTGCAAGAGATATAATAGGAGGACTTCGTGGCTAAATTTGAAATAATTTACTATTTAAGCATTTGTCAGATGGGGACAAAGAAACAACTATAAGTCTCAACTGATGTCGCGGTCAACATTAGAACCGGTTACCTCTGGTGTGTAATTGAAAGCTTTAAAATTTCTCTTGCTTCTCGCATTTAGGTAGTTAAAACTGTTAAAACTGTCACGAATAATCAGTGAACTGGAAATTAAGAATTTTTGTGCTTCCGTTGCTATGCTTTGTGACAGGTCGTGCAAATGGACAGATTTTATCAAGAAAAGTTATCGGTGAATAATGTGGAGAGAATATCACAAGAGGATCCCAGAGACTGATAATTTCTAGGGTTTTCCTTGTCGGTGTATGGACTGTTATTTCACATGTCTATTTACTCGCTGTGGTTATCAAAACTTTCCTATTCCATTGAGTGTTGTGTTGCGGTTAGAAAATGTCAAACGAAGCAATAGTTCCCAGAAAATAACATACCATTCTACCACAAAACACTCTTACCTTTATGGAAACTATCTGAATTATTTAAAAAACGTTTGAGGAAGTCAAAGGCAAACATGCGAGTTACTTTCAAAAACGTTGTTAAGTTGCATCTGATGCGGTAGCAGAAACAGTTGCGCAACAAACGAAGCCCCACACAGTTGCCGAATCTCTTTAATTTACCTGTTTGTCCTGCGGTAGTGAGGAAATATTACACTTTCTAACGGCACCGTTCGAAGAAAGATTAAAGACTTCAAATGTAACCTATTGTTATACTTTCAAACAGCATATTTCTTAAGTATTTATATATTCTTGGCCACTATATAAAGTATACATACATCATATACTGCAACCAACAATGTACAAAAATTCGTGGATCGCAAATATATTTATTATTTATTTATCTTCTCCTACATATTTCGGTCCTCTCGGCTATTTTTCAGAGATACGATTATAATACTAAAGGAAGGTCCTCAAAACTTTTTCATTCTTTAATTACAGTAAAAGAAATAATCCTAATATATCAATGCAAGTAAAAGCAACACCAAGACTAAAAACATCTTATATAAATTAGCGTTTAAAATGTGTTGTTGAGTTAAAATTTTTAAACCTGACACAAATTAATTATTAGGAATCTCACTTGTTATACATCGCTGTGTGGATATATATATATATATATATATATATATATATATATATATACAGGATGTTTCAGGAGGAATGTTCATTAGGTTATTTTAAAATTAGGCCTATTTAATCCATGCATTGTAAACGAATGTTTTCATTTAATGTACTAATTAAATGCATTTAAAATACGTACTACTACAGTCACTTCACTCTGACATGTTTCTGCAAGACAATGCCATCTTCAGGGAGTATTTACATACGAAGCTTTAAACCGTCTATAGTAAACGGGAATACATCTATGAATTCCATAACCTTCAGTACATTCTGCTGCTAATACCAGTCAGTATGTGGATAAAATATGCAAATTTTATAATATATTTTACACATTATGTATGTCATAGCATATCTAAATAAACAATATATTTAAAATATATAAAATATAATTAGAAGCGAGACTCTGAGTCGTGGCAGTATACATTCAAATATCTACTGTGGTCCTCGATCCAATGCGGACTGTGTCCTGTAAATATACAATTTTAGTTACAATTTGAGGGGCAATATTTTCCAGAATATCTGTTATAAAGTAGGCTATATATAATGTTTAGGACTCATTCTGTATGACAAGTTGTGTGGCGTGTACAGAAGGCAGCTGAGTACTAGTCAGTCTATAGGTACTCGTAACAGTACGACTGACATGTTGAGTCTGCGCATAGTCATCCTGTATCTTTCGTTATCGTGAAGAGTGGCATAAGGGCAGGGGAACTGTTCATCGATCAATAACCCTTTTTGTTGCTAAGTCTGCATGTGAAGGCTTTCCCAGCAGTTCAGTCTCTGGCCTTCACTGCATGATTTGATCAATGTCATTTTATCCTCTACGGTACCGTAGTCATGTCTATTTTTTAAGATTCGTAACGCATAGGCCTTCACATGCAGACTTAGCAACAAAAAGAGCTATTGATCGATGAACAGTTCCCCCGCCCTTAACCCACTCTTCACGATTACGCAAGATACAGGATGACTATGCGCAGACTCAACATGTCAGTGGTACTGTTACGAGTACCTATAGAATGACTAGTACTCAGCTGCCTTCTGTACACGCCACACAACTTGTCATACAGAGTGAGTCCTAAACATTATATATAGCCTACTTTCTAACAGGTATTGTGGAAAATATTGCCCCTCAAATTGTAACTAAAATTGTATATTTACAGGACACAGTCCGCATTGGATCGAGGACCACAGTAGATATTTGAATGTATACTGCCACGACTCAGAGTCTCGCTTCTAATTATATTTTATATATTTTAAATATATTGTATATTTAAATATGTTATGATATACATAATGTGTAAAATATATTAGACAATTTGCATATTTTATCCACATACTAACTGGTATTAGCAGCAGAATGTACTGAAGGTTATGGAATTCATAGATGTATTCCAGTTCACTATAGACGGTTTAAAGCTTCATATGTAAATACTCTGAAGATAGCATTGTCATGCCGAAACATGTCAGAGTGAAGTGACTGTAGTAGCACGTATTGTAAATGCATTTATTTGGTACATGAAACGAAAATATTGCTCATTATGTTAATTTACATCGATATACATGAAGTTGAACGGTTACGGAGATAATGACGCCAGAAAAATGTGGTCTTCTTGCGGTTCTACGTACCGTATCTGGTTTAACATCATGCGTTATCCGTTCACTGCACAGGTCAGTCCATGAGCCGATAGCCAAGCCAAGTCATGCGGAGTTGAGTGTGCTATATAAATTACTTGGAATTATATGGACGATTGTTATGGAAGTATTGCAAGTTTTTCTTGCTTAATCAATACCTTTCTGTGACTCAGATGTTAATTAGATATTAAGTACAGGTGTTAACATTACAAAAACTACAAACTTCTCCCCATTTTAATGTGTACTTGGTAATCAATGGATACATAACAATTCTCTTTCTTTAAAACTTTTCTCGCCATTTTGTCCGTAACCTTTCAATTCAGATATAGGTCTTTCTGGTTATATCGACGTAATTGAACATAAGAAACATTCTCCCGACATATGGCAGATATCTTCTGAAACATCGTATACATATCGACAACTTTCATGTTCTAGTATATCGTGAATATGTGCTTTCAGGATTTCTATATCCGAATGTCTTGATGTTAGTTGTATTTTACTATTGATATACAAATACGTATGACACACTGTTTGAAGATTGTCATTAGACATGCAGGAAATTCTTGCAAATACATTTAAAACACCAGACTCTAACCTGCAAAGTGACTAATTGTTTCTGAAACAAAATTCTTAAAGTATACTCGTTTGATTCTTGAAAATGAAAAAAATTAGTCTGTTTATGTACCGCAAAAAATTCCAAGAAAAACAAGGAAAGTGTTAGAGGAGCGTTTCTATTTAAAGATGCTGTCACATGCTAAAACTATACAGCATCGATTACAGATAAGGGAAATATGAGTATGGAGCATATGTGGTAAACTACTGGCAAGGGAAGATTGATGTGCTCGGAGAAAAACCACTCTCCATGCTACTTCGGCCACCATAAATCCTACGTCGACTGGCTTAGGCTAGCAACTGGGCTCTGCGGTGACAGAAGAACAAGATAAAGTTTACACTTTAACCTATTTCGAAGAGCTGGAATTTTCAAGCGAGTCGAATGTAGGAATAGGCAGTGACAATGTTGCATCGATGGTAATTTGTACAAGGTTCAGTGTCGCTTATAAAAGAGCAGAAGGCATGAATAAGGAATATGCGCGGTTTTCAACATAGGAAATCACTTGTTTAAAAATACATAAGGGAGGTCTTGTAGTCTGTATCAAACCAGACTCTAGGAAGCTTAGTTTTGAGAAATCAAGTTCATTAAGCACGCTTCTCGTAAAGAGCTTTGCAAAGCAAGATATTCGCAAGAGGAATATATTTCATTTTACATACAAAAAAAAGTGAAGTTTCTCAAGCGAGATATTGGTTTTTGTGTATGAACTTAAGAAAAATGCTGTTTTTTAACAGAAGGAAATATTGACTTTTGTGAATATATTCGATGAAATTTGGCTCTCCAAATTAGCATATTTGGCACAAATATTTAGGCACGGAATTGTGTAAACAATACCATGCAAGAGGTTCCTGAGAGCTTCCTGACCTCCAACCACAAAGTCCTGGCACTGCAGCGCAAACTAATCGCAAAGAGAAAAGCAACTATAGGACAAAATGTCTCAACATATGGGTCGCGACCCAAATTTGAGTCGCGAAGCTATTCTGTGTGGGTCACGAAATAATTATTTGCATAATGATTTTAAAACATATACGTTTATCTTAATTTCATTACCTCACCAAAGTCACACATCCGTTACACCTATTTTTGCTTTTTATACCCATCTTTATTTCTGTCTCCTGAGGTTGAAAGAAAAAACCGTGGCTGTAATCTGGGCCGCGGCTCAAAAATTTTGAGAAACGCTGTCATAGGAGGTGATTTTCAAATGTTTCCACTGAAAAAAAGTAATATGTCACAGAAATGTATCCCCTCCTAGCAGAACATTCTTCAACCCTCGAGCACCGCCTCCAGCAATACTTTCTACCTTCAGCTACAGTGCACTATGATTGCGTAAGAAGATCCTTCGCAGCAATGGCAAATGATTCTGAAGTTTCAAGCTTCTCCGAAGAAGAAATGTCAGCATCTACTTTAACAGTTTGCACTATTCAAGTCTAAAATTTTGAGGTGTAACGTAAAAAACTTCTCCAGTTTCTTCAGGGATGAATATTAAAAAATTTAAGAAAGATTGGGTAAAATTCTGATATCGTTTTAAAAAGATCTATTTATGTGTGCTGGTATTTTCGGCACTTGAAAACATAAAACGCACAAAAGGGAAAGCATTCTCTGTACTGAACACGGGATGAAGATACGCACATCAAACACATGCCCACATATCACTGCCATTTGCAGACGAGATTTCTCTCTTCTCCAGTGTGTCTGACATGAAGCTGACAGCTAACTTCCTTCGAGTGCCGCCGTTAAGAACAGGTGGATCTAAGCCTCCATTTTCGCGAATGCCACGGGACAAATTATTTTACTTTGAACACATAAATTTGTTAAATATAATAGGACACGTGAATTAAACGTGTAAGGATTATGAAAACAAGTGACAGAAGTTAATTCGTTGTTGTGTGGTATGGTATAATCGTTGGCCCTATGCAGATAGTTGCTAATTAAAGTCTAGAAAATTTCGAGAACAATTAAATTTATCACTTACGTTGTATTACGTTTTCTGTTGTATGCAAGGGAAGGTAAAATCCCAGACTTTAATTTATGATAGAAACATTAAAGCACATATTTTATTTGCAAAAATCATCGTGTGTAAAGTAGAATTCAATGTGTTACTTAAAGCCATGGTGCTAAAAATGCCTTTGAAATATAACTGTTTCAATGATATGAAGAACATATGAAAGAAATATGCTATATTATAAATTCTAATGGATGTTTATGACATTATGTTCTGCATACCGTGTGGTTTTATTAGTGAAAACATTTTCCCTGTCCACGCCATGAAAGCATACAGAAGGTGTAGCTCCAATCATTCTTAACGTGAGCACTAGATGTAGGTGCGCGGTTAGCTTCGCGCCCCGGCCACTTTACCCTCACGGAAAGAACCTCAGTACCCATTGACTAGGAGGGCGAGAGGGTCCCAAAGCCGGGCTGGACGTTTTGGAGAAGAGAAAAATTTCTTGCCCCTACCAGGATTCGAATACCAGACTCTCCAGCCCGTAGCTTAGTCGCTGTACCTACTGCGCTACTCCGGGTAGTGTGATTTTAGTGATATAAAATACCAACGCCTTTTATCACACAGGTATTGTTACGACATACGCATTTCGACGCCTATGCTGGCGTCATCGTAACAACTTAGCTACTTTAGGATATTTATGTATGAAATGTAAGCAAAAAAGTGCCACCAAATTATATGTGCAGTGACTCTATATCCAAAATGGCCGTGACAACCAGAATGCCGGAGACCAGTGTTCTACATCAACAAAATACTGCACAGAAAGCCTGCACACATTTCTCTGTTTATATCCAAATCACGGTTATCCTCGTGCTAACATGCGAACAACACAGTTATTCATACTGAGCAATTTTTTCTTTTTCCTTTTCCCATTGGTCTAGTAAATGTTCTCCGCGTGTTTTGCCAACATTATGGCTTAGTTATAGTTCTACTTTATTATTATATTATTATTATTATTATTATTATTATTATTATTATTATTATTATTATTAAGGGTAATATGTCCCTGTGCATAATTAGACCCCAGTCCACAAAGATGCTTTCTGTTGTGGGGGTACAGCTGAAGACATTCTTATCCTGGAAACTAGATAGAAGTGAGCGGTCAGATTCAGGACACACCCGCTTTATCCCCGGGGAAGCAAATTCCATTGCCCATTGGACAAGAGACCAAGTGGGTTTCAGAGCCAGCCTGGATACAGCGATGAGGATAAAAGTCTATTTCCCTGCGGGAAATTCAAATTCGGAATATAAGTTTAAGATTTTGCTCTTAACAAAAAATCATAACAGCGCCGTCGTTAAATTTACAAGTATCCTAAAATTTAAGGAACGTTCGCTTCGCGTTTTCGTATGGTCCTTTTTATAGATTAGCTTTTATAAATCTAAAAATACCATCACTTTAAATATACAGCAATCTGTAAACAACTGAAATGACCGGGATTAATATCAGCTGAATTACATATTTTTCAGCAAAAATTGAAAACAGCGAAAAAAGGGAGTGACAAGGAGTGAGTAGAATTTGAATATATATATATATATATATATATATATATATACACATACATATACATGTGATTTATAATTATGCTACCACTTTTGGGAACACAGCTCCTATGTAGGCGAGGCGAAACTAAGGACATTGTAATAAAGACGCCATTGTACTTACTGTATATTCTAAAAGTTCTGAAAGGTTGACGAGCGTGTTTCTTGAAATCTGCGATATTATAATCCTGAGAAAACAGTTTCCTTTTCAGCCGATCAGTTCCTCGCCATTGATCAACTCTTATACTGTGTAGAAAGAAATTTCTCACACCTGAACGAATGATGTAAGTTGACCCAAGGCCTCGCGGTCTTGCTGGAGTGGTTCTGAGGACAGTCTGACTGGAAAGTAGTGAGGCACGTCCGACAATATTGCTACTCCATCACATTTTTATTTAACTCTCTGAAGCCCGAAGTTTAGCTAAATAATTTATGTATAATTGATCAGTTACGCTTCATATTAAATACAATGACTTCCTGCTACATAGAAGAACGGTTGATGCTGTTTAACAAAATGACCGCTGTTTGCTCTGCGAATCATGAAACACAAATATACACTGGTATGTAAGAATATATAATGTGATTTAAGAAAAATAGTTCCTAAAACTTACTGCTTCAATAATCATTGAATGAGTGACAGAAATGGCCAATAGCAATCATAGCTGTCATTTCTTATACAATAGTAACAACGGTAGACAAAGCGTAACTATTGAAAAGCAACATGGAAATGTGTTCATAACCTTACTTCTTTTATACGGTTATAAATTTTTTCCCTCGATTTAGTGATGAAAACAAATAGAGAAGGTTTGTGGACAAAGTGCTGAGGATTATTTAAGAAAGTGGAAGTAACAGGCGTCCCGAGGAAAGTACACAGTCACGAACTTTCAGAATATGCACTTCTCCAGATTCGCAGTCATAAGTATAATTCAAACAGGGGAAAAAGACACGTTTGCCGCGCTGCTAGAAATGTACATAAATGTTTTATTCGAAAGTCAGAAGAGAAGAGATCAACTAGGAGACTCAAGTGTAGTGCGGAGAATAAGAGTGGGGTTTGGCCAGCAAGGCTATCACAAGACCAGGGAGTTTCTTAACCAGTTTAAAAAGTATAACATTGTCCATCCTACACCACGGAGTCAGTTATTAAAAAATATATATCAGGCATCATGAATATTCTTCACATACCAAATGCAATTTTCCTTCTTGAAGTGACGGTCTGATTCAAATATTTTCTACTCTATATAGGCTCTAAAATTGGACCCGGTTTAGGGTTTTATGCATGCTATGCAAGAATATGGAGTAGTGATAGTACTTAAGGAAAATACTAGAAAATTGTTGCAATAAAAGACATTGAGGTGTAGGTACCTATGCTTCAGTCGGTATTACAGTTTTTAATTTGCGGAAAAGGTTACGTATATTGAATATTCACTAAAATCCTTATTTTAAGATGCCTGTGTAAGACTCTAATTTTTATTAGTGTATAAATGGAGGGATAATATGTGAAAACTGTAGTTATGTGCACACTATCCGTCTGATTTTCTACGAATATTGTATTACTTTACTAAATTATGTCTATTTGTTTACAGGATCAGGCCATTGCAATGTGTCGGCCACCACTTTATAACAGTGAAAGGTGTTGCCGAAGTGCCATGCCCGTTCGGGGTTCTTAGTCACACTCATATATAATGGTCCAAAAGCGCATGACAAATTATCAAGTAGGCTTTGTAGAATTAACTTACAAACAAACAAACAAACTAACTAACTAACTCCATGGAGCAGAGTCCTTCTTGAGAATCTAACAGGTCGTCAGCTAGTCAAGAAATTCCCCGCGTTTTATGGAACCCGAAGGTTCATTACCGCACTCACAAGAGCCCGCCACCTGTCCCTATCCAAAGAATCAGTCCAGGTCCGAGGCTCTGTATAGTGTTTCGTAACATGGTAATTTTTTACGGTGAGGAGTTGTTAGCACCTCGCCCAACCCCCAAGCTGGAGGACCACCCCTTGTCGGCTGTCCGCGACTGCATATTCGCAGCTACCCTCCATATTTGGAGGCCGTTCCTCCATCCGCA
Source organism: Reticulitermes speratus (assembly GCA_021186555.1). Lineage (NCBI taxonomy): Eukaryota > Metazoa > Arthropoda > Insecta > Blattodea > Rhinotermitidae > Reticulitermes > Reticulitermes speratus. Next base: position 37,378,321 of record JAJKFL010000006.1, on the reverse strand, counting down.
ACCCGAGGACGCGCCATGCCGTGGTGACAGGGACCCACTAATCATGGTTAACTTACAAACACATCAGTTAAGTGCCGATATAGACTGATTGAAGTTGGACGTCTTTCTTCGTAGATGCGACACAATTAAGTGGGAAATTATCAGGTCAAAGATATAGATTTATGAATAGGGTAAATTATTTCGGGTTCCGTAAAAGGCAAGAAATGTTTTGAATATCTGTGAAAATATTACCTATTAAATAAAGGGTCTGACCCATGAAACTGGAATAAATGCGGCAGATAATATCCCGCATAATATATACTTTCTCGGCCTAACCCTCACCCCAAAGACATTCGCGCACAACCGTCTAAGAACGAAAGATACAGATGTTAATCCACCGAATTACGATTTTTATTTTTTATCTTCACAACAGTTTACGTATTTTGAAACGTGTTAATACGATTCTCGTATTTCTACATAGAAGCGCAAATGAAACCATTCGCTTTCACAAAATTCGAAACTCAGTCTTCATTATTTCTGCCGTGAGAGTCTGACGTAAATATCTTGTAAAATTTCTTCATAATAGAAGAGAGAACCAGAGCTTATACAAAGCAGGGATTTGCCGCCTGCTAAGCCACTTGTTTAACTATCTTTTTGAACAGACTGTACAACAGAACGAACACAAATATCTGCCGGCAATTTCGTAACGTAATCAGTATTTTGTACTTTGAATTCACCAGCCTTCAACATTCTGCTTGTATTAGCGAACATGTGCAGACAAGTGTTTTGGTTGCATTTACGCACAACTACAAGCCACCGTGCAAATATTATGTACAAATTACTACAGCGAAATTCCTGCTGAAACACGGTATGTAGCGGTTTAGTAATCGGTAGCACTCCTCATAATTGTGGCCTGAGGGATCTATGGTACCCCGCGATTCTTCCAGAAAGACATTCAGACATTGCCTTAAATAGACCACTTCCTTTCCCTTCTACATCGTTTCCAGTTCATCATTTAAAATCACTCTTTCACTGGGAGCTATACTCTAGGATCTACTCTTATGCAGTAGAAGGAGTCATTGAATGAAAGAATAAGCTAGTTAAGTGAGGGGAGCTGACGGTTCGACAGTGCTCACAAAATAGCCTAGTACTGATTAGTATAACGTACATAAAGTCCTAAGGAAAATACATTTGGGCCCAAGACGGAGAAACGAAGAGGCGAAGGGATGTTACTTCATAATGAGGAGCATTATGATCTATCCTTCTCACCAAACAACATCAAACCAAAGAGGATGGTTTGGATGAGGCATGGGGCAAGCATGGGTGTGAAGGATTTCTGTGGGAAACCTGAAGAAAAAATACCACGTGGAAGACATAGGAATAGATGCGAGAATAATATTAAAATGTTTCTTAAAATAGAAGGAAAGGCGTGGACTGAATTCATCTGGCTTGGGATAGTAAATGGTTTCCATAAGATGGGTGGAATCTCTGGACTAGGCGAGGAACAATTATCTTCTCAAGAAGGACTCTGCTCCACGGAGTTAGCAGCTAAGAAGGAGTGCTCAAGGTATTTCAATGGTAGGGAAATGCTCTGCGAAAATTGAAAGGTAAAATTTAATAGCTCCCAACTATAGCTTCAGATTTACATAAAAGAGCCACTGATCCATTCTTGTACACTACAGTCCTTGAGGGATACATGAATATCACTGTCACATTTAACACGTACGCTGTAAAATTCAAACGGTTTTTAATGACAGCTTTGGAGAATTAGCGGTGTTGCTATAGAGATATTAATACTGACTTAAATATAAGTACTTTACACTGTCAGTTACTGACGCCATCTTTTGCACATACTGGTAAACATTAGCAATTATGCAGCAGCGTCAAACACTACACTCACAGATTTTACGACAAACCTTTCCCGCTCAAAATAATTATATATAGCCTAACCACACGAGTTCTTCAATTACTTTGCCAGAAGATACAGATTGTTTTAGAGAGGTGTACAGTGCTTCCTTCCTCAAAAATATTTAGGTGTTAATATTGTATCCAGGAAGGAATTACGAACGAAATAAATTCTAACAAAATGTGCTACTGTCACTAAAGTCTGTTTATTTTCAACCCTTAGCAAAAATAATAATTGATGTTTAAAAGTAAAAAAAAAAGTTTGAATAACTGTTTTCAATAGCTGAACGCACTAATTCTTCACACCGCGGCTATATCCACGCTTAGACAAAGAGCTGTTACGAATATTTTCACAGGAGGAGAAGGCGCGACGTACAGACAAACATCATGACTTGCAGGCCTACCCTTCACCCCGTATTACTGTTCCTTACTGCAGATCGATATGTTCCGAGTCAGAGAAATATTTGAGTACGAATAAAATTTGAACGGTTTTTTCTCTCTCTGTCTCTCTCTGTCTTCTCTCCATTTGGTTCCTAGTGTAAAATATCTTTGAGGAATTGCCTTTTGCTCATCTTTATTAGGCTATACATTCCTAGCAACTGATTTCTATTCTTTTCTCTCTTCCCGTCAAGAACAAATTCACAGTCAAGCATACAACTACATAAGTAACTAAGAAGTCAGGCAATAAACGTAGTCTATAACTTAATATTGAGGCGCGTTCACATAACCATTGTTGCCGTGGAAGAGCAGTAAGTATTAAACACTATGAGAGACTATCTATATTCTTGCCATAGTTACCCAGCATGCAAATCACATATTTTCTGCACCATTTGATATTGTCACCTGTGGCCTGTCTGGTTGTACCATACTTGAATTTTCTCGGCATATTTTCGAAAAAATGCTCAAATATCAAATTTCATGAAAATCCGTCCAGTGAGACTGAGTTGTTCCATGCGGATAGATGGACGGACGGACGGACAGACGGACAGAGAGGTATGACGAAGCTAATTGTCACTTTTCGCAATTTTGTGAACGCGCCTAAAAGTAATTCAGTAAACAAATAAGTAAGGAAATTAGTGGCATAGCTGCATGGTTGGGGGGGAGGGGGGGGGGCGAGTAGTGCGACCACCCTGGACGGCAGAGTGCAAGGGACGGCAAAATAATATGTTAAGTAAAAACGTTTTACCATCTGCACTCAAACAATTTTAGATTATTGAGCGAATAAAAAGAAATTCAGTAAATGATGGTGATTCCTTTAATTCATAATTTCCTTTTACGGACGGCCACTGTGATTACATGCCTCGGGCGCCAAAAACTTACCTACGCCTTTGAAACAAATAAATAATAAGTGAATAAGTCATTGAATAAATGATGGCGTGTGTGAGTAAATACTTGACTAAATGAGCAAGCAAGCTAGCGAGGGAGCGAGCGGGTGGGCGGACGAGCAAAGAGCAAACAAAATAAAGCATGCGAGATTTGAGCCTCTCAAAATGGTGTTGATGAACATTCAAGTCTTCTGGGATATAAAACCATATCGACTGCAGTATTCAGACCCTTAAGCTGGAGTCGAAGCTCCCCGGAAAGGTTGGTAGCTGTTTACAAATCGACATGTGTCAGAAGACTTGAGGCTCTTCGAAATGAAATAGGACAGACTGACAAAAACTGCATGCTGTCGAGTTTCGTGCTGGTGCAGACAGACCGGAGGATAATTAGCAAATTTTGTTTTCAGTACAGGATTATGATACTTTGTATCCTTAATTAAGATCTGCCCTAAGTCGAATATGTTAAAATAATAAGCTGTAATTAAGAGTAATTTCCTTTTATAAACAGTCACGATATCTCCCCATTTTTTGTTAGAACAGTGCCTATTACGAAGTGCAAGGGACATGAAACTACTTTTATTACGTCACATCGTTCAAATAGGTGACACAATCGTATCGTAATACAAGCAAAAAAGAATGACTCAACATAGTCCTAAAACACATTTCACCATGGCAATAACAAAGGTGTACATCCATAACAACAATGCATGTTATCTAAAATACAAATTCGGAAACTAACCTCATACACCTTGGCTCCAAGAATTATCAGTGGTCTTCATGATAGTGTGGACCACTTGGGGAATCAAAATGGACTTCTGTGTTTACAACCATATGTAACGTAAGTGAAAAAAAGTGACTTCCCATAGAGTTACTCTCACGAAATTTTACTGTTTTATATTTCAACATTTACTGTCAATTTTAATAACAGATTGAATGCATTGCGCTTGTGATGCCCTTTGAGAGACATTAGCATGACGATGGTATATTAATAACGAAAAATGTATGCAATCTATGGTGTGAAAAATATATATATAATACAATATCTGTTTCAATGTTCTCGGACTGCGCGTGCAACTTCCCTTTCAAATCCTGTGACGGCCGCGTGATAATTGCCCGTGGTTTAGTAAACTGTCTGGACCCGGTTATTGTTTCTCACTCAGTATTATTCAGTATTAACGTATTCTGTTGTGGCGTAAAAACCATTATTTAATCGGCAACTTTTTAAAAATTATTTAACGTAAGAGCGTATTTGTGTGAAATTTTGTTTTGCCTGATGGTGTCGTCGAGAAGCGTACGAAAGAAACTCACGCAACTCTGTTGGAAACACAGCTTGTTTCTGCACCACAACAACGTTCCCAGCCACACGGCGCTCTCCGTCTAGACGTTTCTCGTGAAAAACAAAACGCGAGTGGTTCCGTTGCCACCATACTACCCTGATCTCTCTCCAGCAGATATTTTCCTGTTTCCAAAATTGAAAGTTAGTTTAAAATGACGTCGATTTAACTCAGCAGACGAAATAAAATTAAAAACTAAATCTACTAAATGAAATGTTTTTAAATCGTATATGGAACTCTGGGGGAAACGAAAATATAGTTGGAATCTGTGTATTAATGCAGGAGGAGCCTACTTAATTTGGACTAATGTTTACTAAGATTTATGTGGTACGCACTGCGTTTTACTTATCAGTCCCAGAACTGCTGGAAAAGAACTCGTATATTGTTGTACAATGACTGAAAGGCACAGCAATATCTAGACAATAGGACGTGACGCAAACATATAGAGCTATCTTGTCTTCAATTTTATGCATTGTGAGAAAGGAACTGAAACAATCGTGCAGGCTTATGGCGAACAGATTTGATGTGCATTCAAATAAAAATCCATTGGCCAGAGGAGAAGTTCTGTGATGCACTACTAAGTGACATATAGAAGTTTCAGGTTTAACACAGAACCATGGAAAAAAAAAACCCTGTGCAAAAATAAGACGATTCGCTTTCCTCAGAAAGGGCCCATCATACAACAAGAATCGAGTCTGCGTACTATTGGCATTCATGTCACTTTCTTGGTTTGGTTAAAGACAGTGTGCTCTTCTGTTCTTAATTGTAGGTCTATATGAAGACATGCAAGAGGTAAAGTTTTTCTTGTGCACGACATGAAAACATATGTGGCAGTACACGTACAGATGCACCGACTCTTAACTTCGGCATTAATATTTAACATTAATTAAATGTTAAATACGACATCATAACAGCGATCTGTAGATATTAGATATGTAGACAATAGAAAATGGAATTGCTGAAAGCATTTAGGGAATTTCGTATACATATCCTGTAATGTATTAAGGAGATAACGTGTTGAATGGTAAAGTAAAGCCATTCCCTGTGCTTAGTTACACACCGCTTCATAAAGGCATACGAGTGAGTGCAAGTAAAATTTCAAGCATCTTTAACCTCGGCCTTGTACAAATGAATTTCAAAAACTAGGGTAATGAACACTCCTTTACCGAGAGCTGTATTCTGACTTCGATGCATTGGTAACAGACGGTACGCATCAGACTTCCACGTAGTCGTCACTGGCATTTAAGGATTTGTGCCATCATGGCACCAAAGCTAGTATCCCGGAAAGAAACTGTAAACAGGAGGTGACTTTTGCTTCATGTTGGTGTCTGTTGCAAACTGCTTCCTAGTCACGTCTTGGCATTATGGGGACCAGTTACTTTCATATCTTTGGACCCCGTAAGAAGCAGTTGGCTGAGAAGCGATTTGCAACAGTAGTCAGCGTGAAGCAAGCTCTCACCTCCTAGCTAGACGCATTTGACTCCGATTTCTTCTACGACAGGTTGCAATACTTAGCGCCACGATGGAACAAATGCTTAGATGTCCATGGCGCCAAGGTGGGTACTTGACGTGTACCATCTGTTACCCATGTGTCATGTATACATCGGCGTTAGAATGATGTGACAGCAGCGTGTTTGTCATTGCATTTTTTTGAAACTTCCTTGTATGACAGTGAGTGATAAGCTTCTCACCTCGGCCTCTTCATCTTTGGCAAAAGCGTCCCTAGTAGCCCTTGAATATAAGGCTGGTTGTGTTGGGTTCCACAGAATGTCTGGATGTGATGGACAAAGAAGGATGTCCCTGTCCCAACTGCGAATCGAATCCAAATTCCCCAGGGAGCAGCGGGTAGGTCAGTACCTATACTGACTGAACTGTACAGGATTCATACATATTATAAAGAATGGTCCATTTAAATGTTCCTGTTGAAAGATTTGCATCCAAGCCAATCCAATTCAATTATAAACGTAAAAAACGTATATAAAGTTTTTGTAGATACTATAAATTGGGTCATACCTTTCCATAATATTCAGTTGCTGGGTCACATAATCACTTTAATTTGAAACCAAGAAGCACTGGAAATCCCTCTTGAGTTTCTACTTGTAACAATGTCTATTATACTAATTAAAGAGTGTGATGTACCGCTTGTGATAATATGCCACCTTGAAGCAGCAAGATCATTATCAAAATGTCAGCGTACTTGAGTAATCTTGGGTTCAGTATGCCTCACCGAGTAAATTACAATTACTGTGTCCAACGATTCACACGTGTGCAGTACCACACAGTACGGGAATAAGGTTTCTGAATATGCATTAAAGGTAACATATAAAACACTTATTTATAATAATAATAATAATAATTCTTTATTACTAATGTGGTGGCACAACAGCCATAAGGCAGAGACAGCACAGGAAACATTAAAAAAATACATCACATAACAAACTACAAACAGAAACATGTACAAGGAGATAATAAGAACAAATCACTGCAACGCTAAGGGGGAAAACAACAACAACAACAACAATATTGCCTCTGTTTAATTAAGCACTCCGTCACCAAGAAGGAGAATGTACTGGAAGTATAGTTCCATGCATTCTTAAACTCTGCACTGGATAGAGATGACAGATTAGCTTCTCGCCAAGGTAGTTTTATTACAAGGAAAGAGCCCCTCGGTATATATTGGATAAGGGGCTGGCTGGGGCTCACAGCCTCCTGGAAGGCGCGGGAAATTACGTCCAAAATTCTCTGCAGTTCAGCCTGACTGAGATATCCGGGATGATCATAATGATGATGATGATGATGATGATGATGATAATAATAGTAATAATAATAACAGCAAAGGTATACTAATTTCTTCCAAAGGATCTGAAGGTGGTGGGATTTTTATAAGGGCAAGTATGGATCTGAAAACTTTTCAACAACAACAATCACAACGACAACACTAATAATACTGCTACTAGCGAATACGTAAATTTTGGGGCATTGGCTGTAACAAATCGCGATAGCAAGGCTCTCTTGTGCCCCCTATAAGGAGATAAGAACAGCATGTCACACGTTATGGAATTGACGGTTTCATTTTCCAGGGACCGCATATAAAATTGCAGTTGAGCATGCACTTCGAAGACGATATATTATACCGAAATTTCAAAGGAGAGACTTGGACAGTCTCTCTCCATACACAGAGATATCCGAATATCCCCCGTCGGCATTCTTCGCATCATAGCGTGGGGTTCCAGAAAGACATGATGCCCATCTTTTGGCTGGTCAAGATCATGGGGATATTTCCCTTACATTTTGAATCGAAGGGTAAGTATAATTGTCATCAGTATTCGGCACTACATAAGCACATGTCATGCAAAACGTGGAACACCCTAATAGCAACTACATGGGCGCTCATAGCTACAATGCTGCATAGCGCCCCATGACGCAGTACTTCTAATGCGGGACTGCACGCCGTAGAGCGGACGACACCAAATTTTGCACAACGACCGGTGGCAGCACCCTTTCAGCCGTAATCAGTACAGCCCTAAAAAGGCCTACGTATATGGAAATATGCACTATACTTTTTGTACCTTAGCCTTTGTTTCTGGGCAGTGGCGGGGGCACCTGCGGCTCGAAAATCGAGGATCTCCTCACAATTAGTAGGCAAGTTATTTCCAGATCTCTCAGAATACTGCCTCCTTCAGAGGAACGGAATCCAGTTAAAAAATCCCATGCCAAATTTTAGTATTCTCTACGTTTAGGGGGGCCTCCTGATGAAAGGGAATCTCCACGCCGCGGGGTCTGCGGAGACCTTATCTATGCCATTGTTTTTTGAAATAATATAATTTGTTAAGCAGTTTAACTCATGAAATAAATTCACGCCTACGGTTATAAAATTTAAGGACAACGGTATTGTTATTATTATTATTATTTTTACGGCATTCTAATTGAACTTATGTAACTAAACTAAGACATTGTAGATACATGATGTTTCGGAGGCTAGCTATATTCCCATCTTAAGGTAAAAGAGACAAGAGAAAGGAAACTGCTGTGCTGGATTCCTCCAACTTGCACCCATGGAGGTATTCGTTCGCGAACGTGATTAATACTTCACGATCGGAATCGTAGGGTTTTTGAACCACAGTTTCTGAATTGCTTGTACGCAAAAGCAGCAGTTTCGTTGCATTTCCTGCTTATAATGCAGGCACGCCCGTTCGCTGTGCAAGTCAGTCAACTATTTTCTTGGTGAAGTCTCCAATGCAGCATCAAGTTCGTCAATTTCTCCTTAGCACGTGTCTTCTGCGTGTTATCTGTCCAGAAATGAAACTGTTGCTCGAAACCTCCACACACATTTGTTTAAACTGTTGCCCCCTTTGGAACAGGTGCATCAGCAAATTTTTATCTGAATTCATGACGGCACTTTGCAGGAAGTCTGTTCAGCAATGTAATCGTACGGCAACACGTAACGTTCAGGCAGTCACATGCCCATTGTGGAGGACGAGCACAGACCTGACAGTCTCTCCCCGATAATGCGAGCGTAGGCGGGTCGCCGAGTCAGGCCGTCGTATGTTACATGAAGGCCGACAAGTGATAAACGATTTTTTCCAATACACTGAGGATTCCGTACGGGATAATAACGTGCTTATTATTGAGGGGAACAATATATTTTATAATGGTCATTACATTCTGCAAATGCGTAATCTAATCAGGTCTGTCTTTTGAAACGTTTTCATTACTGTCGTTTAGGTGAATTCAACACACCTTCGTCATATTGGATGATTCTGATCATATGCGGTTATCGGATATCCTGACTGGAATCTTCCACGTTTCTCCTCAGTCCATCGCGGTAAATGCCTTGATAGGACCTGAAATTCGATCACGACCCTACCACATTCCTTCTTTTCTCTCTGAGGCAATACAACCCCAAATCGTGCCTAGGCTACCTCGTTTTGAGGTTTCTAGATATCACACAGCCACACAGCTGGTAGGACTCCTCTGAACGAGTGATCAGCACGTCCTATAGGCCGCTACCTACACAACACACAACAAACACAACAGCCGAACATCTATGCCGCGATCCCAGCAATAAAGCTGCTACAGGCCTATGCCTTAGACCGCACGGCCACTGAGATCGGCTTCCTCATCTCTTACAGTTCAGTATTACTAAGCATCGTTACCATTCGATGGTATGTGTATAGACTAAGCGTCGATAAACAACCCATAAGTATGCTATAATAAATATATAATGACAGAGAATACTGGACGAGCCGCTCTACTTATATATTAAGCATTTAATTGTTTCGTCAATATCGAATGTTCACCTTATACCACACTGATTTTTAGTGCAACAGGCTATTAATATTCTAAGTTAAAGTACGTTAAAGAACTACATATTGCGTAGGAGGCACAGCGTTCATAATCGCAACTCAGTAATTCAATCTACGTGTGAGCAATACAATGTAATTGAGAAGTATACTGTCTTCCTTTCTTTCTTTCTTTTCTTCTTTCTTTATTCACCTATTAGCATCTGGACCAAACCAGTCAAAACTAAACCAAACTGCAGCAGATCAACGGAAACCAAACTAACTGCAATTAGATACAACAAAATCAAAACAAACCAAACCAAACCAGATCTATGATATTTTAGGTTGGCATGGCAGGGAATACGAAGGGTCCTGACCTCTAGGATGTAACGCCGCGTGTTTTGGTAACTATTCAACTAAGTTCGGAGGAATATTCTGCCTTAATTGACATGGCAGATGGCCCCTGAAGAATATAAAAGATTTCTCCTGAACGCTGGTAGCTATCAGACAGATTACAGTGTGTCACGTCCTAGAAGGGAACAGGGTAAAAAATGGCTACTGTTTAAAATAAAAACAACTATTTAACTTATACTATCTTATATAAATGTGCGGCTATCTATTTCAAACATTACATGGTCCTTTTCAAGCCGTGCAAACTCGTAAAAATCAAAATTACAATTGCGAATATCATTTTAAGGGTCAGAATGAGATCTCAATCTGAACCTTAAAATAATGTTTGAAATTGTGATTTTAACTTCTACGTGTTTGGACACTCTGAAGACGACCACGTAATGGTTTAAACATGTAGCCCATTTGTATAATATAATATATTATAATATAATGTAGCAAAACACAATACAATATAACATAATATAATGTATTTAGTTAGGCTGATGGTAAGTAATAGCTATTTTCTAATCTATGTAACACAATGGAATGTCTAAGTTAAAAAAAACAGTAAAACGCAAACCAGATCTAATCAAACAAATTACTTCAAATATGCTCTATCATTCTCAAGAATGATGGACTTTATATTCCATTTCTTTGCAGGTAAATTTACGTTCAAACTATTGTCACTTGTGACGCTGTACTCCGCACTGATACAAGGAGGCATTGTGGTCACTGCATCGTTTACCCTGAAGGACAGAATTGAAAGAGTGGCGAGTATGAGAACAGACTTCAACGACAATATGCTTGAAGTGGGCTGCCTCTTGTGTTTCATCCCAGCCTTTTTGGGCCTCCTGAATCATCTTCCAGAAATGGGAAAGAAGGCACGCTTTTTTAGGGAATGGGAAAGGCTTCAGGTACAGTCATGTCATAATTTCAAATGTGATGCATTGTTTTACACGTGTTATATTTAAAGTTGAAACTGCCTCTGTCGAGACGTATTATTTTTGAATAATTGTTGTAAATATGTAGGTGAATGCTGAGATCAAACCTAAATCCAATTTAGATTCCCGATAAAAGTTTTCCTAAATATTCTCATGCGTCTCTTGTATGAAGTTAAGAAATAATGTGACGTCATATTTTTGCCCATCTGCATGTCTATTTTTTTCAATGAAATTTCATGAGGCAATATGCACAATACTTTTTGAAGAATCTAATTTTTCGGGCATCAGCGTAAAATACATCAAAGTTACAAATGTTATGAGATTAAATTACAAGTCCAGTTTTTTTTAATTCCTCTCTTCTGTATGGTGAAACTAAAAGAAAGGATAAATAAAATACACTGACCCGTTTCTTTATGCATCTACTTGTACATAATGCGTTTTGTCAAATTTGTTATGTACAATCTACAGTCTATTCATACTATCGCTATACTTGCAATTGTTATTACGAAAATAAAATTTTGTAGAGAATTTGTAAGCATGTTTATAAATATTTTGTACATTCACTCCATATATTCACTGTAACGTGCCACTGCCTTAACAACAGTTTCTGGAACATCTTAAGACACAAAAATTCAGGCCCCTATGAAAGTGGCGATAGAGTTATTCCCACCTCAGAAGTCCGCATTATTATTTAATAAAATAAGAAATTTTTTAACGGCATCACGTGACAAGCGGTCCTACGGAGTGTAGTAAAAATCCCTCACTTAGTCCTGAAGTTATTAAGGGCGACAGACTAAATGGAATGATGAAATTGTAAGCATAGTTTTCATTATAAAATACGGTATGTAGGCTAAGAGTAGCTTACGAACAGGTCCACAGACAAAAAACAACTGTCTTACTGAGTTACATAATTCGTATAAACAGCAGTACTTTTATAAGGTGGCATTAGAGGTTTCAGATTCGACTGGAAATAATGGGCCTAGTTTAGAACTATAAACTCAGGATCTGCTGTTATTTACCTGCCCATCACCATTTTCACACAAGTTAGTTTGTGTGGGTTCTCATGCAGAAGGAGTTCCGACGTGTTGCACAACGAGACCTGCAGTTGCGGCTGCGTTGGAATGTGACGCTGAAGATGGCTAAGAGTTGCGTAGTAACAGCTGTTTTCACAGCCTTCCTGCTCCTCATGCAGCGGGGTTTCGCGTGGTGGCAGACTGCAATCTTCGCATACTGCAGCCTCTTAAACCATCTCATGACTGATTTCTGGGTTCTTGCTAGCGACGCCTTTATTCTTACAGCGGACGAAATAGAGAAGAATCTGAGAGAGGTAGGAGTGTGCAGAATGCTGAAATGCTCCTTGTTTCAAACCATTCTTAATAGGAAATGTGTCATACAAATGTTTGCCTACCCGGACTCTGCTATAGGTTTCATTGAGACACATTTTTACTAGCCTTACTAGTTTCATAGGGATACCAAATTCAATGAGAATATTATACAAGACCTCCCTCCTAAGTGAATCATAGGCTTTCTTGAAGTCTATAAATAGCTGATGCACTGCCTCATTGTATTCCCATTTTTTCTCAAGTATTTGACGAATGCAGAAAATACGATCAGTAGTCGACCTGTTACGTCTAAATCCACACTGATGCTCTCCAATAATTTCCTCTGTATATGGAGTTAACCTTGTCAGAAGGAAGTTGGATAGAATTTTGTATGTGGTTGAGAAAAGTGATATGCCTCGATAATTACTGCAATCTGTTTTATCACCCTTCTTATAACTAGGTACAATGATTGCCTCCTTCCTCTGCTCAGGCAATTCCTCTTTATTGCAAATAGAATTAATAAGTTTATGGATCTCAGAACGAATTGTCCTACCTCCTGCTCTAATCAGTTCTGATGGAATTTGATCAATACCTGGTGATTTGTGCCTTTTTAACTTTTCAATAGCCATCTCAACCTCAGAGTCACTGGGCTCAGACACCAGTGGCTCTGCTGTATGTATTTCACTCTGCCTAACATAATTAACCCCATGTACATTCAATAGCTTAAAGAAATGATTACTCCACCTAGCCAAGATAATGTGGGAGTCAGCAACCAGATCACCTTTCTCAACCTTTACTACATTATTTCTAGGCTGGTAACACTTCTTAAAGTCATTAATGCCCCTATACAAGTCTCTGATGTTCTTGCTGTAATAATAATAATAATAATAAATAATAATAATAATAATAATTTTGTGTTGTCTCTTAAACGTTCTGCCGGTAGCATCTGAAAACTTTGTGTTACAGTGCCTGGCCAAGAAATGTTCTGGCAATGCTCACACAGTGGCCGAGTACGGGGTACTGTGGCGTCATTTGAGCAAGCAGACGCAGGATTTGGGGAACGCCATGGGTTATACTTATGGTGGACAGGTTGTGCTGTACTTCACTCTCCAGCTGGTGGGAACATTCGGGTTCATAACCCAGGTGCAGCAAGCAAAACCACTAACTACAGTCGGCTTCTTGTCCACAGCCCTCATCTTCTCCTGGCACACATATGTTTTCTGCAATGCCGCTGATCGAGCTACGAAACTCGTGCGTAATAATCGTGTTTTATTTTTCAGTTTTTGCGCCAGAAAACTTTGTTGTGGTGGGCAGATTTTTCGGAGTTTCAGAGAAGCTGAAGTTACAATACAGCAGTTGGGCTGTATAATAATTTAGATTTAAAGAAGAAGTGACCGCTTGACTCTTTAGTCAGCTAAAGAAAAATATTTTCTTCCATGGCACGACACTCCTAGTGGGATAGGGCTACCTCATTGTCGAGGCTACACCATGATACTCAGACACACCACATTCGGTAGGATCCCTCTGGACGATTAATCGGCCCGACGCAGAGATCTCTCCCTGACAACACACAACACTCACAAGAGACAGACATCCATGCTCCCGGCGGGATTCGAAACAGCAATCCCGGCAAGCGAACGGCCGCAGACCCATGCCTTAGACCGCGCGGCCACTGGGATCGGCGTTAAGGAAAATTATACAGGCAAAAATTACAGGTCTTGAGGTTTCTGTTCCATCTTACTTGGAGCACGAGTTTGGAAAATACTATCGTAAGCTTTACTCGTTATTGTGTCAAAAGCGGGACAGCACTCTGTCTGGCAGCACACAATGTGCAACTTGATACCCAAGGCCGTGCCATGGCTCAGGCGGTTAGTCGCCGGCCTCTCACCGCGGAGGCCCGGGTTCGATTCCGGGTCAGTCCATGTGTGATTTGTGGTGGACGAAGTGGCACTGCGACAGGTTTTTCTCCGAGTTGTCGGTTTTCCCCTGTCATTTCATTCCATTGGTGCTCCATTAATTGTAAAACTTGGTAAAAAAAAAAACTGCTCATCTTCATCACTGGGGCTTAAGGCTGCGTTGCGTCCGTTGCATCTACTGCGGGGCCCTTCACCACGCAAAAAAAAAAAAAAAATTGGTACCCACTTCTTCATGATTAAGAGTGCTGGTGTGATGCAGAACCGCTAACTCTGTTGTCTTTATAACATCGTGTAGGAAGAGTTTCCTGTGAGAAGTACACTTCACACGTTGTTTATGATATGACTGATGCGCTTTTGAGGCAAAATTAGTTCTTATATTTGTTTCACGCCGTCCAGTAAACGGAAGTTAGTTGTGAATTTTCCTAGTACTTGGTAATTGTGAGAACCAGGAAGGATTCAGTTTCGTCTCCACTTATATCTTATACCAGAACCTCCATCACTATAAACTCTATAAAACTCCCGACATATTTCGGTGTAACATCATACCATCCTCAGGGGAGGCGCATAGAACAATAAAACTACATTTAAAAATACACAAGCCCAGGTGGTTTGGAGTTCATTATAAAAATTGTTAAAATACCACATGACGCCTTATGTTAGAATTATACAAAAAAATATGTTTGTGTTGTAGATAAGCATATACGTATAACAGTAAGGATGAACAGAACCACATAATGAATTACAAATTGAGGGATTCTCAAATTTTCTGGAAAATATAGAAAGAGATACCCAAGAAATAGTTGCGGATAAAATCGCTACTCTTCCTGGTTGCGCTTCTCCACATCCTGTTTTGATTCGCACACATATCTATGATGATCCTGAAATTCGGCGGAAACTTCTAATGCAGTTATGGAAGTGTTCTTTCGTGAAATTCAGCACCGGCGTCGGCAGACGTTACATAAACGAAACAGTGTTTGCATACACTATCAGAAGATAAAAGCAAAAAAATAACGACGAACATAATTTTCTTCTAGTGTCCTTGTGGTTAGTTATAATCGCATTATATATATATATATATATATATATATGTATTTGCTTCATCATCATTACCATCGTGGTAGAAAACCGAAAAGGCGCGTCAAACTAATATGTAGGCCTAACCTCTTCTCAATTGTCGTCATCTGCTTCAAGCAGCATTTCAGTTCCCATTTCACAGTGTGTTTCTTTATCGTTTGTCAAAGGAAGTAGGAGCTTGTAAACCACATTTCGTTCTGTTTCACCAAAATCACATTCCACAATCTGAGCATCTATTTTCCTACCAGCCGTATTAGCCTCGGCTTCTTCGGCAACACAAATGTTGATCTCACTTGCTGATTCAGCTACTTACATAACTAACCTCGTTCTAAACTAACCCAAATACAGGAATCATAAACCATGTGCCTAATATACAATCTATCAGTATCAGCCATCGAGGTACATATTTGTATACGGATAACAACCATATTTGTCTTCTACTACATGTTTCGACCACCCGTAGTGGTGGGGGTAGGTAGGGTGGGGGTGGGTCAAACCGGACGTAGCCTAAAGGTAAGGTTTACTGAAAATAACAGATACATCAAAACAAACGAACCAAAATCGGCCTATGCCCTACATATCTTAAATAACCAACACGAATACACCACAATACAAAACAGTATGGAGTTAATAAAACCTTGCAAAAAAGGACGGCATATGAATATAACTGAAAATCTTTACATACAGTTATACTCTAAACAACACATATTGATCGAGGAACAAAACCCTGTAGAAGAAAACCCCCTATTCAGGCTCATCACCCCCACCCTACCTACCCCCACCACTACGGGAGCACCGACAGCAGATACACCCTCATAACACAGTGCACATCACGCCCAAACAGTACGCACCATAACTAGACAACATAAGAACAGCAGGTATGTCACTCAAGTAATCAGATTATTAATATATATGAGATACGTAAGATAACAGATTTTAATTTCAAAATTTACCTGATTTACAGTAATACACAGAACCACGATTCTTCAAATACCCAACAACATGCAGTACTAAAGGTTCTCCACCATGAAAGTGCAGCGAGACGAGTCCAGTGATAGTGCGCTACATATCTCACATTTGTAATACTTATATATTTTATTATTTTAACACATGGTGTTTAAAAGTGATACTGTAACTGGCAGACGTGAATGTGTTGATCTGCATTGTGTGTGCTGATGGAGGAACACATGGACGGATTTTGAAAAAGTACAGTTTTAGTGACCCCTGATGATGGTTTTTTAAAAAACCGAAACATATGTAGGGGCCTTTTAGACGACT
This sequence comes from Reticulitermes speratus, assembly GCA_021186555.1. Lineage (NCBI taxonomy): Eukaryota > Metazoa > Arthropoda > Insecta > Blattodea > Rhinotermitidae > Reticulitermes > Reticulitermes speratus. The sequence continues at coordinate 37,361,578 of JAJKFL010000006.1, read as the reverse complement.
TTAGAGAAACCTTATATTGGTTTTTTTTAATAATATGTGCATTTAGTTGGTAGTGAGATATTAGTCAACTGTCTTAATTATGTCTCTCATTGCCATAGATAGACTCATATGCCAAACCTCTATTTACAGGGAATTCGGATGAAAACAGAACCCTGACGCACGGCAAGCTTAACCCTAACTTAGTGCATGTTAGATTAGGTGCTGGAAAAGAACTCCTTAAATTCTCAGATATCCTTGATTTCGAAGGAAGTGAAACACGTTGAAAACCTATTCTAAATTTTTCACCATACTTTCCATAAGATTTCTTCCATATAGGTTTCCACATAAAAATCCTCTGTATTAAACTGTACTGCATGCTCACAAACAAAAGAAATGTACATTACACTGTGCTTCGTATGTCTGTTACGGACATCAGATTAAACTGGACTGTGTCCAAGATGATGCGGCGATAAAACTACTGTTTTGAGTCAATCACCTGCTCCTATACTTGCTACATATTATCGGCAATTTATAGACAAGTGCTTCAAACAGTGTTTAATAATCTGCTCACAAAGCGTGAAGCATGCCTGAGATTTGAAGGCACCCATTTCCAACACATATTCTAACATGCGGTAACTTATGTATTACTGATGTTAAGGGGAAATGTAAGGCCGTTACGCTTGCCGCGTGTATGGTTTCGGTTGTCAGCTGTCCTCCCTATAGTTTCAAGTCCGAGCTGTCTCATTTATTAACGTAAATAGGACTTTTTATTTACATTTAGCCCAAATTAAAAATTTGATAACATTCTCTTAAATGTACAGATTGTAATATTACTGACTTTGGTTTATACTAAAATACGTTTAAAATACATTTAAATTGGTTATTCTGTGAGAAAATGTATAATTATAATTTCTAATTTTACCACAGAATATCCAAATTTAAATGCATCTCAAATAAATTTTAGTACAAAATATCCACTAAGTTTAGAATCTATGCATTTAAGAGAATGTTAACACATTTTTAACTTAATGTGACTATAAATTTCGAATGTCCTATCCCGACTGAGAAGTGGATAATCGCAGGGATGTTTATGTCAGAGTAAAATAGTCAAAAGACTAGCAGTTTTTTTTAAATTTACGAACTTCCTGATTATAACCAAGCTTGGTCGCAGCAAATAGGAGAAGACATATGTATATATATATGGTTTTATCCATACATTGCCAGTTGGCCAGTCACCAACTGCCACGATGCACACGACTTAGTAACCTCGCAAAGAGGAGGCAAGAGGAGGCCCGAGCCCATATAGGGCTGTTGAGCCATGGTTATTATTATTATTATTCCATACATTAGTATGTACTTTGGTGATGATACTGATAGATTACAACTACATGATGTCGCAACATTACAGATATATTAAAGTTTTAATTTTCTTGTATAAAGATACAAAATGATATCCTACAAATTTATTCGTTGTTTTAGAAGCACTAATCTGACATTTCTTTAAGTCAGTGTGCTACGTACGTCTCGTGATTTTTTTTTTTGCGAGCCGTAGTAACTAAATTCCAGGTCCTTATCTTTATTTCACAAAACGCTCTTAAATTTGTTGTTGTTTGCCTGATGCATGCCTTCGTAATTTGGCCAGACAGCAGTAATTTTAGATGTTTGGTGAGTGAGTGACTCGATTCCAATGGCTGCGAATCCTTTCCTCTGAGTCCTTTTTAACCAGTGGGGATTTATTTATTTATTTCGAAGTGACGCGATAACTCGACGTTGTGTCCTGCGTTAAAGCGTTTTCATAGCATCTTCCTAAACGGACTGAGGAATACAACAAGGAACCGAAGTCACGCTGGCCATCGGACCGATATTCGGTATCGGAACTTCTCGAATACGAAGAAGACATGATAATCCGTTTTTAGGCGCACTCAAAAACAATTGTGAAATGCGACTCTTGAGTTTCGTCATGCCTGTCTATCCGTTCTGGCTCCCAATGCATTGATTTTCGTGAACTGTATATTAAGGGTCTTTATTAAAATCTCTCTACCAATCAAAAGTTCAAGTACTTAGGCTGACAGAAGCTTCAGAAAAATGTTGTACAGAAATCATAAAATACTTTATGTCAAATCCATTTTTGTGAAAATCGTGCTGTTAACGAGATAGCGATAAGAAATCAGGCAGAGTCAGAGAATCCAAGGAAGTACTTAAAGATATGAACATTATGGTCATGTAATTTGCATTATGGGTTATTAAGGCAAACATATAAATACTGAGGGCGAACTGCGGGCAGACGTAGGAAAGGCGAGAAATTACGCAACGAATTAATTTTCATTACGATCTGTTTAGCCGCATGACCGTGCAAAAGTCTTTCGTTTTGATGCATTGTCTGAGTGTCGGTACAATATATAAAATAAATTTGTTAAGAGAATATGTATTATTTGGAACATTATTCATTTTTAAAGCAGGCAAGTAGAATTATAAAAGTACAAACAAAGAGGACAATCAGGATACAAACATTAAAAAATGCGTCAGTGTTGTTTAATAGACATATTTCCTGTCTTGTTAAATTTCAGTGTTCACAGACCTTGTACTAATAAGCAAATTCTTAAAATGAATTTTGTCCACTTTACTGGAATTGTCAATAAATTTTTCTTAAAATATTGTGTAAAATTAACCAGTAATATACACTTTACAATGTAAGGCACAGTGTACAGCTTATTTAATCTTACAATTATCAGTAATAATAAAAATCTCCATATTGTTTATTTTTTTTTTTAGGTTGGTCGAGAATTTCAAGAGAAACTTCGAAATTTAATGACGAAATCTCCATCTATGGACACGGAAACGAAATATGAAGTAAGATATTTTAAGGAGCAGTTACAGTAATTTCTTTTTATTCAAATATTTCTGCTTTTAGGGTAAAATTCGTAAAAGCTGCGCTCAATTCCGATTAAAATACGCATAAAAGCCTCCAATTCGTTGCATATGCTCTTATCTGAACATAAACTGATTGCTTTAGACACTTTTGTGGTCCAGAATAGTATACTGTGATAGATTACGAATTTTCTGCAATGTATGAAGTTCGTAAAAATGTGATGTCGATGATTTATGTAGCTGAAAATAGGAACAGGTTATCAGATTTATGATTATGGTAATGAAATTATAATTTGGCTGCACGGATGTACAATCGTATGAAATTATATAAAATTAAGAAGACCAAACGAAGGACACAAACACAAACCAAGTTCCGCGGAATTATACTATAAAATATGTAAGTAAGTGAAGTGAATTAATGTGCTTCTGAAGATTCACGTTTTCTGTGATGTTATGCCGTTTTGAATAGTAAATAGCTACCGACGTTTCAAGGGATTGTAGTGTCTTCAAGTTCAGAGTCAAGCTGTTTAGCCCTGAAGTTTGAAGCACTTACGAGTAGACAGGGTGTAGCGTCTCAGAGGTTATTCATAACACCGTTGTGAGAACATTAAATATTACACAGCGTGTTTCTAATTTTAAACTATCTCAAGGTGATTCATCCCTTTGTATTTCAAATGTTAAGGTAAAAAATACGGACTGTACTTGTTTTTTTATCTAATTTTAAAATTTTTTTCCTTAGGTCAGAGCGTTCGTGGAAACTGTAATCGCTTATCCACCAGAAATAAACTTGTGTGGGTTTGTGCAAGTGGACAGAGGTCTTCAGACATCGGTATGAAGAACTATGTAATTTTAAGAACTAAAAGTGTCATATTATTGAAGTTTACACTGTTGCTTAACGCGCTTTCTGTTAGGCCAATTTTATTCACGAAAGATTTTGCATATCTCGGTTGGAAAGCGTGAGAAATATAAATTATAGGCTAATAATAGTAGCCAATATTTGTCTGAAATGTGAGGGGGAGGGAAATTATATTCCCCGTGTTTCTTTGGGGGGTGAAGGGCTCCGCAGCAGATGCTACGGACGCACCGCAGCCTTGAGGCTTATTGTGCAACCCTGTGATGAAGATGATTAGGTTTTTCGTTTACCCTTATAATGGAGCACCGGTGGAATGAAATTGACAGGGGAAAACCGAAGTACTCGGGGGAAAAACCTGTCCCGGTGCCACTTTTTCACAACAAATCCCACATGGACTGACCCGGCATCGAACCCGAGCCTCCCCGGTGACAGGCCGGCGACTAACCGCCTGAGCCATGGCACGGCCCTATTCCCGGTGTTACGACGCTGAGAAATTTCGAAGAGCAATATCTTCTGGTGTGTAACCCCGTCCGAAAATTGCAGGCTATAGGTTCCACGTATGCTTCGCTCTATTTCACGCAAGTTACAGGAAGACACAAATTGCAACAATTTTAGCTCTGAAATTGTAATTCACTCTAGATTATTAATGTGTTTGAAATAATTCTATTAAAACTTCCAATAAACATAGAACGTTTTCAGAAATAACCACGATTGACTTTTCCTTTTTTTCAGTTGGTGTCTTCCATTGTGACGTATCTGGTGGTTCTGGCTCAATTTCAGATCAGCTCCCGCTCAGAAGACACGGGAAACAACGGTACGAGATTACGCTCAACAGACGGTCTACAACCGGTTACAGTGTTCAATTGTTTAGCCATTCACCAATAATCTATTAATTTAAAAGTGGATTGTTTAACAGAAACAAATACCGTTATGAAAGACATCCAGTTATTTGTGTAAAGAAATAACAAACTTGTAGTCTCAGTACAGAATAAGACATTTCTCTCTTACATGTTGGCAAAAAAGAATAAGAGTTGTCAGCGCAAAAAATTCGAAAATATTTACAAGTAGTGTCCTAAGACTGTGTGTCTTAAACTCATAAACGACATGCAAAGAAACTAACTTTTTAGGTTCACAAAGCCCTCATACTAAGGAGGCCACTTCGAAGAAAGGTGTGATGAGAGACAACCTTTTCATGATACCATCATCATGTATAAATGTATCCCAGAATATTTTCCACCTTTCATAATTATAAAAAAAATGTTACTAGTAGGTATAGCATATACACATATCAACACATGCGAGATTTGAGGTAGGCATGGCGGTAACTCTCGTACGTGACACCGTATAGTAGCTATGTTAGAAATCAACAGACGTTTCGGAGGAACCTACTGTTTCCACATTTAGTGTAGTTACCCCGAAAGTGAAGGCAGGTTCATCCGAAATGTTGTACACTTCTATCAGATTATATGGCGTCACATTCTAGACGACAGTAAATTCCGCGCACACACACTCACAGTCCTACGTATATACGTATATGTATACACACATAGATATTGTTGCACCGTGTGTTTATTAGAAGCCATAATTGACAAAAAACACCATAGTACACATAACAAAATAAATTTCGGCCCAGCAGAAATATATTCAGGGAGAACAAAAATATTATTGGAAATTTGTAACTCATGTTACAGTTATAACGTCAGCTCTGGTGACTTGTTTCATATTATTTAAAAAGTCTTCAGTTTTCATATATTTATTGACGGTAGTTTCTCTGTGTCAATGGCATTGTCGTAGATAGGTGTAATAACAATATTAAACGTACATGCAAACCGTTTGAATCTTCTTTGTTAAAATATGTTGCAATTCACAATATTTCGATAATAATGTGATCAAATATTTGATATACGGCATACGACTGATATATGCCTTAATTATCACAGACATATCAATCAGCTTACGAGTATATCATATCAGTAACATTTCATCCTGCATCATTCATCTCGTTTTTACTTCCAATGTCGTACATTCTGAAAAATCAGTGGCTGCTGCTAAGTGGGTTTCACATTCGTAAGAACTGCTTGTGCCATAAATTCGTTTTTGGATTTAGGCTATATGCTTGTAGTGCCCAAAGTACCCTATAAGAGTGAGAACCAATATATCTACAAGTATTTTATGTGAAATACGGTTGCGTGTTTTATATTGGTTTTCATTAGGGATAATTACAGTTGTAGTAAAATAGGGCCTAATTTCTCCAGTAATATTTCCGATTAAATCCTTTAGTAAGAATTTAAGACAAATGAAGCTGCTGGCCAGAATGATTTTTACACTATTTAAAAATAAATATTTTTGGTTACTTTTTCAAACAATACAATTATCAGGAAAACCTATTTTCTGCTCGAACTGAAATGAGAAAATTTGACTCAATTTGCAGATATGTGATCCGTATCAACAGAAAATCAGTCATACTCTCACTCTTTATGCAGGTGAATTAATTTATATCCATTTATTTACCCAACTTCCATTTATTCATCTAACCCACCTCCCCACTTCTTAGGCAAGTACAGTTTACACATGTTACCTATGTTGCAAACTTTTTCGACCTGTCTTTTACGCGATGTGTGGTTGTAATTTGTATTTCATTTATATGGCTTTATATTATAAGATAAATGCGCCTGGTTATAACATAGAAACGGAAAAAATTGGGGTTGTCTGGAACACTATCATCCCAAGGGAAAATATTATTTACAAGTTACTGCTATTAAAAATCTGACCAGTAACTAGGCGCCCATACAGTTTTGGATCGAGGTGCAAACAAGGACAGATTTTGTAGGCTGTTTCTTCCAGTGGAATCATCTATAAGATAGTCATTTTTGTGACCTGTCAATTCCAATGGATTACCCATATGAAGTCATATTTACGAGTACAGGAATAAGGAAGTGTCCTTGTCGGGAAACAGATTTTACACATATTCTTGGGCACAGATGTACCAAAAGTCCGTATTTCCTTGGCCCGTTTGCAATTTATGGTGGTATTAGTTTCACCCGTTTACCATATCGTGTAAATATATTTAGTTGTCTCATTTGTTCAGGTTTCTTACGAAAAAGTTATGTATTACTCATCTAACCCATGCGTGCTACATGTCCTGCTCATTTTGGCTTTCAAAAATAAATGTGTGGAGAGAAAGGTAAGGCTTCACAATTAGGCCCCCGTCTTCATGCAAAATGTGCATAACATAATTTAAATTCAAGACCAAATTCTTCTCAAGTTTTCTCAGGGGGTTTGTGAGCTTTATGCGAGCGCTCGCTGAAGCACATAACTCGGAAGCTTCCTCTGTCCAGCCGGTTAAACCAAAATGCGTTGAGGTTGCTTCACGGATGCGCTGTCTATGAACCTCACGGTCTGATATACAGATGTCTGTGCTTGTAACTGACTCGTCGATGTATTGAAAGTGAATCATATAATAAAGGAACATGTTACACGTTGTAGCTAGAACGGACGTTCGGACGCGACGTCATAACACGTTACTGCTTGACTAGCCCTGTGGAAGCACGATAAACTCTTGAAGAGATTAAGCGATACACAAAGGGTTCGCATTATTGTACCTACGATGACCAGCTTATAATACACTAAAACATAAATATTATCTCGCTGTAATTGGGGACGTACGAGTTGCGTCCCGCGGTCAAGAAAGCGTATCAGTTGCGTCCCGAGTTGTCAGCCCCCCCAGATAAGGCAATGTATCAGTTGCGTCCCGAGTTGTGAACCCCCCCAGATAAGGCAATGTATCAGTTGCGTCCCAAGGTCTCTGCTTCATGTGTATCATACAGAGACATGACCAAACCTCCAGAAGAGACCGGGAAGCGAACCCGCAGAGCAGCGAGGGACATCACACACACACACACACACAAACACAGACACACACCACCCAACTCCTAAGTTGTCGACGGTTTCGACGACCACGTATACCTGAAGTGCATGACATTTCGTAATCTTTCAATTTCTTGAACCAAAAAAGGAAAAGAAATGAAAAAATAAAATAAAAAAGGTGCATTAGTTGGTTGAAGAAATTGAAATTTGATGTCAAGATGCACGGTGAATACAACGTAAAATTTCTAATGTTTCATATGTTTTGGCAATAACTGTAATGTGTAAATTGACATCTTTCTCAAGCGATTCTGTGTTGTTTGATACACAATACTGTTGGTTTCTTCTTGTATCAATACTCTTTTCAAATATCCAGTACAGCATGAGATATATTCTATTTCCGCTAATGCGCTTGGGGAAATTTCTTCAGGCCGAAAATGAGCTGTAAAATAATAATTATATTAACAAAACTGAAAATAAAAACTCACTGAAAATTTAAAATAAAGCAATTACTGTTTAATTAATATCGGTTTAATTTTTATGAAATAAAAGTTTCACGTGGTATCTAGATTCTTAATTGAAAACAAAGAGATCTGTACAACCCCATGACTCTCTTTTTAACGTATTCACTCTTTATGTTGCTGTGCTTTCCTTTGTGTCCAAATTTTAAACAACTCCTTGTGCTTTAATTTTTATTCATCTGTAAATAATTGTGCGAAATGTTTTCATAGTTTATTATAAAATATATAACAATAAATATATACATATATATGTCTAATAATATAAAGTGTATACTTATAAACATAACATACATAATGTGTAAGCTGGTTAGTTATGCACACTCTACTAACTTTTTATTAAAATCGAAGATGGGCACTCAAAATGGTAGATTAGGCTACATGTCAAACCGCATAATCAAATTCTCTAAGTACATGGCACTATCTTATGCAATCGTTAATAACTTTCAGAGTAGCATGTATAAGCAGTTAATTTCTTGTATTAGATAATAATAAAGTTTGAAGCTATACAATAATACAACAAACGGATAGCTAAAGCGGCTCAGATCAATTTTACAGCTCTATGTAAATAATAAACTTCAAATTTTATGCAGAAAAAAGATCAGCATAATTTAAATTGACATAAAAATTATTTATTTCTCTTGAAATATTATGTTTTTAATTAGTTCACACGTTACTTAACTTTATTGCTCTGCACCGTGATCAATTAACTTAATAAATTAAATTGTCACTGTAAAAATAATTAATAAACCACTACTGGAGTTTGCGTACAAAGTGCCTTTCCGAACCGCTGCTACTAACAACGCTCTCTTTGTGAGATCTGCGCTCTTCTAGGATATTACGCAGCGTCCAGTGGTAATCCTTTACCGACGTTTCGGGACAATATCGGCCCCATCTTCAAGGGTCAAGAAGTCTTTCTTAAAGACGGGACCGATACATTGTTCTGAAACGTCGGTAAAGATTACCACTCGACGATGCGTAATACCCCAGAAGGGCGCAGATCTCATCAACATCGCGGCGGAAGCCTGAAATAACGCTCTGTTTAAAAACTTAATATTATTCATTCCGTACATTTTCTTTTCTATATTTATAGTCCTACAAATGTACATTTTATTCACTATTAGTTGTGTAACACTGTCCTACATGTTTCTAACCATATTCTGGCTCATCCTCAGAGACTCAGTATTTAAAATTACACATTTTTACAACAATTGGTACAATTGTTTAAATAGTAAAAACTGAATAACATAATAACATAAATACGACTATCAATTTTATCTTAAATACTGTATGTTTCAGGATATCATAACAACACAGATTATTCAACTTTTAACATTTTAAACCCGTATAAGACTTGGTTTATAACAGCGAAATAAACAGCAGCTACATCTATTCACATTTGAACCAGTGTATAAACACGATTGTAAAATAAATCCATGTTATTCAGTTTTTACTATTTAAACAATTGTACCAATTGATGTAAAAATGTGTAATTTTAAATACTGAGTCTCTGAGTATGAGCCAGAATATGGTTCGAAACATGTAGGACAGTGTTACACAACTAATAGTGAATAAAATGTACATTTGTAGGACTATGAGTATAGAGCGCTCTGTTTGTTTGCCTCTACCGAAAATATATCCACCCCAAATGTCATAAAACTTACGTTACCCTGAGAACTTCCTGTTGCCCCTCAAGTAGATTTTTAAGCATTTTGTGGAAGTCGAAGAATTGTAATTGTGGTCAGGTCTCGCTTAATCTGACCCACTGTACAGCGTCACAGACGGACTTTGAACCAAGGCACCCTGGACCCGATTCGACACTACAGCCGTTCGGTTTTTCCTCATCACCCTGCTACACAACTGTTGTACCTTTAAACTGACCGCGGGACGCAACTGATACATTGCCTTATCTGGGGGGGTTGAAAACTCGGGACGCAACTGATACACAGCTCTTATCTGAAACGTGACCGCGGGACGCAACTAGTAAACCCCGCTGTAATTATACACTATGGTAACGTCAATATAACCGGACACTTGGTGTTTGTGAGTATACAGACTGGCCACGATCACGGACTATTTGAGTATGTAAGAAGTAATCACCTTGGGTTGTCATGCAGTTCTGATATCAGTGGATGAAATGAGAATATAATGGTTGTGTGATGCAAATTCACGATTGTCTAAACACTGTGGCTGAAAACAATGTGACGGGTTTAAATCAAACTTGATAGGAAGGATTCTACATTACATATTTAGATGTATTTGCGAATCTTACCCGTCAAACAGCACACCACTTTTACATGAAAGATAAAACCGCATTTTAAGGCTCTGTTTTCAATGACTTTTTAAAGGGTAAATCAAAGATTCGAATCACGTTTTTTGGACTAATTTAATTTTGGTCCTTATACTTAAGATAAAAATAAAACTCAAAACTTGGTAACAAATGCCATAAGACTCTAGAAGAAATTATGAATTAGGTAGACGGTGTACCAAGAACGGTAAAATTTATCTGAAATTCTTTAATGGGTAGGATGATTATTAAAAACCAGTTTTCTAAGACCGTAATTATCAGCGTGGTAAGCAGAGTAAAATTTCTGATATCTGGAAACTTCGGGAAAAATGGAGTACCAGATACCGTAATTTTCTGATTATCAGAAGGTTGTATCGAATCCGTAATTTAGTGTGCCTAGCAACCTCATGGACAGACCTAATCATTTAATTTATCAGTTGATATGTTTTTTTATATTTCCATCCGCGTTTTCTATTCAATTTGCATCACTAGTTGCGTAACACGGTGCATAGGACAGAAGTCTTGAATAGCAATAATTAATTTTCTTATTCTCGGTATATGTGCTGGGTGCTTCGGGTTCATGAAATAGTAAGATGTAATTGGCATATAACCAATTTGTGGTTAACAGATCTTTTCGAATCATCTACTGCAGCATATTACAGCCTTTTACTCTATTAAGGTACCAAGAGCAACAACTTATACTCTGTAGACAGAGAGACCGCAGGTTCTTCAAAAACTCTGGCACATATGCACGAAAATGTACGGTGTCATACCCCTAGAATGCCCCCATTAAATGATTAACTTTATCAGTTGTCGCTTCAGCCGTACATAATCTTTGCACTTCTCTACTGGAGGTGTTTTGTAAGTCCTAGTGGCCTGCAGCGGCACTCGTAGAATGGACGGTGAACTGTCACAAGCCTAGAGGGAAACACTGATACTTCAGGTGGGCCTCAGACTCGCAGTCTCAGTGTCTAAGCGGCTTAAGAATACGCGGTTTCGATTACCGCCAGAGACACTGCTGACTGTGTGCTTAAACTCATGTTAACAGAAGATTTGCGATGGTCTGATTTCCACGTAAAGCGTCCTACTGCCTGTTTGAACAGCAATAAGACCCCTATGGTTAGACGGACATAAATGTGGATAGACAGCCAAAGAAAGACAAGAGAAAAAGAAAGGAATTAGCATAATAATAATAATAATAAATCCAAAAAGATTTTAGCATTTACAACAGAAATAGACCGCATGTGAAATGTAAAAAAAAAGTGACACCAGTAATAACAGGGACAAATGGAACCACCAAAAAATCATTCTGAAAATACCTGAGCAACATACCGGGAAAGCACGGCATCAAGGAACTATAGGAAAGATTCACAATGGGCACTGCACACATACTTCGAAAAGTAATAATGTATAGGTACAAAACATTCAACGAAGGAAATAGCATTATATATGTCATGAATTGTAACTACGGAATAGCTTTAACACTATATACGCTAGAAACACGGTTCGTTTCACGTATGTAATTGCGAACACCCTGCTAAAGGCGATAACAATATAATAAATAATAATAATAATAAGTAGTAGTGATAATAAGTAGTGATAACATTTAAACAGTTTTTACTCTTTCTTACACCAACCCAATCTCGTGCAAAGGTTCATACTGGGTAGAGCTGCATATCTACTCCCCGTCTGTGCCTTCACGGCATGTGATGGGAGAAATTACATTTACTCTTCCTTAAAGTGTCATGTTCAAAGTTCAAATACTGTGACTAGATTTGCAACTGAATCCCTCCATGTATGGATTCGTATTATGCAGTCAACACTACAAATTTGTACGTTTACCGAAAGATTTCATTCTGTTGCTTGGTTTATTTAACAACACTTTCTCACCCTTATAAATTATATTTTTGGAAGTGGAGAGTAAATACTGAATTCAAAAGGACCTACAAATGGCCCTCATTGCTTGTTTAAGACGTCCTAGCATTTATAATGACCTTCACCGTGCATTTTAATTTCACTGAATATTAACCAACGAAATGCACATTTAATAGTTATATAGTACTATTAAAATTTGATAGTGAATGTGCATTCGTTGGTTAATATTCAGCGACGTTGTCCTAGCATTTTCGTGGTGGGATAAATAAGTCGGTGGAACTCCGACTGTGAAACGGACATAATATACGAAGCAGAAGTGCTGATCTTTATTCATATTTATGTTAGATTTTAAAGTCCCAATAGCAGTGTTTTAAGTGTGACAGAAATATACTACAGTATTATATAAAGAGAATAATTTGTTTAGGCAACATAAACTTCAGTTATAATTCTCATATCAGATAAAAAAATGCGTTACATTATCAAAGCGTTTTCTGTGTTTTTTTAAAAGGATAAAAAGAAAATACTACAAATTTTACCATACCTTTAGTAAGTTGTTACAGCCTCAATATATTGCCTCTGAAAGCACAGTAGTTACCATGCTTACGACTCTCTTTTCACAAAAGAAGTATGCATGTTGCTCCACAGCATGTATGTATGGGTTTCGCATGATTCTCAGAATAGAAAGCCATTATTTCCCTAACATCAACCCGTTAGTCTACGTACAATAGATGCAGTGTGCTCTCTGTAAAGTGGGACCTGAAATTTTAAATATTACTTAGATATATTTCAGGCTCCACAGATTCAAGCCGTGCAATTGGTGTGAAGGTTTACCACAAACTAATTTCTTACCAATGGCTATAGACGGCAGAAAATATGAAAAGAAAAGATACGTGTTGATTTACAATTGCGCTCCTGACTTTTAAACCAACAATTTATGAATTACGGTTAAACTATTCAAGGCTTGCATGCAAGTCTTATAATCACTTGACAAAAGTGTTAGACGCGATTTTATACTAAGGTAGTGATATTTGTATATTCGTTTGTATGTTTCATCCCTGATATTACACTGAATTGCGACCTATCTGCAAAGCATTCATTTTATTGCACACTATAAAAGGAACCTACAAGAAGGAAGGCTAATTGCTCGATACTTAGGAACTAATATACAAGTTCCTCAACTCTCCTGGCAACTCGAAAACAAGGTCCTATCCATTAAGATAGTGGTGGCAGATTAATTTTCACCAGGACAAGTACTTCGAAATATCGCCTTTAGAAGGGTTAAACCTCTCTTTATATGATATATACCGTTTTGTGTAATATATTCCTTTAATTAAGGTAAACATTTGAGTGTTTTGGAGGATTTTGGTCTGGAGTTGTAAATGTAACACGTACAGAAATAATTGATCTCCGTTGTACGTGCTGATTCAAGGAACTAGGTGATGTAAGATAAATATTAGAGTAATGCTTATTAAGTATTTATAAGGAATTCCCCGCCTATCGCATCCGGAGTTAAGGGATTACACGCTACTATAGTGCTGAAACGTCAATAACACTCGCGCACCTCCTGGGACTGCTATAGAAGAGAACAGAACCGCCGGCGTCGCATTTCGAGCCAGCAAAACAAAGCGTAAGTATTACCGTCTCGAACAGCCCTTGAAAACACAGTTCTCAGGAAAACAATTGTACTATGAGGAATGAAGTATGTACACTGACAATTTAGGCTATTATGTGAGTCGGTCAAAAATTAGGTTACACTGCTTATATTTTCGATATGTTATTTGCATCTATAACACGAAGAGTTCAGGAACGATTGTGCTGCTGTCTCACTATTTTTGCATGTAGTCCCAGCCACAACTCAGATATTTATCACATCAGGGGAGAAGATTTTTGCGTCCAGTTGATAGAAGTTCGTGTCCTGTGTTATCAGCCGTCTTGTCACGACGGGTTCCATATTGCCACCATCTGTAAACCTGTAGTCGCCAAGATCTTGCTTCAGTGCTCAAATCAGATGACAATCGCTTGGCGATGAATTGCTCTGATATAATCATAATCACCGTAGGTCATTTTAGTTACGAAATCGTGGGCCATTTTAACATGTCTAATGATCGACTCTCGTACGTAACCTGTATGTAAGCGATGTGTACACTTAGCAGTCTCTGTTGTTAGGGTGGTGAAATACACGTATAGGAAGCTCTGACGGGCCGACAAGCGTATCTTGGATTTTGGAGAGAAGAAATACAGAAAGCTTTGTGATGGGGGGAAAGAGTTTAATATGTGGTGTAGGGTTCATTCTTTTTAAGGACATAAATTTAACATAGTTACAAGTATCAAATATCGGACGTGTTCCAAGCCAGTTGAATCTAATCCGAACCTGAATGTTGATTACCGTGTTTACAAGAGCCAGACATCGGACTCTATTCTGAGCCAATTGAATCCACTCCATACTCCGTTATAAGGTTTCTTTGAACTTTTTTAAATAGTATTACGTTTTGAGCTACACCACAACATAAGCTCATAATTTTCCATCGAATGTGGGTCTTACAAGCCGCTTCTTCCATTCAAGTTCCCGATTAAAATTTTACATACATTTCTTCTCTTCCTTATTCTATGTGTGCTATATGAAAAGCAGTTACTTGATGAACTGATAAATAGATACATGATAATATCAAGATGGATTTCAGGACTTATTTTGTGGGAATAAAGGTGGATGGGATTGGTTTAAGATCAGGTTTTGGTATTCGCAATTTTAAACCTTCGATTTATGTTTAACGCGTCGAGAGCAAATGTTATTAGTCATGAATGAAGAAGAAACGGAAAATTTATTTCGATGTCTCTGAGTGGTTGCTGTATAGTAGGTTCTGGCATTTCATTGTGTTTGGCGGTGTAACCGACCATGGACTGTAGTTCTGTTCTCGGAGAGGCTTTGAAGGATAGGAAGATAATCTGTAATATTTGGAAATGTATCCACTTTAAGTATATACCAATGGAATTGTAATTATTACTTTGCTTTGAATACACCGCGCCTCATTAAGCGACATTTTTCGAAACATATGAACCTATTACATACTTAACAAAGTGCAGCAGGTATTCAAGACTGGCTGGCGCCTGGCTGCCATCAGTGTACGTGACTTCAACAAAGTAACAGAGTATGCAGTTTCCTTTATCGGTGAAATAATAATTTGCACGTGTCGATATTTTAGCCAGGAGTCTGGATGAAATGACAATGGCGTAAGCCAATCCAAAACCGCAATTAAAAATTTGCAACTCCACCAAAACTGAACGCCGCGTTTGGTAATAACGACGTCGAGGCACTGGTGAGGACAGCCGAGTTATGGTCCTCGATGAGTTAACTTACACGTATGTGATGGACACTCAACGAATAACGCAGTAGCTCTGTCCGCCCACAAGTAAATATGACACTTGAATCAACGTAGCACTTGACCTTTAGATGTGAACATATAATTGTGATTAGGACTTCGATGAGTGAAATATATCACTATACTTTGGGTTAGCGAGAAGTAACTGAACTATTTAAAATTTAAAAATAACAGTTCTTTCCAAAACTAAGCGCAAGTGTGATTATCATAAATATACACACGTGTCGCGACATTACAATGACCACGCAGTAAGCGTATTTGCAGTGGAGGAACTGTGAATAAATCAAAACTATTATAAAATAAAGCGTGAACACATCATTTTTAGTCCAGCACCATCAACAGTCAATTTAGGTTTTGCACCGGAATAATCCCAAAGACAAATAAGATGCTCCCGATTGGGTGAGGACTGCCTCAAAAGTTGGCAAGGAGTACGGCAGTTGCGGAGCAGTTAACCGTCGATTTGTATCTGGAATAAATTAAAATGAACAATTGTGAAACTTATGTCCCATATTTCCGATAGTAACAACGGCTAACGACCTGGAAAATTTCGATCAAGCTGGGTATAGTAGATACAGAATAATTTTGCCAGGCCATTTTCATTTTAGGTGAGATATAAAGTTTTCAGAGCCCTGAATGACAAATTTACGATCTTCTGGGTTTTGTATATAAAGGCACCGTGTTTCTATGAGACTTTGTTTCCCACTGCCAAATTAGGTGGGATTGTAAACCGGAGGACCATAATTTTGATATTTCAATTTAGTTGGGCTCATTTGTCAGTTTTTTTAACGGCCTGAAGTTCAAGAGTACTTCCTGAGTGGGTTACCATGTTATGTTTTGTCTTTTGAAAGGCAATTCTATTACGAGTACATGTATATTAGTGTAATGTTAGTTTAATTAAATAGCACTCACATAGAGACTCAGAATTCCTTAAATGCCTTCCATACTCTATTGGGTGTACCTCGGAAAGGTGTTGACCTGAGATAAAATTTTCTCGAATAAAGTTATAGTTGACTAAGTAACTGGGCCTAATTAGGTATGCATCCATAAAAGCTCATCTTCAGAAGATAGTCAAAAAATTCCTGCATCTTATGCAACCTGAAATTTCATTATCGTATTCACAAAAGCTCGCCAAGTCCCTATTCTGAGACAAATGTAGTCCACATCCATTCATCCTGTTTCTTTAGGATAAATTTTAACAACATCTTCCCACTTACGCCTAAATCTTTCAGTCTCTGTGCTTCCGCTCTTCGGACCAAAAGAATTTTAAAACTTATCTGACTGAATAAAAGTTTCAAGCGTGCACAAAATACATGATACGGCACACATTCCGCCATTTGCAAACTTCAGTACCATGTAAACAGCGAGAGTAGTAGTGTGAGAGACTGAAATGTTTGCCAGCTTTCTGCTATCGCCCTGCCATCTAGCATATCTTCCTCAGCGGAAAGGTGGCACAGATAAACATGAGTGTAAATTTATGTGTTCCTTTAAAATACAGGAACACATTCTGAGGTATAAAGACCGTGACAGAATTGCCAATGTTTTCTCACGAGGGACATTTCTACAACTCGTATCATCGGGAAACAACACAGAAGAATAATGCTGTATTCCCAGTCACAAAGCCAACTAAAACACAAGGTCAACCGAACAGCTTCATGCATGATATGGGACCAATATTTAAACTCTACCGTCTTCTGGGACATTTACCACTTCACATGGACGACTCAGGTAATAGTATTTACAATCAAAAGAATAAACGCATAATCAACAACATGGAGCAGAGCCACTCTTAATAAGCTAATAGTAATTTAATCGGTCATAAAATTTCCCGCCTTTTATGGAATCCGAATGTTCGTAGTTGTGTAAAGAAGAACTGGGTCTGGTACCTCTCCTGGGACAACTAAATCCAAATCGTCAAATAATCTGCGGCTAAAATCTTCCAAGTGTTTTCTTTCATTCGGGTTTCTCCCCTGTGGTTTTTTACACACTCTTCAATCACTTTATGCTCTTCCCAACTTATTCTCCTTTACTTCACAAAGTCTGTAATAGGACACAAAACACAAACCACTTCATTATGCAGCTTTATCAGGCCCTCATGCAACATCATCTAGCTTACATCCAAATATATTCTTAGCACACCGTTCCTTCAGTACGTTGTTGTTCTCTTTGTTGTTATTCTGCACATTCTTCTTCTTTATCATCATAATCATCCCTATCATCACCATAATCAACATCACCTACAAGAACTATTCTTACAAGCTTCATATCAGAAGTGATACCTCCATTTCTCTATGTTTCATTTTTCTTAATATATCATTCTCTATATACTGGTAAATATGTTCAGCAAATCTGATTTCAAATAACCCTTTCGATGTCAGCACACATGAACGCTTGCTGACACTATCACACTACGCACGTGCAGCGTCAAAGTGGCAGCAAAGTGCATGCTCGTGGATTTCAAATGATTTGGACTCGGCCAGCCATTCCCGGCCACATGGCACAATACCTAGCCAAAGCCCAAAATGGACGGTTTGACAGTGATATTTCAGAAATAGGCCGCCAACTTAGCTAAATTAGAAGTGCAGTTTTGCGAAGTGGCTCACTTCGGCGATTCGTCGTAAAATATACACACCAGATAATAGGCAATAGGTCTATACCACATAATTGCGGTTTAACGAAAAAATCAACAGTCACTACAATTTAATTTTTCTAACGTTACCCATTATGAATGTGTACGTGTGAATATTATGTCGTTCACACACAGTTTCCATGGAAATATGAAGCTTCCTTGTGGGCACTGCTGGTGGTAGCTTTATGTTCAAACTGCGCCATTTGAATGAAAACGTTATACAGTATTTCACTGTTTTAGCAGAGAAAGGAGGGCAGGACACGGAAAGGGATAAGGGAAAGAAAGGCAGGCATTAAAGAGACGTAAAAAAAATTGTTCTCATTTAATTCCAACCGAAAATTTCAACTGCATTTACATTTTAAAAACAAAGCTTCTAGTTAATTTTGACAAATTTGTACTCGTAGTATACAGACAGAAAGGCATAAAAAATTATAGAGCATTGTGAGAAGATGGCTAAAGCCGGTTCCAAAAATTATGTTTGTTGACGTTGACAATAATAATTTGTTTGTTATTTAGCGACATTTTTAACTGCTTATTTTAAGAAGCGTCGATTGATAGAACAATTGCTGGATGATGAATTGGAGAGAATTTGGAAGGAAGCAGCCGTGTCTTATCCGCGCATTTAACTAGGAAACATTGAAAACCACCAAGAGAAAAGTCTTGGTGAAGCCAGTCAGAAACCGGGACCTCGCTAATTCCAAGCCAGAATGATGCTATCACTCCACTGCGTTGAACGGTCTGAGGTCGGTTGATCTTATATCACGAGATTAATACAGCGTGGCAAGAAAGTAATAAGATCGAAATAAAACGCAAATAAGCAGCAGTATAGCTCCGCGACAGGATGAGAGAGGAGCAATGAAGTGCGCTCTTGACAGCCAGTAAGTTCTGACCGTTGTTGTAAAGTATGACAGTGCTTTGTGTATCGTGTTTTACTGCGCTATCAGAAACCGAAAAATGTAAAAACGTAGGTAAAGACGTCACAGTTTGTGTAAAATTGGGGAACAACCCGACTAAAACATACGGAAGGTAACAAAAAACTTATTGTAATAAGGATGTGAAAAAAGCACAATTATTTTGACAGTTTAAGCTTTATCAAAAAGGCAGAGACTGTAGAATATGACCGTGGCAGTGGATGACCGAAAAGAGAGCAAATCGAAAATTCTTCTCTTTGAAGGGGATAATCCATAACAATTCGTGCCAGAAGGAATGGATGTCAATAGCGAGTACTTCCTAGAAGTACTGAAAAGTTTGTTAGCCAAAATCGAGCACGTGATGACAGATTTGGAACATTGGCGACTTATGCATGAAACTGCCCTTGTTCCCACAGCAATAAACAACCCCCCCCAAAAAGGTGTTACAAGGCTCAATTAGCCAACTTTTCTTCTGATCTGGCTCTAACAGACTATTTTCTGTTTCCCTAGTTGAAAGTGAATGGTCGCCGATGTGACGCAATCACTCATTATCTTATGGAATGTGACGGCAGAATTGAATACTACCAACAAAGAAGAGTTTTCCCAAGTGTTCTTCAAGTTCATACGAGAGCCTTAAGGAGTGTATTGTGCCCCTTTGGAATTATTTTGAGGGAATGATTAATAAATGTATTGCCCCATTCATTGTTGTTGTTATTACATTTTAGCTTCATTAGTTTACTGCCTTATTGTGTACGTATAATGCTTACTAGAATAGACCCATGACTGCAGTATTATGCACAACATAGCCTTCACAGAAAATTCTCTTTAAAATATTTTGTCCTAGGTACTACAACGACATTCAAAGTGTTCAGCTTTTTGACCCTGTATACTATGCTTATCCAAGGAGGCATGGTAATAGGAGGGGTACTCGTATTGAAACAGAGGATTGAATATATTAAAAAGGAGAAACCGCAGTTCGAGCAAGTGCTGATTGAAACAACATTTCTTGGAGCGCTTGCATCTCTTTTCACGTCGCCGTTTGCTCACTTGCTAGAGTCCAGTAAGAAAGCGGACTACATCTCATGTTGGGCGGATTACCAGGTAAAAGACCACAAACTAAATTATAAATGTTGCATGAAATGTTATTCACTTATTTAAACGGTATGCACGATGGGTTAACTAATTACTTGGAGGTTTATACAGACGACAGCTAACTGAGATAATTCATTTATTCTGTAGTCTGTCTTACGACAGGTCCGTAGCCTCTTCCAAAGCGAGTTCTCTACAGGGTGCGATCTAGTGCGTCCTCTTTCAATTTCCAGTATCTTTTCTTTTCCTTAAGGTCATCCAGTAGCTGCTTACGTCTTCTCCCTCGTCGTCCCGTCATTTCTATCCTTTCTTCTAACTTTCCTTCAATCACGTGTTTCAGAAGGCAGTTTCTACGCAAGATGTGACCAATCCAGTTAGCCTTTCTTCTTTTTATTGTATGTAGGATATTCCTCTCCTCCTTGACTCTATGTAATACTTCTTCATTTCTCACACGATCGGTCCAACTGATCTTCTCCATTCTTCTCCAGCACCATATTTCAAAACTTTCCAGATACTTCTGATCTACTTTCCGAAGTGTCCACGTTTCAGCACCATACAAAGCTATGCTCCAAATGTAGCACTTTACTAGTTTCTTCCTTAAATTTAATTCCAGTTTGCTGGTGAAAAGATTTTTCTTCTTGTTGAATGCTGTTTTTGCCATGGCAATTCTGGATTTAATTTCACGTGTACACCTTGCATCACTTGTTATGATGCTACCCAAATAATTGAAATATTCCACATTCTCCAATTGTTTTTGATCTATCATAATTTTCATTGGGGATGGTTGCCTTGAGATTTTCATTACTTTAGTTTTTCCCACATTCATTTCCATTCCATAGCGTCTTCCAATTTCAATTAGTCTATCAATCATGCCCTGTAGCACCTTTTCTTCCCTAGCCAGTAGCACAAGGTCATCTGCATATTTCACAGTGCGAATTACTTGTCCTCCTATTTTGAAGTCTCCAAACCCTTCAAGAGCTTCCTTGGTAAGGTACTCGCTGTATAAGTTGAACAGAATCGGTGACAAGCAGCAACCTTGTCTAACTCCTCTTCCAATCTTCACACTTCTCGTCTCCCCTTGGTCCAGTCGTATTTTGACACTCTGTTCCATGTACAATTTGCTGATCAATCTTCTTTCGCGCCAGTCCATCCCAATTCCTTTTAGGATTTGCATTAATTTGGTCCAGTTGACACGGTCAAATGCCTTCTGCCAGTCTATGAAGCAAGCACACAATTCCTCATCTATGACCAAGGTTCGTTCTGATATTATTCTCAGCATCCCAATTACATCCCTAGTTCCTTTTCCTCTTCTAAATCCAAACTAATCTTCTCCAAGTGCATCTTCAATTTTCCTCTCAATCCTTCTTCTAAGTATCCTCGCTACTATCTTTGCTGCATGAGCGATGATGCCGATTGTGCGATGGTCGCTGCATTTTGTAGCTTTGGGCTTCTTCTTTAAGGCAATCATTGTAACTTCAATAAAATCTCTGGGCCATTCTCCAGTTACATACATGCTGTTGATCATCTGTGTCATTAGCCTTAGACCACCTTCTCCCAACAATTTGAGTACATCCCCAGGTACATCATCATCTCCTGTAACCTTCTTATCCCTCATCTCCTTGATAGCTTTTTCCACTTCACTTTGCAAAATATAAGGGCCTTTCTCGTCTTCATCTACTTCATCTTCAGGTTCGACGTCTAGATGTTCTGGTCGATTAGCTCGATCGTAGAGCTCTGTGATATAATTCTCCCAAATTTGCAATACTCGTCTCTGATTTATTATTATATTGCCTTGAGAGTCTTCGATGCCAATGTTTTGAATCCCATGGTTTTCTTTCCAACCTAGTTCCTTTGTCTTCATGCACATTAAATCATAACGTCCTATTCTTTGAAATTCTATGATCTCGTCGCATATGCTCTCCAGATATTCCTTCTTGGCGTTGTCCGTGGCTCTTTTCAATTCGTTCCTCAGTCTTCTGTAGTTCTTCCTTCCTTCTTCATTGTTGACATTCTTCCATTTCCTTCGTTCATCCATTTTACTGATCATCTCCTGTGTTATCCATGGCTTTCTTGCTCTCCTCTCGACTTTTCCAACCAAACCACTCATAGTATCTAACACACATTTCTTGATATTGTTCCACTGCACTTCCACATTCCCACTTTCACATTTGATTGCACCAAGCTGTTCTTCTAGTCTATCGTGTACTACCTGTCGTTGAGCATATAGCTTCTCCAAATCCCATCTTGGTTTTTTCTTGTGGAACCTCATGATCTTCTTCAATCTGGTGCAGATCTTTGCAACCAGTAAATTGTGGTCAGAGTCAATATCTGCTCCAGGCAGTGTCTGCACATCCTTCACACTGTTCCTGAATCGCTGTTTCACTAGTACATAGTCCAGCTGATATCGATTCCTATCTCCTGGTGATTTCCACGTGTACAATCTTCTTTTAGGTTTTTTGAACCATGTGTTTGTTATAACAAGTCCATTTCTTTCACAGAAGTCAATAAGCATTTGACCTCTCTGATTCCTCCTTCCCAGTCCATACGGTCCAACAGTGTTGTGATGTGCTTTATCTCCAACCACACTGTTCCAATCTCCCATTATAATCGTGTTTGTCGCACCCTTTCCATCCTCTTCAAGAATTTCTTCAATTATATCATACAACTCTTCCACTTTGTCATCTTCATAGTCCGATGTTGGCATGTACACTTGCACTATCAAAATACTTACCGGTTCTGCCTGCAATTTAATAGCAACGATTCTGTCACTATACACACTCTTCTTAACAACACTTTTCACTACGCTTTTATGCACTACTATTGCTACGCCTCTTTCAGCACTGTCACCCCCGGAATAATACACTGTATAATCACCACTTTTTATTTCACCTTGACCCTTCCACCGCACTTCGCTAACACCTAGCACAGACACTGCGTTCTTCTGCACCTCTTTCTTCAAATTTTCGAGTTTTCCTCCTTGATTCAAGGTCCTTACGTTCCAAGTGCCTATCTTGAAGCTGTTATGTTCATTCTGTGTCTTCTGTTTTTGTCTGTAGTCATTACCGCGTGGTGTCTCCCCTAGAAACACTCCCCCCCGGAGATCCGAATGGGGGAGTAGTTTACCTCCGGAATGTTTTGTCTCCAGAGGAAGCATCTCGCATTTGGCATTTGTCTCTGTTTCTGGAAGAGACTATCCAGGAAAAGTAATAATGTGGTAGTTTTTCCATTTGCTTTCCACATCACAGTACAGCAGCCGTTCAGACCACTCTGGTCACGCTTGTTGCTACACGATCATGAACCATCTCGAGCATCATTTGCTCTGTTCTTCATGTCGCTACTGATGTCGCTGCTTCCGGCATCAGGGGAGTTTTTATTCGGTTTCCCATCTCCTAGGCATCTCTCTTCGTCTGGTTCCTACCCTTTTGATCTGTCCGGCTTGGGAGACCCTACTGGTAGCAATGCTACCGCCGGCTTAGCTCTCAGGGTCACTGGAACTCACAAGCCCCTCTACCACGGCAAGGTGAAGATACCAACAAACTGAGATAACACACACACAAAAAAGTGACCAAAGAGTAATGCCAGGGATGACACTAAATATGAGTGGAAAATGTAACAGCGTGATGTACATGTATTATTTCAGTTCTCTTATGTAGAATTTACGTAAGTCATTTGATACAGGTTCTGACACAAAAATTTGTTCAAAGGCACTGAAAAAAATCAGTTTGGTACTGTTTTCAGAAGTAGAATTTGTTTCCATAGTAATCTCCTGGGTGACTGACATCCATCTAATGTAGAGTTTAGGAATGAGTGGAACTGGACATCCATGTAGATGCCTTCATGGTACTGTACTTTTATTTTCCTCATGTCATGTATAAAATTTCGTAACATGATCAGCTTTTTTTTTTATAAAAATGGAGATACTTTGGAAAAATATTAATGTAAAGTAGGCCTTATTCACTGGATAGATACAGACAAAGATACAATTCATTTCTTTTCGGATTGCTTGACCCTGAAAATGAAATTACCAAAGTCCCTCAAAACGTCGGAACTACTAGCTCAAGAGCACTGCGTCATATCCCAGAAGACTTCAGTCTATAGTAACACCGCTGTGAAGACATCGAATCTCCGACAGAATTAATTTGACAGCTTCAGCCCGCCCCCCATGGCGCAACAGCCCTTAGTGGGCCAGGGTCTCGTCATTATCGAGGCTTCACGATCACTCTCAGTTAGACACACCACACTTGGTAGGACTCCTCTGGACGAGTGATCAGCCCGACGCAGAGTCCTCTGACAACACACAACACTGACAAGAGACAGACATCCATGCTTCCGACGGGATTGGAACTCATAATCCCAACAAGCGAGCGGCCGCAGACCCACGACTTAAAGACAACGCGGCCACTGGGATCGGCCTATTTGACAGTATTTAGTCCAGCAAAATCCCCAGCACTAATTTGCGTAAAAAGAAGACAATACTGCGTCTCCCCTATATTCGGCAGAGACTACCGTGACTAAGGTTCTTCGTGGTTTTTCGCGGTCCAAAGGTGAACCCCAGGACATTAGATTAAATTAGTACCCTTCGGCTTCCTGTCGTATTATTTAGAATTCACCATTTACCTATTAATCTACCATTCCGAGGCACATTCCGCGCTAGTAACAGCCCTGTTAGGTCATAGGCCTGTCAACAAAGAGATAAACATTGAGTTGACATTACGTCTTGTTTCTGATATGAAATATGTAATTTAACCATTCCTGTCTGCAGCGATCGCAATGACATGTTACAAAACTATATTCGCTGCGCTTTGTCTGTCTGTCCGCATAATAACAACTCGACAGCCACCGAAGAGATTTTGGAAAACATGATATTTGAGAGATTATCAAAACTTTGGTGAAAGTGCCAATTTTCGTTCAAATTAGACTAACACAGCGGGAAATTTACAACACGGCATGATGGAATTTCTAAGAGCACGTCGAGAGCACTCGCTCATTATTTATGGTGCGAAAAATATTGCGAAGACATTAGAGAATTATGTCATCCTCGACACCCATGTTTGCTATAAATCTTAAGGAATTTGTGACAAAAACACTGCAAGCCGTAAACAACCACAAATAGTACTGTGAACACATGTGCAGAGTATTGTCGATAATAATTAAATAAAGCTTCCCCTCATCTAAATTCACAGGTCAACATGCACATACATACATGAATATAAATACAGATATAAGTTGCGTTTAGTTATAATATACTTTTAGTTATAACCGTTATTTTATTAAAGTTCAAATTTGATTTTATTTGGAGTTAATTAAAAAAAAGGGCGCGAACTCGCTGCATTTATTACTCTATGCGTATATGTTCCTAACTTATTACTTTTGTTCTCCTCATTTCAGAGACGTTACGAAGCTGTGGTAGGCAGGCCACTACACCTAAACTTGAGACGTCATTCTGCAATAAATATTGGACTGGCACTGCTGATATGTTCTGCAGTAACTTCATTCCCGTTTCTCACACTAAAAGAAATCAGGCCCTGGTTCGCTATTCCGTTCTGCTATTCCGTGTTTTGTTGTGTGATGAATGTAGCGGTGTGGCACGTAAGTGGCCTGGGGCTGATAACAGCGGCAAAGACACTGATGGAACAATTGGAGCACGTAAGTGAACAGTGATGAAGGCAGCTATAGCTGAATTTGGATCAGGGAAAGAACGAACACAGATTCCACCCATCCCCTACCACCTGCATAACCTCCCATATGTGAGTGGCTTCCACTACTCCAATTCTCGCTGACGTTCTGTGTGCATTCTGGGATAGATACTGGTGTTGGCGGAGGGGAGGTATGCAGTGTCGTTGGATGGGGTGGGGTAGAGGCGGCCGACTTCAATGCTCTTTATCCTTCTTCACTATTTCCCTGACCCGGGTGTAGCCGGGCATCTTTCCATAAAAGTACCTACCTACCCAACAGAACGAAGAAGTAACAAACTCAATATTTAAGCACCCAGTTAAACAACAAATTAATTAAACATCTGAACAACCAGTTGACTAGCCTGATAACTACTCGTGTCTAATAAACCAATAAACTGACAAAGGAAACGAACAAATTATTAATTACCATACAAACAAACCAAATAATCAGTCAGCCGGCAGACTCACTGACAGACATATTGGCGTATTGAGTACCTCCTTAATCAATTACGAGTATACGGACGCCAAGGAAAGAAATTCCATGGATCTATTTTCTGCACATCCCCCTAAAGTTTTTAGGCTTCCCCCTCTCGTTGTCTAACCATTTTGTTCATACGAATGTCGTTAGGGATAAAAAGAACGCTGTGGGATAACCGACACGAACCAGCAGGGTTGCGACTGGAGGGAAATGTGCGAACAGTAGGAAAAAGGAGAAATTAGGCACGGAGTCTGAAGTCTCGAGGTTCATTATCCACACTATTCATAGAATTTCTTTTAGAGGCTTAACTAACTACCTAACTAACCAACACATAACAAGTTTCGACAGAGATAACAGAAAAATCATCTGTTGAACATGATCGTGAACCTGTTCAGTGCAGTAGGTTTATAATATTAAGTCTGATATAATTACGGTATCTTTAGTCTGTTATGCATGTGGTGGGAACGTATTCCACTTCTGCTGTTATTGCCTTTTAAGTGTTCCATGTATGTTAAAACGTGTACGTATTTAACTGGGGATCTAAAGATTTTAATATCTTGAACCAATTAAATATTTACCGATAATCTCTTAATCCACAAATTAGTTAATTCACTTTTAATTCAGTTTGTAATAAAAAATATGTTACTCAATATAAAGTTATAAAAACTTAATTTTGGACATCCAAGTCAAGAACATACGTCATGAAATTTGCAAGCGAGTAACATACGTGACTTCTCGATAGTAGTAGATACACTAAAACGCCATCGCCGGAAGGCTTCACACTACGTTCAATAAAACAGCGTTAAATTAGAAGCGACAGTCAAATAAAGTACAGAAAATTATACAGCAACAGCAAAGAGTGAAAAAAGGAGTGTAACGGTTTCTAAATTTTTCAGACTAAATTAATTAATTAATAACTACATTCTGAAGATTGTTTCCTAAAAAATTGAGGTAACAACACGCTTCAAAGTAAGTCTAGTGTTAACAAGTATTATTGCGTTCCTTAATTCCTCAATAATGACTGACGATCATTACGTAACCGCAGTCAAGCTCGCTAGTAAATTAATTAAACAAGTAACAGAACAATTATAGATGTACCTAAATATCTGGCTACCTAACCAAGCAACTACATGCCAACATAGTTACTTCAGCCTTCAATAATCGTAAACTTGGGACTGTTCCATTAGAAAATTAATTATGAGAATTTGAATATTCGGGAATTTCTGAGGACTCGATTGTAATGGTTAGTCTGTCACAGGATTCTGTGTATAAAAAAAAGGCAGATGTAAAGCTACGTCTTTAGCGGGACCCAAACTCGAGACTTTTTAAATCGTAAAACTCCGTAAACTCGTAAAACACTTCTTCTTCTTCTTCTTCTTTGGCATACGGTCGTTATAGTTTAACCAGTGTCTCCTTCAGAATGATAGCCCATACGGATCTCTCTTCTGCTTTCTTCCTCCATCTCTTGACACCCATCGACTTCAGATCATTCTCAATACAGTCTAACCACCTTAATTTTGGTCGTCCTGCTTTCTTCTTCCGTCTGGTTTCCCCAGAAATACTTTCTTTACGGTCTATCATCAGACATTCTTACCACATGACCAGCCCATTCTAGTATTCTTACTTTTATTGTTCTTACAATATTTGGTTTTCTATACATAACCTGCAATTCATCATTAGTTCGGTTCTCTAGCCATTTTGATCTTGTATTGTGCCATATATCTTTCTTAGTATTTTCCGCTGCCATATTTTAAGGGATAATTTAATTTGCTCTGTCATTACCACATATCACAACCATATAGCACTATAGGTGTAATCATTGTAGTATATATTTTTAGTTTTGTGTGTTTTGATATATAGCATGATTTCATAATTTTTGGGAGAGCCTGGTAAGATCGATTCCCTGCTGTTGTTCTTGATCGGACATCTTTTCCACAATCATTATCATAAGTAACAACTGAACCTAAATATTTAAAGCCTAATACTTCTCTATATCCTTCATAATTAATATTCTCGATATATATATGCACATACACACAAAATCATATATACATAATCATCCCCCGACGTTACGTCGTAGGTGTTTCTGCGATCGCCGACGTTAGTCGAGACAGATTTTTCCATACATGCAAAGTTAAAATGTGGAGAGTGGATCCAGAAAACTTGTTTTGACCAAGCAATAATATAAGACATATTTACACGTTAATGTAAGAAGGAGGCACTTCCTCTTGAACTGTAGGCGGATCATCTGGATCTTGATGTTCAAGCCGAACATTACAGCTGGTGATGCGTGCGTCCCTGAAAACTACTTGAAGAAGAAAAACACTGAAGTCTGGTGAGACAAAGACATCTGAATTTCCTTTAGTATCTTTTCAAACAGTATCCTCACAAATCCCTGTCTATTTGTTTCTGCGCGCTGCCCATTCGAATCAATGCCCTTAACGACCACGATGCCAGCCTCGGTGAGTCGAAGTCACGCAGTCGATTTCGAAACCGCCATGTCCTCTCCTTAGTCTCAGGCTCATGTTTCTCAGCTTCTGCAACGGCGCTTTGATTCAGAATTTCAACAGGATAGTGGTGACTGAGCTCCTGATCGTGGGATTTCAGCAATTCGAAGATGTCTTCGGCATCGTAATTACGAATTGACGCTTTTCGCTTAATATATTGGGTCTGAAAGGTAAAAGCAGTACGTGCGGAATGACGTAAGTCGGGGGATAATTGCACATACATATAAGACTAATGCTTGTTATGTTCTTATTATGTCATTGTGTAGCACACATTGTTATGAGTAGTAAAAAATATACCAGAATATTAAAATAATACATGAGAGTGAGGTGTACCATTCTTAAGCCGGTACTGCAATCTCTCCCTTTATCGACAGACGTTAAAAGCGTGCATATTTAGTGAAATCGTAATGGACACTGTCCGTACAGGGATTTAATATTTAAAAGTAGAGTAATGGAGTGGCTACCTGTAGGTACTGTACCTACAGATGGGATATGCCATATTCTCCCGTTTTTGCAATAAATACCTTATTAAATACCTACACAAATAACTATATACGTTACTGAAATTAGGGAGTGCTCTACCTATATGCGTATGCAAATAAGTAAGTGTTGGAGTGGGGTCAGCTGAGACTATTGTCACTGCGGTCTCAGAAAGGGCTTAAAATACCAGACGCTATCACTTTGTGCACAGTGGATTGGACTCGCTCTCTTCCGACCACAAGCCTGAGCTATGGTAGGGCCATCAGAAGTGAGTATTTAAGTAAGCTACGTAAGTGATTCTCGCAAGGTACTAATCAGTAACAACACAGCGAAATCCTTAGCGAGTTTCGGCCACTTCAGGATCTCACAGTCTCTTTCCCTAGATTCCAAACACATTGTACACAATTCTATATAATTTTGACGGCTGTGTAGTACACTCTGAATCAGTTTCTTATTGGACTTTGTCAATCGTCTCGCGTTAAAATAACAAAAATTTAAAAATGCCACGTTTCAGGACACAATCGCTTCCCGTACTCCGGTAAAAATATGCTCCAAAACTATTCAGTTGGACCTGTACGTAGTTATTTTATGATTTTTCGAGAAGACACATTAAACAAAGGCCATGAGGTAGATGACTACAGATACATTATTATTTGCAGGTTTTAGCCACGTTTGAGTTAGGCTGCGAGGAGAGGATCGCAGAATACAGAATGTTGTGGTTAAAACTGAGCAAGTTGACACAATGGCAAGGCAGCTCCATGGGATTAACGTACGGAATGCAGGTACAGTAATCAAATATTTATTTCACAGAATACAGCCATACACAATACTACAGTGCAACTGAATTAGGCTATTAGTTTCGGCTTAATATAAGCCATCATCAGGCCTCTTCTTTTTTAAGAATCATTTTT
The DNA here is from genome assembly GCA_021186555.1 of Reticulitermes speratus. Taxonomy (NCBI): domain Eukaryota; kingdom Metazoa; phylum Arthropoda; class Insecta; order Blattodea; family Rhinotermitidae; genus Reticulitermes; species Reticulitermes speratus. The sequence goes on along the minus strand of JAJKFL010000006.1, from coordinate 37,331,280 downwards.
AGACAAAACTTTAACTGCAATTAAAAATGAGATATCATCCTTTACAATACACATCATAAAATTGTTAAAGTGACAGTAAAGTGCAAAAGATGTTTAGACAATGTATAAACAAATATTATAGGGGTATATGTATAAAATACATAAAATTCTATTTACAAAACCACAGATAGGCCGTAAAATCAACTATGGGACACACGTTGGTCGTGCTTTTCTTGAGGTACGTAACTCAACCAACAGATGCGAAGTATTTCCTCATGAACTTGTGGTACACACGCTCGTAGTGTTCTTTAAGATAAGCGAAAAACATCAGACAGATATGAGGTTTTCCTAACAAGTTTTTGCTTATTAACGTATGCTTCAAAACCATCTGTTAATTCTCCTGAATCTTTTTCACATTGGCAGTTTTGAAAATCAATGTTGTATTTTTGCGTGTAGAGAAATAAATTCAGTTAATATTTTCGTGTCGAGTGAAGGTAATTTTTACTATAAAATTGGAAAAATTAGAGCCAGTGTGTGTACTCCGTCGTGTACAGCTGCGTACTGACATTTGCACTCCTCATATTCACTAGCTGATATCATGGTGTATTTCAAAATTTCTGAAGAATTGGGCCTTACGAGAAACTTATTATTATTATTACTATTATTATTATTATTAATATTTTTGTTGCTTTTTTTGTTCTGTATTATTGTATTATTGTTTGTGTCTCGTTACCAGAGGTAACTTACATATTTGTGCTGTTTCTGTAATTGGCGATGTGGTTGTTTTGCCAGAACATTAATACTCGTAATAAAGAAATTAATTGAATTACTGGTATATAAGTTAAAAAAACGAAAAATGGTGCTCGTAAAACCTTAAGAAAGAAGAATAGGCTAAAACGCACAACGCAGCGTAGCTATTCATATTATAAGCTGAATGGTGTCAAAATATATTTACGACTGCAAATAAATCCATTTTACGAGCCTAGTGGTGTCCATATATGTACGTCTGCAACTATATCAGACGAACAAACAAATGACGTCTCTGTTGTTTCGACACGCAGGTTATTGGTTACTTCGTGGAGCTGGTTTTGGGAGTGTACGGGCTTCTAGCCAACTTGCATGAGGGGTTTGCTATAAACAACGTGGTGTTTGTGCTCAGCGCTGTCATATTTTCCTCTTTTATATTCGTCACTTGCAACATAGCGCAATATGCGACAGAAGAGGTAGGAGGAATTTTCTTGGTTTTGTAGGCGTATTTCATGTAGGGATTTCAAATGCCTAGCTTATGCAGTGTTGAATGGGAAATGATGATGACAATGCTGATGATTACAAATGAAGGTAAAATGTTGTGAAAATCCCGCCCTAGTCTCTTTTATAGTAGTGCAATAATATTTGCTTAAAGATACAGGCAGCAGCAGTTTACTACGAAGTGCTAGTACCTCTGGCTGTACCAGTCTACATGACATCGCGTATCAAAATACAGTAATCGTCATCATCATTTCCGTGAAAACCTTGAAGCTGACGAAGTACTAATATTTAATAAAATATATAAGTATTTATTTTGTGTTATTTTACACATTAGGCTAATTAAAAAATTTCTGTACTGACAGAATAATCATAAATATTGCCAAAGGCTCAATTACTTATTCCTTGATATGTACTAACGTAGTATGGGGAAACCAACACCAATATAACAATCATGTTCCATTATTTACTTTACAAGAATATATTAATTCTTTCAAGCATAAAGTTCTTGCACGTAATGTTTCAAAATTCGGTTCTGCAAACTATTTTAGGAAAAAAACCCACTGTTTATTCTGAAAATCTTACAAAATATAATATGTGGGAAATTTGCACATTTTTATATAAAACAAGGTAATATGTAAATATGTATACGGGTCTAGTCACCGCTTCATTTTAGAGTGTTAAATGCCGAAGTTATCTATCAGAGAATCACGAATATTGTCAGTCAGCACATTATTTAACTTATTAAGTTCCTTCTTCGTGCCACAATAAATGCTGAAGTTAAGTAACGTCCGACGATGTATTATTACAAGTTACCAGTAGTCAATGAATCGACAGGAATATTAAAAGAAGCGTCCTGACCGCTATATGTATACGCGTTATTATAAGTATTTTCCGTGGGTGAATGAGGAGTCGGGAAAAGTGTATATGGTACACAGTTATATGGACAGTCCGGGCTACGGATCCCGGCAGGGGCAAGAAATCTCTCTCTACTCTAAAAGGTCCAGACCCGCTGTGGGGCCCACTCAGCCTCCTTTTCATGGTTAATGAGGGTTTCCCCGGCGTAAATCGGTCGGGGCGTGAAGTTGACCATTCATCTCCATATAAAGCCGATGTTAACAATGAGTGGAGATATTTATCTACTCCTCGACATGTCTTTATAGCGTGGACAGGGACAACTTTAAATTTACCTTTTACCTGGGGTGACGGAGAAAGAGCACGAGAAATCTCAGGATAGTCGGCAGTGTCGCCATTCAAGAAGTTTCCTATGACATGGAAATGAGGCTCGATATCGATGTGGCAGCTCGGCATCATAATCGTTACCATGACCTGGAGGCCCATGGTTCATATCTCACAAAAAGGCGCAATTTAAGCTTGTTGAGAAGCTGGGACAGCTCAGTCCATATAGTAAATAGGCTACAGTCTAGACAGTCGAGGAATCGGGGTGGGGGGTTTCTGGGAGGGGAAACGTCTTATTCAAAGGGTCCAGACCAGCCCTGGGGCCCCACCCAACCTACTGCATTATGGGTATCAGGAGCTGCTCCCCCGGAAGTAAAGCAACTGACGCGGGGAAGCTACACACAGACCTCCACCTAGTGTCAATGTTAAGCGTACCTGGAGTATACCTTTTATTCTCCACATCCCTTAACGTAGTGGCAGTGCCTTAAGCTCATGAACAACTTAATCTTCACTTCATCAGCTGAGGTTATTCCCGTGAAATGAGAGGGTGAATATGTACAGTGGATTGGAAAGGATTTTAGACGTATCACTCGTTACATTCCTAAATAATATCCAAGTATTCCCGCCTACAAGGACTGTGGGGAACCACGACATTTTTCAATCTATCGAGCTACACGACGGCCAAAACTGGAATCTGGTACTTTCACAGTATGGCGTACCGGAAGATATCCCGTTCCTTGTAAACTTTTATGTTGGGCTAAGGCCACTCCATTTTGAAACACGATTCAGTTTAAATGTAACAATTACTTTGGACATTGCCTATCATCTTAGGATTTTTCAAACACAAAGTTTCGTAACGTGAATTTGTTGTCATCAGATATGAAGGTTTTTGGCCCCTTAAAAAGAGCTACTCTTATTCACTGGACACCGATAAGATATTTCATATTAAACTGTATTGACCCAAAAGTATATTTCACTGTTATACAGTAGTACAGTCACAACCAACAAATACACTTGTGACACGTAAGCAGGCTACCGGTTTCAGCTCAAAGAGCCATCATGAGGCCTATGACAGAAAACTGCTGTATTTACGGTCGGGGGAGTTTTTCCTTTTACCAAAATGTATGGAGTTTGATTTTCATAGTTTTCTGTCATAGGCCCGATGATGGCTCTTTGAGCTGAAACCGGTAGCCTGATTACGTGTCGCAAGTGTGTGTGTTGGTTGTGACTGTACTACTGATAACAGTGAAATATACCTTTGCATGTACATACCAACGGGATGTCTGATATTAAAATTATATTGACCCAGTTTCAGTAAAAGTTGTCTAAATGCAAAGTAAGGCAATATAAAGTAAGGCCCAGAAGTCAGTTAACTGGTTAGCAAAATGTAGAATAAAATACGTTGAAAATTACTTTTTACGAGACTTGTGCGACATGATATAATCCATTTTATATCAGAATCAACGAACGGAACTGATCCCCTATCAGCGTAATCAGGTTTAACCGTGAACATTCCCTTTATTATGTGAGAATGTATTCCGTTAATTGACTTATGGGCATACAGAAAAACCACAGAGAAATGAAACGTAACCCCTAGAAGGTATAGTCAAAACCCATCAGACTCTAGGCAACTTTAAGAAAAGAAAATGCTAATATGGGGGTAGACAAACGACAAAATTCCCAACAGATACGGGACGAATGGACTAAACGATATGTTGGCGGTAGCGGGAAGAGGGAGTTAGGATAAGCTAAACTGCACTGCCATTTGCTGACCGCTTAAAGTTACACTGAAAAACGAAATCTAAGTAACGGGAAATACGCAGATTGCACTGGTTTGCTGTTGTTTATGTATAAGTTTTTTGGTGCATCTCATAAACCCCCAGCTTATGGCAACTTATACCGTGACCTTCATCATACGCAGGTTGGGCTCGATCATATTTTACACCACTGAGATTATTTCTCTCTTTCCTGAAACGCACACCGACGCTCTGCCCGTTTTACCACTGTAGCTCCTACCAGATTCACAACAAATGCTGTAAACGCAATGCCATGTATCCTCAATATCACTATCGGGTTACATTTTAGCCTGTCAGTGAATTACGGAGGGTGTTTTCATTTAGAAAGCCGTCCTAATTTTATATATGTTCTCAATCCGTCTGCAATGTAAGATATACACTTTATATGGGATTGATCAGAGACTTCTCTCCATGCTAACCCGATTTTCATTCCCTGATTTTTTTTTGCAATAAAATAAAATAAAATTTGAAGATAAACAATGAGTGTCAGATTGTGTCTAGTATTCCCGACCTCGTTCAGATAATTATGCCCTTATTCAATAAATGCTCTATTAAAGACCCTTTTTCGAAAGAAATGTGTGACTGAATTGGAAATGATGATGAATGTTGTTAAATGTCCTATTTGCTAATTTTAAAATTAATAATGTTAAGAAATTTATCTTTTTGTGAATACTGATATTAAGTGGGCATCAATAAATTAATATAATTCATTTTTTAAGGTAGGAATAAAAATACAACAGAAGCTTCAGCAGCTGTGTCATAAGATTCCACGGCATTACTCTGAGAGCAGACGGGAGGTAAGATTAACGTTCTAATTGAAATAAAATGCATACCAGAGAAATTTCCAATACAGGAGTATTTATTTTATAATTGTAGGCTTACAGTGAAATTTTCAGAATTCGAATATCGAAGAAAACGAGAAAGAATTGGGTTACAGAAATAAAATTTGCTCCCATTCTGTCTTGTGTTCTGCCATGAAGGCACAGGCCTAGCAAAAGACCGATCTCCTATCCAAGCGTGGCATTGTACGTCTGTACAAGACAAATTGGTTTAGCATTATGACATGGAATATGCTAGAGTGTAAAGATGTGCGCCCTTTTCAATTTCTTAACCAGTTGACCGATTTGCAGAACTTTATATTAAAATTATGCCAATGGAGGAAAACCTTCATACTTTCAAATTGCCTAAAATAAGTAATCACAACACGGCGAACTTGTGAGAATGGAGCAGCATTAACGCCACTTAAGTTAGGACCCTGCACTTAAAATGATGCACTATAAAAGTCTTAAAATATGTAACTTTTATAGATTGTAAATAACAGCATGGGCTTTGGGAAAGAAGTTTCTTTAGCTTGTGGTTTGGTGGCGATAAGTGGTGAGTGATCAGAACTGCATGTGTGAGTTTGGAATGACGATGTGTCATAAACGTGTCCAGAGGTAAAGTGTAAGATATTCTTGTAAGTCAACAATTACAAATATGACGAAGCCGCGAATCCTTGAGATTACATACGACAAATCTAATTTAGACAGCATCAGTACTTAGGTAATAACTTCCTTATACATGAAAGTAAAATATCAATAACAATAGTAACTGAGCTCTAGGAACAAAAATGTAAGCAACAGCAAAGCAGGCTTTAGGAATTGTAGTCGAAATCCCTTTTTGTAACTCACAGTACTATTTTTCACGTTTTTAATATTTCTCACATTTTGTTCCTTCCATAATGGTAACAGATAATTCCCATCGAAGAGTGTCATGTACTCGTATAATAAGTCACTTTCATAAGTGTCTGTGCGCCACTCTGGCTAACGTGTTTTGTGTCCTGCTGTAGAAGCATTGGGAATATTAACGGCTCTACATTACTTATACGAACTATTTATTGTTCACAGGTAAGGCGTTTTATTAAAACGATTGTCGAAAACCCTCCGACAGTCAACTTCTCAGGCTTCGTCATAGTAAACAGAGGACTGCAGACATCGGTATGCTTATCTCCTAAATAGATGTTATGTAAGATCACTTGTAAAAACTTACATTTAAAGCTGTGTAGGTTGAAACACAACTAAAATATAAACAAAATTTCAGACTCCACATTACAGCAAATATACTGAGTGTCTTTTACAAAGATAAACCAAGTACTCATACTTTAGGAAATACATTTTTTTTATGTCGTAAGTGAGACAAAATGGCGGGCAAGATACAAGGATTTTGAATATTAAAACAGAAGATATAAAAAGTAAACATTTTGCTTTAAAGTTTATCGATTCTACTAGTACTGGAAGCTGTGGCGAGACCACAGAATAAAGTACCACGAATCAACCCCCTCCACTTCTCATTCGAGTTGTTACATTTATCCTTAGAGTAACCCACATCCCTGTGTCCCGCCTTAGTCGTCTATCCATTCTGTTCAAAGAAATGTTGGAACTGATTACTTTTGCCAACACTTTGTCAAGTTGACATAGCCCACGGGTGGCTGGAGGGAATGCAAAAGGGCGAAATGTATGGGACCTGCCTTATCATTCTTAGATATGTGGGTTTCGTACTGTAGCCCCAGTAGGGCAAATGCAGGAGAAATTTGAGTACAGACCCTGTCCATTTTCTTTCACTAATGCTGTATAACTTTTGTATTTAATAGAGGCTAATTAATAATGGAGGCCAATCACCACCTTACTCAACACTGACATAATGATTAAAGAGCGGATACGTAACCTGCATTTGCAAATAAAAAGTGCACATAAAATTCTGATCTGGGAACCTCAAAGGAAGGAAACATGTTGGAGACTGGCACTGGTAGAAAGAACTCAAAATACACAGGAGCGTGAGAACGGAACTAAAGTGCACGAGAAAGAGCCAAAGACAGGCTGTTGTAAACACCGTAAAGAAATTTGACGTTCTTCAAAATGGACAATTCCTTTATCCGCTCAATAATTATCAATTTTGAAGAAATAGTATTTTGCACCAAGAAGTCAATTAATTGCAATTTAGGCGTTGTGTTATTTTCAGAACTGAAGTTTATAACCGTATAGGGTTCACCAAATATTTTGTGCTTTAGTTTAGAATTGTTTTGTACTTGAAATCTCGAATTTTGAATCCTGTGACTGAACACATTTAGTGAGAATTATGTTACCTTAATTAATGTAGGCGAAACGAGTTTTAAGGTGAAAGCAATGGATATCAAAGGTCGTTCTGTAAAAATAATTAATTTTGACCGTATCTCTCAAATAAATACCTGTATGTTGATCTGATCTTATTAAAATTATAGTTTCATATTTTCTTGCTTTGTGGAAAAAATGGACCTACGAGTATTTATGTTTAGATAATTAGATTCCCGAGTATTTTAGACACAAGTCTTATCATTAAACTAAACAATATTTTATGGCATCCTCACAATTTTACTATTTTTTTTTTATTTTCCTGGGTCTACAGTAATAAATATACGAAATTTATAGATGGAAATCTAAAATTAATTAGGTTGATGAAAGAGAGGATGAAATGCAAAAGGCATATAGAAATTTAGTAGGAAACAGGAAAGCAAAAATTGACTGGTTGTGTCACAGGTGGTGGGAAGTTAATTCAATCCCTAAGAAACGGATGGTGAGGGTGTGTAGAATCGATGGAGTTCATTGTGCATGATAATGAAAAGTCGGATACACCAATATATGGGACTATCGTTCTAATAACTTTCTGAAACTTGTGTATCATTTTCTGTTGCAGCTCATGTCTGCCATGGTGACTTACTTGGTAGTACTAATACAGTTTCAGTTAAGCGCCGAGTCAACGGGTCATACAAATACAACATTCAACATCATTGCGACGTGAACAACTAATAGGCTATTGTGGAACCGTTCTGAAATAGTTACAACACTTGTGTATTTTTAGAAATACTCTATTTCATCTTTAAAATTTTAAAGTATAATTTAAAATATTTAAAACAAATAAAATGCACAAATATCACGAAATCTTCTAGTGCTTTTAAAAACATTGTTGAAGAACTCGTTTGTTCGTAAATCCAAAAGAAAATAACCATAAATCACAAATAAGCGAAATTCAAAACATTTAGAAGTAATGCAGCATAACAGGGCAAATCACAAGTGTGAAATTACAGGCCTTTGTTTTTCAAGCTTTTTCAAACTTGGAGTTCTCTGACTTATTCTCACGGACATCAAAGATAACACACCTATTGGAAGATTAATTATTCGCGACAGATTACTGACAAAGCTTATGCTGGTTTAAAGCTGTATGTTTGGCTTAAGCTCTGTCAAAGAATCCTACAAAGTCGTAAACTGAACGCTGTGTGATTGCAGATAACTTTTAATACGCACAGGGAAGAAACATTTTATTTAATTTCCTAGTACTTACTTGAGTGCACTTCAACATTTGTATGTTATATATTAATCTCAGAATAATCGAACTTTATGAAATCTGCTAAAGTTTATTGCACAAGGTATCTTGACACATACGTTTCGACCTAAGTGAGGTCACCATCAATGTTGCTAATAATGGCCGTGTTAGGTTCTTATCAGTGACCAATATAAATTTATCTACACGTACATTAGAATGATTTTATTAGAGTTATCTAAATTATTTATTTTATCAAATTACCTTTTGGCCATCCATTGCATTTAATTGTGTACTTAATATAGATTATATTATTACACTCAATTTGTTACATATCAATAGCTTTGACTATCACTATCCATTACCATATAGCTTTCAGCTATTACATCTGTTGTAATCACTGTATGTATGCTATTTTTACGACTTTGTTCCTTTGTTTCTTGGTATCGTGAGTTAGGATGCAGATTTGTTGTTCTTCCTAAATTACCAATCATTTTTAAAGGATTAATATGTTGATGTATTTCTAGTTTGTATCGCTTGTATACTTCTTTGTTGTATCACTTCACATTCCTGTGGCTTTCTAATTTACTGTCACTTGTAGTCTGCTGTACTTTGTTGCCTTGTTGTTAGGCGGATGAAAAATGGATACCTTCCCTAAATATCATGTATATTACATACCTAATACATTAATGTTGTATTTTGTGGCTAGTGCTGCCATCTAACCACATTTCCAATTTATTTTTTTTTTCATTAATTAAAAAAGGACCTTTTTGGCTGTTGGGTTTGTTCCTTAAGTACTGGGCCTACATTCTCATGTTCCTACGTATATACTATATAAAGCGGCCCATTTTAAGTTGTTCCGTCTATATTAACGTATTAGTGTTTACTCTTGTATGTGCTCCAAATGCTTAGATTTGTCAACATCATATTTTATACGGTGAACGTGTTTAGGATTTTTTTACACTTTCTCTGTTTTTTTGTTTATGTAATTGCAAATACTCCAAGATTTTACACTTCCCTTTACAATTTACGCTATTCTTATACTCATTAGTATTTTGACTTATTTCAGTTTATTCATTACAGTATTTTCTTCTCCATGATCTACTTTAAGATTCGTGTCTTTAATGTTTTATAAATCTTACATTTTTATACCAAATAATGTAAATGTTACCCGTTGTTTCTCCTTAGTTTTCACAATATAAATATATTTAATTATTACATAAGTTGTAAGGTTTGAAATTTTATTCATATTATACTCATTATTGGTTGCAATTTGAAGACGCTGTTTTCTGGGTGCAAAATATTTTCGCACAAAGTTTATGCTAAACTATTACATCAGTGTAAATTACTAGAGTCTCATTAACACTACATTTAATTCTAGAATGAAATAATTAAATTACCTTGCCAAACTTTTGGAACGGCATAATTTAATCGTAGAATGGTTATTGTGCAAAATTATGCCATTTATAAGAGGAGGATACAAAATAAAAAGGTACACCCACTTCAGATTGAAATATGAAGAAACTGCAAATCTGTCTGTAGTTTCGTACTGATGTAAGACTTGCTCTCTCACACTATGAGAAGAAGATAGCTTGTCTGAGAAGACAGCGCAGAGGAAAATATTTGCACCCAGGAGGAAAAGTCTTAAGAGCCTGATAAAAACTGCATAATAAGGACCATTCTGCATGTGATTTATTAGGTGGTACAATTTAATTCATGAAGAGTTTTCCAACAACATTTATATAGTATACATGCCAAAAACCTAAATGACTATGCTTTTCGGAAATATCTTGGCACCATCATACGAGTCTTCGATGTCTGTTTCGGTTCCCCATATGTTTGGAAAAAATACTTACTTACTGTGACTTACAATGTCCACTGTGGGCACTAACCAAAGAACGGAATGGTACAACCTAAAATTATGACGCTTAATTATAACCTCTCGAATTTGAAAAAAAAAAAACTATTTAAAATCACATGAGTAATAAATACTTTACACTGTGTTTTTTATTTTTCAACACACATACCCCTGTTTGATCCAACGTACGTCTTGATTACACATGTTACACCGTTGACAATGTGGACAACATACGTAAGCTAGAAGCGTGTTGAATAAAACAGATGTATGTACTGAGAAACAGGGATGCGTACTGACAATCAATTAAGGTCACAGTGTACCGGATTTATGACACATGTCGGTTTGAGAATATTCTACCATTTTATTAGGTTTATTCACATAACGAACACAAACAAGCTCATCTTGTCATATTCATTCATTCCATAGTTTGTCTTACGACAGATCCATATTCGCTTCCAAAGCGAGTTCTCCATAGAGTGCGATCTAGTGCTTCCTATTCAGTTTCTATTATCCTGTCATTTTCATAATGGCATCCAGTAGCTGCTTACGTCTTCTTCCTCGTCTTCCCGTTAATTCCTTTTAATCTTCAATCACGTATTTTAGAAGGCAGTTCCTACGCAAGATGTGACCATAACAGTTAGCTTTCCTTCTTTTTATTTTGCATAGGATATACCCTTTCTTCCTTGACTCTGTGTAATACTCCATTTTTCAATCGATCAGTCCAACTGATCTTTACCATTTCAAAACTTTCTAGGTATTTTTGATCTACGTTCCGAAGTGTCCAGGTTTCAGCACCATACAAAGCTATACTCGAAATGTAGCACTTTACTAGTTTCTTTCTTAAATGTAAGTCCAGTTTGCTGGTGAAAAGAGTATCATACGTATGTCAAACATACGAGTTATTGAAAACACTGGTGATGGGAACATTGGTGAAAAGAAACGCTTATATCCTATACTTTTATTGTACATATACGAGTACTATGGTTGTTGCAAACTTGTTAACGAATTACGTTTAATGCATCATAAGGTACTGCCTAATTTGTATCAATTTCCAACAATTATTAGGATAAAGAAATCGGTCAAGATCAGATAGGGTAATGTAGCAGGCACGCGAAAGTTCTTAAATGCATAAAATTGTTTTGATTAAAATAGGTAAAAAAACACTACTTGGAAGACTAAGGCATGGACGGCTGGCTAATAGTAAAAGGGATTATGGGAAGTAAGACCAGAGGAATTGGAATGGATTAATTTAATGGCAACCAACTGCGGGCCTTAGTGTAGACGGTACTGAATTTTCGGCTTCATAAAATGCAGTGAATTTATTGACTAGCTGAGTGACAATGAGTGTTTCAAGAAGTCTGCTGCATGAATTCGTCACTTAACATCTACTTATCTTATGACACTCCAACCCGAAAGAAAACCACCCATCTCTTGCAGTTAATACATCTTCTACACATTTACGCATAGTAGCAATTTCGCCATCGAGAATTTAGTACTTCTGTCGGTATTTGGAAAGTTCTGGGCTGGGTTTTGTGTCTGGTAACTGAGTATTCCGCCTTAGAATTCTTTCACGTTCTCCAGACAAACGATGAGTATTACTTTGAAACATTCAAAAACCTTCCTTTCCACAACCTTCGAAATTCATCCTAGATTATATAGTATAATACAATATAATAAAGTAATATAATAAACCTTACAAAGGTCCCTGCTTTTATGATCTATGCCAGAATAAAAACTAGCGGCGGGCCGTTGTGAGCAAGGCAGTGACTTTAAAGTTCCTTAAAGTTGGAGAAATTCTTGTCTAGAAGAGCGAAAATTAACTTCTGAAGGAGAATTCCACTTAATCGATCTAGTGAGTTATAATCAAAATAGCTTTATCTTGTTGGAGGCCATTCTTAAATAGACCAAACCGGTATATAACAAGACAACTTAAATTTCTAAGTAAAAGTACATCCCGTTTATGTTTTACAAAAGTTAAATTTGCGGATGTAAAATAAATGTATCGATGTACATACGGAAAAATTTAAGTAAAACTTCTCCTGTTAATACATGTATATGGAAACCTTAATTTGCAATTTTGGACATGTTTAAAAAAATTTTTTTGCAAAAATGCATCTATTCGCCTCGCCAAGTATATGTGTTGGCATGTAGTACTGTAGAACAAGATCATTAAAATAATACTGTATAATTTTACGTCGAAAATATTACTAGATTCGTTGAAACATTCCGATTTCCGTCAAATTAAGATAACAGAGACGAATATTGCACACGAAGACTTACAGCCTCTTTTGCATGCATTTAGAGTCGAGGCGACCGCCATGCAACTTGCTATTCAAATGTGAACCCGGGATGTAGCCCGCAATAAATTCTTATATAAAGAGAAATTTTTGCCTAATTAGCCAGCATACACGAAGCAGTAGGGCAAGAGAGCCTAACCATATGCCCGCCGCTACCTTTATGCAAATGGCTGCCGCCAGTTTTCTTTGAATTAACAATGATATTACAGTTAAAAATCCAGTTTCGAATATGTAATATAACATACTTTACCGTTGTTATAAATAAGACATAAACGCGGCCCTAACAGATACGGATTTTTTATTTCATGAAGCACTAACGACAAAACGTTAACTCACATGACTTGGAGAGTTAGTAGTGCGTAAGACGCAGAATATATATAAAATATATATATATTAAAAGCGACAGGTGCTTCGAAGGAAAGTTGCAGAGAAAAATTGAGCAAATATCTTTCGCTAAATATATTAATATAAACATACGCAACAAATATAGTTTTTAAAGACAGGAAGAGAAAGAAACGCAGGTGAAATATCATAAATAAACAGTAACATTATTAATATTACAGTATGATACTGAATCTTGGACAGAGCCATTAACAGAACAGACTCAGCAGAAACGAGATACTTTGTATAATTAAAGGCTGCAGCAGAGTAGGCCATATTAGAAATACGAATATTAGCAATATTTCAAATAAAGGTAAAATAAAGAATATAATACATAAACACCGAACATCTGGGTAAGCTGTTTGGATAGAATGAATAATGAACTGACACGGAATTATTCTGCAGTATAAAATAAAAGGGAGGAGAAATTTTGAAAAGATGGAGCGGGTATGCGCGGTAGGAACACTTTTGACTGCCTACACAATAACATGAAGAAGAAGAAGAAGAAGAAGAAGTAGAAGTAGGAGGAGGATGAAGAGGAGGAGGAGGAGGAGAAGGTACCATATACTAGGCAGCATAGTAAAGATTATATAAATGCTTTTTAGTTGTGCTAATGCTTCAGGTTCTAAAAAGACCCTTTCGATTGGTTGTACTGTCAAGCGTTGCGTGAAGAAGTGGCAACTAGTTAATAATGAAAGAGTAATTTCTCATAGGAACGTGCAGTGTACCTTAACGATCTTGATAAACTGAGTTCCTCTCGTGTGTTCCAAGCTCTAATTATAAAGTAGGCAGAATAATTCATCTACGGCACGTTACTTGTTCAGCTCGCAATTAATTTTTTCCATATCCATGGTTTATATTCAGGAAGGCGATTTCAAATTTTATGAAGCGAAGAACATAAATAAATGGGGTGTTATCTTTATTTAATCAATTAAGGAACTTCGTTCTCACGACTACATAACCTACATCCACAGCAAACCTCTCACTCAGATCTGCGTGAGAAAATTCATTATAAAATCATCATCATTATATTATTATTTCATAAGAATCACCTTTAATAACTTTATAAGTAACAGACAAATGTCATGCAATTTGATGTAAATACCATGGTACTATATATATTTTTTTAGTAACATTAGAAAGAAGGCGTGGGAACGTCTGGGGTGGAAGCGATACTAGCCCAACCAAATATAGAGTTTTAGAATTTTGTATGGCGACAGAACTCCTAAAGCTATGTAACATTTATAACGATTCTTTGCTGGATGTCACAGAGGACAAGGCTCTTGCTCTAAATCTAGATTTGGCTTTCGACGTTACAACAGTGAAAAAGACACCATTAAAAATCCGACACGAAAGTAGACCATAACAGCAGACCTATAAAATATCTATGAAATACTCTCATATTTTAACAAATTTAACAAATGCGAAACGTTCTGGTTATGCTTATGTATGACAAATTCAGTGTAGTCTGAATTTGTGACAGTGAAAATTAGGCCCAAAAATAACTCACGTTTATCACTAGGCTTGATAAATAAAATAAACTGTTTTAAAGAAATAGGTGTTAAAACGTCTTTCCAGAAAGTTTCTGATTTTTGTAGAGTGATAAATAAAGTGTGTCTACAGAATTAAAATGCTTTAAACAAGCTTGTGATAACATATCATTGCTTGTAGATATATCATATATGTTACAGATTGTTTTCTTGGAAACGGCTGTAGTTAACGGAGTCCTTTGTGACTTACATTGTCTCAGTATGGGAGGACAGGGATATACTTCCAAACCTGCCACGGTATAATTTTAAAATTATATGCAATGGCGAGGCGCAACCTTTAAGGCTATTTATTTAAACCCTGCTTGTCGTCCGCATTTCTGGTTTTTATATGAAGAACTGGGATGTGGGACAAACGCCAAATAAAGAGCCATTTAAATTATTCCACGATATATTTCACAGAATGACGAATGACTCAACATTCATGAAAACAGTCATATACAAAACCATCGGATAAAAATTCCCGTAATTTGGAGGTGATTCTACTCATAAGAAAACATTAAAATTTCATTATTCTTGTTTTGTTATGAGGCTGGTACTGCAGATAAACGGGTGGCCAGTGGCACAACTGAGAAATGTTTGGCGCCGACATGGGATGGTTTAAAGAAATTGACAAAATCCATGTTACGTTCTGCAAGAAAATATTCAGAATACCCAGGCGTGCAATGAACAAGGCAGGTGAAATAAAATTTGGCAGAAACAGCAGAAGAAGAAAGGTGCATAATAGTGAAGTGTTGTGCTTGTTACACATGAAGGATCAAAATGTAATAAGAGATTTTTGCGAAAGGCAGGTAAATAATTTAAGTATGGGGAGCCGGGCAAAAAATTGAAGAAGGAATTAGAAGAATTAGGATTTGGCAGAGTCAGAGAGAAGTATGAAGTGGGTATGTAAAATAATGAAAGAAAGGTGTAACAATACAGGAACATAAATCTTTCTTTGAGGATATTAGTCGCAATAATTCCTTGCTATATTATGGTGATTTGAAGGAGAAGTGGGCAAACACAGTTATATTGACGGCTGAATAAGAAAAGAGAAAAGTGAGATATTATTGCTGAAGGTAGTGACTTCGAAGTTACGAGCGATTAGGAGCGGGTTTGACAGAGGAATTTGTCCCCTTTGTTTGGGGGGATAGGATATAAGATATATCATTCAAATGTTTAGAAACGAAAAATTTGGGACAGGAGTTTTTACGTAGCAATTGGCTGCGTGTGAACAATAATACAGCCTACAAAAAGTATTGCACTGACAAATATAATAGATACAAAATATTGGAACACAGCTGTTTAAAATTAGATGTAAATGGTAAAATAAAGGCAGTCAGGCACAGCACAATTGGACACTGCAGGAGAATGTAATGAGAAAGTAAGAACATGTTTGGAGAGAAGAAGGAAGATTCTAATGGTAGAGTAATAGCACGAACGTAACAGTGTGCGTAGTACAGTGAGAGAGTAGAACAACACAGTTGCAAATTTAATGAGTCTGTTCGCCGCAAGAACCTGGTTTTACAAGGGCGTGGATACATGTATAAAATGCAACACAACTCAATAACTCTCAATAAAGAATAAGATTAATGATTGATAATACCAAAGCAAGTGAGTTTAGAGAGTACAGCAAAATGTTGTAGTCAGCAGAGAAAACATCCTCCTCTTCACAAAGAGACAGGCTGTTGATATCGTCAGTTTTAAGAGACAACGTGTGTTTTGAAGGCAGACAGGGACGGTACTTACTACAGTAAATAATTCCTCAGAAGATTAACCTACCCATAGGAATTATATTTCCTGCCGAAAATTATGGTTAAGAGACAAAATAGACAATGTACGCACAACACCACATTGTGGCGCGTTCCTTAACCATTGTTGCCACGAACCGCAACAGTACTTACCTTTTTATTGTTGTTGGCGTAGATGTAGCTGTCAAAATACAGAAGTGTTTAGTGTTGCCACAGTAATGCAACAGTGGTCTCCCTTGGAAGTGTTGTCGAGCTACAAAATATTTCAAACTGCTGTTAAAAATAACAAGTATCATACATTATGAGCTGTGTCTGTATTGTTGCCTTAATGTCCGGCACGAAAATCTCATCTTTCTGCGCCCTGTTATATTGTCATTTGTGACTGTCTGGCTGTACTATTTTTTTACATATCTTATAAACGACACGATTTTCGAAAAAAGGTTACCGAATATAAAATGTGTGTTTTGATTTTATCTACAACTCTGTCTGAAATATTTCTCATTACTAGCAGAATTCAGGGACGTAGTATCATAAATTTGTATAGGTATTCACATAAAGTAACCGTTTCTTCAGATTTTAATAAAACAAAATTTTCTTGACAGATTTTCGAAAAATCCTCGAATATGAAAATTCATGAAAATCCGTCCAGTGGAAGTCAAGTTGTGTCATGCGAACAGACAAGCGGATGGACGGACAGACAGACATGACGAATCTAATAGCCGCTCTTCGCAATTTCGCGAACGCGCATAAATGGCTGAATTTCCATATTCACAAACGTAACGTAGAAATAAGAAATTAAACTTCTGATCGCCTTAAGCGCAAGAGAATTGTAACGTAGGCTACTTAGGGAAATATAGGCCTATAATTAACATCATCTGTCAAATATATTTCGTCTTCTGATTTACCGTCCGACGAAATAAATAGTGTGATAAAAATTCCTTAATGTAGATGTTATTTTGCATAAAATTGGTACTTTCCTCATTTCTGATTAAACAATTGAGCACCCTTAAATGACGCCCCCGTTAGCCATTTGATTTCATTGGAATAAAAGGTCAAATTTTGTCGTCCATGAAAGACTTGATCTGACTAATTTACGCCTCTTCATTTCAGAACGAATTCTGAGCGTTCCGTATTTCGTCAAATTTCATAATGCAGTGCACCTGCAGGAAAGAATCACTGCAACCATTCCAGCAGTAACTCCAGAAAGGATAAGTCAAAAATGAATGACAATAAATATCGCTCTCATGGTTTTCTATCCATTCGCTATGCCAACAATTAAATCTGTTGAAAATAATTTTATGATTCTTAAAATCTTTTTACATTATAAAGATCCGATTGTAAGTCAAGTACATCTACGTCTTAAAATATTACACTTCAAGGTATGCCCTTATTTATAGGTCATTCTGTGGTACACAATTTGAAGACAGAAAACCTCTGCAGAAAATGAAATTTTATTAACAGCATAAGAATCGATATAATACGTGTGCGCATGCAGATATCTAAACCCTACACCATATTTGGTACATACGTTCGTGCCATACCTACGTTGCGTGTAAAGAAATAGCAGTTATCGATCTGATCACGTTAAATATTTATGTGTGCTCTTATCATTCACAATTACGTATTACAGCGAATGTTACTGGGCCAGTATCACTAGGGAAATCGCACTAACAGCATAAGTGGTAACACCAGCAAAACATGTTGCAGAATTTCCTGAAATTTACTAGTTGAAACTACTTAATTGCCACAGACTTAACAAATGGGAAACGAAAAAAAAAAGCACAGAAACGTGTTGCGTTAAAATATCATTACACTGAAAATCGAGAGAAGGTACGTTTAGCTGCTATTTACTTTTAGTAGACCTAGCTCTTTCAGCAATATACGCGGCTATGTTTGCAATTTAGTGACATAGTTACTGCGTCTATACTGTTTTTCGTAGAGGCAGTTTTGTAAATTATATTTTTCATAATTAAGCTGAGCTTAAAACCTAAAAGCAAAGTTACTAAAATTCGCAAACCTCAGGAATTAATGATCGCTGAATTCATCTTGGATTTATTACAGCTTATCATGTCACTAACATTAATAGACCTAAAATAATAAACTAAAAGCTGTAGTATAAATGTATACATGTTTGTTTCGGGAACTCACATGTACAAGCATTAAATAAAATCTGTGATTTTTTTCTTTTATTTGCAAGGGGTTTAAGCATCGAGTCTTTATTATGCAGCGCCACGTATATGAGCAGGCGCAATAGCGTAGACGAGTGAAATATATTATCTCAATTGAAAATTTTAATTAACATGCACGAATGATTCGGCGTGTTTTTCCAGTGCACTGACTTTCAAGTACCAGTTAGGATGGAGTAAGGTCTTCTGGGATGTGACGCAGGCTAAATTCCCAGCGACGCAGCGTCATGTCCCACAAGACCGGAATTCTCGAATAAACAACTGCGAAAACCTCAAAGTTCTCCAGTTAAAATGTTAGTGCTTAAAGAAATTTCGCCTCTCCAAGCACCAAAATATCAGGACTACTGTCTGTGTGCATTATGATTGCAATATAACTTTGTATAGCACACGAACACATTTCACGTTACATTTTCAACGGACATTACACTAGGATACAAGTATAGTGTATTGCTTGATTGTTACGTAATAATAATAATAATAGATTACATTCTAAACTTAAATTGTATTATCTTAATTCATTTTCAAATTGTAATAAACATATAAATATATATATTTAACATTTGGCAGAAAGACATTTTCAGCTGTACTGGACTTCTAAATAAGCTACAGTCATACGGGAACTATTTACCGAAAGACATTGTAATAACCCAGATGCCCTGAATGTTGACGCTTCAATAATTTTTTTATTTTCAGTAAGTGTAGATATCTCTGTCTAGTCCTGGCATCTACCTATTTAAACGAATGTAAAATAATTATAGACTTCTTCTATATGTCTAGATTTTAAGGTTCTAATAACGTTCTACGTGTATTTCTGCTGCTATCCGAACAACACTTCATTATGAGCCTCATTTTTATAGGCATTAATTGAAAGACATTGCCTATGTCTCTGTATGAAAAATATTTCTCGACGCCCTCACTCCTAGAATTCTTTTGTCTTAGTCTCGTACATGAAGCAGAAAAATACAGGCTTATATCACAGTGTGTATGTGTGTTTCCATTCCTTCAAATTTTGAAAACATTTTCAAATATTGTTACAAACTCTGATAAGAAAATTAAGTCACTCTATACCAACATGCTTCAAGATCATATAAACAGCAACAACAACATGAAGAACCTAAGAAATTTCAAGGCGAAAGAGATAAATACACGTACACTGATTTGCTGAATTAGAAGTAACACCACTGTGACCGTGTGATAATTCTGGTGCAGCTTTCAGTTTGATAATTTTTCATTGACATAATCCTTTCGGTCGCACTATGGCCGTGGGGTCGACTCAGCCTCTAACAGAAATGAGTACCAGGAATATTTCCTGGGGGGTAAAGGCGGCCGATGCGTAGGGTTGACAACCTTACCTACCACCTTCATGTGCCGATTGTCTAGAAATCTGGGAGCCTCAGCCTCCTGGAACTTTAAGGATCTCTCCAGGCCTGTAATGGGATTGCTTTACCTTTCAGTTTGATAGCGTAATAGGAAACGCTGGAGCCAGGACCGTCGAATTTGGCATGAAGATGTACTATAAACATATAAGCTTGTGATGAAAAATTAATTAAGAATCACCATTCACAATAACTTAAGGTGGCGACTGTTTAAAACTTTAAATTATGCATTTGAAAACGCCAAGAACTACGTGTAAAACCGGAAACACTGATAATAAAAATGGCGGTAGTAACAATCACATTAACGTATAGGATGAGATTTCGCCAAGTATTTGCGGGCTTCTTAATTATACAGCACAGAAAATCACAATATACTGCATGAATCACAAGAATATGAAGATAAAACAAATAATGGCATATTATTATAGGTTAGATCCCCTGGAGCTGAAAGAAATACAAATGGAAATGAAAGGAATCTCTGTGGACATATTTTTCCCGAGTCATCATAAAAAATCATTCATTAAAACCAGATATTCCCCTGTTACATTTCAGGCAAGCCACACCCTTGTACTCGTATGTGTGGACATCGATACATTATTTTGCACTAACATTAAAGTGTGTATTTTATTCTGATTTCACCGTGCATTTTTACTAATTAATGTTTTAACACCAACTAAATGCACTTTTATTTTAAACAAGACCTAAGTAAGGTTTTCTTAAAACATTTGTATAACCCCTACATATTGAACGAACGCATGGACGTGTTTTTTAAAAATAAAACGCAGCTGTATGACACTCCCTGAGGATGGCTTCTTTGAAGCCGAAACATATGTAGGGGTTATACAAATGTTTTAAGAAAACCTTACTTAGGTCTTTTTAAAAATAAAAGTGCATTTAGTTGGTGTTAAAACATTAATTAATAAAAGTGTGTATGTGTTTGTGTTCTGTGATACAGAAGTGCTTTCATCCCAGCTTGCAGCAACCCTTCACAACTTGTTCTGCTCCACTTGTTTTTCTGAGTTTGTGACATTTCTATCTTGATTAAAATGAAATGAGACCATTTTGCCTTACACTTGGACGAACACAGACTTCGACAGTGAGATATGTTCAATAAACACCAACTAATGCACATAAACTTTTTCCACAATAGTTTATTCTTAAAATTCCCCTATACGTATTTCGGTGGTTTAAACCACCATCTTCAGGGGGTCGTAGAGATTATTATGCATAGACCTTACAGTTATTACATATGTGGTTATATTCATATATGTAGAATATGAGTGGTCTGATATTGTCCACTTCGTACAGTATGTAAAATAAATTACTATAAAATTGGATTAAAAAGTTGCTAATGATTACATAATTTGTGAACTTAACGTTGTATTTTAAGAATAAACTATTGGTGAAAAAGTTTATGTGCATTAGTTGGTGTTTATTGAACATATCTCATTTGAAAATGCACGGTAAATACAACGTTAAGTTCGATAGTGAGAATTTTGATGGCCCTAAATTTGGTCGATACTGAGCCACTAACGTTTTGGCCATCAGGCGTACGTGGCTTTTAAAGTGTCTTCGTATGGGTGTTTTATTCCAAAGCTAATTCTCCACGTTTCATTAGCCAATGAATATTAATTAATACGTATCCTTTGGGAAGACTGCTCAGCCAACAAAAATGGAACACCAGTAATTGGTTCGAAACTCACGCTTGTGCGAAATGACACCAGTGGAATGATATCACATGCACAGGTGACAAAAAGACGCTCTTTGCTCATTTACTACCGAAGGCAGACACAGAAACACAATCTCTCTCTCTCTCTCACACACATACAAATCGCATCCTACAGGTGGCCGTGCCTTGGCACAGGCGGTCAGTCGCCGGTTGTCATCGTAAATGTCAGGGAACGAGCCCGGTCCATTCCATGTAAGACGGGAGGTGGACGAAGTGGCACGAAGAGAGTTTCTATCCGACTACTTCGGTTTTCCCCGTTGAGTAAAATTCCACCAATGCTCCATAATCATCTTCATCTTATTAGCAGAAGGACAAACGGGTGAAGCCTAGGAACTTGCATACAAAGGAGTGCTCTGTCGGATATCGGGAAGCATTGAACAGATAAATACTTTCACAAACTCAGACACTCAAATACTTAACAAGTTACTCAGTCATAGCCACCTACCACAAGCAAGTGCATCTCTTGTGACAGTGCTGTGCAGAACTCACCGCGTGAGTGCCAGGATGTTTAATTCTCTTCTCTTATTAATCCAGTAGCAATTTCTTACTAATTCATTGCATCAACAGCTGCTGCTTATAAGCTGGAGCCCATTCCTGTTAAGACCCCAATGAAATAATCCGTGCCTCCATTTTTTTTGCTAAACAGTACACCTCGACATCTCACTCGTTCCACCTGCCTTAATTCACCCATCCCTGCGGAAGGAGCTGTGAAATAAGGACTGCTGACATTTGCGTCGAAGAGCACTGAGACTCGAAGAAGTTTTGTTGTGGACCGTGACAACAGCGTGAGTTACTGTCACAGTCGTTATATAAACTAGAAACCAAAAATAATTGTTATTTTTTAGTATACTTTAGTATAATATTGCCAGAACATAATATCGATATTAAATATTCTAGATGCCCATGCAACAGCAAAGACATTTCTGAGAGTTTTGCCCGGAACTCCTTGTAACAATACAACATCAACAAAGTTAAAATGGAAATCTTACGTATCTGTGAGATGCAGCACAATTACTCAGTTATAATACTCCTTTCGTTTCTTACGAGAAAATGTAGACTGAGATCAACATATTTTCTGTGTGTGTGTTTGTGTGTATGTGTGTCTAAACCATTTAACAAATTTTCACGAAACTCGGTATGAAGGGTATGCTGCAGGAGACCACTCGAGGGCCACACTCTTTCACTCCGTAAATCAATAATAATAATAAATAATAATAATATGGTGGAATAGTAAGCTTGTGAGGATGGAATGAAACTTCAGAGTCCTAAACTGATGTACGGTAATGGACCTTGAACAAATGCCCACCGTAACGATTGTTAAGAGAACGTTATTCTAAATATAAAATACATCACGGCGGCTGCGGGAAAATTTCCTTTATCAGTCGGTCTTATGGTAATAATTAACTTCTGCAGGTAGGCATAGAGCATTTAGTGCAGAGATAGATTTTATACATAATTTGTACAAAAATGATGTTTGCAAGGCAAGAACTAAGAGCATGGCAATAATTTCCACTCTTTGACGTTGTTCTCGCAAAATTAAAGTAAACAAAATTTGTGCATAAGTGATAGGTTCTTCCAATAAAGTAGAAATACTAAGAGTAATACTAATACTAATACTAACACTACTAATAATAACCGTAATGATAATAATAATAATAGAGAAAGAGATTTGTAGGACTAAAAATTGCACAACAGAAAGCGGCGTCGTTCCGGCGGTAATCGAAACTTCTTCTATGCCTATGGTCTTAAATTTTTTTTGACAGAAAGTAACATGACCGCGCAAGTACGTTTCGTTGACTGATATACATACAACGCATCACAGTAAAATTTGTGCGATGACGTGTTACGAATAGGCTATCCATGATACTGGTTTAGTACTGATTTTACTAGTTTCAACATTCGGTGCCCTAAACAAGCACACAAAAGGCGTACCTGTTCAGATTTGTGTGTATTTCAGAGGGCAATGGAGTATTCCGATCAGGCATATGATTTTGACAATTACCGGGCCTCAAGACAAGCCAAGCAGGTGTTCCTCTACGCCTTAGAAAACGTGCCATCCGCTGTAAGAACTAACCAGCACAACTGGCTATACTCGTCTGCATGGGAAGGCAAGAGGAACTTTCTCACTTTCCACGGACAAATAAAACCGGTCATGATTATTCTCAGAATACTTGGCGTCCTGCCGTATAGCACGACTGCAACAGGTAAGAGAAAGTTTACACAGAGGGATCTTCAAAATTTACTTAACATTCTTAAGGGCTTTGCTTGAAAATTTAATAATAGCATTACTCGTAATTCATTTTCTCTTTCATGAAATTCCACCACTGAACTTCATTACGAGGAAGTGAATCTAGTTTGTACCCGAATATCTTGTATCTCTAAGAAGCAAAGACGTACAAATTACACACAAATAAGAAGATCCTTAAAGATAAACGATTGATTAATAAAAGTATAAAATAAGAGTAAGAAATCATAATATATAAAATATTAGCCGGCAAAGAAAGACAAAGCAATAGATAAATGGACTTGGCGGAATTTAATCAAACAGCTTTTAATTTTACCGAGAGAAATGTATTTTCTTTTAGTGACTATTTATTTCATTATTTTTTCTTCTTCGTTCACTTTCATTAGCCATTTATTTTAGAGGTTTCATTTATTATTATGTTCCCAAATAAGCTTATATTTCTCAAATGATCTTTTAACTTCAGATTTTGAAACTCAGGTCTTGTGTGAATTACTCGTCTTTCTTAATTGTGTGGCATGTACATTCCATCTCATACTGCTACAAAATTTCTTAGACCATCAGAGAAGCATATGCATTATGGAACTTCTCACGATACATTACTCCCATCTTTCCGTTACTGCCTCTTTCTTAGATATAAATATTTCCCTCACCAGAAGAGTCGGAGATGCGTAACAGCCTACATGCAACACGAATGGAAGGAATGAAATATACGTTGAGAAATTTTGCTGGAACATCTCAGGGGAGAGCATTGTTCGTAGAACAAGATACAAGTCTAGATGGAAGAAAAGAATTAAAACTTCTGTCTAGTCCTAAAGTGTAATATGAAAACAAAAGAAAATTATCATGATATCAAAGCATAATTCTTGGAAATAATTTCTTCTAATATATTCCGACTATGGAACATTCGTGTTTCTCGATTTTTCTATTACTGAAATTACTAGGTTACATTAGACTGATAAGGAAACGTTTTGATCCAAGAGATAAGATAGAACAGATGAAAGGGAAAGTTAATTTTATGAAAGCAGGAGATTCATAATTCATATTCATTACCTGGTAATTTAATTTGATTAAAAATGGGGTTAAATCGTTTTATTCTATTCCGCTAAAAGCAGGGCATCGCAAACAAACAAATTTATGTATTGTGGTATTAGAATATCCTAAGTATATAGCGTACGCATATCCTGAGCCACAGATAAGTTGACTTGAAATAACTTGTCAGTTACCCCTGCTTTATCATAGGGAACCACTAATTCAGAAAGCCAGTTATAATGATTTTAAGCAATACATTCAACGTTACAGTTAATACAATTACAAAACGTCTTTAGTCGTTAAATTCAATAATTATATTAGGTGTTATTTTAATGTGGGATATCCATTGTGCTTTATGTAGGCCTATACTACAATTAAGTGGTACGCAGTTCCTTAATACTTAATTATATACATCGGGTATGTTGAAGTCTTTAGTTTATATATCCCCTTGTGACATATAAAGAAGCAACACACAAACCATTGATTACAAAATAAATATTGTCAGTTGTTTAATGACAAATAACAATATGTTACGACCAATATAAGGCCATCATCAAGTATTACAATATAAAGTACTTTGAGAAAATTAAGTACAACAAATATTCTTAATAAAATGAGATCTCATTCTTTACATTAAACAAAGGGTTTTTATATAATTTCGTGTTCATGCTTGATGTAATGATGTTTTATAGATGATAATGTGCGTTATACCTTGTAGAAGGTAGCTTCCATAAGGTAAGACGCACCTTACCATCTTACGTATTGTCCTCCAATAATACATAACCTCCTACGTGTTAAAACAGAATGTACGAGTATATAAAAATCTAAGAAGTCGCAGATAAACATTTTACAACAAATCTTAAACCTTGATATAAAAACTTGATACGATATTTCAAGGAGAATCTACTATATTTTTAGATTTGGACAACGAGGATTAAATCTAAACATTTAGTAACTAATTTTTATACAGGAATACTGATTACATTTTAAAAATACTTTACATCTTTAAATAAAGTTGCAAAACTTATATGTTTCCGACAAGCATTACTTCAGACATCAACAACAAACTATGTAAAAATTTATTTTTAATGTAAAGAACGAGATCTCATTTTATGAGGAACTCTTTTGTACTTAATTTTCTCAAAGTATTTTATATCTTGATATCTGATCATGGACTTATTTAGGCTGAAACATTGTGTAACTTGTCTTTAAGCAATTAAATTAAGCTACATCCTAACAATTTCTTTCACCCGTTACAACAAATCCTATTTGCAGGTGACGTTTGTTTCAAATGGCTGTCCGTAGCCACGCTTTATTCACTTGTATGCATCAGCACGGTGGCCACTCTTGTTGGATTCACTTTGGTGGAGCGATTCAACTTAAGCACAGATTTAGAGGATTCCTTTGGAGAAAAAACTATTGAGTACGCAGTGAGATTATTTATCTCGTCTGTCTTTATCATCCCAGCAAATCATTGGCCGGAGACTGGCAAGAAAATGAAATTCATTAACAGTTGGACGGAGCTACAGGTATGGGATAGTTTACACATAGTATAGAGCGACAGAGATTAGACAAAATCCGTTTTGTTTTTTTTAATGCCCTCTTTTCATAATCACAACGTGCATAATAATCTATGAATTAATGTTGCTGCCAAGTAGCTTCTGACAAGTTCGGACTCAGATATTACTCGCTAATGTAAGGTACAATTACGGGAATAGTGCTCAACAGAACACAAACCCAAAACTGACTATATTTCACAACAGCCTAATCATTGCATCACTAGAGACGCGTTCCTTACAATCAGAAGCAGGTTAAACAGAACTGCAAGAAAGGGGACCAGAATATTAGACAAGATTTGAGTATAGGCCTTTACAACTTAAGCAGAAGATAAAGGTCCACGGACTAAAAAACTTAAAAGAGTAAAAAGAATGTCATAAAAACTAAATCACAACATGTGAATATCCGACACGAACAGGTGAATAGGTTAAGGCTTATAGATAATGGTAGATGATGATGATATGAATGATGATAAACTTCGATGTAGAGATTATTTGTCCAGCTGCATTTTATCGATGCACAATTCCATGGATTTCTTAACAGGTTGCAGTTCTTTGCACAGTTATGCATAAAATTTTTATTTCCTTCCCTTCCTCCTTCACTTTTCTTTTCTTTTCTTCTCTTCTCCTCTCTTCCCTCCTCTTCTTTTTTCATCTTCTCCTCTCAACGTCAGCTTCTTAATTTTGACAATATAACTCTCTCATTACAATTGTTACTCTACCTACGTCATGTTTCCCAATAGTGATGATGTAGTAGCTCAGCACAGTGGCTCCAGTCTGAACGATAAATAAGGGGAAGACAGGCTCCTCTTTACTGACAGAGTCACATATAAATATATTCGCAACTAATAACGCCTAGGTGACTAAAATACTTACCTTATTCAATTTACGTGAAGGACTAGTCATTAAACAGTAATTAATACATTATCATTCAGCCTTTGCCTCGGTCGAGAATTTAACAGGTGCCTACGAATACGTGACAGAAGCAAGGCAATCCTAAGTCGTACCTTCAATCCTTCCATTTTGTTTGTATTTTAGGCGGAATACAAAAGTAACAACAGGGAAACATCTGTGTTTGGGCTTACAAAGACAAGTATCCTTCTCCCTGGTCATCAGTCTGGGGCTGGTAGCAGTATTTATGGCAATGGTGTATCTAAAAGGCGTTATACTGCACTGGTGGCATTACTTCGACTTCATATTTGTCTTCTCTGTTACCATACTGCTACCATTGATTTGGATATTCACGTGTGCAGCACTCACCAAAGTCGCCAAGGAGCTGGCAGGTGATATAGAAAAAGTAAATATTAAACATATGGTTACCTGAAATTGGATGCAGTGTAGTTCAGTAGATAGGCGCCAACCTTTTCAAGAAATCTTCTGTCCCCTGTGTATAATCGATTCAAACATGTGAACAGAAGATTCTTCCGAAATGTCAGTACCCATTTGCCATACTACGTACATCGCGGCACATCCCTGAAGACAGCAATTCTGAAGCGAAACTGAAATTCCAGGAAGCATGTAACCTACTTTATGGCAATACATATTTTTAAACTTTCTAAATAATGCATACTTACATTTACGCATCTTTTACATTGATATATTTCATTGATACATTTTTAAAAAATAAATTATTACCTCAATTGTAGCGTTACTCAAAATTCAGATACATATATTCAGTTACTTACTGCTCAAAACCCATAACCCAAAGAACCATGAAACATAAAGATAGGCCTAATGAAGGCTCGTTACACTTCCAGTTTGAAGTATTATGCCCTCGTAGCCTTAGCTACTTCAATGGGCAGTAGAGGCACTGGTGTAATTTCTAAGACATTACTGGTTAATGAAAAATTCGACTTTAATATGTGCTAATTTAATGTAGGCCTACTACTGTTATCTACCAGCACTTACAGCCATCTTGTTAACCAGTTTCATGGTAATAACTCTAATAACTTTAGTAACGATAATAACGAAAATTAGAACACTAACAAAATTAGCACACAATTGAACGCGATTTTTTTTGGAAAGAGGTAGTCTCAAAGAGCTCTGAAAGTTCTGTCTTAAGGTTCTGAAAGAGACAGTGATACTAAAAGTTAGCATCGTCTAAGTACGTTTAACAGTTGCTAAAACAGAACAGTGATCTTCATTTACATGCTAATTATTCACATAAAATTTTTTTTCAGATTATCAAAAGACATCTGTACAAGAATGGGTAGGAGGTTGCAGTAAATGTTTATTACCACATGTTTCAGTCATGACACAATGAAATCTTAAAGACTCCTTCATTTATAATGCAGACTACATGGTTCCGTACCATCGTACAATTTTTCATCCTATCACACACTATTTTAAGGCAGTGTATTTAGGTTATAATTACTATGAACATTCGGTTTAAATTAATCTTAAAATATTCTAATAAGTGGTATGTTCTCACACTGCAAGTTGTTTTTAACATATTAATTAGACATACTGGGAAGAGTTAGGGGCATTCAGAATGAAAAGTTGCGAAGAACAAACGTGGTAACTGTGAAACCTTTATGGATGCAGGATTTCAGTCTCATAAGTACATTTACTGCACTTTCATATTTCATAAACTGATGACAGCTGACGCTAACTGCTCCAGTATGTAGGACTACAATCCCTAAATTGTGAGCTAGAATTAAGGCAATTATTTCGCTTTAATTGATGAATATAGCCGAGTGTGAGAGTCACTGAATTTCAGCACTTATTGTCACGAGGAGTCGCGAAGGCCAGCAAGATTTCCAGTTACAGAAACCTATGGTTGCGCCTCAGCAAGCTGACACAGGACCTTGGCAACTCCAACGGCTTCACTTACGGCGGACAGACACTGGTCTTTTTCGCTATCAGTATTCTCCTCATCTACGGTTTTATGGTTGAACTGGCAGAACGCTTCAATTATATTCTTTTCACCTCAGCTGTGCTCTTCCTAGTCATCATTTTTTCACAGTGCATTTCTGCTCATAGTGCTTCCAACGAGGTGCGTATTTGCTTGTTCATCCCTAAGTCTTTACTCTTGATAAACTTACTTTCTATGCAGTCTTCATTGATATAAGTCATAAAATCTATTCCAAGTTTAAGGTCTTTGTGATGTGACGTTTTGTCATTTGGTAGAGGGTTAAGAGTGTTTCGATGGAACCTGCTCCCTCCCTTTTCAGAGTAGTGGTTGAGCAGGCACTCTCCTTCTATGAAGATGAAGGAATCAGGTTCCTCCGAAAATTTGGGACCCATATATGGATTTATACTGTATCACAAGATAAAAAACCGTTATCTTCGTACCCGCTGCAGTCTTTTCAAGGCACCCTCTGGGGGACTGAAACAAGACAGACCGAATAAAAATAAGAAGAGTTACGACTGAACATTGAGATAACTAACTAACTAACTAACTAACAAACAAATAACTAACCAACTCCATGGTCCTTCTTGAGAAATCGGTCCTCTGCTAGTCAAGAAATTCCCTGAATATTATGGAATCCGGAGGTTCATTACCGCATTCACAAGAGCCCGCTACCTGTACCTGTTCTGAGCCAGACCAATCTAGTCGATGACCCTCATCCGACTTCTTGAACAACCATTTTAATTTTATCCTCTCATCTACGCCTAGGTTTCCAAGTGGTCTCTTTTCTTCAGGTTTCCCCACGAAAACCCTGTATGCAACTCTCCTCTCTCCCATGGTTGTCGCATGCCCCGCTCAACTACTAGTAATTCTTCTTGATTTGATCACCCGAAAAATATTTGTTGAGTGGTAAACTCCTTTGGACATTGAGATAAGGTATGATAAAATAATTCTTCGTGTACGATATATTTATTTGGTCAATTTAAATATTTTACAAATGGAAACAAATTATAGTCTTTTAAACAAACAGTAGGGATACATACCGATATTTAAAAAGTTTCAAGCTGACATTGGTAAGGGACGCATATTCGATACCGATAAACTGAGGCAGAAGAATTTTAGAACTCATATAAACCGAGGTCACGGTTCTAATCACCCCTAAGGAAAGTACATTACAACGTAGGATAGACTTGTCTTTTATGCAGACAGTATCACTATATGTATGAACAAATGATGGAGATAGAATGCGAGCTGGGATGGAATTGAGCTGTAGAAAATGAGTAAAGAGAAATACAGACTATGTCCCTGACTGGGGGAAAATAGATAAGGATAAATCGAGACAGAAGGCAGGAATGGAAAGGAGAAAGTAACGGAGCAAAACACTTGGAAAATGTGCGCTACAATATGGACATTTTTCCAGTACGACGCATTTTTACAAGTTTGCAAGTAACTGCCATGTTAAAAGAAGAAAGAGGCTAACTAGGCTAATATCGAAACAAGAAAATAACAATTAATTAATTAAATAAATATGTACTAGCTTCGTGGACAAAGTTCTTCTTGTTAATTAACATCGCCCAGTCAGAGATGAAATTTCCTGCGTTATATGGCATGAAGTTGCATCACCCTTTGCTCGTAAGACTGCCATCGGCCACTCTCCTGAGCCAGATTAATCCAATACACTTCCTAATAACTAATCCACTTGAATTCTCTCTTGCCACCTCCACCTGTGTCTCCCAAGTAGTCTTAGTTATTCAGAATAATACTCGTGTTTTGTACGCATTTCTCCAAAGCTTGGACTGATTATTTCATCTTATTCGATTTTATAATGTTTGACGAAGACACATACTGCGAAACTCTCCGTTATACAGTCTTCTTCAACCGCCTTTTACTGCCTCCCTTTTAGGTCCAAATGCTGTCAGCAGCATGCTGTTTTGAAACACCATTTAGCGTTTTTCCATTAATGTACAATTTAAAGCCAAGTAGTGCCTAAGTGTACAACCTTGCTTAACAATAAAATGTCCAAATTTTTCCCGTACATATTGACCTTTGTCTTTCGTATTATTCTGAGAAAAATAAGGATTATTTTCATACACAGCATTAAAGATAATATCTTTATAATATAGACACGGTGCTTTCTGACGGGTATATATTACATTTTTACTGGTTTATTACAAAATATTGTAGTAATATTCCCGTTACCTTGTCATGCCTCTCAGTCTTCATACAAAATTCGGGGCAAGAAAGAAAGAAAGAAAGTTAATACGTCATAATTCTTAAAAAGATATTTGCATTATAAGGTTTGGAGAAAGTTGTTTATTATTGAAAATAGAGGTAGTAGATTGAGGTGCAGAATGAATAAAAACATTGTCTGTAAAAGTAGATGTTAAGGCTGTAAACTGCGAAAAACCCGGCATTAAGCAGTTTTACGTAGCTAATATATACTTCAAATATTTGATTTGATAAGAAATTCGAGAATCACCGAAAAAATTTTTATGGAATTTTGTACTGGAAAGGCTTACTCATGCATGTTGCCATATTGCAATTTTATTTAAGACCGGCCATAATTAAAAGACACTTTACTTTTATGAAGGTCTGATATGGGATCTTTGTACATCTTAAATGTAACTTGCTACATATTACTCACAAGAACTTCAGGTTCTAAAGATTAAAATAAAATTTATGGAATATAAGAATGTAAAAACCTGTACTAAATTCATGGTGATGATAAAAAATTAAAAAGAAGCTTGTAAAGTATATCTGAGTGTAAACATTACAGGTGGGCATAAAATTTTCTGAGCGCCTTCAGGCTATCATAAGCAACCTGCCAGCTACAAACGCTGAAGAAATACACGAAGTAAGTACAACGTACATGCCAGCTCTTATGCTTAGAGAGTTCGGCCTGTATCACTAGCACACCAAACAACAGAAATTATTTTTCCGGCCAAAGTACGTACCACTGCATGAAATCAATGATCAGCGATTTTGAATTTTATCAACTAGTTTATAAAACAGGCAATTTTTATGTGTTTGTGAGAATGATTAAGTAAATAACTAAATATGTAAGTAAATAAATAAATAATCCATGGAGCAGAGTCCTTCTTGAGAAGCTTACAGGTTTCACATAGCAAAGAAATTCACCATCTTTCTTGGAACCATAATATTGATTACCGTCTTAACAAATCCCACCAGTTGTCCCCGTTTGGAGCCAATACAAGCCAACCCAACATATCCCGTTCTATCTACTGAAGATTTATTTTCATAATATCCTCCCATTTATGCCTAGATCTTCCAGGTAGTCTCTTTCCCCCTGCCATCCCACCTCATGTATTTGATCACCCCAAGAATATCTGGTGAGAAACGGACACCATGAAGTCCCCAGCACGCAATTTTCACCAGCCTCCTATTACTTCCTAACTCTTAGGCCCAAAGAGCGCCCACAGCACCACATACTCAAACACCCTCAGCCTACTTTCTTCCTTGAATGTGGTAGACGTGCGCATGATTGTTGGATTTATAGGTACTATAGACGACTGCCTTTACAAGAAGATCTAAAATTCTTAAACCAATGCAGTTACTAGCAATTGCTTGCTGTAATGGTTGTGCCTCTTAATCTGGTCTTTTCAAATTGGTTTTCACATTTCCTCCACGACAGGCGACACCTTCTTCAGCTTCTCTGACACATTTAAAAGAAGGCACCCCTGTTTATTCAATTTGTACTTACAGCAACTGAACATGATTCTAATACACAAAGGAATACAACAGCCAGCGACACTGCAAGCCATTTACATTATTTTTGGAATAACCTTCTTTATGCACTTTGTCCATCATCGCAAGTTAGAAAAAAACATCAAATTAATAAACACAACTGGGGACACGTTCTATCCCCCTTCTCCGGCTATAAATAAGGTTAGGACCTAGCATTTTGGGCCCGGCAGGCAAAGTACACCAAAATATTGAGAACAGATTAGCCTGTCCAGCCCATCCTAGTAAGTCTTCTCATTTTTAGCCTGAGCCTGGGGACCGGACCTGTCCCCGAAACGTAGTCGTTTTTAATATTGTACAATATTTAACGCAAGACTATGGACAAAGCTCATAAAATAAACTATTGTAGAAGTGATATACCGCCATTAGTATCTTACAGAAATAAATGTACATATTATTTGTACATTATTTTCAACTGAATGACCAATAAACTTGATATCCACGAAAGAAATATCTTCCAAAGCGGGATGCATATATCTAAAAACCCCTACGCATTGTGAACTGGATTTCATGTTTCGTTTCCCTTACTCCGATGAAACATCACTTAACAAGTAAATTATGTTCCAGATGAGACACTTCTTGGCAGTGATTCGAAGGAACCCTCCGATTGTAAGTTTCTCCGGATTTGTCGACGTTAACAGGAAACTGATTACGTCAGTAAGTATTCAAGCTTGCTAAATTGTTACAGTCATGTAGTTACAAGCACACTATGGACTAGAACATGTAAACTTACTTATTTGTGTAAAGGACACTTTGAGGAACGTGGACGCAACAGTAACTGAGCAAAGGCTTTAAAGGACCACAACCAACCAAGAACTGTGGGAATTACATAAAACTCCATATGTAGCAGCAGATAGGATAAAGAATTATTTGTGTCTGGAAAATACGGATAAAAAGAGGGTGGCTAAGAAAATCTTTGAAAGTAAGCAAACTGTAAAAGAAATTTTGAAATTCAGGTTCATGTAGCTGGAAGATGTAGAGAACGATTTAAGATAGATGAAATTGAAGAGATAAAGGTAAAAGGCAATTTAGAGAGAAAAAAGAGCATTTCTCACAGATGGACTTAAGATCCTTAAGGTCCATGCAGGCAAGAAACTGGAATTATATTACGGTACAGGGGAAATAATTTTTGAGATGCCCAGTCATACCCATGACAATGTTACAGTTTCCGAATTAATGTACGATATTTATATGTCTAAACCGTAATTCCTGTTTCACTCGTATTCTCTTATCGACAACAAATATATATTCTACTTTAGAGCTGCGAAGTTTTGCGCTCTCATATTAATGTTTATTAATTCACTCAGCATAAGGCAAAGTAGGCCGGTATGACGTAGTCGGTACGTGCTGGAAGGTTCGGGGTTCGAATTCCGGCGGAGACAAGATTTTCCCCACCCGTCCAGATCGGTCGGCGGCCCACCCCGTCTCCTGTACAACGGGTAAAGGGTCTTTCCAGGGGTGAAGCGACCGGCGCATGGCTTTGACCACTCACCTCCATTTAGCGCCGAGGTTAAACAAAGGGTAGCGCTATACCTCTACTCCACTTCTGTGCCTTCACGGCATGTCAAAGGGGGAAATGTACCTCTGTAAGTAAAGTAGAATTATATGTCACGTATTGCACAATGTGTGTAAGAGCTATATTGTGTAATCCAGCAATGTATTTTATACAGATACAATTTATAATTATAAGTGTGCAGGATACACTCTGCAAAAAGAAATACTGTTTGGTGTAATAATAAACTTGTATATTGCAAAAAGGTTTTCTAAGTTGAACACAATTTGCTGTTTAAGATTCTACTCTGGTTTCTTGACAAGTTTTCCGCTCTTGAGAAATGGGGTCATACTCTAGCCAGCCGGTAATTAGTCATCGAAAATGTGGCAAATATAACATTCACTTCTTTTAAAGATTTTGTTATTAATCACATTAACCTACCTCCTGTCAATTAAATGAAATATTCGTCTTGAAAGTGGTTCGTCGTTCCAAATATAATTAGGCCTTTTCTTGAAACATATTTTAGAAGATTTTATAGAAATAATAATGTGTATCCTCTTTCTGGGCGATAACACAGTGTAGATAAAGTCTGTGTTGATGACGTTTCAGAGATCCTCATTTTCTCCATCCTCAAAGTAAATACTATATAATGATCCCTGCTATTTTTTGGTATAAGTCAACGGATTTGCATTAATATAGAATTGTTATACGTATTGTCATAGACAGTTTGGTAGTCGCTGAACATGTAAGTTGGATACGTCGGCAATAAAGTCTTATTTACCTTATGACATCACCCAGAAACAGGATCCAAATTAACTTTCGTATGTTATTTATCATTTCAGTTAATTTCTGCTATGGTGACGTACTTGGTAGTCCTCATGCAGTTCCACTTGAATGACG
Source organism: Reticulitermes speratus (assembly GCA_021186555.1). Classification (NCBI taxonomy): domain Eukaryota; kingdom Metazoa; phylum Arthropoda; class Insecta; order Blattodea; family Rhinotermitidae; genus Reticulitermes; species Reticulitermes speratus. Next base: position 37,295,810 of record JAJKFL010000006.1, on the reverse strand, counting down.
TAACTCCACAACAGAACAGTTCCAGTGTTTAGAATGTGTGTCATCTTAGTAACTATTTAATGCCACTGGTTACTATATATATACATAAGCAGATTAACATTTATTTACTCTAGATTCTGCAAAAAGAATGTACTTCTGCGTTCCTATAATTCACAGATGGATGATTACCGTCAACCACAACTCTTTTTCTATACTGGATAGTTTAATGCAACATGTTTCGACTTAATATGAAGCCGTCATCAGGCAAATAAGACAAACAAAATTATTACGTAGGTTGCATAATACTATTTCACATCGTCCATGTTTATGGTTGGGATTCCAACTTCACACAAATATCATAAAAACACATGATAACCCAAAATCACTAGACCAGGGGTCGGGGAACTTTTTTACCTATTACCCCAAAATATATTTATTTACGCCGACGTTACCCCCTTGATTTGAAAGGGAGAAAATCATAGATTATTTAAATTCAAAAGGTTTATTGAATCTATTTATACGGAGAATACAATTATAAATATAAAAAGTATAAAATAAATGCGATAAAATAAATTAATATCCTCATTATGAAACAAAAGGATTTCTTTGAAAACTTTTTACCTTCAGGTTTTGGAGAAATGATGTTGTTTCATTTTTGATACAATAACATCAAAATTGGGGCATTTTGATGTCAGAGCAATTTGGATACTGTCTTCGGGTCCAATCGATTTCTCTGCTTTGTTTTTATGCGAATCTGCGAACTCTGCCGGCGTTTTAAGTTTTTTAAAGTTCATTTAAATTTACAATAATTTAATTGGTAAACGTGGCACTAAGACATGCCCTCAAGATGAAGACAGTATTTAATTATTTTATTGACCATCGAAAATTAATCGAGCAAGGAGAAAATATATTAATCAAATTATCGAACTAACATACAACTAAAATATGGTTTATAAATGAAAATCTTAGACTTAAAATAGAACTATTTAAATAAATTAAATTAAATAACTACTTAAATCGACTTAAACAAAGCAAAAACACATGTGTCAAAAAATAAGGTTAAGGCGGGTAATAGACAACTGACAAATAATATCTGTTTAGCCACCTGACAACGCCTTAGCAACCAAATTGTTTGCAGTTCAACACGGCGTGACGTCTCCTAAACACGTCTATTACATTGGCCAGATGCAGTGTTGCCAGAAGAAAAATTTCTGTCGTAACAAGGAACGCGCTTTTTATATAATTTTATTTATGTCTATTGAGTCCTCATTACCCCCAAGAATTTCATTTTTACCCCATTTGGGGTAATTTACCCCGGTTCGCCGACCCCTGCACTAGACGAAACTTGGGTGAAATCCAATAAATATGATAAATAAGAAGTTCAAAATGGCATTAAATGATTAGAAAACAGCCGGTTACTCCTCTTTATAGCAGTGTTTCTCACCTGGGGATCTGCGAGTTGAGTAGTTTTTGATCAGTAGAAAATATCGCTCTTTCCTTAGGTTTTTCTTACCCCTAATTTTATTGTCACCCTTTTTGAGAAAGTTGTTTTTGTAATAATGTTTGCATTGTTTGATAAATGGCTTTATATTTTAATCATCATTATTGTTTGTAAACATTGCAACTTGAAATATAACCGCAAAGTAATATAAATTTGGGGAGGTAGGTCCGCGGAATTAGAGTTTCGTGGCAGCAGAAAATTGAGAAACAGTGGCATAGGGCTTCACGTCAATGTAGTTGTGGTGTGAACTCTGGAGCAAAAATATTAATAAGGATACTCGTAAGACCCAGGAAATATATTTATCTCTTTGACACAGACCAGTTAGTGCTCAGCTTACAATGGATTACCGAAACATCTCTTTAGTATACCACATAAAATATCTCGGTGTAATCTTTGACACAATGAGTACATGAAGAATTTACATAAAAATAATCAAAGCCAAGTCTACTCCATACTGAACGCGAGCAATTAGGCGCTAACTCTAAATTAAACTTCCAAAAAGCATTCATTATATATATATATATAACTTATGCCTGTCCGCTCTATTAACTTCTGGCAGACACCTAACATTTTACATTGCAGAGCCTGGAACACAAGTTTCTGCATTATCGGCATCTTTACAAATCCCACACAGACCCGCGAGTGATATGAGGATTTAAAAGTCCCGCATATATAAGATTTCATTAAAAATTATGCAGGCGCACAAACAAAACAACGAGATTGAAAGTGTTCGGAACACTGGAAAAAGTGAAGTCCAACACAGGCTTAAACTTGGCGGCAGTCAAGCTGACGACCTTTCGTCAGTGTCTAAGGCTTCGTTGTATTAACGTAAGCTAAATAAAATTATAAATAATTTGCTTTAAAAGCCTGGATTGAGAGTGTCCTTGTATGCATTGTACATATGTACTGCGTCACTCTACGTAGTACTTCATTTAATTATTCGCAGCAGAATGCACTTATTTAAATGTGTATACTTGACAAAGACTAACAAAACTGATCCGTCTTCTCGTTAGAAAGAAAGGCCCAAGGACTATTACTGTAATAGTCAGACTCATTACTTAGTAAGATCTTACTCTCTCTCAGTCGCAGGATGACTTGCACTTGGTAATGGTCAGACTACTTAAAAGGGAGTGGGGGGCTCGACGCCAAGATGGGCAGACTGACTGTCTCCCAGTAACGAAGTGACTTGGGCTATGGTGGAAATGTTCAAAATTTTGGCTTAAAGTTAGGCAAAGTTTTACATTAAAGACTCATATAAAATGGTGTATGTCAAGGCCCTTATAAAGTATTTTCGGCATTATCCCTTTTCAAAGTCAGCAATTGTCTACTAACGCTAAACTCTGCTTCTATAAGGCTTTTATCCAGTCAGTCAAAGCATACGCCCGCCGGGTAAGGCTGGAATTAGACAGGCTCCGCGAGCAACTAGAGTACAAAACCTCTACAACTGATTCAAAACTTCGACAATGGGCAAATTTATAGATAAGTCACACGAAAACAAGCAGAAGTTATAGGAAACTACGACAGTAATCCAGTATATTAATTTGGGTTGATGGAAGCGCCACACAGACAGCATGACAGATACAGACCTGCAGACCTACTCTTATCTCTCAGGACAAATACTGCTCGTGAACAAACAACTATATAACGTAGCAGTAAGGTGTCATACGTACACAATTTAGCAAAAAACCCGTGCCTAAACCCTCATGATCTAAAATGTAAAACACATTCTTCAGGAAATTATTCATTGTAAACAGGCAACCAGGATGCTAGAAATAATCATATTGTCAGGAGTTCTATTTTAAGTGTCAATGTCTTGCCAGGTTCCCAAAATGGGTTCGATTCCTCAATATAAGAATGGGAATGCTTAGTGTCGGTATCGGCGCCTTGTTCTTTAAAGCGTTACACTCTATCACAAATTCTCTTTTTATTTAGAAAACATACACAGATCTGGCAATTTAATGATATCCTACAGATATGTTCAGCTATATTTCAATCTTTAATATCATATTACCGTAATATGCCATTGTCACAGCAAATAGGTACTATTAAATTACACATAATTTATATAGGCCTATTTAGTTACTCATGAATACAGGTATAAAAATATTATTAAATAGTGCACATACATATATGTGTGTCATAAGAAGGTATATCGCCGTCAGTCAAAAAGAATGAGTCTGTTAACTCAATACATTAATGTTAACTTATGTTCGGCTTAAAAACTTGGAAAACGTCTAATATCGAAATGTAAGATTGGGATCTTAGTCCTATTTTAACCAGCACCGTTAACTGTTATAATTAGGCTATTGTTATTTTCATAACATCTTTGTTACCCTGCATGGCGATGGCTTATTAAAAATTAAGCCAACATTTTTATCACACCTCAGGAATAAAAGGAATTGTCTAATAAACAGTATGGTTGGCGGACATATATTTATTTGCTAGGCAACGTGCCCAAGACCCATGTATGTAGGTCTGATTATTTGACATCGCAAAACATAATATACAGTATTCAGCTCATGTTTGTTTAAACATTTAAAAGCTAATGTTAAATATATGCAACACCTGCTGTAATATTAAGAACAGTACAATTTCTACACATACAGTGTGTTTGTGTTTTTAGGACTCACAAAATAAACAGTGAATATTTCCCTAACCAGACTTAATCATTTGGTTTGTATACGAGAGACTGAGTAAGTATTGTGCAGTATGACTTTCAGTATCCATTTAGATGAGCGTATCAATTCTGAGTTGTGTTCAAATTACAATTTGAAGTTCATGCTTCTGATGCAGCCCTTGCAATATTAACTTCAGAATTTACGAAAAAAACGTAATTCATCCAAAAGTTCAACTTTGTTCCTCTGCTGAAATCTCCAAATGTTCACTTCCCCATCACCTTACCCTCACTTCACAAAGCTCATCTTTGCCTCCAGCCTACCTTCATCAGAACGAGGAGCAGGCTGAAAGTGAAAACTTTCAGAGTATTTAAGTTTCCTCTTTCCCCCAGTCAATAAACCTAGTGTCTCTTACTACAACTTTATTACTACTACTACTACTACTACTACTACTACTACTGCTACTTTTTCTGCTTCTCGCATCTCTGCACGGCAGTCGACTGAGAACTCGTATTGGTTGGACGTATTAACTGTATGTCAACAATTCTCAAGCATTTTGTTCTAATGGTGGAAGGATTCCAGTACCGATAAATAATAGAAAAGAAGTTCTAAAGAGATACATAATAAATTACTGTACACACAGTTCTAAATAAATAATATTTTTTTAACTTCTGGCCCCCACATTTTGTTACGTTATTGTATTTATTTAAAGCCAATGACCGTCATTTTAGACTCCCGATGTGTAAGATTCAGATCTTGAATAAAGTAATATACTAAGATGTCTGTTCAATAATGATATTTCCTCAGACGTATGGGACATTATCAGAACAGGGGCAAAGATTTTTGTACGAAACACATAGAATGGGAGGCCACGTATCCTGCCTGCATATTCTTATCGTTAATTATAAGTGCAGTTCGTAAGAAATGTTTTTTGAACTTTAATTTTATAAAATTTAGATGCATTTTTAAGCACGTGTGTTGCAAGCTCTTAATGTTTATGGCCAAACATGGGTTCCCTCTACGCATGAATAACTTCCCTACGCATTAACGCTTTGGAATGAACATTTGTATCTGAAAGAAAAGAAGGTCACGATCAAATTGGGATGCAAAATCATACAAAAAGTCATTTGAAAACCGCGTACTCCACGATGGAAAACATGAGTTTCCATGTGTTTCTTCCGAACAAAAAGTCACAAATGTGAGTTACATGTAAAGCAATGATTCCTATTTTGAAATTAATTTACCAGTTTTATTATAAAGATATCTTACGTAGTGATCACGTTTGCAAAATATAAATTACGTAAGAAATTTAATATTTTTTTATTTTATTAAAATTACTTGCCTATTTAACACAAAGACATGCTCTAAAAAGTAGTCAGTATTCCCACACTTGTGTATTTTGGCAGGTGTTTTTTCACGAGTACAGATCCTTGTCAAACTCTCAATGATCGAGGGTGTGTGTGTGTGTGTGTGTGTGTGGTGAAGTGAAACAATAAAGCAAATACGTCCGTCGAACAAAACCCTATATGTATATTAAGTATGAATCCAGCTACATGTTTCGGTTACTTAACTAGCCATATCAGGCTGCATATAAGAAGGTAAAAAGATAAAATTTACATATGCAAACGATATTCTGTCAAGGCTGAGATTTCAGTCTTGTTACATATATATTTAATATAATCTGTAAAAGCCAAATAGAGGCCTAAGGGTACGAAAATAATGATAATGACATCTTTATATCTGCTACATATGTACGCTATGCTACGGAGTATATACAGCATGATCATGGCTAGTTAAATAGCCGAAGCATGTAGTTAGGTTACGTAATAATATAAAAAGTCGTGTTTGACATACAACACAACACAACACAGGCGATGAATCAACTGAAGGATGTAAAGTGACTTTGTATTTTAGGTCTGTCAAACACGTAGCAAAATAAACTGTGCTGTGATATTAAGCAAGAATAGGTATGACATTAGTATAATTCGCAAGATTCACCAATCGTACTGAAATAGTTTCGGAAATATGACATTTGAGGTTTTCATGCAGTCCTCGCTGTGACATTGTGACAGTGACATTGTGTAGTCTGGTAGATAGGTACTGAATTTAAATCTGCGGTCTTCTGGGTTTTACGCGGCGTCGTGTGGTAATTCTTTACCGACGTTTCGGGACAACGTATCAGTCCCATCCTCACGGGTCAAGAGTCCGAGCTTTCCCACTCGGACTCTTGACCCGTGAGGATGGGACCCATACGTTGTCCCGAAACGTCGGTAAACAATTACCACACGACGCCGCGTAATAACCCAGAAGACGCAGATTTCATCAACATCGCGGCGGAAGCCTGAAATCAAGGTAGGTACTGAATTCTCGGAGGGATCGATTACCTCCATTTTCAGGGACGAAGTAAATGGATCTTGTTTATTCTACTCTAAAAAAAGGCGGCAGCAAGTTTCTCTGAAGGGTTGATTTTTTTTTACCACAGTACATGGCGTTATATCCCAAGAGACAGTATGATCTCAGTTATCATGAATCTCGCAGATATGTGCGGATTTACTTTCATCTGTCGTTGGAGTACTGACAGGAAGAAGTTCCGTGCTGTCGGCATATATAAATCCCGCGTTTTGAAAACTGTTAGGCTCCTTGAAAATGGTGCCTTCAACGAAAATTAATTTCCACTAATTTACAGGTAATCAATAAAGACAATGATCACCTGAGAAAACTCATACATATATAGGCCTAACTAAAATGAGGAGAGAAAGGAAATTAAGTACTCTACAAACTCAATACTTAAAGTTTTTCTCTTCATTTCACACTCTAACTGGTGTGGAATAGCAACTTTATGGAATAAATAGTTATTCTGTAAAGTAACTAGTTGAAATTTTAATTTTCTTTTCATTTGACACACAAACTGAAGTGCCTCTTAATATAGGATGTAACTAGTTATTCTAGGAAATACATGAATTACACTGAGAATAAAGGTAAATTGAAGCAGATTATTTAAACTCAACTTCAAGGGGTGACAGTCGCAAAGCTTGTCTTGAAATCACAGCTTTTATGGAATTCGAAGTTTCATTACGGTGTTCATAAGATTCCGCTACCTGATCCTGTCCTGAGCCAGCTGAATCCAGTCCACATCTTCACACCATAATTTATTAAGCCAAATTTTAATATTATCCTCCACACAGGTCCAGTTCTATCAATCGGTCTCTGGCCATGGAAACAAGCTGGGCATACAATCGTAAAACGAACCGATGCAGTTCCTCTTTCATTGTCTCTTGGCTCATTTAACTACGCTTTTTCAACTGACTTTGTTGCATAGAAATAAAACAAGGAACATCGTTCTCAATTAACTGCAAGTGGAAAAGAATGAAAAATCATGTAATATTTTTAAGACATTCGCCCACATTTATCAATAGAGACTGAGAAGATTATAACAGATCATTAGACTGATAGCTGACTATCAGACCAATAATCGAATTCCAGTCCTCCAGAATAGGAAGTAAAAAAGATGATAACATAAAAAATGTTCGGAAAATTTGGTTTAACCCTTCAAAGTATTTCCTGCATACCAACCTGCCGTAATATTGAGAAACTCGACATTTTGCCACACATTGTTTTCACGCATTTCGTATTATTCTCACAAATAGGCTTAAAGACCGAGTTTATTCCTAAACAGCATTCAACTACTGGTCTTTGTAATGGAGATGCAGTGTCTTGGCTGTGCTGTAGGCTCTATGTTTTGGAACATTATTCAGATGAATTTCAGAATGCAAAGGGTTGAATACCATAACATCTGCAAGGGAGTTCTAATAACTGCAGCTATGCTGATGTTATTGTTTTCTATAGTGTTAGCTGTGGCGCAGTGTTGAAGAAAGTGTTCTTACAGTGCTAGGTACTCTCATTATAGTAAAAGAAACAACGCTATGCTACTCATATACAATGTTAACAAATGCGGTGGTAACAGTGGGTGAATAAGCACTGATGAATCATTATAACTTGACACGTTAAATTTATGTGCTGTCATGTACACAATATAGCATGCAGCTTCACATTTATCATGTCAAGGCCGCTCGCCACTTCCCATTCCATGAGAATAAGCCTTTCTGCTCTTCAACCCATGGAGCACCCCGATCTTATCTGCTGCTCCTCATAATGGGGCACTCATTATGAATACAGAATGCTGAAGTACTGGAGTTGCTCCGTATTATAACAATAACATTAATACTTTCAAATGCTCTGGCCATGTTTACTATAAAATTAGCCATGTCAACGGCAGACAATTTTAATCCTTTTTTAACCAGTTTTCTCTTTCTAAAACACCAGGTGAATAATTAAGAAAACAACATTAACGGAGGCATGTCATTCCGATTACGCTGATTTTAATTACGTCCTATGGGAGCAACTCCAATTAATTTCCAGCTCCAAAAGCGCGATGACGCACTTCCTTGTTTTCGTCGGTTAATGATTGTGACTTCGTGTATAAAAAGTGAATCAGTCAGTTACTGCCCGAAGATATTTCAGAAATGTTTGTGTTTAACACGCACCACACACACACACACACACACACAAATAAGTAGGCGTGAGAGACAGAGAGGGGGGGGAGACGGGGGTAGGATGTGTATATTTCTTGTGGTCGGTACTCCGACAACCTACACAGCGTTACAACCCAGAACATCCGTGGACAGAACACGTGTCAATATATTACTTACGAAAGAATGAAATGGTGAATGGACTGTCATGCAGTGCTACAGATAGTTCGCAGAGTAGGAAGTTTGTGCGGAGATAGCGCTATTGTATTTCGCATACAATAATTACGAGCTCTTAGGCAATGGTGAAGTTTAATATATTTTTGTGGGACCTGTCAAAGAAAGAGGTGACCATTTGAAGAAATATAACAGACTAAGGAACAGAACTGTATACTCAAACCACCACAGACGTTGATTCTCACAAGCTTCGTAGGCAGTTGGGAGGATTCTGTAAAGTAACGTGACGTGTGGCTTACCTCAGCTGGTTGCTGCCTACAGTTGTGTTGTAAGTAAATAGGTAATATACAGTATGGGCAGTGGTGTAGATAGAATTTTCGTGCCCGGGGCAAATAATCAAAACGGCTGCTCCTAACAGACGTTACGTACCTTTAAAAATCACAATTATTTATCGATTTTTTATTTGGCTCAATAATTTTAAGATTTGATGAGACCATGAGTTTTTTATTTTAAAATCTTCATTTTGTCGTCCATTTTGTCGCCCCTTGAACTCTGCTGCCCAGGGCGGCGGCACAACTCGCCCCCTCCCTAGATACACGCCTGAATATGAAAATAACTTTACACAGCGACTCGCTACGAGCTGGACGGTCCGGGGATTGAATCCCGGTTGGAGGCAAGATTTTCAGCACCCGTCCAGAGCGGCCCTGGGGTCATTCCCGGGGGTAAAGCGGCCGGGAGGTGGCGTTGACCACCCACCTCCATCTAGCGCCGAGGTTAAATAAAGCGTAGAGCTATACCTCTGCTCCCCTTTGGGCCTTCATGGCCTGTTCTAGTGTGAACTTTACCTTTACCTTTACCTTTACCTTTACATTCCTGCATAGTTTGATACATCTATACACAGTTAGTTACCTTTTGCTCAGCGTCCCCATAATTTTTTATATTTTGCCTCTTTTTAATCTTTATGTTACTTATTACATTACGTACAAAAAGTAATTGTTGACAGAGTAAACAACATTAAAGTTACCACAAAGTGTACAGACACAAAGTGTGCTGTTGGAAAAAATTATGTTGATAATGCTGTTAGGTGCAAAACTGCATTTCCTTGCGGTTAGTATGAAATGTTTGCAAGGAAAGGAAAATAAGTACTTACGTAATGATATGCAATGTAACACATTTCAGTTCTACATCAGCCCAGTTTCTGTTTGCGTAATCGAATAAGAGTGGGAAGAAAACGAATATTATATGCTAATGAGTCGTAGAAACGACAAGCTAACAGTTCTTGCCACATAATGACTGCAAGGTATTGATCGTATTCCCCACAAGACTAACTCCACGGGGCAAAATCAGTCTTCAGAAGCGAATAGCGTAGTAGCTCAAAATTATCCTCGAGACACTGAGGAAAACGAGGTAAATTCTCAGGCGGAATAGCTGCATCTGGGCCGGAATTCAAACCTATAATCTCTCTAACATGAAGCAGGACATTTGACCCTCAGGGCCTAGGCTGAAAGACAAAGTTTTCGGATGGAAAATACGACTCTTAATTGTCCATATTCTAAAAAGGGAGTTACTTGGACCCTAAATAACGGTCAGCCACTGAAGGGAGAGACTGTAGTTCTGTGGAGTCAGTTAATTACAGAGCCTAAATATGAACTACCGGTATTAGAATTTTATTCACAATGGTTATATTACAAATCTTAAACTCCTGCTCAAAAGAATTTATTCATAAGTCATTGCTTAATGTTTTCACATTTCCATACGTATATACGTTTCAAACATAATCTGAATTGTTCCTAACAGTTTCAAACTTAAATGTGGAAAAGGAAGAGGAACGAAATCTATTTGAACAAAATGAAAAAACGTGCACAGATATTTAACACAACGATTGGCACTATAATTCCTACAGTCGTGTCTTCGCATAGGATTTCTAACTTCCTTCCCTCTAACACAAGAGAAGAACAGCTACCCTAAATACTTACTACGAAGAAATGAAACTCTCTTCATTATATTAAGAATGTTCGGACATATGCCATATCACGTCACTTCTAAAGGTAAGTTGTGTTGTCCTGTAAAGTTTATTAGATTTGACAAGTCTATATGAATTATATTTTCGTCTTATTTGTGCGCTGTTTTATTCAGTCCGCTGAAAGAAGTCCCATCGATGGAAAACGTCTGAATTTCCCTCCAGTCTACATCCCTACAAGCTTTAACCTTCTGTAGCTACAAGGGCTTTAAACGCGTTGACACACTAAATTGTTGGCCAGAGCGGCATTCAATAATAGGCAGAAAGAAGGAAGCTTCGAGCATGGAGACTTATTTCCACATTCTCAGTAAAGGAATATTTATTTTTACTTAGAAGAAATGCAAAAGTGTGAAACAACCATCCTAACGTCCCTGCAGTATATGCACGATCATACAACATTAGTTATAAGAATAAATGAGATGATATGAGGATTCGTTAGCTCTTTAACAACACACAATATAGGGGCCAAAATTTAATTCAATGCCGGTTATAAATTTTTTAACATTACTATTGTTAGTATCATCGCTACAGTGTAATTCAGAATTTTTAATTACAAGTAAGTTTCATATGTAGCGGAAACACACGGTGCCTAATACCCAGCCAAATTTCTGGTAGCAGAAAAGATCTCTATTGGGCATGACCGTGAGCTGTTTCAATCAGTCTCTTGCCTTCACAAATTATTTATATTTATGGTATGCCCTATCTCCTTCTTGGTCTTTCAAGTATCCGTTTTACAAGAGGCGTGTCTACAGAAATTCTATAGACCTCATCATAACAAAAATTAAATATATGATAAGAAATTTTCAAGGTATGTTAAAATTCTAAAAATAAGAACAAAATGTAACTCTTTAAAACTATGATTAACCTGAAGTATTTTACAGTTCGTACCGCGCAGTAAACACTCCCCTTCTCGCTTATATTTTTTTCAAGACAATTTCAAAACACTCTCCTTCCCGGTTATGAAACAAGTCCATGTACCCTATGTAGCCCTGGAATGCTACCCATCATTTTTATGACGTGAATGGTACCCTGGGGTACATATGTACCCCAATAATAAATGTGAGAAATAGGCTTCATATGATTTTTATTTTTCAAAACAAACATAAAAAGAGCGAAGTTTTAATATATTTTAACTTTGAAAAAATTGAAAAAAAAAAGTTAGGAACAATTAGGGCACACTTTCTTTTGGTGTTCTAAACAAATGAACTTTCTACACATAGCGCATTTTATCCTTGATTTTCTGTCCCTCGACCTTTCACAGAATGCACATCTTCCGGCTGATGGTTTGGGTTTACTGGTAGCAACTTCTTCGTAAGTCACCATTTGGAAACGACAAATAGTTTCACGGAGTTCCCGAGGCAAAGTTGGTACTCCCAAACGACTCAACATATGAGGCTTCACCAAATCCATTGCAAGTGCTTTCAGAAACGAACGTCTGTTTTTCATTACTTCTTTCGCTGGTGCATCTGAGCCTGCCAGAAGTATCATAGAATTCACTCCTACAATATTTAGCAAGTTGTAGAAAAGACACAATGGCCAGCGCCTCGTTTTTCTGGAACAGGAGTATGTATGACACAACTGATCAAGGGTGTCAACACCGCCTTTGGTTTGATTGTAGAATTCAATCATTTGAGGTAAAGTAGTTGAATCTGGATCGTCACCTTTCTCGTGCATCGTGGAAAGTAGCAGAACAATCTTCTTTTTATTTTTGGGTGGACAGTAGGAAAGAAGCGTTAGTGGATCACTGAATGCAAACATCGCAGAATTTTTCTCTCGGGTTTTTACTTCTAAGAAGGAAGGAGGTATTTCTTTCTTATTTTTTCTTAGCGTTCCCACGGTAGTTATCTTCTTTTCTAGTAAGAATTTTGATGTACTAACAGATGTGAACCAGTTGTCCATGGTTAGATTTCTATTTGTATTCTGGAACGAAGACGTTAACTTATCGCAGTAATAGTGAGCCACTGGAATATTGTCTGGAGTTGATCCTTTCCCTGTGTAAACCTCTGCATCGATAACATAAAATGTCTTTGCGTCACAGGACATAACTATTTTTATGCCATATTTGTCTGGTTTAGATGGTATGTACATTTTGAAGGCACACCGTCCTCTAAAACTCACCAGCTGCTCATCAATTGTTGTGTACTCTGAAGGCACATATAACTGTTGCATCTTCTTCAAAGATCTCTCGAATACTTCTCTAAATGCAGCTAGTCTATCAGTTTGTTTCCTGAAGGGTCTTGTTTCTTTGTTGTCAAAGCGAAGACAGTTGATTAGATATCTAAAACGAGCTTCACACATCGTTGCACGAAATATAGGAATTCCTGAGTCTTTATCAAAAAGTTCTTTTGTGAACACTCCGTGCATCTTCATCACACCAGCATAATACAGCAAGCCAAATAAAGCTTTAAGTTCAATGGGATTGGTGTTTCGAGTATATGATGGTCTAACACTTGTCACAGCATCTTCAACTGCATCATTTTCTGTAAGCCTGTCACTTTTATATTTCAGTCTTTGCCTTGCCATTTCTTGGTTGTTATGTTGAGTTATACAGTCCAAGTTTTCCTTTGTGAAACATAATTCCCATGCTTCTAATCCTGAAATTATATTCTAAGCCTCATTTTTGTTTCCCGGTAAATGTACAACTAAATTTCTTTGAGGTAATCTGTGCAGCTTCCCTTTTTTTCCACTCCATCGAAAACCATTTTTGCCTTGTAACTTTGTTGGAACTTGAACAATTTTCAGTTTGTCCCCTTCACCCGGCTCTTCTTGAAGTAAAGAATCAGAATCCGAATCGAATGAATCTGCAGCAGTTTGATCGATTGATGAATATGGATTTTGTAATTGTTCATCTTCAATTTTATCTTGAAAATCAGAAATAACACCATCTTCTTCATCACTGTCCTGTATGCCTTCTTCATTCTCTGATTCAGACTCAAACAGAATTCTTAGTGCTGCTGCAACATCTTCCTCCTTAGATAAGTTGAAGACTTTCTGTGAACTCATGGTTTCCTAAAGAAAAAATAAAAATAAAATAGAAGTCTACTATAAACACAAGGGTGGAAAACTGAAATCATAAATGAAACGTTGCTACATACCTTTTGAAAAAATATGAAGAATAACACAATTGCTACCCTGGGGTACAGGTGCACCCCACACAAGCTCTAGCTGCTAAATGTACTGCGTTCTTCCACTGTTGAAGGTCACTGCGAAACTAACTCTCTGAAATATGAAACTACTAGAAGCCAGCGATATGTGGCGCCATCTGTTAGGAAGAAATTTAACTTTTTCATGTGAGTGGGGTACAGGTGCACCCCGGGTAGCATTCCAGGGGTAGGTAAGTAAACGCTAATTGTTTTGATAATCATACAAAATACATAAATGCACTCTGTGGGTATAATATAGAATTTATGAACGTTAAACCTGATAGTATTTCAAGTAACAACTTAACTTTAAAGGGTTAATATTCTTCGTACGTATTTGTGATTACAATTATGGAATTTCATGGGGTAATTATCAAGTTTCATATACTTAATATTTTACATATTCCGTGCACTTATATATTAAGTTTAAATTGTATGTCTCAGGTGCCAGCAAAAAGGTAGCCAAAGTAGAAGTATTTTCCCAAAATTTGCACACTGCTCTCCACATCACCCTTCATTCCATCGCTTACAAAGTATCATTAGTTCTTAGACATTTAAAAATCGAATGGTTTGATACAAAAGAGAAATAATATGCCGTCTGCGCTCTTCTGGGATATTACGCAGCGCTGAGTGGTAATTCTGTACCGACATTTCGGGACAACATATCTGTTCCATCTTCAAGGGTCAAGGGTCACGGTCTAAGAAGTCCAAGGTTTCTTCTTGGACTTCTTAACCCTTCAAGATGGGACTGATAGGTTGTCCCGAAACGTCAGTACAGAATTACCACCCTACGATGCGTAATATCCCAGAAGAGCGCAGATCTCATCTACGTCGCGGCGGAAGCCTGAAATCATGCACAGGAGTCAAATGTTACATGGTATTTTCCAGCCAACGATGGCGGATATTTCGGTACAAAAATAATTTTAAATTAGACACTTACAGTTTAAGGGATTGTAAATTTAACATAAAAGTAGACCGTTTATTTTCAATTGCTACATATTTACAAGTCCATGAAAGCAGAACGACATATTTTCTGAAAGAAAGAAACTGTTCGTGATCAACTGTTGCTCTCGGACAGTAATATCCGAAGGATGATCTTCGTTAATATCAAAGCCCCTCACGTACACGACATTTCCACACACCTTCCACCCTCATCACATACAGATCAGCCACTTCCTCATCGTTTAAATGGCAACTGTCCACTAGTATGTGTTTAGGTCTTTCTGCATGACCGAGCTACATGACCTGATGTCACTACTCTAAAAATATGTCCTATGGAAATAGAATTTCTTCGATTGTTTAATATCTTAAATTTAAATAAATTCCGTAATTTATGCTTCTGAAAAATTATCTAGTTAATCAGTCACCGTTTACACATAGATACGACTAATTAATTTCTAATGTTACAGGACAGCTGGCATTTCACTTATTGTCAGCATCGATGCTCTACTCCACAACAGTATTAACTGTGATTGTTATTCTTGCTGCATTAGCAATGACGGACAGTGTACAGCGAATGTACACAGGAAATCACAAGAGCTTTGAATATGATATTACGGAGATGGCAATCTCAACTGCTTATATATTCCTCATAGTAATGCCATGTGTACGCCTGACAGAATACGGGAAAGCAATATCCTTCATCAACAACTGGGAAAATTTAGAGGTAACAGGTTGAATGTGTTTCACACTGTTGACACCGTGCATCTTCGTCATATTAAATAAAGTTTCAGACCAACTGATGCACACTAAAACCACTTTTTAATGTAGCTTTATTATTGTTAAAATTGTTAAAATTATACCCCTACACGTGTTTCGATCCTAGGATCATCGTCAGGGGGTTTTTTGCTGAAAGCTACAGTCACTTCAAACACATAATTTTAAATAGTCTAACGGCACATTAAAACTTATATATTATAAGTTAAAATCTTGTTAAAAGTCTCGTTAAAAGTTGTATAATTGTAAAAGTATTGTAGATAGCTGATCGTGGAAGTGCTGGCATGTAGAAACGTGGTATTAAGGGCATATGATATGTGTCTGTGGGGAGCGAAGTGTACTACCTGTCGTCCGGTGAAGAGTATTATGGTGTTTGAAGTGACTGTAGCTTTCAGCAAAAACCCCCTGACGATGATCCTAGGATCGAAACACGTGTAGGGGTATAATTTTAACAATTTTAACAATAATAAAGCTACATTAAAAAGTGGTTTTAGTGTGCATCAGTTGGTCTGAAACTTTATTTAATAGGTTGAATGTATATCCACCTCTAAAAATAAGAAATAGCGCAGGTGCAAAACATTTATAATCTAGAAATGTATGCAATTTTATGCAGGCATCTTCCAAACACAGCCCAACCAAAGCTGAGCAACAGCATTGGCCTCCAGAAATACAACACAAGTGTCTCGGTATATCAGCGAAAAATGAATTTCTCAAATGTCCTGGGCTGCCGGTCTTTTCCCTATACATTGTGGTCGTGAAACCTACTTGGCAGATCTAGAAGTGGGATGACAATTTAGAAGTGGATTTATCTGGCTCTGGACATGGACCAATGACGAAGTTTTGTAACCAGTGTAATTGGTCTTCGGATTCCTTATAAGTAGGAGATTTCTTCATTCTGAAGGACTACCAACGTTCGTCGTAATGTCCTGCAGTTATTAAGTATTTTCTTTTTACACCGCCTTTAATCTGTGTCATTGGCAAAAGGTAGTTTCAATGCCATTAACAATAAAGTGAGCTACTGGACAAGAATCCCCAGCCATCTGTATCTAACTCACTTCTTCAAGATCTGTGTCCATAAGACCCTTCTACGTATGAATCTCATCTCTCCGGTGTCTGTCACCTTCAACCTTCCTAAATCCAAACAGGTTCATCGGCGCTTTGTTTTTGATCATGCGCAATATACTTACTGCACTTAGAGCGAGAGACATTTCAATAATCAGTGTGCCTGTGTAACAAATAATACTTCCTTTGAACAAGACGCGGTCAAATGCTATGTATGTTTACTGTTTCTCAGGCAGACTTCTGGGACGTTACCGGAAAGCCTCTGTTGTTCGGTGTGGGACGTAAAGTTTGCATTGTAACTACTGTGTTAATTCCTTGCGCTGTAATAACTGGAACCAGTCTGCATTACATTGCGCTCGATTTGAGATGGTGGCATAACATGACAACAGTTGTGTGCTTCGGGTATGTATGGTTCACATCATGGGCATTCATACTGACGTGCTACTGTCTGACCGCTGCTGCCAAGCATATAGGAGACGAAATGGTGCAGGTAAGGCAATTTTACACAATTAGAATAAATAGCTTGTAAAGTTTTATTTTTCTCTACAGTGTTACAACGTCAACAATATCAAGAAGTGTCATTTACAACATGTAACTGCTTGTCGGGTGATGAATTCGTGTTTTTACAACACATTACTTATCTTTGTTTTTGCTGAACAGAGGAATATGTTTTGAACACAGCAAAGTATATAATCGACAGACATCGTGCAATTAACGTAATGGATACACACCCTTATGTTTCCATTACGTTAACTGGTTGATTAGTGAGTCACTGTCAAACACTGCTGTATGTTTGATATACATATAACAATAAGCTACATGTACATATTTCAGTCCTGACGGACCATAATCAGGCAATGCATAAAAATTACAAAAAGGAAGATAATATTGTAAACACAATATGTATACCCTTCATGAGAGACATAATTCACATCTTTTACAATTCTATTAATATTTTTTCTAACTATGCTTTATTTTTGTAGTTTAACTAACTATCTAACTTAATAATTACTATATTAAAGCTCAGAAATTTAGTCCAATACTAGCGTTTTCATTGAATAGTTTCTAATATCAATCTCGCAATACGAAACAGATTTTATTCATAAGATTACAGCGCACAGACACAAAGCACTGAGCTTGATTCGAAGAGCAAAGTGAGAAATCAGCTGCAGTATTCCGAAAGTTCCTTCGGCAGGCAATGCAAAGAGAAACACCTCGATACCAAACACTGCGACTGCAGAGGGTTGTTTTTTTATTTGAAGCACTAATATCCGGAAATCCGTGCGCTACGTTTTAAAATAAAATGTTTTTTACCGGTTCTAGTCCCGAAGTATCAGCCTTGGGTGGCTTAATTGGTTGGAAAGGAAACTCCACAGTGACGTTTCTTGAGCAGTAAGGTCCACATGATAACCTGTAAATGGGGATATACGGAGAATTTATATGCCTTGAAAACATGCACTCTTAACAGCATCTATTATCGTGTCACGTAACGTTTGCTTCTGGCGGGCAGGTTACAGCGGGCCAGTCGCGGCTTGTGCTCCACTCCCTTAAACGGACGTGGAGATCTTGTGGTCAGCGCTCCTGCTTCAGAGTCGGGAGATACCGTGCTGAAATTTTAATTAGACATCGGCTGTCCTGCCGGAGATTTTCCGTCATATTCCGCAGTCCCTTCAGACATGTTTTGGAATTACGCAATTTTAGAAACTAGTGTTAAACCGATATTCTTGTTTATGCTGTTTGTCAGTCTCTTACACAGCTGCCACACAAAAATCACGAGTTCAAATCCCATTGGGAAACTATTTGTCATCTTCACTTCTGTGTTATTCTGAAGTTGTAAAAATTATGCAGCCGATCGATCACCTATCAAAGCGGTCTTTACTTCTGTTATGAATTGTGATCTGAAAAATATTCAGGCAAGTTGACAGGACAATGGCTGGATTGGGGATGTTACTACCTCCAAGAAGAATATAGATATTAGCTCGAAAGGGGTTGTAGCACTTCCAGGAAAAATAGATTATTAGGTGCGAATGGGACTAGCATATTCAGTAAGAATTAAATCAAGTATTAACTAATTGCTAATGAGTACTTACAACTTCAGACCTTACAACTTTATTTTAGAACTTAAAGAGCAGAAATGAGAACTGCAAGGCCCTCAGCTCTATACGCACTTTCAGATAAAAAGTGGACTACTAAAACAAGCCAGAAATAGACCTCTAATTGTATGGATACCTACATGAGGAAGGTAATGTATAGGGATTGTAAGAATCTGGCTCACTGCACCTCTTAGACAAAAATTCTACTCGCCAGACTTTTGTCCTTCAGAGAAAGTGCCCCTATAGATGCCGCAGTAGTAACTGATCTGTACCAGCCTGCTTACCGACATAAAACACACAGAGCAGAAAAGTGCTGTTTCTTGTACATTACTATAGACAGATCGAGACAGGTGGCCAATGCCATGGGGTTTCTATGGACATGAAAAAGCGCAAGTATGCAGCACTCACGCCCGAGTTAAATCCCATGGATATCAAGAAGGAACTGTGGTGGACATAGCGGCAATAGAACAAGGTTACCTCTGATTTCTTCCATTTTCCCATGTAAATCATCGTTCTACCAAAGCTCAATATCCATTCAGCTACCATCCGGTGGCTAAACAACGGACCCAATAGAAGCCGCAGTTCCATACACACGTAGTCTTGTCCCACCACGAAAATAAAAGGAGACACTGGAAGACGCCGGTTTAGACAACAGTTGCTTAAACTGTAAAGATGGGAAGAAGACTGTATGTATTTCTTACTATTATAAGCGTGGATTACGGAAACTAGGTACAATGAGTAACACATTGAAAAGAAAATTGAAGTCTTAGATATATACAGCTAGATGAGCAAATAGATACATAAAGTAATAAATAAACGAATAAGTGAAAGGATTAACGAAAGAATTCACGAAAGTATGAAAGAACGAAAGAATAAACGAAAGAAATAGAAAGAATCAGTAACTGACCGAATAAATTAAAGAATATATTAAATAATAAGTAAATAAATAATAAAAAATAAACGAAAAACAAATGAGTACATATATGAATAAATAAATGAAAATAGAAAAAAGTGAATAAAAATAAATGAATGAATAAATAAACAAGTATATGAATCAATAAATGAATAAATTAATAAATTACATAACTGTTAAATGAATGGATAAATGAATAAAAAAGAAAGTAATTAAGGAATAAATAATAAATGAAGAAATAAATAAAAAATTAAATACATAAATAATTAATCAAACAAAACAAATAAATGACCATTGAAAATATATTTCGAATTTAAAACACGTCGTCACGATCAACTGCCAGTTATACAGTTTTTACCTCCCACGTCACAATTTTTTCCCAGGTTCCAACCGTTTGACAGTATCCTGAGCCAGACACACTTACCTCCGATCCTCAAAATCCGTTTCCTGGATTTATATTTAAATATTAACTGCCAGTCCCTCCTCAGTCTTGGCAGTGGTCAGTTTTAAGCGGGCTACAACTAAAATTCTCTTATCATTCCTTGCATATCCCATCCAAGACAAAGTCCAGCTCTTTGTTTGACCACGGTAATTCAAGATGAAGGAACGTCCTCAGTTTCTTCTTTCTGTTTCCAGTATCTCTCAGTTCGTGACGCTGGAAGTCATCATAAAATCGTTAAATACAAATTTCTGTGGCTGCAACTGAGTAATTTAACTCAGGATTTGGGGAATTCCATGGGGTTCAGCTACGGAGCGCTTATTGTTTTATGCTTCTCTGCGCAAGTACTTGGATGTTATGGTTCCTTACTTAACTTAACCCAAGGATTCAAAGTAATTAATGCAGTGCTGGCTGCTGCTTCAATATTCTTCGCCGTGTTGCTGTTCTGCATATGCTGTGCTGCACAGTTTGCAACGCAAGAGGTAAGCAATCGTCGGTATTATTATTAGTAGTAGTAGTAATAGTAGTAGTATCACAATTATCAGTTTTATTGCATTAAGGATCTGGGCGTTTTTACTGATTCTAAGTTATACTTTTATTGTAATGTTGAATATATATTTCCCAGTCCAGTAAGATTTTTGGTGTCATTCTTAATACTACTGTTCCATTTCCACTCTTCACACTTACATTTTTTTTCAGTTGTTATACCTAAAGTACAGTACACAGTTGTAGTATGGAGTTCACCTATCTCTACCGACGCATTCAGCGGACGTTTGTAGCTGTTTGGTTTAACATTCTTCCACAGGCCTTAATGTCTATAGACAGAAACTTGACGCGATTTTTGTTATTAATGATTTTTGGGTTTCAAATCTTTTCTTATTCCATGGGCATTACTGGTCTTCGAGTTATACTTATTCTGCCAGTTGTGACATTGCAAGTGCGCATCAGCTTCTTAGTTTATGCACTTCGCATGACAGAAGACATCAACAATATATTTTGGTTTCCAATTCATGTTTACCGTTATTTGTTAATTGTATTTGTATGTTGTGCTATTTCTGTTATTGGTCACATGGGGTTGACTCCGCGCGTAAATAAACACATAATTAAATAATAATAATAATGATAATCACAAAGGTTCAGATTATTTTTTCTTACCTCGCCCCACCTATAAATATAAATAATTAACCTGTTACTGCAATTTTATTTTCGTGTGATCAAATCGAAGGTTATCATTTGGGCGAGGCAATTGCCAGGTATGGTGAATAAAATAAATAAACACAGGGTTGTTGTGGGGGATGTGTGAAGGAACAATGTCACTTGGAAGACCTAAGCATAGATGGAACAAAATTACTATAATGGATCTGAATGAAAGAGGATCGGAAGGGCGTGGGTGGACTGTATGAATGTGGATCAGGTGAGGGACAAGTGGCGGTTCTAGTAAAGAACTTGGGTTCCATAAAATGCGGGAAATTTGACCAGATAATGAAGTAATAATTTCTCAAGAAGAGCTCATCTTCATGGAGTTAGTCAGTTAAGCGCACAAAAGTTGTAGAAACTTCGTATTGTAAACATAACTGAAACAACGCGACCGTGACATACCAGAGAGCAGTTATACATTAATGAAACCCATTATGTGAAGAAATCATATGACAAATGACAATTACAGGGTTATGCATACTTTCTGTATGCAGATGGTGGTTGTAATTTGAATTGTGTAATTTTTCACACAATTTGTAGGTTGGAACTAAATTCCAAGGGCGCCTGTACACAATGCTGCAGCAGTATCCACCAGCAAATTTACTGACAAGCAATGAGGTAAGTGACATTCTGATGTTACTGCAAGATAGTTTATGAGGTGAATACACTCCTGTTATTGTGTTGTTTATTCTAATTAAGAAAATTTAATTATTTTGTCCATTGTAACAACCAAGTTGATCTTTATGTTGTGTGACAATCACAATCGGTTACTGATATGGACAGACGAACCCAAATTTATGCAGTTTCATAGTATATGCAGTAGTGGATCCATTCACTGTACCTCAAATGGTTCGTTTCTAAGGACGGACAGCTTTATCGCCAACCTAGAAGCTTCATTGCATATGGACATTGGCAGCAGAGGGTGACATATTATAATACGTAATTAATAAGTTATTTACTAAAGTGAACTTGTTATTTAATGCCACGTTTATATGTTTAAATATCCCATTTTCTTGTAACATCATACCAAATTAAAATAATTTAAAAGATTAAGAGAAAACTTAATCTTCAAATGAAAATGTCCTCTTAGCAAGGAAGCTGATGTTTAACGCTGAGGTTATGAATTACGCAGTGTTTTCCAGAGTCGAAACTACTGCGTGAATCTGTGTAGGCCTTCTCTCATATCGACGGGTTTGGAATTTGTACTTGAAAGACTGGGGTCACCCGTGCACCCTTTCACGAAATACAATAGTCCTATTTAGAGGCATTAGAAACTGGCGTACTAACTAATTTGGGGGCTCAACTGCTGACGGATATAAATTCCTCTACATATTTGATATAGTCAATAGGTACATGACCTTATGATGTTCTAGGCTTGCATGTTTCATGCTTCATCTCTTTCAATTCGCCTCCTACTGTATCCTCATAAGGTCCGCTGATTAAATACGTCAACATCAGGTGACACAGTTTTCCAGTCCAACAAACATTTAATTAGTTATTAACCCAATTAACCTAGAAATCAGGTAAGAGTGTCCTCATTTGCTTTCATAGTTAATGTGTTACTTAAGTGCCAGAGCCTTTTACTTCGCTCATCCGTGATGGAAATGTCGCTGTTCTGAAGTGCTGGTTATCACTTCATTCTGATATCAGAAGCAAAAGGATTCGAGCCGGGACCACAAATCAGAAACGGTAACGGAATACATCTTGCTTAGCCCGTTCTGACTTCGATTCTTCGGTGTTTTGAGATCAGTGGAAAACAATGTCCCGCTATTTAAAAAGAGTTACAGCCAACAGTTAATCTAATTATTTTGCTACAGAACAAATTTTACGTTGTTATTAAGTATACCATTGGCGCACCCAGGGGGCGGGAGGGTGTTGCCGGACTGTACCCCCCCCCCCCCAAAGCGAAATTTAAAAAACACAGATTTTGTAGACACGATGATATCAAGGTTTTACGTGATTTACGCTTCAGCCTAAATCAGAGACTGAAATCAGCTGATAATTAGTACGTTGGAATATTGAAAAATATAATAAAAAGTTACGAACTTATAGATATTTTTTTTCTTTTTCGGTTAGTTTTAATTTTCTCTGTAACCTGATTAGATGTAGACTCGGAGATTTTGACATGATCTCAATAACACAGTTTTTAAAATAAAACATAAATTATATACAGCCCCAGTATCAGCCCCCCCTCCAAAAAAAAATTCTGGGTGCACCTATGATATATACTACCATAAAGAGGTTTTGTTAAGTCGTTGGACAGCTTGTAGCAGAACTCATTTCTTTCATTTTTATAACAACATGGCCGTTTGTTGTTCCATTTCTCCCACTAGATGACTCATGCTAAATCTCGCCATGAGGTAACGCTGCTTACCGCACAGCCTCAAGGGGAATCACTTGCAACTAGTTCCATCCAGGGGAAGCTGACTTCCCGCCTGAATGCATTCTAAGTTCTACACACTAGTTTCTTTCCAAATACTGCACAAAACTTAGTTCCTGCGCTCCTACATGTTTCGGCTGTCTGTTGTAGCCATCATCAGAGACCTACAATATTATAAAGACACACACAGCGTATTATATGTCAGTAAATGTTAAACAGCCAATCCCAGTGGCCGCGCGGTGTACGGCCTGCGCCTGTGGCTGCTAGCTTGCTGGGATTGTGGGTTCGAATCCCGCCAGAGGCATTGATGTCAGTCCCTTGTGAATGTTGTATATTGTCAGGTAGAGGTCTCTGCGGCGTGCTGATCACTCGTCCAGAGGAGTGATCGTGAAGCCTCGACAATGAGGAGACCCTGGCACACTAAGGGCTTTTGCGCCATGGAAATAAAATGGTAAACATATATACATCAGCATTACACAACAGTCAATCGCAGTACAGTATTAGTACTGTAATACTGTACATATATTGACTGTTGTATAATGCTGATGTATATATTTACCATTTACCGACATGTGATACGCTACTTTCTTCGTAATATTATAGCTCCCTCATGATGGCTACAATAGGTAGTCGAAACTTGTAGGAGTGCAAAAACTAAGCTTTGAGCAGTTGTTGGAAATAAAAGTAGTGTGTAGAAGACAGCTGCACGGAATATGTATAGCATTAAATAT
Source organism: Reticulitermes speratus (assembly GCA_021186555.1). Classification (NCBI taxonomy): domain Eukaryota; kingdom Metazoa; phylum Arthropoda; class Insecta; order Blattodea; family Rhinotermitidae; genus Reticulitermes; species Reticulitermes speratus. The sequence goes on along the minus strand of JAJKFL010000006.1, from coordinate 37,271,321 downwards.
AACCATTCTACGTTCCATTTCTAAATCTTATAGAGCTTAAACCTTATTCAGTTTCCACGTTTTGCGGTTTTTTCTAACTAAACTCGTCAGAGCAATGTAAAGTGTTTCATTTAGCCAGTGCATACAAGTGCAAGGGTGGTATACTGTGTTCAGCAATCATACACCTGCACACAACCTCACTTGAGGTACAATGTTCACTAATGCAGTATTGTTTCCTACTTCAGGGATGAAACTATAAAACTTGTAACATGTAACATTGCAACTTAGAATGTTAAGCGTATTGTATACACCTTATATAACACATAATTCAAGAAAATGATACGTGTATACGGTACAAATTTGATATGCACTGTGTTATCAAATTTAAAAATTATTTGAACTGTAATTTATAAACATTTGGATTGAAGCTTTTGCACAAGGTCAAATATCGAGATGTTCTATACGAGTATGTTGGATTGTTATCACAGACAACTATGTACTGTCAGTGTCCCAATAGGTTTTGTTACATAAAAACTAACATGGACAGAGTTAAGCTTCAGTGAACTGCAGGTATTACAACACTCTTTACATTGTTACAGGTGCAGTTCTTCCTTTCAACCATTTCTTCGAATCCTCCCGTTATAAATCTGTGTGGCTTTATAGACATAAACAGGGGAGTTAACACAGCTGTAAGTAAGCTTTTATGAAAATGACATAACTTAACATAAAATAACAATTTAATATAGCTAAATTTTGTATTTTTCTTTTTCAATTAATATCTCATATGGTGACCTACTTGGTCGTCCTGATGCAGTTTCATTTGAGCTCAAAGGATGGAAAATTAATACAAGATCGTAGCTGAACTGAACGAACAAGGCTTGGTTGAATTTGCTTAGCCCAACATAGATGGAAATTATAACAGATATAAATTTGAGGAAGGAGAGTCAAGGTTATATTCGTCTGTCACATTAAATTTGATGGGACCGACCTTTTTTGTAAAGTAACAATAATATCATTACTGGGATATATGTTACATTGTTTCTGCTTGGACACTGGGCCCTTAAAGATAAGACCAATACAATGTCTCGAAATATCGGGGACTAGTCATCTAGTGACGCGGTCCATATGCCATAACGAACACCTCAGCTTCAATTAAGATAATTAAATTCATTTTATACACAACAAGGACTTAAAGAAGTCGACTACCCTTCCTGTCTCGCATTAGCATTACGCCTAAGTATATTTAGTTAGAAATTTGTAGTGACCTAACCTGTCAGCCAAGAGAACGACGAAGACAAAACCAACATAAAAAACAACCACTTAACTAACTTGTTGTCTAAGTGACTTTCTGCTGATTAGTGGACAGTAATTTCTGAACACGTAGTCTGCCCTTAACCAGCCAGCCGGACAGCAAGCAATGGACTGACTCATAGACAAATCCACAAACCAATCTACCAGTCATCCAGCCAACTAATCACCTAATCCGTACCTCTGCCACGCTGCGTTTTGAGGAGTCAACGTACCCTGAACTCTTGAAGAATGTCGAATTTTTTGAAGATCATCCCTCTCATCACTCTAGGCCCCTGTGATCATAGTGTATTAAATAATTTTTAAACTGGTACTTGTGCACATATCTTGATTTATAACAGGCATTAAAAATAAAAGGGTCTAAATAAAACTGAAGGTAAGTGCAGTACACTAATAATTCCTAAATTCTAACGTTCGGCTTGCTCTTTGAATGCGTAGTGGACAACAAATTCAGAACTTGTGCTATTTGTTTGATACTTGAGTTTAAACTTTGTTTAAGACAAGTTTCTTTGTAATAGATTTATTACATTTTTGCTCAGTTTAATTTCCACTCGGTATACTTATGTTGTCTTAAACACTTTCGTATTAGTATGATTATTTTATATCTTTTGTTGAAAGAGTGATGTTGTTTAACGTTGTAGGAGTGTTTGCATCCCCGGTAGTGAATATTTATATAATTCTGTCCATCCGTCCTCTGTACGCACGTATCAACTTGAGAAACGCTGATCTGATCTTCATGAAATTCGATATAGGGGAGTTCCGCGAAAAGCTATCGTGTTACTTAAATTTTTTTTGGATCGAACAAATGTAATGACCAGTATGCATGAAGATTTATATGTATTTTTAGTGGATATCCGGCATGTATGCCTACTATTCATCAGGCGCGAGAAATAAATGTAAGGCTAGAGTACGCAAGACCACGTCGAAATAGATCTATTTTGTTATTTTAATAAAGTGCTGCATTAAAATACGACTTCCCGCCACTTGGATAAGAGCGAATATTTACTGTCAATTCAATATATGGTTACTGTTTACAACATAGCAAAAAAAGTTCGAGTGAAGTGTAAGGCAGTAAAGGAGCGGATGCTTTAGAACTGTTATGCTATCCACGTACGTCGCAACATTTTTTTATTAAAAGCTTTATTGACAGTACCAAGTTACATCAATAGAGAACACAAGAATAGTAATCTGTTGTGCCTTTTACCAACTTCCATTTCTCCTAGGTGCAGGAACTTAACCCTGGCCGCCATGTAGAAGATATTCCGGATCATAATTGTAGTGAAAAACCGCACAGAAGAAACACTACCTTACCAAGAAGCTCTATTTAGAGCAAGTTGTGCTTCGGCCTCTTATGTTTATATTTCTTATACATTGTAGTTAGATCTTGTAGAGTGTAGTGACCAATGGACCGAATGAGAGGACTGGGATGATGAGGGCAGGTAGAGTAGAAGCTGGACGCTACGTATAGAGAGTAAGGTTTAATATATTCTATGCCAGCAGTAGAGTGAAGGCGGGATATGGGCGTATGTCTCGGCAAATTTGTAATAACCCTCAGACATTTGTTTTGGACGACTTGAAGTCATTGGTACGTCGACTCACTGACGGAACACCACACTGGAGCCGCATAAGTCATTGTGGAACGAATTGATGCCTTATACAGATGCATTTTTATAGTCGGCGATAATGTTGACTCCCTGGCTAGTAGGGGGAACAGATTCACAAGGTTCCCGAGCGCTTTATGCGCCGATCGGTTTATGTGTGTGAAGTAGTTTAGAGTTGATGTTAATTGTAGGCCAAGATAGGTGACTTTAGTTGTCCATGGTATCATCACCCCCTCCATCCGGATTGGCGCCGGTTGATTCGGTCTGCGTTTAGTGAAGACAATGGCTGTAGTTTTATCGACATTGACTTTGAGTCTCCAGCGACGAAGATAGTTGATGATGCGACCCAATGCTCTAGATAACCGGCGTGCTATTGTATCTATCCTCCATGATTGGGTGAAGAGGGCTGTATAATCCGCAAACAATGCTGTCTGAATATGAGGGATGCGGGGAAAGTCCGCAGTATACAGTGTGAATAAGATGGGTGAGAGGACAGCCCCCTGAGGTAGTCCAGCCATGGGAAGTGGGGGAAGAGTTTCCTGAGATAGCCACTGAAAATGATCGGTGAGAGAGATAGGAGTGGAGAAATTTGATAAGATAAGCCGGGAATTTGAAATTTATAAGTTTAAACAGCAGACCCTTTATCCATACCGTATCATAGGCTTTTTCTAAGTCCAGTGTAATCACACCCGTATGTTTATTGGTGTTGTAGCCGTGTGTTATAAAGTCCGTTAGTCGGGCTAATTGTGCTGTAGTCGAATGATGTTTCCTAAAGCCAAAATGTTCATCCGGAATGAAGCCTTCTCGACGCGCCTGTCGTGTCAAACGCTTAGTCACAATGCGTTCCAGTACTTTGCTGAGAGCAGGGAGCAAACTAATCGGCCGATATGATCCTGGTTCTGTCGGGCTTTTATGGGGTTTAGGGATGGCCAGGACTTTTGCGTGCTTCCATATTGTGGGAAAATGTCCCAGACGTAAGGACGAGTTAAAAAGTCTAGTCAGATGTGTAATCCCTGCTGGCGGAAGATGTCGGAGTAAAATGTTAGAAACCCCGTCGTACCCCGGCGCTTTGCGGGGTTTAAGTTTGTGAAGAAGGTGTCGAGCTTCAGTAGGATGTATAGGTGGAAGATCTTCGACCACTTGTCCCTGTTCTTTACAAAATTTATCCACCATGCGTTCCACCGCTCGGGCGTGGGCAGTTGGTTGCTGTGGGATTGTGAGTTTATGATTCATCTCGAAGTGTTGGGCAAGGAGGTCTGCTTTTTGTTCTGCTTCAATATACTGTGCCCCTCGATGAAACAGTGATGGAATGGTGACCCGCCTCTTTGTAAAATAACGGACCACTCGTCATATAGGTGCGTTATGGGGATGGAGTGTGCGTAAAAACGAAGTCCATTGTGTATTACGGAAGTCATTCAAATATGTTGCCATCAATCGATTTAGGATTTGCAGTATTCCCCATAAACACTTATGCCGCTTGCGTTGAAATCGTCGACGAACATAGTTTCGTACCCGTATCAGGGAACATAATGAAGGGGGAAGAGAGGGACGGAACGTATTGATGTGTCGTTTTGGTATGGACGATTCAGCGGCCAGCAGAATAGCTGCTGTGAACGAATGAATGGCTCTTTCTAAGTCCTGTTCCCCATGAAGCCGTGGTTGAGTACGAAGTAAGTTGTCTAGGAGTAGTCGGTAATGTTCCCAATTGGCAGTTTTGTAGTCATAATGCGAGTGCTGCGTCGTTTGTTGTGGAGTCATACGAATTTTGTAGATGACCGGGTTGTGGTCGGAAGAGAGGGCGGAGATAGTTTGGGGGGGGGGGGGGTTGAGAGTATACAACCCTTTGCCAACACGATATCCAAGACGCTAGCCAGGCCCCGAGGGGGGAAATATGTAGCCTGAGTCGGAGCGTATATATTTATGGATTGTTCAGTGCAGGTGTCTAGCAGAATTTTCCCATTTCTATTGATCGTTGAAAAGTTCCATGCCACATGTTTGCAGTTAAAATCCCCCAGGAGAACCGTTGGTGTAGGTGAGTTAAAATATCCTTGACAACTTCTTGTCGTAATGTCTTGTAATGAATATTGATAGCATGGGAACATTTTTGAATTGAATATGTAAAGCCTATATGATTTTTTCGCATAGAATTAGTGAGAGAGCTTGTAAGAGGTAGCAGTGATGGAAATTTCCATTTAGCCAGTCAGCTATGTTTTAAGTAAGTTTGTTTAGATTAGCAAGACCACACACTTGCTTGCAGATGGCCATGGGTCTGCAGCCTCAGCACAGAGTTTTAGGACCCTAGAAGGATTAAATTAAGAGTTTTGATTGGTAGTCCATATATGGTCAGAAATTAAAAGACTAGGTATAATTGGTTAAGAGAGTTATAGATGAGCTGAGAGCAGCCATGTTGAGGAGATTTGGGCGTGGATTTGGAGGTAATAAATAGAAGTGAAGGCAATGGAAGAGGGTCTTTTTGGCATCAGTCTTCGGTCGGTGATATTTGAAATTTGAACCTTACAAATTTTAATGAAAAAGGAGTAATGATTTTTCACTAATTGTTAAAGTGAATAGTGGTGATTGATAGAAAAGAGCCACGAAATGTTAAATAACTTTTGGCGAAACATTTAAGTAACAAACCTAAAAGAAGTTTTGGTCATTTCCTTAAAATGATAGGAAATGTATGGAACTAGTGACTGTATAACAACGGAATGAAAAGTGAAAAGTAAATAGGAAATTAGTGAAATAGTGTGAAGATTATACAAGTGGGAAATGGTGTAAAATATAAGTGTTAACAGCATCACAAAAGAGAGGATTATTACCATCAGTTAAGTTGGATACAATCATTATGCTTGGATTAATTTTGACTCAAGGTATGTGGAGGAATGCATATTTTTTATGAAAGTAGGAAAGGAAACGGGATCATTTTAATAGAGATATGCTGTTAAAATGTAATAAGCAAAGTGTGTGAGTCCAAATTAAATATATAGGGATATTATAAAAGTGAGTGTTTAATGTGAGTTTAACAAAGATATTTGAGAGACATTTTATACGCAGAAAAGTAAGATGAGATATTAAATTTTAGAGGTGAAGTTAAATTAAATACTTGGAAAATTTAAAGTAAAGAGTAGCAAATTTGTGTGAAGAGTTAATAATTTTAGTTATTTTTATTTAGGAATTTTTTTATAATTTTTTATTGGTGTTTTGATGTGTTTAATTTGTTTTTATTTTGTTTAATAATAAAATTGTGTTTCTTAACAGTTTATTTTAACTGAGACAGAGACCTACACATCCCTAGGTAATATTAAAGTGGATTATGAAGTAGTTGCTAGTATTGTTACTAGATGGTGGCAGTGATACCAACTTAGATAGGAAACCTGTTTAGCTACGTGTACCCAAGGACGTGTTCTCAATAGAATAGTCTGTTGACTAACAGCGTACCTTACAGTCTTGTTTGGTGGGTTGTAACCTGATACAATACGCAGTTTTTGACGTTGTGTTGTATACACCTGCACCGCTACGGTTTCCAGTTGTGAAGTAGACGTGATAGTAAAACTGTCGTGGCGAATATCGTTGCGTACCATGAGGAGGACCCCACCACCATGTTGATTACGGTCAGATCGGTATATAACCCGTCATGGTAAATTTACGTCGGGGGGTGAGTTTGGTTTCGCAGATTGCGGCAATGTCGATTCGATGCCCTGAAGGAAGTGGTCTAACTCTTGTTTATGTACAGCTATGGAGTTGGAATTCCATTGCACGATTCGTAAATTTTTCCTTACGGAGATGATAAACACGCCATGAAGGAGTCAAAAATGAGCATCATTTTTTCTAGTGGGTTTGCCGCGGTGTGGAGTCTGGATGCTAGTGTGCTTAGCGTGTCGCATATCAATTGTAAATTGATCGATGAGAAGATTGTTTTGAGTGATCCGAGCACCCTCGGTACTGTGTGATCGTCGGGGGTTGCTGGGGTAGAAGCTGTAACTTGCGCCCACGTCCGGTCCTGTCATTGTGTTGTCCGAGGGGGATTCATCGTCGGGAAATGTGCACGTGACACCGAGGGCTGCGAGAGCCGAACGGTAGGCTTGGGAGTTTTTTGTGACCTAGATTCCAGTATTTTTTTGTATTCGGGACATCCCAAATAGTTCGCAGTATGCTCACCCCCACAATTTACACATGTTGGCGGTTCTGTTGGAGGCTTGGTGCAGTCTGGGGTTGCATGAGTTTTGTTACATTTGACACATCTTGCAGGTCTTCCGCAATACAGTGAGGAGTGGCCAAATTTTTGGCAACGGGAACACTGTTGAACTGGTCTCTTAGCTTTGTACCGCTCCCAATGAACAATACAATGGCACAGTTTATTGGCTTTATATATATCTCGATGGTCTGTACCTGCTTTGAACGTGACTATAAATACTGGATATTTAACAAGGATTGTATCAGTGGTCTTATCCGTCCGAACTATTTGACGAATGTGGGTTACCTGGAGATTGTGTTGATTTAGTTCTGCTGTAATTTCTTCTGTAGTAACATTAGGCGGGAGTCCTTCTAAGGTGACTCGAGGTTGTCGTGCATGTGGTACAGGATATGTGTGATACGCCAACTTTGACTGTTGAATTTCTCGTAGGAGAACTTCGTAGTCTGTCTCATTTTTGGTAAACAGTAATAATCTACTCTGTTTTGATTTTATCTCAACTGGGCTTGAAAGCTTTTCGTTTAATGTCTTAAGAGTTTGAGTATGATTATTTAGATAACTATAGATTACTATGGGTGGCACACGTTCCTTTCGAGAAGAAATTGGTGGAGTTGATTCTGTTGAATCCGAATCTGGTTCACTGTCCGAAAGAACTGCAAGATAGTTGGGCGTTTCGAAGGACGTACTTGCCCCACTGTCCATGTGTGGATTCATCCTCTTCCGCTTTTGGCGTTGCGGCGGTCGAAAATCTTGTGGTGGTTCACCTTTAAGGTTCATGTTGAACCTATTTCACCGAACAGAAACACTATGACTTTGAACCAACATATCTTGCACACGGTTCAAGGATTGCACTACACAACTCAAGAATAGCACTCGTATCAAGAAGCGCACTATACAACTGTTCAGTACCGCTTCCACTGAACGACTGCGTCGCAACATTTTATTGTTATCACTGAATGACTGAAAGAGAGTATTTAAAGATTGTATGATATTTTGAGCTGAAATTAAACAGCACCAGAATGACGAGCATAACAGTACTAGGAGCTTAAGGACCAATACCATCCCGCCATTCTTCAGGTTACATGGTTAAATGGGGGGATTCATATTGCCTTATTATGATTTATGGCATCTTATTAGTCTGGTAGATTATAGAGGGTAAACAGCCTACATTTTAAGTTTCAACCCTAAAATTGGACGCAGGATTGCTCTGTAATGCTAGCGTCCACCGACCAAACTGCCAGCAGACCACCGCTATGAGAACTTCAGGTCTACATATTAAGAGCGATGTGGTAGCACAGACTGCGAGGGAGTGCAGGTGCTCAGAACTGTACAGTGGCGGCGGTGTCGAGTGGCTTAACTAGTTACACTGCCCACTGTTTTATGTCAAGTTTATCAGGAACTGGTGTCAAGGTTTCCCTTGTTTTTAAACAGAGAAGTATAATTTCCTGTCTTAGCAAGAACTCCAGCAATGAGTCAACAGAAATCTTCACTCACAATCCGATGCACACAAGGTCTGTGTATATGACATGGCTAAATCCAAAAACCGGTCATTCTAGAGTGGCTAATAATCACACAGTTAATCAAGGAGTGCTCCGCCATTTACTGAATTTGAAGGTTTATAGCCGTGTGCACAACAGCTAGTCACTGAGCCAAATGAATCCGGGCAGTCTCCTCAAACTCCGATTTGCAGGATCCGATTTCAAATTCTCCTTACGTCGGTGCCTTGGTTTCTCATGCAGTCCATTCTTTCCGAGGTTGACTCATATTTGTATGCGTTATTTCTCTGAGTGGGATGGTGTAGAAAATGTACAATAGTTACACGTTGCCTTTCACGGCACCTTTGCCACTAAATGTCACGCATAAAAAAAAAATACACACACATCGTGCATGTGTGTGTGCATGTATGTGTGTGTATGTATGTATGTATGTATGTATGTATGAATGATGTAAGTATGCATGCATGTATGCATGTAGGTATGTAAGGTATGCAAGTATGTACGTATGCATGTACGTACGTATGTATGTATGTATGTAGCGCCGGTTTAGAATCGCAACTACGACGCCATATAGGCCTGCATAAGATAGGGAGAATTTTCAATAAGTAACGTTTCACAGACGATCAAATTAAATGAAAAGTCATTACAAGTTCACTGAACCACTATTGCTCAAAACATACCCGGGCACACTAATACATCTCTCCCATGTTGGCCCGAGTTTCATAGTTGCGTCGCCATTACACGTTAACATATCCCACGAATAGCATTGGCTATGAGTCACTCTACTCTTGCGCGATGTGTTGCATGTTATTCCTAATGCAAGTATTACCTCCTGTAAAGAATGATACAGCGTTACAGGATGGGGAGTGGTGCGTAGTGCACATGTCTCGCGCACGCGTGTTTGTGTGTGTGTGTGTGTGTGTGTGTGACTTATTAGCTTAAGTGTGCCTTCTCTATACATTATGTTTATTTATATCTGGCCATCAGATCTAAAATTTTTTCAGTAGAATGGTGTTTCTTTTTACAGATCCTTAAGAGGATCTTTATCTGTCATGTACTTTGACCAGTATTCTTACAAAGTGCGTGCAATAACATGTTATCATTATTATTAATATTATTAATATCACCACCGTAAAACAGTGCGAGCAATGAGAGTTGGAGTTAAGTGAATATCTTATATAATTAGACGGATATTTCTAAAACACAACAAAGGATGTAAACTGAAGTTACTTCAGTATTCCCTCTGTTGTCTCTCAGTAAAATTGTGTGTAGTTATGTGCAGTAGCATACCACATACAGCACGTTTATAATCCGTTTAAATTACGTACACTTATATCTAATTGTAAGTACAAATATTCTACTCAAATTAAAATACTAATAATTATGAAATATGCTTAGAGAAGAAAACAGAACAACGTGTAACTTGTTTTGACAGATTATTATTTAAAGACGCTCTTTCAATGGTAGAATTTTAACAACGCCGAATCGTGCAGTGCCTGTTAAAATGCAACGCAAATAATTATTTGCACTATAGACTACGTTCTTTTGGATTATGGCGCCATGTATAAGTTTGCTAGACAGGTCCAAATCTTCAGAGGAATTTGACACCTCAGTCTTCAAAGTAGATGCCTGCGCCTCGGGAAAGATTGTACGTTACGGAAAGGGACGTCGGGGACTGGGCAATGATGTATCTATGTTGGTAATCACCTCCGTGAGGAACAAAACTCACGCAAATTGTGCACTCGTAATTCAGTGTTGATGAACAGCCTGGATATTTAGCAAATACAGAAAGATTGAATGAACGCTTAAGTAAGAGAGAGTCGTGAGAAAAGTTGAGAGATTTAAGAATTAACGAAAGTGTAATATTGCAAATAATCTTTGACAATTAGTATAGAAGAAGAGAACTAGACTGAAGTGGCCGAGTACTGAAAGTTCTTGTGAGGAATGGTAAGGAAATTTTTGATGTCCCTTACTGGGAACGTTTTGTCTACCTTACTCTCCACCTGTGAAGGAAATTCATGAATTTGGAGAAACCCAATTAGGTTTACTTATGAGATCTGCGCTCTTTTGGGATATTACGCGGTGTCGTGTGGTAATTGTTTACCGATATATTGGGAAAACGTATCGGTCCCATCTTCACGGGTCAAGACGCCGCGTAATATCTCAAAACAACGCAGATCTCATCAACATCGCGGCGGAAGCCTGAAATCAAGGTTACCTATGTCTTTTTCAATGGCTCGACAGCCCCTTGAGGGCCTAGGCCGCCTCATTTTTCGAGGCTTCACGATCCCATTTTTTTTAGACACACCACATTCGGTAGGACTCCTCTGGACGAGTGACCAGCTCGTCGCAGAGACCTCTACCTGACAACACACAACACTCACAAGAGACAGACATCCACGCCCCCGGTGGGAATTTTTTTATGATTCCTTTATTATTACAATGTTGCATTGCCTGTCCACAATGGTATGATTTACAAGTTACAATCTTAATGTGTTGACAATGATATAGTATTACTAATGTTTATCATCGAACGATCCATTTTTTCCTATCGTCGTACTATTTTTTGTGCGTTGATGGGCTGGTGTGACGAATAGATGTCTCCAACATGCGGTGTTGCCTCTGTACTTATTGTACCGTGATGACATCGCCGTTTTCGTCACATGCGTTCCTATATTGGGCGTGTATTTCTCTGTGTTCATATGTGGTCTTCCGTGGTCGGCTTCCTGTAATTTGGGAGTGCCTCGTGGTTTATTAATAGTCTATTACCTCTAGGTATTTCCCACATCTTTTGTATTTGTGACGTTGAGTATATTCTGCCCGTTTCAGAAAGTCGAGGTAGTCTTCCATAGTCAAGGTCTGGTTATTGTGTACATATCCTAACATATGCCCCAGCATCCAGACTGTGGCATATGTTTTTGTATCGGACGTAGTTCGAAATCGGGGCAACAAATCCAGGTGTCTTTTACGTCTCTGGCGTTTATTCGTAAGTAACTGGCAATGTGTTGTTGTGTCCACTTACATATGGGTTGGGTCTCCTTGCATGCCGTACATCTATGGGTTATTGTGTCGTATTGGTCGCAACATTTACATTTTCCGTTTTCGTGTAATTTAATTTTATATAGCCTGCTGTTGGTCGGCAATATATCATGTGCTATTACATACCATATTGTTCTGACGTACTGTGGCAGGAATTTCATATTGATATTTCTCCATACAGTTGTCCATTTGATATGAGGGAGTTTTGTCTGAACTATAATTCCCAATGATGTGTTCGTTTGACATTGTTTGTGGTGTTGTATCTCATAGATTCTTCTTATGTATTTGTGAATTGGCTCATCGTCTTGTTGTTCTTGCATGTATACCTCTTCTTGGATATATGTTCTTAGGTATTCAAGTGGGAGTGGGAGAGGTACCCAATTGGGGGGGTTGTTCTTTTGTAAGAGGTTTTCGTGTAGTGTTATCCAGTGTGCCGTTATATTGTCAGGTTTTTGGCTCTGTCGTTGATGTCTCATAATGTATAGCGTATCGCATTTGGCTTTTATATGTGTCACATCTAGTCCCCTTATAATTGTTTTTTGTATAACGTAGTAACAGGAACTCGAAAAATCCAACGTCTCCATAGATATTGTATTATTATTGCTGTGATTTGTTGAGCATATTTGACCGTAATAGGGAGTACTTGGGCTGCATACCATATTTTTGACATGTACCTTGTGTTGCAGGTCCATAATCTTTGTCGTATGTCCAGTTTACGGGTGTGGTAGTCTTGAACATTGCCTCTTATCTTATGTATCTCCTTCGTCCAAGTGTGTTCCATGGTTGCATTGATATTTGCTCCGAATTTAATCCCTAATATTGTAGCTACTTCGGTGTATTGTATTCCGCCTAGTTGTTGACTCCTGTTCCACCTCCCTATGGGTAATCCTTTGGATTTTTCCCAGTTTATATGTGCTCCTGTGTTCGAAACCACGATCCTAGTAAGCGAGCGGCCGCAGACCCACGCCTTAGACCGCACGGCCACTGGGATTGGCAAGGTTTACTTATAGTCGTATAAAAACATTCAGGCTGAATTAGAATGACGTTATGTAGTTTATACAGTACTATATCAATGTACTTATACCTTTTGTCAATAGGTGGAGTATAAGAACTTTGCAGTTCGTAGTGAAACATTACAAGGAAGAATGTCGCTTACTTCGGATTGGCAAGGTTACATTCCTCCAAAATACAGAGTTTCACCATCTGGACCATATCTTGTACACGTGGAGCCTTCGGTCTATATGCCAGCACCTCAGAGATATTCCCGAAATAAGAAGGCAACAAGAAATGTTTTTTATGAACAAATGTGGCCATTGCTCTTTATACAAAAACTCACAGGAATTTTCCCGTATTATGTATCCTCGACAGGTAAGCTCCATATAAGGTGACAATGTGTTTATAATACACATATAACAATCATCAAAAAACCAATCCAATTAATAATTTTACATTAGTTCTGAGGTTTACACTGCGGGTTTTCTAACGCCGTGTCGAAAAAATGTACTGAAATTTCGAAGGATCGTAGTGCCCTCACCTTCAAGGTCTAGAACCGGTAACACCTTTACGTTGTCCTGCAGTCCAACATCACGAACCTGTAACACCTTCACATGCACGTACGCTAGCAGACTACTGATTGAATCATTTCAGACCCAAGCATGAAACGTACTAACATTAAGTGAAATAACCACCGCCACTACCGTCATATGCAAGTAATAAATAAATAATTCCTATTTTTTAATTAACACAACCATCGTAATAAACAACTTTACTTACTTTATTTCTTCCAACATGTGTAAAACACTTGACGCCCATCATCGCAGGAATCTACTGTCAATATATTACGGCGATTCACCACGTCCAACTATGACAGACCAGACATTACACTGCCCACTATCAATATACCACGGCGATTCACCACGTCCAACTATGACAGACCAGACATTACACTGCCCACTATCAATATACCACGGCGATTCACCACGTCCAACTATGACAGACCAGACATTACACTGCCCACTATCAATATACCACGGCGATTCACCACGTCCAACTATGACAGACCAGACATTACACTGCCCACTATCAATATACTACGGCGATTCACCACGTCCAACTATGACAGACCGGACATTACACTGCCCACTATCAATATACCACGGCGATTCACCACGTCCAACTATGACAGACCAGACATTACACTGCCCACTATCAATATACCACGGCGATTCACCACGTCCAACTATGACAGACCAGACATTACACTGCCCACTATCAATATACTACGGCGATTCACCACGTCCAACTATGACAGACCAGACATTACACTGCCTACCAAAAATTTTTTCAATTTCTACTATAAGTTTCAGCCAATACGTACGTATCGGCCGGACATCATCAGACGTACGACATATACATGTTGTTAAAAAGGGTTAGAGATTTTAAGGGCGTGTATTATTCAAATGAGCAAAAACTTTCCAGTGCAACATATGTCATAAAGCCAATATCTTCCAAAACATGGCGATGTTTCTATTTGACTGGACACTATGAAGTTCGCATATCCACAAGAGTGGCTCCCGGAACCAGTGTCTGAAGAATTGCAGCTGTTGAAGGCAACCGCGTTTCCCTTGTCTAGGGATTTCTCCATGAAAAGTCACCTTACCCATACCACGTGCAGCGAATGCAAGATCTCAGTACACTTCACCATTGTGTAAGGGTCGTGTTTTGTCAAAGACCTCTCGCATAATGTGTTGTAGGCCCACAATTTGTAGCAAACATCCTGTTTACTGGTCAGACGGGATTAATAAGGGAGAGTATTTTGAGCATTTATATGTTACAGGATGAATTTTACCTTTTTTATATCTGGACGGATGAAAATCACCGCATTAGCACTGTATCATAATATCAACATCGATTTTCCATCAATGCCTGGGTGGCCATCACAGAACTGACTACCAGGTGAAATGTATCATCGGTGTTTATTTAATGATTTATCAGAACTCTTGGAAGACGTGCCCCTTTATCAAGGACAACACAAGCAAATAATGCATGATGGGGCGCCACTTCATTTTCTTCGCACCTTCACAGGACCGTTGATAGAAGTGGAGGTTCAGTCAACTAGCCTGCACCATACCCTGACCTTAATCCTCTGGATTTTTGGCTGTGGGGACACCTAAAATCTTTGTTGTGTTCAAAGTCAATCAAAGACTTAGATGTATTACAGACACGAACAGAGAATCTGTCAGGAGATTCGAGCGAAACCAGGAATTTTCGAAAGATTATGCACTTCTGTGCGACAAAGCAGAAAGTTGTGTTGACATGCACGGTAACCACACAGAGCATCTGCTGTAGTGATAACACGAATATAAGCCATATCTCAGCAGGCACTGGCGTTTCGACATATCGCTCATAAAAAAACAATTTGTCGTAACCCACACAATTCGTCCAACTGAGAGTCCCACATTACTAGACAGTTGGGTTAAAAACACACATTCTCTCAAAGTGTTGTGTCCATAAAAAATTGCTTCTTCTTGTATTTTTGTAAACACATAAAATGCTTAAATGTTGGTCTGTTAAGGATCTGCCAAGTTTTTTCTTCGTTCTGTAAAATTGTGTATCAGTGGGTTACGACATATTGCTCTTTCATGAACGATATGTTGACTGCGACATTTTGTTCAGTTCAGTGAGTATTACATAGCCTAAACCTGTAACATTTTTTGTTAACACTTTGTGTAAATGAGGTAATACACCACCCAGTAACGCACGACTCAGATGAATGAACTTTAATTCATATTTTCAATACACTAACATTTTATACATCATTTTTTAATCAAGCAACTGCTGGTTACTAAATGTATTTATTAAAAATGTATTAATAATGTTATATTGTGGTTTAATTACTTGGCGGATATCCAACCATTTTTGTCGGTGTATTTAAACGATCTCCCAGACAATAGTCGGTCGCAACCGAAAAACGTCGGATATATAAAAAATCAAATGACATACATGGCTTGATACTGTGATGGTTACTTAATATTCGTATAATAAGTCTATAATCTCATTTGCAAACTTCACTACTTGTGATCAACTCAATACTGTATTTCTCGCGAACTGGGAGTGATGGGCCCATAGAATTTGGGACTGGGCAACCGTACATAACGATAATATTCCCACAGTTGTATTGTTTATTGGAACAATTGTTTTTTATTGCAGGCAAGTTGGTATTCAAGTTAGCGTCCACAATCACTTTATATTCCGCCGTACTGCTGGCTCTGGTCACTGTCGGAACGCTTCTCACCCTTACAGACAGATATAGAGCGTTGTCACTCACAGTGAACACGTTTGAAGGAAAAATAATACACATACTTTTTTCATCAATATTTGTCTTACTGGTTGTTTTTCCACTCATGTACTGCACAGAAATTTGGAAGAAAATTCAATTCATCAACAGCTGGGGAACATTTCAGGTAATTTTTAATATATTATACATTCAAAATTCTAGGGCAAGTAAATTAGGATTTTATACACAGTGATATCCAAAGGACTGCCGAGAATTCGCCTTACTCACCTAACATACCATGCGGTTCATTTTTTGAATGCCGTGTGCCGCGTAGTGCACTTCGGTACACGGTGTGCACGTGCTGAACCACGTGGTAAGTACGTAGGTTCATGCTGTCTTCTCGGCCGGCATGAAGAGTGCGACTTGTTTCGCAAGCACCGTACTGCAACCAGTTACCATGAAGGACGATGAAATAAGAAAAATGCATAAAAACAAGCCGTCGACTTCTCAACTGCATTTCGAAACCGGAGCGTGTTTTTGATTCCTCATGTTATTTCGTTTTAGGAAGACTTCCGTCGCGTGACTGACAAAACTCTGGACCTCGGTTTGAGACGCAGAGTGCCTTGTTTTGCCGTAATGAGCCTGATTGTTTCTACGATAGGCACCTTAGGTCTTTGCAAAGTAGTTGGAAATTTCAAGTGGTGGCAGTACTGCATTGCTACACTCGGCTCCCTTCTAATGATACTGACGCCAGTCTTGTGGTATCTGACATGTCACGGTTTGATGAGAGCTGCTAAGACTTTGGGCGATGAAATTGAACAGGTATGAGAAATTCCCATTACCACTTCCAAACAGAAAACATTGCTACCTACACTATTGTCGTCTTCAAAGGGTCACAGCCAAATAAACCATCCTGTGAAATTAGAGGGATAAAAACGTACCGTCGATTCCTGGAAGTGTGTATTTTTGTGTGGGTTCCTTGTTGCCGGGTGTGTTCTCATGTTGATAAATAGGTAAGACAGATTCCAGATCACGAATGCAAAAATTCATTCTTCCGTCACTAGATTCCGGATTCATGCGGCATGCACTGGGGCATGTGGCTGCTATTTTGTTCAAAAAACAAGTTTCGGAATATAATATAGTGCTACAAACATCGTGTAATTAACAATAACTCGACATTATTTCTAAGTACGTTACATATTAAAAATTATTGCGGCTAGTACACATATCAATGAATTCTAAAAGTGTTACATACGGTCTTACGAATAGTTATGATTCATCTAAATTTATTTTAAATTAAAAGCGGCCGTGCATGGCTCAGAGAGTTAGTTGCCAAAATATCAACGCGGAGACGCAGTCCCAATTTCACGCCGATCAATTTGGAATTTGTGGCGCACACTTTACTTTACTTTATCGTGTCCGGACCATTAAATTAAAGATTTTTTGCCCAGTATTGGGCTACGTCAATTCCTTTTTTATTTGCAAGCCATAAATCCTCGAGGGTACATTTCTGGGGCAGTCCTTGCATGACAGGAGATGTCTTGTACCTCTCCACAGCCACAATATAGATCGCCAGCGTCTGTTTTGCCCCATTTCACCATATTTGGTTTTACTGGTGCCACCCCTGTTCTAATGCGATTAAGAGATTTCCAAGTATTAAAATCAAGGAGATGGCCACTAGGGCAAATCTGGGTGAGGGGGAAGTCTTCGGGTGGTTCAACTTGCACTGTTCCGAGAAAGCTATTCCGCGATTTTAATCTTCTCTGTGGTGTTCTGGCTCCATAGAGTGCATGTCGCTCATCGACAGTTTGCTTGATTTTCTCTATGTGTTCCGCTGCCTTCCGTCGAGATGTAGGAGCTGCGAAGCCTGCCGCTCTATAAAGGTTTGGCAATGACGTTGGTTTCATACATCCTGTCACTATCTTACATGTCTCGTTGAGCGCCGTGTCGACTTGCTTGGTATGGGCAGTCTATTCCACACAGGACATGCGTATTCTGCAGTTGAAAAGCAAAGTGCTTGTGCAGTTAGTCGGAGAACGTTAGGGTTTGCTCCCCATCTATTTCCTGTAAGCCTTCTAAGAAGACTGTTTCATCTTTTACTGTCCGGTGTTGGAAGGATTAGCCGTCTATTAATAGACGTTTCCAGGGGACGCCGTCAATGGTACTTTCCAAGTGAGTCACAGTATCATTGCACGCGTGGAGGCTCCTTCCTTGTCCCCCGTGTGGCGCACAAAGTGACACTGGGAGGGGCTTTTCTTCGAGTAGGCCTACTTCAGTTTCCCTTGTCATTATCACTTCATCAATGCTCCATACTCATTCACTCCTCCATCAGCATCGCTAAGTAGTTATGGCAATTGAGAGCGGCTTAAAATAACACACATGAAATTACATGAATTTTTACTTTGGTATTCTTTTGGTTTTACTAAATTTGTTACCGTTTGTTACAATCTTAAGTTCTCAATGAAAATAAATATTGCGTCTATTAATTTCAGTTTCTTTTCAGGGCCTACTGCAGCACGGTTTTAGACACAGCGATAAACTTATCCAGTTCAAATTTCTTTGGCTACGCTTGAGCAGACTGACTCAGGATCTAGGACGCTCAGTGGGCTTCACGTACGCTACGTTAACTGTTTACTGTTTCGGCATTCTGGTACTTGCAAGCTACGCGATCATCGTGTCGATCAGAAATGGATTCATTATGATCACACAATCACTGGCTGTTGGGAATCTGACTACCTTAGCAATTCTATACATACAGTGCACTGTCGCCCAATCGGCAAGTGAAGAAGTAAGCAGTCACAAAAGAATAAAATGGTGTTATTTTTACCAAAGGTGGGTCCTAGTTTGTATGTAGTGCAAACCCAAGCCAACGGACACCACCAAGAGCCGCTATTTTCCCTTTGCGTCCAGTTTTACAAAGTGCTGTATTTGGCAAAATATCAGCGCCTTTCATAACAAGAAATCCTCATATGCTTTAATAGCATCAACAAACGTTTCCACTTCACAATCACATTACATCTCTCTGTGAGCGTATTTCATATTTTATGTTTAATTTATAATTATTATTAGCAACAGGGTATAAGCCATTCCAGGATTCTTCCGTTTTCATGGCCGTTGGTCTCTCTATCGTGTTTAGTGAAAGAATGAAATACAGGTTTAGACGAATGTTAACAGCTGCTGTATTGCTCCCTACTGTTAACTTCCATTAATGCCTTGGTCTTACAGCCTGCATTGCCTCTGAGGAGAGGAACACCAAGAATTGGCGAGTGATTGCTGTGTTAAAAGCAAATTTCTTTGACTTGTGCAGTTCATAAATCCGAGTTATTAGATCATGTGAGACAATACTCATATTATTATGGCAGTTACATCCAACAGTAGGAACATAATGCGTTGTCTCATTAGCTTCTATTTCCAATGGCAACGCCGTTGTGGAAACAGGATCCTTTGAACTCATAGACTTTTGGACATTTTCCATCGTATGTATTCAAATACTCGTACAATGCACTACTTTTCGGGGACAGGTTCGGTCCAAGCATTCAGGCTTACTTTTTTAAAACAATTATTACTGTGTGATGAGTATTAACATTGTAATTAAACAGGATTAACGTCAAATTAGAAAATACGACATATTCTAAAATTTAATATTAATAATAATTATTATTATTATTTCGGTTAATCAGAACTGTGCTAGCTAATCGTAAGAAACGATTAGAAACAAAATCTCACTACGGCCATTAGAGCAACGATCTGTTCTTAATGTCAGGCACCGTAGGAATGCTGAAGCATGCTGTTCCTTGTCAATTGAAAGCGTGTTGTCTGGTACAAACTTAAAAGCGTTTCAGGGAAACCTACTTGCCTCCATATTAAAGTAGTGTGAACACGGACAGAGCTTCTAAAGATAAGACTGTAAGCAGGAAATATCGGGAAGCAATGGGGTTCATGTTAATTGAGAGAAAGGTTCCGTGCTTGTAGCGGACGTGCGCCAGGCGGACCGTGCGCGAAGCGGCTACGTCGTGCTTGAGGCGGACATATTTGTTGATAAGGAAGAGGATAAGATTACGTGGCTGTAGCGGTCGAGGGCCAGGCGGACATACCTTTTAAAAGGAAGAGGATGTGAAAGAATACAAGAAATAACTGCACACCTGTGTACTTGTGTGGAGATGAGAATGCAGGACGAAGTGAAAACATAAAGATAGATAATACCCTTTGAAAGGGTGGAACAGTTGAAATATTTGGGAAGGACTGTTGAGGAATGGAAATTACATTAGTGAAGAAATTAAGAGAAGATTGAAGTCGGGGAGTGCTTGTTATCATTCGCTGCAGGATCTTCTGTCTTACAGTTTGCTATCCAAAAATACAAACATTAAGATATACAGAACTATAATTTTGTTGTTGTTTTGTATGGGTGTGATACTTGGTCTGTTACACTGAGGGAGGAACATAGGCTGAGGGTGTTCGAGAATAGTGTGCTGAGGGGGATATTTGGGCCTAAGAGGGACGAGGTAACAGGGGAGTGGAGAAGACTACATAACGAGGAACTTAATGATCTGTACTCATCACTAAATATTATTCGGGTAATCAAATCAAGAAGAATGAGGTGGGCGGGGCATGTAGCACGTATGGGGAGGGGTGCATATAGGATTTTTGTGGGAGACCAGAGGGAAGGAGAGCACTTGGAAGACCCAGGCGTAGATGGGAGGATAATATGAAAATGGATCTTCAGGACTGGATTGGATTGGTCTGGCTCAGGATAGGGACAGGTGGCGAGCTCTTGTGATGTGGTAAAGAACTCCGGGTTCCATAAAATGTGGGAAATTTCTTGACTAGCTGAGGACCTGTTAGCCTTCCAAAAAGGACTCTGCTCTATGGAAGCGCATTTCTGTCTAGGCTAAGTGGAGAAAGGAGCGTTTAAAGCAACTGACTGGAGCGCACAACGTACCATCATCAAACTCTGGCAAAAATGTATTGCTTCGTACTCAATATCGTCTAGAAGGCTGGAGGTTCAAGCCTTCCCTGCGTTGGTGAGAAATGTGCGTGACACAATGAACAGATTTGCAATTAGCAGATATTCACTTTCTGTAAGAATTATGAGATAATACATATGTAAGACATTCTTGGGTCTAATTGGGTCCGCTGACGCGAGAACAAATAGAATTTAATTGAAGTTATACGAGCGGATGCGGGCTTACTTTGTATGTGAAGACCCACTTGTGACCCGGGTTCAAAATTTGATTACCCGAAATCGTTCCCCGTGAAGTTAGTTATGTAGCCACTGCTGCGCGCGACACGACGTTTACGTTTTCATTTTCCATGGCGCGAGGAACACATTCCTTCATGCTTTTGGCAGTACATTAGTATTCGCTTCGTTAACAGTCATAACGCAGTCTGTGAAACTTCTCGCGAATCGTCATTGCTCAGTGACAGACTGCAAAGTGGACTTGCAACTGTAAAAACATTTAGTGATGAATTCTAAGCAACTCCAGACGTTTAATGAACAAGTTACTTCAAAGTAAAAGGAGGTGTATTTATTAATCAAACTATTCATGGTGGCCACATGGTTCGCGAGCGGCGGGCTGACATTCCCCTGTACATATTTCCTTCGGGACAAGTCTTTTGTGATCCGACAAGCAGCTTCCAAAATCTAACCAAAAAGCCGTGGCATTGTCGTAGATTGATTATGAAGAGTTGCATTATAGACAATAGCAAGTTTTTCAAAAAAGTAATTTTTTTTAAATAATATTTTTCATATGCCCAGCCAAGAGAAACTCAAAAGTATAAGGGACCATTTTTCATGGCGTATATAGCTGTAAGTGTTGCACGAACAGAATTACAATCATTCCTTGGCCGTTTGTACGCTTTTCATACTTATCAACATCATAAGCTGTGAAATGTTAGGCGTAGTGCCTGTCCTTTAACCCTCAAGGTGAAGCTGGTCCTTCCATCTTTTCCTCGGGCGTCCTGTGCTTCTCTTCCCCTTTGGCTTATATTTCAGTGCTTGTTTGGGTATTCCGCTTTTCATCCTGAAATTTTAGTTGATTCAAAAATAACACAATAAATAAGGAATATCTTGCAAAGAAGTATACTATGCATAATTACATGCAGTACTACTGCGCAATAAAGAAGTTCCAAAAGCCATTATTTATTTAATAATTAACGACAAGCAGTTGTAAATAACATGGTGGAATTGTCTGTAATAAAACACAGTTCGTATAATCTTCAACGAAAACTGGCAAAAAATAATACATCTGTAACTAAATCAATGGCTTTAGAACAGACGGACGGGCTGACACTAACAGAGAACTGCAAATACGTTAGCTGTACAGTGATATGATCGCGCATAAAGAAGTCCGCTTCTTAGGAGCTGTGCAAAATCCACATACAACGAACTGCACAGTAGATCCCGTTTGCTTAAAAGTAATTTTAAAAAACTGAGATTAGTGTCTTCTGCGAGTGATTGTTTTATCTTCAAAAGCTTGTAGCAGGGCAGTCTGAGTTCGAATCCAAGGACTGTCATCCCCAGATGAAAGGTGTGGTACTCCACAACAACGAGGAAGAAGCTTTCGATTGGGTTTCACCTTTTATTATTACAACAATGCAAGTATCAGAGCTGGCTACAACAATGTCTGCAGACTTCTTTTCTCAGAACCACAACAGTTGCCCGTCGCATGGTATTTCCTATTATTACTCCCCTCCCCTTGTCACAACCTCTCTCTCTCTAGCGCCGTGCAGGCAGTCTGCAATATGAGGACTTTATACGCAATCCCAATGAGTAAAGACAGAAATTTTCCTTGTTCGGAGTGGGACTGTTTAAAAAACACACGATAAAATTCCCTGAGTGCAGTTCGTATATACCCTGACGTGACAGTCGGTACCACGTTTGCACATATAACTATCACCGGCCTCGAGTGAACTTCTGGCGGCCAACGCCAGTTAAATATTAGCAGCTGTTGAGTGGAAGCGCGGTTACAAGCTTCTTTTCTTTATCTTCCCTGAAAATGGTAATAACCGTCCGGAGAAACCTGCTGCTGTTTCTTCGGAATATTAGATTCTATAAGAGTACGCGGCGTTACAACGCAGAACTTAAGGTTAATGTACAGCGCCACATAAACCTCAAAAACTATACAGTGTTCCAGTGACGCTAATCCATGTACGATTTGTTGTTTCGAAATATTTTAATCAAGAGAGCCAAGCTGCTGAGAGCCTTGAACTACACTTTTCTCTGAATATGGAGGCCGAAATTTCTTGTTCACATCCCTCACAACCTAAAACCTCATGAAATTCCCGAAGATCTATCCACATATTTTTCTGTTATCTTACATCATCCACTGTTTACGTAAATACAATCTTAATGGCGGAAAAATAAATTCATGCGTTAAAACTTTGTTTCAGGTTGGAATACGTTTTCAAGAAAGGGTCCTATCATTGCTTCAGAAATATCCGTCTGTTAGCTCGGCGACACACATAGAAGTAAGAACGTTTCATCTCGTATTTGCCTAAGTGTTGTCAATCATTTCTGTGATCAAATTTAAGAGAGTAAGAGGAGCAACTGTCCGGGAAAAGATGCATACATAGGGGATTTTGGTGGGAAACCTGATGGAAACACATATCTTAAAAAACCTAGGCGTAAATGGGAAGCTAATATGATTAAGAAATTTAAAGTAATAGAACCGATAATACGCACTAGATCCATCTGGCACAGGATAGGAATAAGTGGTCTTGTTTTTGAACCTTAGGGTTTCATAAAATGCTAACAACTCCTCACCGTAAAAAAATTACCATGTTACGAAACACTACACAGAGCCTCGGACCTGGACTAATTCTTTGGTACAACTTAAGCAAGGGACAAGGAACATGAGATTTGGAACATTGAACGTGAGGTGCCTGAATAGGTCAGGGTCACTTATGACAGTGGCCAGGGAATTAGCTAGGTATAAATTAGATTTAGTGGGTGTACTGGAGGTTAGGTGGGACAAAGGAGGCACAGTAAGAGCAGGGGATTATACTTTCTTCTATGGAAAAGGAAATGAGTCATCAATTGGGAACAGGTTTATTTGTACAGCAGAGAATAGTATCAGCAATTAAGAGAGTAGACTTTGTTAGTGATAGAATGTCATATATGGTGCTGAGAGGTCGCTGGTGCAATATCATTGTTCTGAATGTGCATGCACCAACTGAGGAGAAAAGTGATGACTCAAAGGACAGATTCTATGAGGAATTAGAACAGGTTTTTTTAATTTTCCTAAGTACCATATAAAAATTCTGTTAGGAGATTTTAATGCAAAATTGGGGAAGGAGAATACTTTCAAACCGACGATCGGGAGTGAGAGTTTACATGAGGATAGTAATGATAATGGTGTTAGAGTTGTAAACTTTGCCACATCAAAAGATCTGGTTGTTAAGAGCACGATGTTCCTGCACCGAAATATTCATAAATACACTGGACCTCTCTGATGGAAGACTCATAATCAGATGATCACGTATTGATAGATAGAAGATGGCATTCAAGTATACTCGATGTGCGATCTTTCAGGTGAGCTGACTGTGATACTGATCACTATCTGGTGGTTGCAAAAGCTAGGGAAAGACTGGCGGTAATTAAACAAGCAGCACACAAGTTTGATGCGGAGAGATTTAATCTCAAGAAGCTAAGTGAACTAGAGGTTAGGAAACAGTATAAGATAAAAATCTCAAACAGGTTTGTAGCTTTGGAGAACTTAAATGTTAGTGAGGACATAAATAGGGCTTGGGAAAACATTAAAGAGAGTATCAAAATCTCAGCTAAAGAGAGTCTAGGGCTGTATGAAAGGAAGAAGCATAAACCATGGTTTGACGAAGAATGTTCAAAATTTTTAGGTCAAAGGAAGCAGGTTAAAATGTAGTGGTTTAAGAATCCAAACCAAAGTAATGTAGATAATCTGAACAATGTAAGACGTGAAGCTAGAAGACATTTCAGGAACAAAAAAAGGAATATCTGAAAGCTAAAATTAATAAACCTGAAGCAAACAGTAAGAAAAAGAATATCAGAGACTTGTATAGGGGCATTAATGATTTTAAGAATGGTTACCAGCCTAGAAATAATGTAGTAAAGGATGAGAGGGGCGATCTGGTTGCAGACTTCCACAGTATCTTGGCTAGGTGGAGGAATCATTTCTTTCACCTATTGAATGTACATGGGGTTAATGATGTTAGGCAGACTGAAATACATACAGCAGAGCCACTGGTGCCTGAGCCCAGTGACTTGAGGTTGAGATGGCTATTGAAAAGTTAAACAGGCACAAATCACCAGGTGTTGATCAAATCCCAGCAGAACTGATTAAAGCAGGAGGTAGGACAATTCGTTCTGAGATCCATAAACTTATTAATTCTATTTGGAATAAAGAGGAATTGCCTGAGCAGTGGAAGGAGGCAATCATTGTACCTATTTATAAGAAGGGTGATAAAACAGACTGCGTAGTTATCGAGGCATATCACTTTTGTCAACCACATACAAAATTCTATCCAACATCCTTCTGGCGAGGTTAACTCCATATGCAGAGGAAATTATTGCGGAGCATAAGTGTCGATTTAGACGTAACATGTCGACTACTGATCATATATTCTGCATTCGTCAAATGCTTGAGAAAAAAATGGGAATAAAATGAGGCAGTGCATCAGCTATTTATAGACTTCAAGAAAGCCTACGATTCACTTAGGAGGGAGGTCTTGTATAATATTCTCATTGAATTTGGTATACGTATGAAACTAGTAAGGCTAGTAAAAATGTGTCTAAATGAAACCTATAGCAGAGTCCGGGTAGGCAAACATTTGTCTGACATATTTCCTATTAAGAATGGTTTGAAACAAGGAGATGATTTATCACCATTGCTTTTCAACTTTGCTTTGGAATATGCCATTAGGAGGGTTCAGGCAAACCAGGAGGGTTTAAAATTGAATGGTATACATCAGCTTCTAGTTTATGCTGATGATTTAATATATTGGGCGCAAGCGTACATGCTATAAAGAAAAACACAGAAGCTTTAGTAGTCGCTAGTAAGGAGATTGGTCTAGAAGTAAATGCTGAGAAAACTAAGTACATGGTCATGTCTCGCAATCAGCATGCAGGACAAAATCACAACATAAAGTTAGATGATAAATCCTATGAAAGGGTGGAACAGTTCTAATATTTGGGAACAACCCTAACAAATCGAAATTCCATTCAGGAAGAAATTAAGAGCAGATTGAAGTCAGGGAATGCTTGTTATCATTCGCTGCAGGATCTTCTGTCTTCCAGTTTGCTATCCAAAAGTACAAAGATTAAAATATACAGAACTATAATTTTGCCTGTTGTTTTGTATGGGAGTGAGACTTGGTCTCTCACACTGAGGAGGAACATAGGCTGAGGGTGTTCGAGAATAGGGTGCTGAGGAAGATATTTGGGCCTAAGAGGGACGAGGTAACAGGGGAGTGGAGAAGACTACACAATGAGGAACTTAATGATCTGTACTCATCACCAAATATTATTCGGGGATCAAATCAAGAAGAATGAGGTGGGTGGAGCATGTAGCACGTATGGGTGAGGGGAGAGGTGCATACAGGATTTTGGTGGGAGACCTGAGGGAAGGAGACCACTTGGAAGGCCCAGGCGTAGATGGGAGGATAATATTAAAATGGATCTTCAAGAAGTGGGATGGGGGGCATGGACTGGATTGATATGGCTCAGGATAGGGACAGTTGGCGGGCTCTTGTGAGTTCGGTAATGAACCTTCGGGTTCCACAAAACGCGGGGAATTTCTTTACTAGCTGATGACCTGTTGCTTCTCAAGTAGGACTCTGCTCCTTGAGAGTTAGTTAGTTAGTTGGAAATTCTTAGTGTTTTCATTTTGACAGTGGGGAATTTCTCGACCACGTGAAGGCTTATTTGGCTTCCCAAGGACCCTGCACCATTGAGTTAGTTTGTAATTTTATGAATCGCCTGTTTCTTAGCACATACTGGAACCTAGTGAGTGAGACATGTCAACAATATTAAAATGTTTATATACGACAAAAATTATTAAGATCATTATATTTAAACTACCCGTAAATATGCTTATGCGAAGAAACAAAGCTACATGGGCTTAGGGTAATGTAAAGTCCATCTTCTATTCATCCCTCATGCAGACGTAATCGCACGTGCAGTTTCATCGAGCTCTTAAAGTAGGAGCACCTTGAGGATTCTGGTCTTCTGGAATGTTACGCTGTTTAGCGAGTTTCTAAGGAAAGTTTATGATAGCACCTTCGATCTCCGATAGTCGATAGGTCCAGAAGGCGTATGTTCCTTCGTAATGTCGGGATATGTTAAACCAACAAATACACAGCATAACATCCCAGAAGACAAGAACCCCCAGCACCAACGCTGTAAAAACCATTTATATTACAGAAACGCGCACATACACTAATACGTACAAGGATTTATATAATTTAATAGCAGATTATTTAGTGAGCCTGAAACGATCCATGTTAAGTGGGTCATCCTATTACAACATGGCGTGTCTCCTGTGCCGGACAAAGCAGTGTGGCCGTCCTAATTTCACCACAACACTAAGCTGACCAAAAGTCTCAGCCGTTTAGCATGACCTTCTCTCAGGGAATATTATGTGTCGGAAGCACAGAAGCACGATTAGAGGTTTACCGATAAATTTTATTAGAATAGTAGCATGAGAGGCACTTCAATAAGTTTAGAAACACTGGTTATTTATTGTTCTACATCTGGTGTTAATTATGTACGGCACTGGAACATCTTCACTGCCGATTCTTACTTAATATCATAGCCTGTTATGTAACTAGCCTGGCGCACACGAAGGCCTAGCTCTCTACGCGAACCCGCTTGGGCTATTTTGAAGACACACTTGCCTTGTCAACACATACAAATATGTGTTCTAAATTTACTGCTGTGGTCGAAAGTTGTAGAGTATATCTTTGTTTGCAGGGGACCAGGGTGACAATAAGGTTACTAACCCTTAGCTAAGGGTAGCCGAACCCCCTTCGTGACTACACTCTCATACAAGCAACAGCAACGACTTTACTGCAATGTGTCAACAACCTTGAGGTCCGAACCTCCCAGTGTGGACACTAAACCTCGATCCAATGCGCCAATATATCTAATATAGATCAACATCCGTTTTGCTCGAAGTTCTAATAAATTTATAAGTAATTAATCCAGATATAACTTTACCTATCTAACCGCCGAGCATATCTCTGATCTGGTCTCGAACCAAGGAACATCGGTAACAGAAGACGGTATCTGGATTTACAGAGTTGCCATGAAGTCCCTGACAGCTGACTAGTGTTTTCCGCCAGTTTGGGGGTTTAATGAAACGCTAGAGCTTTTCACCAGATGGTAGATTACGAATTGTTACACAGGGACTCCTCCTTGGGGCTGTCGTGAAAGCGGAAATAAACCGTAACCTTTCATAAAGAGTAGAATTTTTTGAGTAGGTGAATGACCATTTAGTTTCTTAAGAAGTATGATACTCCATGCAGTAAGTAGTTAGAAATAATACAAACGTTTGCGTAAAATGATATTGTAATGGATTATTAAGCGTACGTTAAGCAACACAAAATTTTTATTTTTTTCACAGCAGAAAATTGTTATATTCGAACAATTAGTTACAGTGCTTCAGCGTTGTTTTTCCATTCCAATACAGCAGTTAAATCTAGATTTCGTGATGTAAGATATTATTCTATATCCCAAAATATTTTGTTCAAATGTTTATTTTTATTTTTCGATTATATGTTGTAGAAAAAATTGTAATGCCCCAAATTTAATAGCGCTGTTGTCAGGCCAATGTCATACGTTTGCATGTCCTGCCTTGTTGTCACTACTATTGGAGGAGAATTAACAGTTTTCTTTTTAAGATGATGAAGTTCATATAAATTAATATGTATATTTTTAAACTTGTTTTCTGTTTATTAACTCATAAACACCTGGAATGAGCCACACACACACACACACACACACAGAAAAGTCATCAATATAAGCCTGTTTTTCTTCAAAAACGAGTCAGATTAGAAAATATATTGCTTTGATATAAAGCAAAGAATTTAAGCACAAAATGGTAAAGTATTTTGTCTGCACGAATTTCAGATGGATAGATTTCTGGCAGCGATAAATTCTAATCCCCTGTAATAAGCTTCTGTGGATTTGTCGAAGTAACAGGGGCCTTATCACATCAGTAAGTATATATATAGCTGAGAACAGGGGATTTAATATATCAGTTAAGTGTGTTTATTTAAGGGCGCAGGACCTAAAGGATCAGTAAATATATCTAATTGAGAACAAGGGGCTCGTCATAACATGACGTGTGTCCAGATGAGGAAATGGATCTTACGACATCCGTAAATGCATCAGGCTGAGTACAGGCGTGTTCCAGCATCAGTAAGTACGCGTATATATAGCGGATACATAGGACTTTCCACAGCATTTAGTATATGTGGCTGAGAACAGTGCACTTAACGCATTAGTGTTTCTATCTGAGAACTAAATAAAATCTCTAACGCCTAAACACACACACAAAAAAAACAAAACCTCTATTATGAAAAGTCACAATTTCATTACATTCTCAGCCAGCTCTGCAAACTTCCCGTCCTCAGAAACTCTGTTCTTTGCTACTTTTCCTCTCCTCATATGTGTTCAAAGTGATTCCACCAGCAAGAATCAGTATGCAATCCATGCAATGTATCCAGCTACATATCCCGCCCACGGTAAACTTTTTGACTTCACTATGCTGCAATATAAAGGTAACATGTATAAATAACAAACTTCCTTCTCATGCATCATCCTGCATTAACGCAATGATAAATACTACATAGGCTCAAATAACGTCCGCAGAACTTTAATTGTAATACTAGAAGTACACGATATTCCGTCAAAATATGGACTATATCACTGCCACCGAGTGACAACCCAATCACAGTTAATAAATATCTTATCCTATCATATCATATCATTCCATAATAATATTTCGTTGTAAACGTTATCTTTCCATACACACGTATAAGTCGGGATTAGAAGTTCTCGAGATGAGAAACGATATTCTCTGAATTTCGTCTCAAAAGACACCTAGGGTTTTAATGTTCTTAGTTATTACATTTCAAAGATTTTCAAAATGTTTTCACATCCAGTTAGGCGATATTATAACTTTGTCGCTGATTTCGGTTTTGTATATTAAGCGAACTATGTTGTGTTGATGCCAAGGCTTTATACCGTTTATTCTCTCATTTTCAGCTGTTGTCACAATTGCTGACATACTTAATAGTTCTTTTGCAAATAAATCTAAGCACACAGCCGGCTGAATCCGACAAGTAAGAAGACACCACTCGTTGACTCAACGTCACGAGTGACTTGGTATATATAGAAAGAGGACATCCTGCATGTTACTTCCCCGAATTTAGCACAAGAGAGGTATACTGTATAAAACATGCAACGAAAGAAGAGAACTGTATGGTGAATAAGAATGGTTTGTGAATTCGTATAAACGTTGTGTGGAAAAATGTATTATTGCCATTTATTTGTATATCTTAGTGTGCTAAATCTTATGCACAGGATTATATGGAAACGACTGGACCATAAGAATAACACACAAGCATCTAATTGTAGCACCGACTTTAATATCCAGAAGTTCACCATTCTCTCCACAGTGTGTATTTAAGTGTTTTGTATGTTCTGTGAATATAGCTACTGCTGTCGCAATGTATGCAGTGTAATCACAACAACGTCGCATGCGTTTCTTTCTTTGCTCACATCCTAACAGCTGCTGTGTTCAGAGGAACAGACGGTCACAATTACGCTGCTTATACTGAAAATTATGACGCAGAGACGTGTCATTCTGTGTAAATCATACTTACGCTCAGTGATTTTTTGTCGTTTGTGTTGCCATAATGCCAATTTTTGCCACATTGAAGGCGTTCTGTATCTCAAAGGAGATTACTCCTTCATTTGCCAATATGGTACTACAAAGGTTTATCACCACCTTCTTGGTGGTTGACCTTAGGTTGTGATACAATATCAACAACCTGAAGAAGACCACGTACTCAAGAATGTTAGTAGTTACGAAAAAATAAAACTTTTTAATTACTTTACTCAAAACTGTACAGATGTATGATATGGAATTTATATTGACCTACCCTATCAGAAACATAATAAGAAAGGAAAGAATCGCTGCCACGCACCCCAGTCTATTAGTATTTTCTTACAGAACTGAATAAACACTGAAGGCAAGAACAAGGATAGCTTGAAGATCCGCTGCAGGTCCAGAGTACGATACGTATTGACTTTTGGACTGAGTATATCAGATAATTTTTCGTTTATTAGATGCGGATTTGTAGAAAAGTAGCATGAGAAATTTATATAATTCTGGCGGATTTTAACACGCGAAGGAAAAATGTATATAGCCACATATATAGCGACATTCATAAAGACAGGCTTTCGTCATTTGTGTTAAGAAACTCGTTGTCTTTTATTGTTTTTATTAGGTTCTTCTTTTATGATAAGATAAAATAACTACCCCTGCAGGTACAATTTTGCTTCTAAAAATGAGCGATCCAACATGACAAAACAGGGCTTTTACACAATATTCAATAATAGGTCAACTGTAGTAATTCGCCAGACATGTCCACTTCCTCACACACACAGAGCTGCTGTGTGTATTTCTAAACAAATGCTGGGCGTCATGTTCCTCCGCACATCACTTACCTTGAGATGCAGCAATGCAAGCTTGCAGAGAACATAACAGCTTCAACCACAAGAAGACAGCTCTTCGTCAAGTTTCATCCTGAAACCCACACGTGAAGATCCAATTTATCAGTTTCTCACCACACATACAGTCTATTTACGGCTATACAATACTGACCTGCAGCGAAGAGCGCGATTTGTTATCGCGGATTGAAAACTTGCTAAGAATATGGATATTTTCCCCTACTTTCTGCATTCTGCAATTGAGGTGTGTACCTGATAAATCACGTGTTGGTATCATTACAAATGTAAAGACCGTAAGACATTTTCAAATTATGACGGTTCGAACAGGCTAGTAGAAGTGAGCAGGATTGGGCCATTTCGGCGCTTACGCCAAGTTTACGAAGCATAGTTTTGCACTGTCTTTTAACACTTTGCGTTTTTGGTTTTATCTGTTATGTAGGCCTACACATGGAGACGTTTGAGTTTGTGGGGTAAAATTACAACAAGTATGCCAAGGCTACAGAAAGAGAAGTACACCGACACCGACATACTGAAACACCAAAGTTAGGAAAATGTATAATAGAATACTTTGTAAATTTCCTTGTTAGCAACTTAGTTTATAAAAACTGTTCGAAATCAGATCCTCCATTTTCAAAGTACAACTTACAAAGCTGTGATAACTTTTAACAACTTAACAGGCATAACTCCTATTGGTATTCCCGTTAATGCAAGAGAAAACGGTTACTTGTGTAATGAATGAATAATAGCGGTAGATTTATCTTTTTGAGTTTTGCTGTTAGGTTTAAATTTTGAGTTAGGTATTGGGTTGAATTTTGCTGACATTGCAACTAGAGGTTATTACCTGCAGTGCAGTGAACGTTTGTTCACCGCACTTCGAAGTATGCTGAGGCAGGAATTCCTTAATTGTTTACATAAGGGGATTCCGCGAGGCAAACGTCCTCATTCAGGTTTCAGAAATTTTGTAAAGACGACATTAAGCTCCTGCAAGTTACTTCGGCGATGATGATAAATACTGGTTTATGGCTGTGCGTGCAAGGTAAGTGAGCTGTATTGAATTTTATATTTGCTTTGAAAACGATTACTGGAACGGTGCACTTTTGATGTTTTAATACTTTGGTGATAGAATTTGAAATTCTAAATTTGTTTAGAAACGCGGCGTTAAAATTCATTAAGAGGGCAAGCAGTTAATTTAACTTTTATGTGGCAATTTAACTGTGAAATTGTTAACTAAGTTTATGTTTTAAATTTATTTATTTATTTATTTGTAAATAATACAGGTTATGTTATTTAAACTTTAAATCGACTATTATTTTGATACGTTGACAATTACCTGTGGGGCGTATCGAGCAAAGTGTAGGCTACTGTTCGCCTACTGGTGGCAGCGAAATTATAAATAGGAAATCCAGCGATTGCCTTATCGGACGCTACCGATAGAACCTGCTTCAGAGAATTGAGCTGTAGGTTAGCAACACTCTGGGGTAGGCACTACACTTTTCTTTCGGGCCACAACGCATTGACCATGTCAAGGTAATTTGGCTTCCTCCCACCCCACGGCAATATGCCTTTCCTCTCTCAGCCTCTAAAGCATTCAGACTTTACCGGCAGTTTCTTTTAATAGGGGCACTCTTAATGAAGTCAGATTTACGGGTGGAGGAATACAGAATGTAACGTTCTTGCTAAGGTACTGCAGTTGCTCCGTGTCGTAACAGTAGTATTAACACAGTAGAACCGGGTTATAACGACATCGGTTTGTACGACACCTCGTCTGTAGCGTCAGATATTCTGTGGTACCAATTAATTCACCACTGTTAACCATAACATTATACACCTCGGTTATAACAACATTCGTTTATAACGACACTAAGTATTTCAGTGCCTTTCATGCGTTATAACCGATTTCGACTGCTTTCAAATGCTCTAACCATGTTTAAAATATGAAATTCGTCACGTCAATGGCAGATAATTTTAATAATTGTTGTAATAAGTTTTCTGTACCTAAAACGCCAGCTAAGTAATTCAGAAAAAACATCGATGCATGCACATCATTCCGATTAGCCTACATGTAATTACGTCCTTTGGGAGCAACTCCAATTAATTTCCAGCTGCAAAAGCGTAATGACGAACTTCCTTGTTTTCGTCTGGTAATGATAGTGACTTTGTGTACGTATATATAAAGTGAATCAGTCACTTACCGCCCGATGATATTTCAGAAATCTTTGTGTTTAACACGCACACACACACACACAGAAATAGGCAGGAGTGAGCGAGAAAGATTGACGGGTGCAGTATTAGAGGACTTCATGGCTTTGTATGGTTCTTGTGGTTGCTGCAGGGACAAAACCACACGGCGTCACAAATCAGAAAGTCACAATCGGATGAACAATACATGTTTCAATGTATTATGTACGAAAGAATGAAATGGTGAATGGAAATGTATGCAGTGTTGGTATCATTGAGAAGATGGCGCTACGATGTTACTCATACAATAATTACGAGTATTTAGGCATCGATACAAGTTGATATACATGTGTCCTGTAAGTTCGGTCTCGTTGGGAATATTATCACTTTTTGTTGTAGGTAGAATAACTTATCATGTTTGATATAAATTAGAGGTACACTCAAAAGCAAGCAAGCAAGAAAACAAACAAACAAACTAACTAACTAACTAACTCACTCCATGGAGCAGGGTCCTTCTTGAGAAGCTAAGTAAAGAAATTCCCAGCATTTTATGGAACCGGAGGTTCATAATGGCATTCGCAAGCGCCCGCCACCTGTCCCTATCCTGAACCATATCAATCCAGTCCCTCCATCCCACCCCACTTCTTGAATCCATTTTAATATTATCCTCCCATCTACTCTTAGGTCTTCCAAGTGGACTCTTTCCCTAAGGTCTCCCCACCAAACCCCTATATGCACCTCTTGTCTCTCCCACACATATGCCACATCCCCTAGCCATCTCACTCTTCTTGATTTAATCACCCGAATAATATTTGGTGAGAAGTAGAGAACATAAACCTCCTTGTCACGTATTCTTCTCCTCTCCCCTGTTACCTCATCTCTCTTAAGCCCAAATATCTTCCTCAGCACGCTGCCCTCGAACACTCTCCGCCTGTGTTCCTCCTTCAGTGTAACAGACCAAATTTCACACTAATACAAACCAACAGCGAAAATTATAGTTCTGTTTATTTTAATCTTTATATTTTTGGATAACAAACTGGAAGACAGAAGATTCTTGACCGAAAGGTAGAAGGCCTTCCCCGAGTTCAGTCTGCTCTTTATTTCTTCATGAATCCAGTTTTCATTTGTTAACGTTGTTCCCCAAATATTTGAACGCTTCCACACTTCCAAAGGATTTATTATCTAACTCTATGTTGTGATTTTGCGCTGAATTCTGTTCAAGAGATTTCACAATATACTTAGTTTCCTCAGCAGTTAGTCCTTGAAAAATCTCCTTACTAGCGACTAGTAAAGCTTCTGTGTTTTGCTTTAAACAAATATATTAACAGCATCAGCGTAATTTCATATTCTAAAACAAAGTTTAAAAGCAATGCCAATAAAGCATCATCTTTAAAAACTATTCTTAATAGGAAATGCGTGCGACAAATGTTTGCCTACCCGTACCCTGATGTATTTATTTGCCTTATTCATTTCACACCAAACTCAATGAGAATATTATACAAGATCTCCCTCCTAACTGAATCATAGGCTTTCTTGAAGTCTATAAATAGCTGACTTACGGCCTCATTTTATTCCCACTTTTTCTAAAGTATTTGACGAATGCAGATATATGATGAGTAGTTGGCTTTTACGTCTAAATCAACACTGATGATCCGCAATAATTTCCTCTGCATATGGAGCTAACCTTGACAGAAGGATGTTGGATAGAATTTTGTATTTAATTGACAAAAGTGATATGCCTCGACAATTACCTCAATCCGTTTTATCACCCTTCTTATAAATAGTTACAATGACTGACTCCTTCCACTGCTGAGGCAATTCCTCCTTATTCCAAACAGATTTAATAAGTTTATGGATCTCAGAATGAATTGTCCTACCTTCCGCTATAATCAATTCTACTGGAATTTGATCAATACCTGGTGATTTGTGCCCTTTTAGCTTTTAGATAGCCATCTCAACCTCAAAGACACTGAGATTGGGCACTAGAGGCTCTGCTGTGTGTATTTCAGTCTTCCTACCATCATTAACTCCTTGTACATTCAATAGCTGAGAGAAATTACTCCCCCGCCTAGCCAAAATAATGCGGTAGTCTGCAACCAGATCACCCATCTCATTATTTACTACACCTGCTATTAGTTCTGGGCTGGTAACCCTTCCTAAAAACACTAATTCCCCTCTACAAGTCTCTGATGTGCTTGTTCTTTTTCTTACTCTTTGTTTCAAATTCATTAATTTTACCTTTCGAATATTCCCTTATATGTCTTATATCGTTCAGATTATCTACATTACTTTGGTTTGGATCTTGTAACCGCTGCATTTAATCTTTATCATTTGATCTAAAAATTTTAATTTTAAACATTGTACATCAAACCATGGTTCATACATCCCTAGACTCTCTTTAGATAACATTTTGACATTCTCTTTAACGTTCTCCCAAGTCCCATTTATGCTTTCGCTGTACTTTAAGTTCTCTAAAGCTGCAAACCTGTTTAGGATTTTAATTTGATACTTTTCCCTATCTTCCAACTCACTTAGGTTCTTGAAATGGAATCTCTCCACACCAAACTTCTGTTATTCTTGTTTATTACCGACAGTCATTCCCTAACTTATTAATCACCAGATAATGATCGGTATCACAGTCAGCTCCCCTGAAAGATTGTACATCGAGTATACTTGAATGTCAGCTCCTAACAATCACTACATGATCGATATGATTGTGAATCTTCCCATCAGGAGAGGTCCAGGTGTATTTATGAATGTTTGGGTGCGGGAACATCGTACTTTTAACTAGATTTTTTTGATGAAACAAAGTTTATTACATTAACACCTTTATCATTATTATCTTCAAGCAACTCTCATTCCCAATTGTCGGTGTGAAAATATCCTCTCTCCTCAATTTTGCATTAAAATCTAACATAATTTTCATGTGGTACTTGGGAAAGTGTTTGAACACCAAATATAATTCCACATAAAATTATCCCTTAAGTCAAATGAGAGGTACACGTTCAGGAAAATGCGGAAACTGTATATTTGGAAGCCTCTGGCCCTAGCCAACGCCCCTAGATTTTTTCTTCTGGGTCATATGAAGTTACTTGTGTTCCATACCCGCCAACCTACCATTGACGACTTTAAAGAAAATATCCGTGCTGCTACTACAGACATCACACCTCACACTTTAGAATGCGTGCGATGCAGTGTGCGGCATCGTATAAACCTGTGCGAGCAACAGGATGAACATCAATTTGAACATCCCCTTCCCCAGTGATTATGGGACATCCGGTACTTTGTGGGACCTGTCGAAGAAAGATACAAAACTATTAAAGAAATATGAACAGACTAAATACCAAAACTATAGCGTGAAACCACCACAGACGTCGACTCTCACATGCTTCTTGATCATTTAGAATATTCTGAATACTAATGAAAAGTGCGGCTTACCATAGCTGGTAGCTGACCCTATTAGTGTCGTAAATAATACGTAAAATACATTATAAGAATGAAGTTACGTTCTTGTAAAATTTGTTACACCTATACATTTTCCTCTTGGTGGAACTCGTGTTATTATACTTAACATTGAAATAAGATGTTAACATGAAAAAACAACAATAGAGTTGCGACAAGGGGTGAAGAAATAAACTGTAATATTGGAAAGGTGATGATAATGATGAAGTGGCATGCAACTATACTTCGCATGGGGGGAGCATAAAAGTGTTTGAAAGGAAGACAAAAGTAATTACGTAATTAATACACGTTGTAACACACTTCAGTGCTTCATTCGACTGTTCTACATTCCCCCCCCCCCATGGTACGACAGCCCCTAGTGGGCCTGAGTCTCCTCATTGTCGAAGCTTCACGATCACATTCAGACACACTACACATTCTGTAGGACTCCTCTGGACGGGTGATCAGCCCAATGCAGAGACCTCTACCTGAAAACACACAACACTCAAAGAGACATCCATGCCCCCGACGGGATTCGAACTCGCAAACCCAGCAGCGAGCGGCAGACCCACGACTTAGACCGCGAGGCCACTGGGATCGGCGTTCTGCATTTACGTAATTGAAAAAAACAGAAGGAAATCGAATAACATAATGCTAATGAGTTCGTAGAAATTTACATGGGATAAATGCCTCCCTAGAGGATGACAGAAAAGTATTAATCACACTCCAAACGACTAACTCCATGGATCAATTCGCCTTCAGAAGCATATAGTTTAGCAGCTTAGAATTTTCATCGAGACACTGAGGCAAACAGGTAAATTTTCAGGCAGAATATCGAAAGTCGGGAGGAGATTCGAAGCCAGTATATCTGTAACACATGACTTGTACTCCTCACGAAGTATTACTAAGTTGATCAAATCAATAAGGATAAGATAGGTGGGGAATGTACCCTTATGATAGAAAAGGGTATACAGTCTCTTGGTGGGAAAACCCAAAGGGAAGAGAACACTCGAAAGACGTAGGCGTAGAGGGTAGGATAATGTTAAAATTAATCTTAGAGAAATAGGATGGGATGGAATCAGCTCGATTAATCCGGATCAGGAAAGGGATACCTAAGTGGCAGTCTCTAATAAACACGGCAGTGAAACTTCCATTTCCATAAACTGCGGGGATTTTGACTAGATAAAGCAGTATTAGCTTATCAAGAAGACGTAAAGTAGTCGTTTAGGCCTACAGACTTTGTTAAGACGTCCTATTGTAAACATAACAAAAACTATGCGTCCAAATTCAACCCCTGAAACGGATCTCACGGGAAAATAACTTCCAAAAGTGTACGTACACAATGATAAAACCGATTTTGTACAAATATTACCTGACAATGAAAGTGACAGGGTTATGTATATTTTCTGTGTGAAAATGATGGTTGTAATTTGAATTGCATAATTGTGCGCGGAATTTGTATGTTGGATCTAAATTCCAAGGGCGCCTGTACACACTTCTACAGCAGCACCCATCGGTAATTTTACTGACAAGCAATCAGGCAAATGACATTCTGCTGTTACCGCAAACTAGATTACGAGCTGGATAAATCCTTATTATTGTGTTGTTTGCATTTTATAATTAAGACATTTCAATTGTTTTTTTCCATTATAACGACGACGTTAGTTACTGTTATGTCGTACGAATATTACTGACATGGACAGCTGTACAGCGATATATGCAGTTTCTTGGTACCGACTTTGTGGGATTCGTTCATTGCACCTCTACTGGCCCGTTTCGAAACATGGCCAATTTTACTGCCCACATGGAGGATCGCGCGTACACGGACTTTAGCTCCACAGGGGGTGGCATATTATAACACATCTTTAATAGTAATATATGACATGTTTTCCCTGCGTTACACATACATTAATGAGTCCACCAATTGCACGTATAATAAGTTTCTCTATATTACCATTACATAACTAACTAACTCCATGGAGCAGAGTACTTGAAAATCTAACAGGTCGTCAGCTAGTCAAGAAATTTCCCGCATTTTACAGAAAACGGAAATTCATTACAGCAATTCACAAGAGCCCCTCAGCTGTCCCTATCCTGAGCCAGATCAATCCAGTCCATGACCCCCCATCCAACTTCTTAAAGGTTCATTTTAATATTATCCTCTCATATACGCATGTCTTCCATACATACTACTATTTCCATACACACTATCTTCTACATGTTTCGGCCCTTTCTGGGTCATCATCAGGCACAAAACAGATACAAGAGATGTATAAATATTTGTAGGTAAGCAAAGTTCCAGGTAATTCAAATTTTATCCGAAATAAGTCACAATATTTCTATACGATTTAAATTTTACTGGTATATAGTTACACATAGTACATGAAACTAACATTTCTATTGTGTCTGAATTTGATTCAATTTTCATAGGTACAATAGTCAGCAGTGGCAACTTAAATCTCGCTAAGTTACGTTGTATTATCATTACACAATTCGTGTCGCTATTTAATTCATTTCACGAATGTGAGTGTAATACACGCCTTCGCAGATCCAGAGTAGAAATTTCCAAATTCAGTCACTAATAAACCAAACTAATTATTATTATTATTATTAATATTATTATTGTAATAAACATTGTTAGCATGTGAAGTTTTTGAATTGATTTTTGGATAGCTTATATGATTTTTGCAAAGAATTATTGAGAGAGAATGTAAGTGTAACAGTGATGGAATTTTCCACTGAGTTGAGACAGAGAGTTACGTTTCATTTGAAGTAGCCTGGACTCACACGGCCTTTGAACACTTGTAAGCGTGAGAATAGCAACCTCGGCAGGAAGGCTAAGAGACTATGGGAATAAAATTAAGAGTTTTGATTGGTCATCCACATATGGTCAGAAATAAAATGGCAAGATGTAATTGGTCAAGAGGGTTGGAGAAGTGTGAGAGTAGCCATTTTGGTGACGTACTAGGGCGCGGTTTTTGAGGTTTTGTATAGGGGTGAAGAACAATGAAGAACAGTCTTTGTCGTCAGTTTTTGTCGGAGTTATTCGAAATTTAAACCTTAAAAAATTATAATGAATACAGATGTGATAGTTTCTCACTAACTATGGAAAAAGTGATGAAGTGGTGGTATTTAGAAAATGCCACGAAAGTTTAATTTAATTTTGAGAAAAACTAAATTACACAACCCAAAAGATGTTTAATTACTTTTGCTGAAAAGTAATAGCAAATGATTGTGTGTACAGTGATTGTGAAGTAATGGTGTGATAGTAAATGTAACCATAAAAGTGTAGTAGAGTGCTGAGATTTTATGGTGTAGTGTCGCAGAGCTTTGTTTATGCGCTAATAGCGTCGCCAATGCAAGGATTAATACTATCAATTAAGTTGGAGACAGCAAATATGTTTGGATTAATATTGACCCAAGGTAAGGTGCAGGAAGGCATATTTTTATGCAATGAATAAAGGAAACGGAATCATTTTAATAGGATAATACTGTTAAAATGTAAAGAGCAAGGTGTGTGAGTCCAACATAGATAACTGGGGGATACTTAGTAGATGTGAAAGAGGTAGACCTGAGACTAAATTTGTAATAGGGAATGTAAAGTAAAGAGTAGAAAAACGTTAAGATGAGGTAATATTTTGTTTGTTTGTTATTTAGAGAATTAATTGCATTTTTTATTAATTTGTTTTGCTTGTTTGTTTTATTAATAAAGTTACGATAGTAGTTAATGGGCAGGTATAGTCCAAAATGGCGGCGATGCCCTGCGTCTGCGTCTGGACGCCATGAGTGATGTATAGTGCCTTTGAGATTAAAGTTGACGTAAGTTGTAGTGTGTAGGGCGCCGCCCTTCGTGGGTGATGGATGAAAATGGGGACAACGTCCCGCGTCGGTGTCTCGACGTGGTATTTGAGTTTAAGGTCAGTCAAATTAGTTATTACGTTATAATGCTCGCCATCGTACAGTAGATTTAACCTGAGATGTGACGTCACTTGACCTTCGTACATTATGCTGTCACATGTCAGGCCCGAATAAACCACTATCTTATACTGCGAGAAGTGACGCTGAAAGACATTCAATTCGGGTATACTGCCGCCATTACTCAGATACACGCCAGTCACTTCCAACAGCTCGCGGACTTTAAGGAGGATCTTTCGGCCCTTTCTGTACGCGGTGTAATTCGGGTCGTTCGTCAGTCTTGCTACAGCGATTAGTAGCGCGTGCGCGAGACAGTTTTCCTCAGTCACTAATTTCACTATACTACGTTTGAGGTGAGCCATCACGGACAGCGGTCTACCTCTGGTTTTCAAGGCCCTTTCACCAAACCCAACTGGCATCTTCACCGAATCCACGCTAAAAGTGAGCTTGTCCAGCGCGTTAAATCTGGCGTTTGATTGCGTCACCCTCTCAAACACGCTTCACAGCACGTCTCGCGATATCTGGTCCCGTCTCCTGAAACTCAGGCCTATGGGTCTATCGTTATGATTGTCCTCATTGTGTATAGAAATCCCTACCATATCACCAGCTTTCAGATCGCGTAACGCATAGTCGAACAGTTCGTCCACACTACTCGCGAATTGTTGGGCGGGATTATTATTATTATTATTTATCATCATCATCATCATCGCCACTGCCTGAAGCAGTAGGCTCAAGTCGAACCCTCAACTGACGTACGTCAGCATTGAAGCGACTGTAATGCCGTCTGCTGTCATTCAGAATCGTGAATTTGCGCGACATTCTGCCACAACAAACAAAAAAAACCCCGCTGGGATAATAGCTTCTAACACACACACACACACACACCACACACACACTAATACACACATACAGTAGGCTTTCCTTACCTCTGTTACGGCTATTATTGATGCTGCTACAGTTGCTAAAAATGTTGTTTTTCTTTCTTCCGAGACGCTTATAACGGTGTGTCTTTCAGTCCATTATATATGCTTCATCCCCTCCTCCTTAACGTCAGTGTGTGTGTGTGTGTATGTTAAATGCAGGTGCAGTTAAAACAATAATATCATCACTTTTTTTTTTCCGTGAAAACGAAAACATCAGCACTTTTGTGAGACTCACAGGTGGCGTTTGAGTGAATAATCACGGTCGAC
Organism: Reticulitermes speratus; assembly: GCA_021186555.1. Classification (NCBI taxonomy): domain Eukaryota; kingdom Metazoa; phylum Arthropoda; class Insecta; order Blattodea; family Rhinotermitidae; genus Reticulitermes; species Reticulitermes speratus. The sequence goes on along the minus strand of JAJKFL010000006.1, from coordinate 37,228,994 downwards.
AGTTCTAATCGTCCTATATATCGTCTTGTTTCAAGCATCTGGAAACCATTCTGTCTGCAAAGTCCTACAGGAACTATTGTGCATTCATCATCATCTTCTACAACTGCTGCTGTTGCTGCTGAAGGTGTGTGATCGTCTTTACATCGCCACCCAAAAACATCAGTGTTGCATTCACCGCATTTCGTCTTCACTGTTTTGAGGTAAGCAATCGCTATTGCTACAACTACGTACTATTCATGTACTATTCATATTTCTTCACGTTGTATTCACCGTACATCTTGTTACTAATTAAAATTTTATTATACCAACATATGCACTATTCATATTACTACTACACCACAGACATGATATATATTCTTTACAGATGGAAGACGTAGTCAGAAGGTTTAAGGAGGCCTCATCCAACCGCCCTGTAACTATAAGCTCATTACAGAAGAACAAAGAATATCCCGTGCTCAGAGCCGAGAGGGTGGAGACGAAATATGGAGTTTCCATTCTCCTCACTGTTAGGGAATCTTCAGTGGACGTCGTGCGTGTATATCTGGCCAAACGCTACACCGACGTTTTTACCGACCCCGATATTGTCTCAATCAATAATGGCCATTAAAGTTTAAGTTGATATACCACGGCGTCTGCGAAAAGACAAACGCTTTCCTCCTCTCTCTCGAATGACTCACCTTGTAAAACATGGCATTTCTTTTTGTTTTGCAGTCACGTAAAAAGAAAAAACAAATATGCGTCTCGGTGGGAGACCTTTCACAGGGACAAGCAAGCTCACAGACATTCACGATGCCATCTGTGCCGAGGCTGGCAACGCGACTTGGGTGTCGGAATTCATACCGGCGGCCGATTCGCCCACACAGGCGCTTTTAGAAGCGTTGTTATGGATATTCCACTGTGCTGGTATGTGTTGCGCGGTGGCGGGTGAGTACGCCACTTTCATGGCGGGTGTCTTTCCTGATTCTTATGACGTCGCCATATACGTGGCATACCCTCTCCTGATAAATTCCGAAATGGCAAATACAATACTTTGCGTAACTAATCGTACCACAGAAGACGCAGATGTCCGATTTTCGATATGTGATTTTCATTTTGAACTAATAACTTTACCTGTTTTCTACTCGGGCCAGTATCTCGTATACACTGTTCGCAGGGTGACATGGCAAAATTGATTAAAATACACTGTATCGACAGCGTCTATCCTTGCGGTCCGCGATCTAATCTGGACTTCGTAAATTATATATGGGATTCTTTTTCCCACTATTTTATGAACCATGCCATCACGGTTGGACCTGGCTCGCCTCGCGAGAAGGTAATGTATCTAACGCACTACATGGCCTCGAGCAATGGGTACGGTCTCGCGGTCCGTAGGGCGTGCGAGATGTTTGAAGGTATACATGACGTCAACTTGCAGTGCAAGGAGCCCTGACCCGTGCACCTGCACGGCGTGTGGACGTCAACCACCGTCACTGAAGGCCTCTGCGTCACAAATTGTTTCGTTTCGTTTATGACATTCAAAATTTTCGTTTCGATCCAGACACGACATACGACATGTATAAGTACGTCTGGTTCAGATGGCCTCGATCCCGTGTTTCCATCAACAATCTCTGTCCGTTCCCACATCCAATATCTATACGTTTCTGGTATAGCAGTATAGGACCTATCTCGCAGCAGAGGTATCACGAAATGTGCGTGCCTGCCATCAATGCGCAACTGCGGGACGTGTGGATGACCCGCACCCAGAACAGCTTCACATCCTCAGGTGAATTCGTAGGTCTCGCTCGTCCTGCAGAAGGAGCGTTTTGGTGCGCTCATTGCGAGAAGGCTCTGTTCGAGATATCTCGCGAGGTGAAGTGCATACGTCTCGAGCACTAACACACAAAACAAAACAGGTTTTACTGATTTATACAGTGCCGACTTAAGTGCGGCCCTCGCGCTAACCTATATCGGGTACGCCATATCTGGAACTCTTACTCCTATTCCTTCTGTAAATACGCTGTCCTGATACATCCCTCGTTATCCAAGCTAATATACGTTAAACATCCCAGGGCCACGAGTGACGTGTGGGTGTCGACCGCTTATGATTACTGTATACCTCAGTTAATTTTCTTGTACAAGTACAGGTAAGTTGTCAGCTTCGGCCTCTTGTTGCTACTGCTGCTGCTGCTTGTTCCTGCTCAGTCTGCATCAGGCAACCTCCGACTCTAAAGGGGATGGCATCAGATGTGGCCTTACGCTACGTGCGAGCGGCTACTCTTCACATTTAACGACCCGCTCACGTAAATGTTATGAACAGCTACTGTACTACACTCTCTCTTTCCACATATCTGTTCAAGCAATATGCTGTGACATATATATATAATATATACTGTGTGAATATTGTGGGCGTCCCTCATTCATATATCTATCACGTGTAATCATTCACTTCTCATGTAACCTTAGACTTTATGTGTATTGCATACACTTCATACAGCATCATTTAACCTGAATTCATGTAACTTATATTAATAAAACACAATAAGAAAATTCGACTACTCTATGTATATATATATATATATATATATATATACATTAAAACTATACTGAACACACTTCATGTATCCCTGAACCAATATTAACACAATACGATAATGTGTATGTGAAAAAAAAATCTGGTATACAAATCCTTATGCACTATGAACCCATACAACTTGTGTGCATATTCCTTACAATACGTCTCTCGTAGCGTAAATAACACCAGCTGATTTGTTACCCAAGGTAAACGAACTTTCCAAGGTGAACGAATCTGTTCTTACGCTAAATAGACCGTCTCACTCGAAACCATACAAGTATACATACATCCGTCTCTCTCGTACAGCGACTATATCTCCATCTCTACATTCTCCATAGCTTCCTCTCTGTCTTTCTGCAAACTTGCTGATAGTCGCAAAAAAGGTTTTCGTGACACAAAACTTGCAATCCCATAAACACGTACCCACTGTGGACCGCGACGTTCAATCTACGACGACGTCTACAATCGACGCAGGGCGTCTTCGCCATTTCTTTTCTATATACAACAACATTACATTCCACTACACACACACACACACACACACACACACTTACCTTAAACTCAAATACCACGTCGAGACACCGACGCGGGGCGTCGTCCCCATTTTCATCCATCACCCACGAAGGGCGGCGCCTTACACACTACAACTTACGTCAATCTTTAATCTCAAAGGCACTATACACCACTCACGGCGTCCAGACGCAGACGCAGGGCGTCGCCGCCATTTTGGACTATACCTGCCCATTAACTACTTACGTTTCTTACCAGTTTTGATTAACTGCGACAGAGACCTATATATTCCAGGTAATATAAGTGGAACATAAAATATTGTTGCTAGTATTGAGTTACTAGCTGGTGGCGGCTTTACCAACAATAGATAGGAGAACCTGCTTAGCTACGATTACCAACGGGCTTGTTCTCAATAGCCTGGCCTACTGAGCGACAGCACCCGTTACATAATTATTAATCACATAAGAGAGTGATCATAGCACAAAAGGAATGGCGTGGAAGGGAAATGTTGCGGCATGTATTAAAGGTACATTGCACAATTCTCCTGCACCCGCGGAAAAAGATTGATATGTCCTAATCTTCCGGCCATGGACTTAAATAGGCATTGTAAACTTTAACATTAGTTTTTCAGCTTCTGACACCCACTTTATGACATATTTGGCTTTCGAGATAGGGGACGGTGGGGATTTAGATCCGAATCCTCTCTTGGGTATGAACATTTCTGTACATTCTTATAATCGTCTATTACACTTTTCATCATCATAATGGTCGGAATGTTATACGTTAAATGATGACACTACAGGAACAGAAAACTTACGATTAAGGCTGCTGGCACTGTAAACGAACAGAGTCTGATTTATTCGAAAGTACTGCAAAAGGCAAACCCTGAGGTTTACTTTGCTCTACTCATGCAGTGTTACAAGAATTTTATGTAAAACAAATTGAGATGCATTTGTTACATCTTACTGAGACAAACTCGACTGACTAGACTGGATTCCGTCTGGTTAGTGTGCCCGCAGCCTTATGAAACCTAAGAATTTCATTCTTGTTTTAACAATGACGGTAAATATGGGAAATCGTTTCACAGTGTTGAGGTATTTTTCATTTGTGAAGTGAAAATATAGGTTTATGGACTAAACGTGGGGAGTGAACATTGCAGTCAAGTGGTTGGGCATCCATCTTCGTTTTGAATACGTCACTTATGCTGATCTCGGCCCAGAAACCATCTATCCAAAATTTATTATTCTGTGGTTTTCTTCAGTACGTTCTGGAAAATGTCAGCATACAACCATAAAATGTATCATAGGCGTCCCTTTAGAGTTTCACATTTAAAATCAACTTACCATTCGATGGTATGCACTACGCTTTAAAAAGTCTCGTTAAATAAATCAATGATAATTCAGCAAGGAAATAACATTTCCATCGGCAGCTAGTACATCGCAGCAAATACGTTAAATTTGGTTCTCTGTATTTAAAAATGTTTCCCAAATGCATATTTTATATAAGGTTGAATTAGAAAACGATTATACTGAATAGAAATCTGTATATGGAAGAGGCACGTACAGTACAAGAAAACAGGTCAGGATGGCCGGGCTCCCAGCTGAGGATCGAAGCAGTATTGCTGGCAACTGATTGGCAGCGTTCTGTTTAGGGAATGACACGAAGAAAGAAGAAAGTACAGTCCTGTTGCATGACTTATGAGCAGCAAGCATGGATACACACTTCAGGGGATGTGAATGTAGGTCACTTTCTTATCAATATGCAGGACTAACGAAGCACATTCACGATGATGGCACGAAATGTGGTTTGATGTTATTTATACAGCAATTATATATAAGCATTTCCTGAGTTACAATTACTAGTCTACTAACGGCTCTACTTCTTTTTTCTTTTCAGAATGGCTGGCTGTCATTAACGGTAAACGAAAAAAGAAAGAAAGAAATAATTTCGTATAGAACGATAATATAGAAGGATATAATCCATAAATACCTTAACTATTTGAACAAGTTTTAATCCTTTGTAGGCTGTACTCTATGTTTTACGGTAGAAGATTCCTATTAGAATTTAATATTTGTTCTTCTGTCATTACTACGTTGTTATACACGATAACAAAATGTTACCAGTACGGAAAGAAATTTTCAGCGGTCAAAGGTATGATAGAACGGGTGTTATAACATCTACTTTCGAAGAAAAGAAGTTTAGCTACGCAGAATTACAGCTTAATGCATACTATAATTACGTTATTAAAGTTATTGAAATTATTTTTGATGAAGATCGGTAAAAAAATCCGCTGGATTGCCAAAATATATTATTTTATTCCGAAGGGACAGTTCTGCCATAAATCGGAAAGAATTCATCCTGATCGTCGGCAGAATGTATGCACAATACTTTAATGGCCTTGAAAGGGGAGAAAGGAAGGGCTGAAAATTTGTACAATCCACTAACAGTATAGTGCGTAATTCATAGTCCATTTTTTTCCATGGCGCAACAGCCCCTAGCGGGCCAGGGCCTCCTCATTGTCGAGGCTTCACGATCAGACTCATTTTTGACACACGACACTTGGTAGGACTCCTCTGGGCGAGTGATCAGCCCGACACAGAAACCTCTAGATGACAACACACAACACAGACAGACAGATATCCAGGCCCCTGGTGGGATTCAAACCCACAATCCCAGCAAGCGAGCGGCTGCAGATAATGAAACTGAATATTCTCTTATGTTTCACATGGTTTCTTTAGTTGTATATTTGGTTGCGGAAGTGGCGTATTTTAAAATACTGCCCTAGTATTTGCTTCAAGGGACTATAAAAACAAACCTCATAAAGCCTCATTCTGAAGACGTGTTTCCGGGGCCAGGATTCGAAGTCGAGGCCTCCCGCATAAGGAAAAGAAATGTTAACCACTTTTCTTGTAATAATTTCTAAATAAATGTGTATCAGACTATACGCCCTCAAATCCCAGAAGACGGCGATCTTCACAATCATCACCGTTAATAACGCCAAATGCTGCATTTCATAAACCAGTTTTAATCATCCTTAAGCTTACATAAAAACGACTCAAATCGGCTTCGTTCTATGTATAAGGAATTGAATATGCACAGCGATGTATTTTACCAAACCTGTGCAAATATGTAATAACCCTTCCAGTGAACTCATTTTTATGGACTATTGACTTTCAACATCCGACAGAAATGGGTTTTGTTTTCTCTTGCGTGACCGTACACAAAATTTTATTTCAAGCCTCATTAAGTACGAACATCTTGCGATAGAAGACGTAGCTACTAGAATTTCAGAAATATACATAAGTAACATGAAAAATATCCAGAAGTTAAGATACAATTTTGAACATTACTAGAACCAGTTACTCGTCAGAATAAGGAGGATTCCCACATTATTCATAGCGTTATCTATGAATTCACACTGAAGTAAAAGTTTCACAAAAGGCCAGTAAGTAGTGATTATTTATTTAACTATTAATCTAAAACAAAAGAACTTACAATTAAATTTTCCAGAGGTATAACTGTCTAAACGTGTGTCAGTTTTTACCAATTTTTTATTAAAAGGCTTAACTTAAGTTCACAAATTCTGAAAGCATCTTAATAACCTTTTGAGAAATGGCAACATACGGGTAGCTTTGATATCAGACGCCTACAAACAATATTTCTATTAATTGCGAGCTCTTTAATTCCTTCTATCCGAAAGTCACGGTCACTACCTGGACTAAACTTGTGGTCAGACGCGCTATGAAAACGCCTGTGCCGCTTCCTTCCAAGGTAATTGCATAAAAACCGTCACTTAATCCCCGTTTTGCGTCATAACTTCACTCCCGTGATTAGTTTCATGTTGCGTAATACGCGACTACCGGCTACTCGTAGGTTTTTCGTTCTGCCACATATTGCTAATGTCGCTAATGTCGCCCTAACACTGCCGACTAGTTTGCGTGACAAGAATGACCTATTTCCCAGTGGGACAACTGACCACGAATTAAAAACTGCAAGAAGAACAAGGCTATCTGAAAAATGAGGTAATTGGGAGAGTACTTCCCTGGCCCCCAGAAGGTAAAGGAGCCATATTACTTGGGGCTTTCGTGCAGCAAATATATTTAACCCTCGCCAAAGTAGGACGACTTCAAATGAAATATCTGTCCCAGGTCTAATGAATCAGTTGGAGTGTCTTGTAAAACTTGTACGAGTATCAATTTGTGCTTTTCTGGCGAATTTCGGTTCCAGCGACACACGTTGAGCAGTAGGCCCTATATGTGGCTAATATCTTTCACATGCTAAGAGATGATTGAAAAAAATTCATATGCAAAATCATGTGAACAAGAAAATTTCATGAATTACCGACAACATAATACCTGTCAAAAGCAAACACTCTTGCATTCCACCGACATCAGTTTGTGCTTTAGGTAACACAGTTTTTTCGTCATAGCTTACTAAAAAATAACAGTGCTGCTGATATACGAATTCCGCAGTAGTGTAAGTGGCAGTAAAGCCGAGATGTTGATCACTTTCAATTTCAGTAGTTCACCGACTATTTAAAACTCTTCTTGGGTTTTGTTGTAAGTATTCTTATAAAAACACACATAAAGCTGCCTGACACAACCATGATATTTTTATATTATTAGTACTAAATCTTTCGATCTCTTATTCATGTCAGGAGAGCCATGTTTGTTTAAAAATTACAGAACAATGAATTTCATTCCACAGACCTACAACATATTTTATCTCATCACATATCTTACCATATATTGATAACTTTTAATGAAATTTCGGTGCTGAGAAAATACAAAATGGGACACGAAAATGAAGGTTTCAATAGCCCCACACTTCTAGCTGGTGTCGCCCCCGGGTTTAACCCCCGACCACGTTGCAGCCCTCCTTCGGGATCGATAAGCCTCAAGGAATATTCAGGGATAACTAGTTGATAGGACGTAGCTGGCTGTGGTAGCAGTGCCTTAGCTTTTGATGCACTGTTACCCGCTTGCACTCATATAACAGTTCAAATAAATTCATCGCCGAAATTAAATTTATTTTTCACTGTGTCATTATTCTTATTATTACGGCAGGTTAAATTACACACCGGACTGGAAATAAACTTCAGCGATCTTTAGTCACTGTATGCCTTTTCTAAGCTGGCTCGAACAAAGAACAAATCCAACTGTTGCTCTGCGCCATGAACACCTGCTTATACTGGACTTGCACTACCCCCACTTAGCCCGCTTCCTGTTTTGTCTTCCTGCGTCTAAGACTGAGGGCGTTCAAGTCTGCTGACGGCCGCAGGGTCTCCCACAGTCGGCTAGCTCTGGGGATTCTCTATGCAGGCTACTTCCATAGGGAAGGCATTTGTTAATTTCAAAAGGCCTAAATTACGCCTTTCCTTTGCACAACGAGACCACAAGTTAAACAGCCTATTATTCCCACCACGTAAACTTCAGATTTACACAACACATAACCGTATTTCATTCCACCAATTTAAACTAAAACACTGTTATAGTGAGAACGCAGATTATAGCGTACAGTGCTCACTTTCCGCACCAGACAGACAGTAAAACAGCATCCTCACACTATGCTCACACGTGCCCTCATATTAGCATTATAATTGTAAAAGTGACTAAAAAGGCTGTCTGTGTACACGCCTGGTCAGGCTGTGAGACCTCAAGGAGGTTGAGGCTCCCAGGATTTCTAGACAATCCGCACATAAAGGTGGCAAGGTTGTCAGCCCTACACACCAGCACCTTAACCGCCCCAGGGGATATCCCTGGTACTCAATTCTGTTAGTGGCTGAGCCGACCCCAGGGCCGTAGTGCGGCCGGATCAGTGAATAAAACCACTTCCAGTCAACAATTAAAGTCTCAGTGATCGTTACCGAAACACCACAGTCAAACCTGCGATTACAAAAGAGCACTCTACCTCTTCACTAATACCTACTGCCACAACAGCCTGGCAGGAAACGTTAAAAGTCTTATTGGTAACAATTCACAGTGAAACGTGTGTACGGATTTTATTGGCTCTAATTTTCAAGTAAGCGTGTCTGATTCCTACTCGTCGAAACACTGTATCACGTTTGACAAAGGTCCACTAGAACTTCTTGACAACAAATTCCGCGATCGAATATAATTGTTACAAGATTATATGTGCCAGTCATTTTATAATGACTCCTCTGTATTACGATGTGGCCATACCATCAACAGACGAGCAAGTACAGTCTCTACTTTCTCAATATGGAGTTATATATTGATAAAAATGCATACAGAAGGAAACATATAGTGAAATTTAATTATAGAAATACAACGTGACGCATAAATTTTCGTTTCCGAGCTCCACATTCACTCCTGCTCACAGAATTCCTACACACAGAAGTCCCCAAGCTCATGTTATGAATCAAAAGCATCAAAGACAATGCTTCGAATTGGGTTTATCACAGCACAATGTTTTAAAATATTTTGTGTCATATAAATCTTGAAATTTTCAAGATGTTATTACCGGTTGGATTGTTGCTGCAGTGTAGTTGTGTTTCAGGAATGCTGCCACTGCATAAAATATTACAAGGACGCACTACAACAAGAAGGTTTGTCAGACATACTAAGAATAAGCAACCGTCACGAAGAAATCGGCTGACAGATGCCATGCGATTGGTATTTTATGTGTTACTTTTGACACGTAGAGGATCCTCTTGCTTTTCTGTGGACTCAATCACCAGTGTTACTCTGGGCGTTGTGAACAAATACCATTCAACATGTGTCTGCTTTCTGCAGTCATCGAAAGGTGAAGGCTAGTTTTGTCTGATAGGCTTATCCATTTTTTATTACAAGAATTTCCACTTTTAGTTAAGTTAGTGTATTTGCAGATAATTTAGCTTTACAGTAATAAAAGAACGGCAAGTACAAAATGAAAACATCTTATTACAATACACCAATGTTCATATATATACATACATATGTGACATTAAAATAAAATTATACTTAGGAGAATAAGGCAAGCAACATAATAAGCCTGAAAATGGTGTGTGAGTGTTCCCTCATGCACTTATTTAATTATGATTACGTACGAGTATATACTCTGTCAGCCCATCAGACTGGATTGCAAGACAAACTCACAACACAAATACAGGGAATACATCCTTTGAAATTCACGGGAATTTTAAATATTTGGGAACGACACTAACAAATCAAAATTGCATACACGAAGAAACTAACAAAAGAGCAGATATGTTCGAGAAATGCCTGTTACTGTTCGGTTCAGAATATTTTTCTTCTGGTTTTCTATCTAAGAACACAAAGACAAAAACAGATGAAACTGTAACTTGGCTCGTTGCTTTATATGGGGGTAAGACTTGGTCCCTCATATTAAAGGAAGAAACAGGCTAGGGGTATTCGACAATAGGATGCTGAGGAAGAAATGCGAGCCCAAATTAGAAAAGGTAACAGGAGGTTGGAGAACAGCGCATAATAAAATGCTTCATTATTTGTACTTCTCCCCATTTATTGGAGTCATAAACTAATTACATGTGTGGGCATGCAGCACACACAGGAAAGAAAAAAATACACACAGGAATGGGGTGAGAAAACCCGAAGGAAGAAAACCGCTTGAAGGCTTAAGCTTAGATGGGAGGATAATAGTAAGACGGATATAAAAGAAACATAAAATGCGGGGAATTTCTTGAGCAGCAGAAAAACTATTAGATTCAAAAGAAGGACTCTGTTCCGTGGAGTTATGTAGTTAATTAACTTAGTTAGTTAGTCAGTTACTACTTCGAACAACTTGTTCTGTTCCTCAATGTAGTACACAAAGTTTTGAATGATTTTCTTTGCAGTTTATTAAGGTCACTTACAGCCTCTTTAGCCAATTACGAGAAACACCTGAAACTCAAGGTACGAAGAGGAAGAGGGTTAGTGAACAGCCCTGAAAATGTAGAACTACTTGTCTTTGGTTCATTTATATACAAAATGCCTTACATACATAGCAAAAAGCATAAGCCTATTAAATGCTCAAATATTTAAACGCAGAAGGTACATGAAAGCTCATAAACAATCAGAACATTATTTCTGTGTATTTCTTAGCAATTATTTCTGTGTTATTCTCTGTAAGGTATACTCGTGCTGATGTTTTAGTTTAGTTGCACACTTCTTAAGAATCGCTTCCTGCACATCCACAACACTTCGTGGGCACAGCTAATTTCCAAGCACAGTTTTGTTGTTCGCTGTCTAATTCAGGGAGATACGCAGTCAAACAATCGCCACAACGTACTGCAGTTATGTTCATACACGACTTATGTTACGCAGGTATTTTAATTAGCATTTAAAGACATAAGATTTGTACTGTACGAAATTCACTGCACATGTTTAGACCTACTTGGAACACAGATCGAATGGCACTGTACGTTGTTATTGTACAAGAGGCATTACATTCAACTTAATTTTTTCAGATCATATGAAAGAAAGCGCAAATTTCGTAAAAATAATGTCTCAGCTGACGGAACACGTTTCTGTAGCCACCGTACGGATAGACAGATTAGAAGACGCAAGAGAAACGCATCGCTGCCTGCATGTTGTGAGTGTCAGTGTCAGAAATTTGCGGCCACTTTTTACACAGGCAAGTCCGTATAATACTCTACTTTGATCAGTAGACTGCTTTAAGTTATTTCATTTTAGTTGTAATCACTTTTTAAGATATTTTGCAATAAAATTATTCATTATCTGACGTTTTTGTTGGGATAAAGATAGCTCTAAATTAGCCAATACACCATACTTAAGTCGTAGGTAAGAAATATATATCGTGATCACGCAAATACTAAGCGGAGAGGCCCTGGAATAATTTACAAGGTCACAGACATGGTAAATCTTTTATTAGTGAACCATGTAAGAAAAGAGCTGAAGGCCTTCTTAAACTGAGCAGGCATCAACTAAGATTGGTAGTTGCATTCCTCACAGGCCATGCTCCTGTGAGGAAGCATCTGAATATTATAATGGGCCTCTTTGATGGTGATCCGACCTGCAGATTTTGCAGGTCGGAGACTGAAACTGTGTACCATATTATTTGTTGTTGCGAGGCGTTGGCTCGTAAAAGCTATAAGTACTTCGGGAAGCTATTTGCTGAAACAAAAGATATAAACATGGCTTCATTTAAAGACCTGTGTCTCTTCGTTAGAGGCACAGGGCTAATGAACCAGTGCTGAATTGAATACTTAGGGCTGCACAATAAGCCTAAGGCCGGAGCTTCTGCCGAGGGCCCTTTGGAGAAGAAGAAGAAGCGGAGAGGCAATCGACGTTACGTGAAATATGTTAGAATAATATTACAATGGATGTTCGATACAAAGGGTGCGAAGTTGTGGACTAGAGTGAACAGGCTCAGAATAGAGTGCTGAGGGGGAATTTTGTGAACACGGGAATGGACCTTCGGATTCCATAAAGGTATGGAATTAATTTCTTGTTCTGCGTTAATAATTTATTTAGCGAATAGAAAAGGATGTAAACGGAGATTAAATTCGATATCGGAGAATTTCATGACAATGTTCCAACAGAACTTGTAGAGAAAAATAATACAAATAGCGGCCAGGCTATCACTTAACCTCATTTAGATTTCTGTGGGTTTTCGTAGCCCTCCATGCGAAGGCTAAATTTCATCTTTAAATTGGGCATGGCAGCTTACAAGTTTTTAACAATTCATCATCACGAAAAACTTCATAATTAATCGATATTATATCGCCTCAGTAGTTGGAAAAACTTCGGTAAATAATATAAAATATTACTTAATCCTTTAAGGTAAATGGCCTATCCTCGGATACAAAGTGGCTGACTTTCATAGAAGCCGAAACGTCTCTCGAGGAACTATTCGCCGACATTCACATTCCATTTGACTGTGACTTCTTAGCAGCACAGCGAGAGATTGCAACGGGAAAAGTGTCGGTAACTGGGATGTACAGAATTCATACGACACGACCGCTGCAGACGTACAGTGTTGCTACTTGGTATCCACATGGGACATTCAGCTGGTCAACTTTCCCACTTCGGCATAAGACAGAAGACCTTCAGGGTACAATGATAAAAGGAGCTTACATTATAGACGTAAGTAACCAACCAGCTGATCAGTATGGCTGTTCATGTATTGAAATCGCGTGTTTAAATGTCTGTAGGAGGACGAGTGAATGTGTGCTTTCTTCTAGGAGAATGACAACGATTTGTACTATTCTTCGGCAGATATTATTACAATAATCCAATAAAGAGGACAAAGTAAGCAGAACATATGACACGCATGGGAGACACTTAGCAGATCTAGGCACGTTCTTCCTAATTGGCTGAAAAGGTTTATATTTTAACAAATAAACACACTCGGCCATATGAATTATAAGCTATTAAAATATTAAAGAAGAAAATTCCATGCGTCGAATTAATTCTCTAATCTGATTCTAAGTCGTCACAATTATCTTTCTAGCCTCCCTTCCTGAATTGTCCATTAGACGACAGACAGCCGGGATACATGTACGATCTTTGGAGCGAAATACAGCGTCAAATGAACTTCACGTGAGTTTGCAACTATATGCACTTTACAAATTATATTCACACCAACAACAGTACTACTGTACAATGGAAACACGCTTTACCCTTTTCAATAAAAGTAGCACCGGTATGCACCATCTGATTCACTGATTAAGACATCTGCATGTTGCCCACTCAGTATGTGTGTGTGTGTGTTTCATATGATTCTCAGAAAAGAAACACCAATTGTTTCCATCTACAGCATTAACAGATTAGTCTAAATAACGGATACGCAATGTATTTTCGTGTGCTGTAGGAAATGAAATATTAACACACACACACACACACACATATATATATATATATATATATATATATATAGATGAATGTCATATTTCAAAAATGCTCATATAGGTCCCAAATTCCTACTGCATGTTTCTCATGCAGCTCTCCTGATTTAAATTGGTTAACATTAATCCCCTTCTTATAAAGAAAACAAAATTATTTTTACAATTTATGCATACTAGCATTAAACAGTTAATCACAATGCTGAGGCCCTTCTTTAAAGCCACCATTTCACATGATTCTAAAGCCCTATTTTTCCACATACTCTTGTCAGACATTCCAAGAAAGCGATGCTCTTCTTCCTCACATAAGCGAAGTGTCTCACACTTTACCCCTGATTTTTCTTTTCGCCTACTTTTCTACTACTTCTGACGCCTCTCTTTCTCCCTTTAATATTCAAAGTGTTAATCTTGTAAAATATTGCAAATATTTGCCAGAAATAATTAAATGAATATCAGTGGATAACCACATTCTAAATTTTAAAATTTCTGGAATATCTCAGTACGTGACTATCTCCATGGTGAGGATTGTGTCAGAAGCTAATAATACTTCATCATATCAATAAATTTCCTTCATGTTTGAAAGGGTTAAAGAAGCAATGAAATCTTTTTAACAGCAATACGTATTATCGGGATAAAGACGGAATACTCGGCTACAAAGATGAAAACGGAACCTGGCATGGCTTGGTGGGTGTGATTATCAAGAAAGAAGCTGACGTTGGGATTAACCTGCTTGGAATGAACAATGAACGGAGGGATGTAGTAGACTTCTTACCACCAATTTTAAGTGACAAGTAAGAAGAATAAGAATGCTTATATGTTATAGTGTCATTGTCAACAGTAACTGCCAAACTCATATTTTCAAGCCTTCTGTGCACAACATGCATTAAATAAGCCATATGATTAAGAAAAATGTGTTCCGCGCAGTGGAAATAAGATTACCTGTAGGAAGCCTGAACTTCGTTGAAGATCCCCGGACCAAACGTAAATTTAGATGCATAAAGTTAATGCCTTATGAATAGAAAATCAACTGTACTTCGCTGTACGCTCCAAATTAATATATGAGTTACAGTGAATGTAGTTAAATACAATATGAAATGTAAAGTTATCATGGCGATGAATATCCATGCTGCCAGCTGTGCTGCCTGGTAGATGGTTACCACCATTTCGAATGGACCTGCTGCCTTCATATTCAGAGTACAAGATGCCACTTTATAACTTTGCTAAACTTCTACCAGACTGCACGAAGCCACGTCCCATAAATCGTAGCATCTTGTTCCATAATGTTTTCTGCGCTATTTGCGCATAATATATCATATTTGAACAAAATTACGCTTAAATTCCACCAAATTTCGTTCTTCTTGCCGGCCATGTTTTCAGCCTCTTATACATATCTGTACTTCGCTACGTCATGTTTCTAGTTTTACGAAACAGCAATTTGGACCCAAGTATTTATGTAGAACACACCCGATGAGGTATTTCTATTCGACAACGTATAAAACTTCAGTCACCACTTCTAATGAAGTGAGTACCTACCTTACTGTAGAATTACGATTATGGTAAGAACGACGACGATCATATGATAGCGATGAAAATAAACTAATGCCATTTGTGACAAAGATAATCATTAATATTAGGGAGAGTTTTGAGTTTCCTACAGCGGTGTTGATAAAGATTAAAGTCTTCTAGGTTACGACGCCGTGTCTATTGGTAAACAATTTTAACGTTTAGGAATAGCTTGATTCTTCAATCTTCAAAGCCAAAAAAGTGAATAGCGGCAACAAACTCCCTCGAAACCTCGATAAATATTTACCAATCAACACGGCCTGATATTTCGTAAAACTTCAATCTTTATAATAACAGTGCTTGGGGTGCTCCTGTTGCTGATGAAATAAAATTTGCATTAATTTGCCTTTTTTTTTACAGAATGATGGTACACATAAAAAGAAATGAAATGGAAATGAGTACCATTCGTCATATATTGTCACCTTTCGCATTTGAACTCTGGCTGACCATAATTGTGGCTATAATTGTGATCACTGTGCTTCTCATGGTGACTTCTTTCATAAATCTGAAATACAATTACAAAAAGAGTCATGTCGTGAGCCATTTCAGCCTCCAGAACTCTTGGCATTATGTGCTTGGAATCTTCTGTCAGCAAGGTAGGCATTATTTACATTGCATTCCTACATCCTTTACTGTAGACCAAGTTCATAAATTATTAATAGGGTGCCAACTGATTGAAACTTGTCATCGATCATCATGAATAAAAATCGGCAAATTCGTCTGTGGATTAGTTATCAATAACAATTACTTAATTAAATTAAGCCCACACATCAATATAATTACATCGACTAATGCTTGGAAAACAAAAAAAGTTTTGTTTCAGTTGTTTGGATAGATCGACGAAAACTTTCAGTGCTGTTTAGCTTTAATGTCATGATACTTACTGTGCTCGTGAATTTCCCATCGAATGTACCCATTTTTAGTACGTAATCATGTCCTACTCCCCACACATAATACAACAATATTTTAGAGAAAAATTTGTGCAAAATACTGAGGAAAGTTACAACGAATTAGTACATTTCACAGAAAAAATATAAAATAATGTAAGTTGAAAATGAGTCATTATTAATATCCTAATTTTAATGCGTTGTCTCTTCCATCTAAATCAATACAAAATTTAATTCATAAGGCGCTTCAGCACGTACGCGCCATCCTCCGTAAGGTTTACAAACGTGAAAAGGTTTACTACAGCAATATATATTAACACCATTGTGTACTAACAAAGTTAAATTCCTGAAAAGGTTTATTACTGTAGAACATAAATCTATGTTCAGAAACTGAAAAGCGAGTGCACCGATAGGTTAAAGTGATTGCGCCTGCATTACATTTTAATGAAGCTATATTGTTCATTTATACTTTTATGACAGAACAACATTATATCCTTGAGCCTAATATTTTTCTCCAAAAGTCATGTTTATTTTGTTGATTTGTATTTGTTTGTATTCTTACTCTATGTTAGCCGTGTGCTGATATTTCTGACGTGTAAATGTTTATACTTTTATCCCCATCAGTTCTAAACATCACCGCTTCACAGCATTAATCTAAGCATAACATATCTACAATAAATTTATTAAACGTAAGAAATAATAACATTTATAACAAAAAACTGCAGCAGTAAAGAGGGGATTAAAGAACGGTTCACGTTAAAATTGACACATATACAAACACTTTATTCAAGCAAAGAAAGAATGTAACAAACTTAATTCGATTTTGTCACAAAATTCTAAGTGTCCAGTGCCGTAATTGTCCAGTAATATAAAATAAGTATTTTGAACTATCCATGTAGTCCTTTCATAATATCAGAAGATTCTCTTGTGTTTTCTGAGTAAATATTTTGACGTTTGCTTTATCACCACTGGTCCGATGATGGTATAAACGTCAAGAAATATACGAGTACAGGACCCATTAAATAAATATGACCTATATTTTGTGTTTATTTAGATGGAAAAGGCTACATATCTAACATTAAAAATACCTCAACGGTAGGATGTAACAGAAACCGTATCTTAATGCTATAATTTGTAAATTGTTTTAGACAACTGAGAAAACAAAAAGTTTAGTAATTGTTACTTTCATTCTGAGCCAGATTATTTATTAAAATTTTAGAAAGTGTACTGAATACGTCAGATCTTCATGTATTCCTATGATTAGTTAACATATGTATGTGCCGGACTGTTATGACAGCCCTAATACAGACTCACCCAACAGGTCACATCACACCGACTTCCTGGTCTTGTCGGCTAGTTTACGTCACGTCCTACCTAACAGCTTTAGTCCTGTTTGCAGCATACTCGGCCACCTTCGTCTCATTTCTCACAGCGAGGCGCTATCGGTTACCATTTACCGACTTTCAAGGCCTTTTAAGCAATGGGAAGTATCAACTTGGAATGCAATTCGGATCTACCAACAATAATTATTTCCAGGTAACAATATTCATCATCCTTCAAATTTTGACAATTATTTGATGCTATTTACACTTTCTCATTCTTTGTGTTTCTGTCACAAGGCACCAGCAGTCGCAGTCTGTAACTGTCAGTTATTCTTTTGTCTGTTTTCAAATTCCATCTTGGATTGCATTCATAAAAGATTGAGGTATCCTAATGTGTTGTTATGCGCGCACGTTAGCAGTCTTCTTCTTATTCTTCTTCTTCTTCTGTGGCGCAACGGCCCGATATCGAGCCATGGTCTCCTGTTCTTCGGGTTTCGAGACGTGACTTTTACGGAGAGAAGTTGTCAGCCCCTCGCCCAACCCCCAACCTGGAGGACCACGTCTCCGTATTTTTGACCCCCCGCAGAGAGGGTGGCCCAACTATACCCCTATACACTGGGTAGCTCCAGACCTCAAGAGAGCCACTTCCCGTACCCACAACACTTGTGAGTCCCTGAGGCCCAAGTTAGCAGTCACAGTTGATAATATTTATGAGTAAGACCAGAAGACGGAAGAAACCCGCAGGCTGACTATTCACTCATTATGTATGTTACCTATAAGTTGATAGTAGAGGTTAGCAGATTTGATAGTAGTTACAATTTCGAACAGAAGATGACGACAATGAGCGGTATGGAGTATTTGCTTCAGTCATTATTTAAATATCAGTACGTATATTGGTCCATTATGTTCACAACTTTGTATGTTTAGTGTAAGAGTAGTTTATAAACTGCTATATCGAGGATAGTTATTTTTGAGGACATTTGATTTTGTAGCAATAAATGCAGTATAAAATTTCTTGTAACTTTCTGCACTAATTCCCCTATCTTTACGTTTTCCTTTTGACGTTCTGTGGTTGTTCAGGTCAGCTGCGCCTTCGTTCCCAACGTTCTCAGTGTATCCGAATCACCCAACATTAAATACCGTTTTCTTTACGTATCTTATTTCTCTGTTTTACATTACACAGGATTCTACATACTAGTCATAAGTATCCCCTAAACCATATTTCTGTTCATTTCAACGGTCTTCACTCTCATTTACACCTCAGCACTCCACCCCACAAATTGTGCACAATTTGCAGAACATGCAATAAGCCTATGGCTTTCCTCCCTCTACCTTTCCACTGAATATCATTCCCCAAACTCAGTCGCCATTATACTGTTTTATTAATTTTATTAATATTTACCATTGTACAATTTCATATATAGTGACACTGATTAACATTGTAACATTATTATACATAACTATGGCTGTTACGATGTATTTTATAAATATTGGTCTATGTTAAAAAAACTTCAACGACCCCCTGAAGATGGCGATATAAACACGCCGAAATATGTATTGGGGATAACTATTAATAAAAGAAACTATTGACATTGTAAGTGTCTGTGTGCATTTGTTGGTATAAATTGTTTAATTAAACAAAAATGCACGGTGAATGCAACGTAAAATTCAGTCGCCAAGTTTCAGCCGTTTTATTGTAAATAAATTAAATGTAAAAAATATTTGTTCTACAGGCGGCGACAGATCCCGTGCTGGCTGAAGTGTACAAGAGGTTGATGAAACCACACAAGGAGACGATGGTAACGGATGATATTGAAGGCTTAAGAAACATGTGTCTTCTGTACAATTACGCATACATCATATCAACATACAGTTCCCTGCCTGCACTGTCACATAACAGACAGTGCAAAATCATTGCAGTTCCTCAGGCTTACTATAGATACACAGCATCAATCATAGTCAGGAAGGACTGTCCGTACAAAAGGCTCTTTCATTACCAGTAAGTAGTTACCTGTGTCGTACACGCATACAGTTTACCCATAATGTCCACCTAATTTGTTTTTTTAAGATGTTCAGTATTTTGGACATTGCATAAGTGCACAACGAGGAGCTTCACGCAGCCTGCTGCTCACTAAGTACTCTTCGGGTGATCAAATCAAGGCGGATGAGCCTGACGGGCAAGTGGAACGTATGGGGCAGACGAGAAGTTCATGTTTGGTCTTCGTGGGAAAACCTAAAGAAAGAGCCAATTTGGAAAATCTAGGCGTAGACGGAGGATGATATTAATATGGATCTGAAAAATACATGGATATTCGTCCAACTCAGGTCAAGGAAAATTGGCAGGTTCTTAACGCGGCAATTAACTTCAAAGTTCTATAAAATGCGGGGATTTCTTTGAATGTCTGAGGACTTCTCAAAAACGATATTTACTCTTTGGAGTTGGAATTTTCATAGGCAACATACACATAAACTGATTAAACTCGAAGGAATCATCACAAAGCCAAAGAAACAATACGTTGTTCGCCATGTTTTGTAAATTAACCACACTGACGTAATGAAGCGGAAGTTTATTATGTCGACTTTATGACCATACAAAACCAGCCGTAACTTCAATCTGTAATGGTTTATAAAATCCAAATTCGTCAAAACGAAACATCTGCAGACATTATCAAAAACCGGTTAGGATCGCCGAGCAACAAGATCATAGATGAAGGTTACTATCGTCTGGAATATGATGCCACTTAGGTAACAACGTTTCGGAAGAACTAGTCTCCATTTTCAGGGTATCAAAATCAAACAAGCGGGAGAAACAGTCAACAGTGGAACGCTCTACAGAAGAAAACATTTAATATGTCACATTATTAGATTAGCAAGAGCAATGTTCCGTCTAAGCTGCGCAGGCGCACGGAAGTGCAGTAACTGAAGTGCTCCCGCGCACACTGAATAGTTGCCGCGCAGCTGGAATTTTTCAGTTTAATTGTAAATATTCTTATTATGCATATTTAAAAAAAACTTTTAAAGTGCGCGCAATCGTCAGATCGTGTAAATATTTTCTGCTCAGAAAAGTAGCAGGTCTGCGCAGCTGTAAAAAGAAATTAGAGGGAATGTTGTGTGTGAGCTGCCTATTCTTTCATCCGTGTTATTCCTGCTAAAATGTTTTAAGAATACTGGACGAGACATGTAACACAAGCTGTCAGAATTAAGGTGTCCAGAAATACACACAATACACGCAAGTCCGCATGAGGTTCCACCCATTGCCATATGCTGATATAGCCAATACTCTTCGGTAAATCTGTGATTCGGTCTTCTTTTGAGGTCGTCCTAATTTCCCTCGTACACAGAGCAGTGCACCTGGTAATCATTCTGCTATTCTGACTTCTGAAGTCATGTAATTTTATTACATGACTTCTGAAGTCATGTAATTTTATTACATAAATTGACATTTTATACTTTCATTGTTGCATGTAACAGAGAGTTACACCACCTGCGTGCTATTTACATAATTAAAATATTATTGAAATGAATTCAGTTCACGTCCAGGATTTCTTCACTTCAACCAAGTTACCGAAGTTCACATCACACACCTCTAGGCAGTTAAATAAATTTCACACTATACAAAACAAAACATACAGCATTAATACACCCCTATATAGGCTATACATAACCTTTATGGAGCGCCCCTCTGTTTGCTGAATGCCTATTAAATTCATCCAGTCCCGTCGTCCGTCTCTACGCATATAACAACTCTAGAAACTATTGGGCAATTTATAGTTCGTTTAAAATTGGAGATAAATCCGGCCACTTCACGTGAAGATACATATGCATTTCTGCGGGAATCTTCAGCATACGCCATCTTGGTCTACCCATCATCCCTCGCGATGAAGAGAAGAACGTCTTAAGTGCATTCAGATTGCTCTGAAAAGATGTCCTATTCTTTTAAGGCAGTGTTCTATTAAAACATTGCTTTGAAGAATGCATAAATAGGCTACATAAGGGCAATTTTTTGGTAGTGTATTTATAATAGAGAAGTGTGAAGTTTGAATGCTGATTTTCATTCATTCAGTAAAGGATGTGGTTTTGATATCTTGCCTTCAGTATCAACTAAGAGTCAAAGATTGTTTAGTACAAACGAACAGTTCACAGATGCCGTATATGTTTATGAAAATGCATTTTAAAAAGTCAAACTTGTCAGGGGGTTTGTTTTAAATCATGTTTTATGCTATTTATAAGAAATCATACAAAAATAAGCATTTACAAATTGAAATCTACTGATTAATAAAAAAGTAGACCATATTTGTCAGTCACGCCACGCGAACGTTTTCCACTTTGTTTACCCTGAAAACCATGTTACGTTACATGATTTGTCTTTGCAGATACTTGGGTCGTTTCTTCAGCGGCACACAAGATAAAAACATGAATAGTCACGTGCCAAATGAAAACAATGTAACAATATTACAGAAAGAGTATATAAAACAAACACAGTTAACACACAAAAAAGTAACAAGTGAATCACGGATATTATATTATAGTTCTTTAAAATTCTATCCTGCAATCAATGTGTTGCATTTATGTAACTATCTTATTTCGGTTTTCAAGTTCGCCACTTGGTATCCACGAATTTCTTGTTTGGCCATCTGTGCTGACATCATAGTTATATATATATATATATATATAAATTAAAGTATTTCCATTCTTTCTAAACACGTACGACAGTAAAATTATATTCTATCTTTTACGCCACTTCTGTTGTGTCCATTGTCAACATCTTGCAATTTGCGACAGTATCCATTCGGTCACTGGTTATACGTCGTATGATGGAAGATAGTATCAATAAAATGACTAGGTGTATGATGGACGATAGTATGCGTAAAATGATTGGCTATATGATGGACGGTATTATCAAACGTCTGGCTGTATATTGGACAGTAGCATTAATAAAATGACTGGCTGTATGATGGAGGGTAGTACCATAAAAATAACTGACTGCATGATCGAAGATAATTTCAATACACTGACTGGCCATATGATGGAAGGCAGTTTCAGTAAAATAACTAGCTCTATGATGGACAGTAAAATCAATAAAATTCCTGGCCGTATGACGGACGGTAGCATCCCGTTGTGTTTTAGGATTTTAAATAAGTATTTTATTACCGTCTTAACACTTAGTTCGTCGGAATATGCATAGCTACATGTTTCGACCGCAACGATCATCTTGAAGCCATTTGGCATTACAAAAATGTCAACAAATTGCAGTTACATTAAAACCGTGCTACTGGGTTGAGATCTCAATCATACATTCAGTAGAGCATAATGCTTTCCATGTTAAAAAATTGATGTTCAAAAAATAAAATTATGTGAAGAGTTAAAATCTTCCCAATATTATCGTTAGTCTGGTGACGGGCAGTATATAAATGGAACTTTGTATTCGCGTAACAAAATCTGAAATAAATAATTGTAAATAATGTAATATATTTATGGGATAATATAATTGAGATACTATGAAATTTTGGCCGATCCCAGTGGCCGTGCGATTTAAGGCGTGGGCCTGCGGCAGCTCGCTTGCTGGGATTGTGGGTTCGAATCCCGCCGGGGGCATGTATGTCTGTCTCTTGTGAGTGTTGTGTGTTGTCAGGTAGAGGTCTCTGCGACGGGCTGGTCACTCGTCCAGAGGAGTCCTACCGAGTGTGGTGTGTCTAAAAGTGTGATCGTGAAGCCTCGAAAAAAAATGAGGCGGCATAGGCTACCAAGGGGCTGTCGAGCCATTGGAAAAAAAAAACTATGAAATTTTACTATTGTATCATTACGTTACTACTCTGGCATCAGCCTAAAATATTGAGAAACCGAGATATCTAACTCACGATACACGATTGCATGGAAAGGATTGGAACCACCTGCTTCTCCAGGTAAGAATATTAACACTAAATCGGCCTCCAGGATTTAAACCCGTTTTACGAATACAGGCGGAAAGAATGACTGGATTAAGACTATAATGTACCCGAAATATGCGATATGATGTTTATATAAGCAAATGGCAAGAGAAGGGCCTTCATCTCCCAGTTTAGGAGGTACAATGTTTAAACACGCAACTGAACTTGTACTGTTATGAGTTTTAAGGTTAACACGGAGGAGAGTATTGAGAGTAGGATCTTGGATGTGATGCCAGTCATCGATATGTACAAACGTTTCGGAGGAACATGTTGCATCCATGTTCACGGTACAGTTGTATGTGCGTCTCCTTCCCCCACATTACTTTTTGATCCACTTCTTTCTTACCCACTGACAAAACAGCCCTCTTAACGCCAACGGCCTTATTGGTTCGCCCATAGTTCCGCTTCAGATCTCGATTTATCACGTACCATTTTCAGCGCTCGGCCCACTCTTCTACACTGGAAATGGAGGCATCTCTGTCTTCTCCGAAATGTATCTCTCAAATTACAAGAAGACGCGTACAAAACGACAGCATACTTCTCTTGAAATGTTCGTATGTGACTTTCATATTGAAATTGATTTAAATGTGTTCATATATTTCCAGCGTTCAAGAGATGAGGCGAACCGGTATTCTGAACCGCATAAGAAAGAACGCCTGGCCTCAACATTTTGAAGACAATCTTTACGAGACATCGACTGGTACAACATTCGATATTGTTATAATATTCCATTATCTTCTGGCAGTGGGTTTGCTACTGTCCATATGTCTTCTGACGATGGAAAAAGTATGGTGGAAAGCAAGTGGTCAACGACGTTGCAGACAATACTGGAAGATAAATTATAGTCTAAAATTAAATTAAAGTAAGAAAATATTAAAATGTAAAATACAAAACACAGGAATTTCAACTATTTTACTGCCTGTAATTATATAAATATGCTTTATATCATCTCTTTTACTCAATTTTTATATTCGGCTAAATATGTAATGGTGTCGAGCACCTTTCTACGATATTGATGTTATACCTGAAAATGTCTGTTAAGCCGAAACATGTAGGATTATAAACAAACACCTCATGAAACAAGTGTACCTTGTTGGCTACAGCACTCCATTTAACTGGTGTAAAAAGTAACAATGTATTACAAAGTTAGAAATCTTAAGTAAATGCAGTATTCTCGGCATGGGCAACAGAATGTTTTCTTCTCTAAAACGCCCAGACCGAATCTGGGGCCCACCAAGCCTCCTCTTCAGTGGGTGCCGGATCTCTTTTCTCGAAGGTAAAGCGGCCGGGGCGTGAAGTTGACCATTCACCGCCATCTAGGGCCAAGGTTAAGAATAACTGGAGCTGGAAATCTATTCCGTCTATATTCCTTCATGGCACGGCCATTGACAACTTTACCATTTAAGTAATTGCATTTGTGTTCAAACGTTCTATAATGATACCCGCCCCCAACCTCCAGGTTAACAAACATTTCATTGAACCCCCACCCAAAACTTCGTGTGCGCGAGTATGTATAAGAAACGTGTTGCAAAATCTTCATTTTTTAAATTTAATTTCCATGTTTAACTTCACATAAATACTCAAACGTGTGCGTTCCAAGCCTCGTGGGGCACACAGCTTCAGAACTACTGAATTAAGGGCTTATGAGAACACAGTGCTTCAAAGAGTCCTTGAATCTGAAAGGGAGATGTAAAAGGAGTTTGGAGAAGTGTGTATAACGAAAAATTTATTAATTTGGGACCTTTGCATCATATAATTACGATAATCAAATAAAAGATTATGCGATAGACTAGGCATGTAGTGCGAAAGAAAGAGATGAAAACTGCATCTACGTCGGTCGGAAAACCTGAAAGGATGGGACGATAACACTTAAACGGACACTAAAGGTCTGGAATGTGAAAGTATAATAAGTGTCCGTTCATTCTTCTGGTTCACGGTGGGTTCCATAAAACATGTGAAACTTACTTCCTAACCGAAGAGTATTAACACTTCTATAAGGCTGTGATCTATATTTCTACAAACAAGTTGAAGATATTGGTCATCCGAAACACAACAGGGCCTAAACCTCAATGCTGAGACAGAGACAATAAGAAACAAACATGGAAAGGGTCATACCAGAAACAATAATGAAATGATGCTTTCCAATACAGATACTTCCTAAACCCACTCCTTGAAATTTTGTATGCATTACTGCCTTTGGTGTTAACTTATTTCAGATAAATATACTGTGATAAAGTAACCAACACACTGACATCGCAGTGCATAACAATAAAAACATTTATCTTGTACGTTAGTTATTCACCACATCAAAAATAAACCCAAATAGTACAGAAACACGTCATTAAAACTCGTTTTAAGTAATGAAATTAGGTTTCCTTTATCTGGATTAACTCTGATTTTCTTTGAGCGGCTTTATTTCTTTTAGAACATTATGCTTTTACTTAGAGGTAAGAATACTGTGTGATAATTCATCCTGAGAACATTCATTAAACTTTTGAATCACGAAGTCCACGTAACGCTGAATTCTCACACAACAGTTAACTATTATCAATAGCATTCTCAACCGGTTGGACGCGCCCCACTGAAGGAACTTGAGGTCGCTAATATGTACATTAACACTAAAATGCACACAACTGTAAAACTACGTTTCCTGCAACAAGATAAGTTTGTTTTTCTCTCGTGGGACGAGAATGTTTTTGACAATATTAAGGGTGGGCCACAAGAAACAAAACGTTGAGAATCCCTGAGACAGAGCTACCACTACAAAAGTCAAGCCAGTTAATTCTCTGTAGAATAATTGCTCTTTGTCCTTTGACTCACATAAATCCTATAAATACAACGCGAGATTTAAGGTCATCATATAAGTAAACTCTGTGGGTAAAACGCCGATGTTTGTGAAATTAAAGTAGGTAGTTCATACAGTAATCATTGTGCTTTAAGTTAAGTACAATTACAGCTTAATGAAGGTAAGGGCTATATGGGGCAGATGTGAAAAGAAACTAAATTATCCCCATAAATTGTACTGTAAACAACAACAAAAATTTCAAAGAAATATGTCAAGCGAACAGGCGGTCAGAAAATAAGATCACACGGCATATAGTTTCGTAACCAAAAAAGCCTCACTAATGGTGATCAGCCTAAATAAGAGGATTTTGTCGCCGAGCGATTAATATTTTTTTTCCCCAGCGCTGAAGCAAAATCTTGGTAGCCACAGATATAAAAATGAGAGCGAGGTGGAAACTGCTGTGACGCGATGGCCGATAACAGGAAACGGATTTCTACCAACAGGGAATACAAAACTCGTCCCACAATATCACAAATATCTCAGTCGTTACAGAGACTGTGTAGAAAGTTTATGGGACGAAAGTACAACTAAACTTTTCTTACTGAAGTTCAAAATTAAGATCCCAATATATCTAACTAACCAACTCTATAGAGCAGAGTCCTTCTTGATATGCTAATAGGTCCTCAGGTAGCTAAGAAATTTCTCGCATTTTATGGAACCTGAAGGTTCATTGCCGCATTTACAAGAGCCCGCCATTGTCCCTATCCTGAGCCAGAACAATCCAGTCCATTCCCCCCATTCCACTTCTTAATGATCCATTTTAATATTATTATTCCACCTATGCTTAGGTATACCAAGTGATATCTTTCCTTCAGATTTCTCTACCAAAATCCTGCATGCACCTCTCCTCTCCCCCATACGTGCTGCATGCCCCTACCATCTCATTCGTCTTGATTTAATCACCCGAATAATATTTGGTAAGGAGTACAGATCACAAAGTTCCTCGTTATGTAGTCTTCTCCACTCCCCTGCTACCTCGTTCCTCGTAGGCCCATAACCCAAAATATAGCATTGAAAACCTATTTTCTTACAGATCCACGTACATTCGGAGATGAAAGTACGAATTGAAGAACAGTTGGACGTTACACGCTCATTATGCAATGTGAAAAGAACGCATAACAGTATGCGTTATACGAGAAACGCAATATAAGCACTAATTTAGAATGAATACAACGAAGGGAGAAGAACACACCCTGCCTCAGTAAACGAGGAGCCAGTATGGCAACTAGGCTACGTACTCGACGACTGAAAAATCCTGGTATGATCCCGGCAGTGGCAGGAGTTTTATTCTTCTTAACGTGTCCAGACCGGCACTGGGGCCCATCCAGCCGCATATTTCAGGCGTACCGGAGGGTCTTTCCCATGGGTTAAAGCGGCCGGAGCGTAACGTTGAACACGTAACTCCATCTGGCGCAATGGTTAAGAATGAGTTCAACGACACCTCCACACGCACCTACGCTTTCACGGCGTGGACGGAGAAACTTTACCTTACCTTAGTAAACAATATTTTTGTTCAGTCTGCGTTTTGGTTACAAATGGTTACAATTGAAGGCACTTAGGTCACTGTTAAGAAGTAACAATGCGATTGTGAATGTTAAATTCGAAAGATACAACAGTAGGACGTGTCCAGTCACTGTCCTAGAATATGTGCGGAAGGCTGCATTCAGTATGTGAAAAATATTGTAAAGCAAAAGAAAGTATGGATGATTTTGTGACCGGAAGTGTAACCATTGCTTCTAGAATATAGAACGAGAAGGATAGCCACCTCAAAAGGTGAACAATTTTCGTACATTTTCCGGAACTTCCCCTAAATTAGTAGCATCTAATTAGAAGGATTTGTGTGCTGCAAAATATATATATTAAACATGTGTAGTTTCCTTTAATAAATATACCGAAATTCCTCTAACGGAGTGAGAAAAACGAAGAACTTTCTCCTTGAAAGGAACTTGTGCGTTGACCGAATTTAAAAACTAGTACATATCTGATACAAATTTGAAATGACACTGATTAAGCTACTTTTATATCGTGCCTAGACACGCAAAACTAGAGACCATTCTTCAACATAGGCCACGGTATTCAAGATAGCAGTTTATGGTAATTACTGCCAAGCGTCTGCTGACGGATACAAAGCACCAGTCACGAAACTGCGCTTGCATTACGTTAGTTACGTAGCGATCAGAACACAGAACAGCCTCATTCATATGTGTCACTCTGTGTCAGCGGATAATTGATGGTACGATGTTCTGCGTACACAGTTTAGCGTCACTCACCTGTTCTTGGTACGATGTTCTGCGTACACAGTTTAGCGTCACTCACCTGTTTTTAGACCAACATTAGGCGAGACACTCAAAAGGAAACATCGGAATGTTTAAGAAAACGAAACTCTGAGGGTCGTGAGGTTTCCATATTGAAGCGAAATGTTAGTTAACCTGTTTCAGGAAATGCTAAATTAAGGAGCTAAAACCCTCCAGTTACCCACGCCCCACAAGTATGAGGGCAGTGATAAAAAGTCATCAGATATATACATATATATACTCGTACATATATGATGCTATGTTTTGCTCGTGTCGTTATTTACGTGCTGTACGTAACTATATAAAAAAAGGTAAATTTCACCCTAAAACTACCATGAAGGCGCTAGATGGGATTTGCGTGTTTAGCACTTGTCAACCGAATACAATATGGTGATGGTCACCCACCACCATACTCCCTTGACCTTGCCTGTTGTAACTTTTTCGTGCTCTCAAAGATGAAAACCCAGTACAAGGGATGAAGATTCGAGGACATCAAAGAAATTCAAGCCGAATCGCACGAGGTGCTCGTCAGCATCACGAAACGGAATTTCCAGAGACGCTTCCAGCAATGGCCAATGCACTGGGCCCAGTGCGAAAACTCTGAACAGGACTGCTTTGTGGGAGAAAATACCGACCTCTAACTGAACTAGGCATAAAAATTTTACAGTTCCCTACTCTGCAAACCTTCGCTATTTTCTCAAACATACCAAATGCTAGAAGTAAATATTGATATTTTTTGTTAAATAAATCATTTACATCAGGTGAGGTACAAGCAACAGAATAGAGTAACACGCGTCACATTAGTTGAATATGTAAGAAGAAGCTCATAATTTGCTATACGCTGCTAGAAACATGTTTCCTCTTCTCCTCACAAAGTGTGTACCAGGATTTCAACCGTCGTAATTAAGGTGGCCGCACAGTTAAGTCTGCCACTCGCATGTAGGTTTTGCAGAGGATAAAGCGCATGGAATATTAACTCCACTTTGCTCATTAGACTTCAGTTAGTAGTATGCATCATTGGCCACAAGCAAAACTTTCTATCTACTGGAGTCTATTAATTCAAAAAAATTTATATGGCGGTGTTACCAATATTATGAACACCCAAAACATGTCAATGGTGTGGTTTAAACTCAAGATTTGTATTCGGGAGGTAAAAAGTTCAAATCTCGCGCCGAGGTCCAGCTGTCTTGAATAACCAGTTTAGTAGATTACCTATGACCCTTTAAGTGAATGCTTTATAATAGGTCACGATCTGTTCCTTCCCTGTACTTTAGATTCATTACAGCCTTAGATAGTGCATAATTTGTGCACTTGAAATCCCTTAAAGAAATGAGTCAGTTTCTTTAAATCCAAACGTTACAGTTAAATTCTAAAAGGTTCTGACGATGATATATAATACTGAGAACTAATTGTCTTCTGGACTTTGTCCATTGTCCGGATAAAATATAAAAATATAAAATCACGACGTTTCGGAAGCTGGTTCTTCTTCCGTCTTCAGGTGAAGGGAGGGGAGACACCTACTCAGATGGGTCCCTTAGACCGAGCTAATCTCAATCACTGGACCTAGGTACTCCCTTCACCTGAAGACGGAAGAATAACCAGCTTCCGAAACGTCGTGATTTTATATTTTTATATTTTATCCGGACGATGGACAAAGTCTAGAAGACAATTAGTTCCCAAAAGTTACAAGTTTGGCAGATGATCAGATAATACTTTGTTCCGACGTTTGGACGAACGTGCTGCCTCCATGTTCAGATTCACCTTATTTGTTTCAGGTGGATTCTGAATAGACTGGGAGGAGGAAACAGGGCTAGCCGTTATTGGCCAAACTCCTTGCGACCTTCCTTAATAAATGATAAATTTCCTTCTCCAAATCACTTTAGTGTCCACCTGGACCAACTTCAGTCACCCTGAAGATTAATGCAAAACGCTCCTCCGACATTCGAAACAAACTCACTGTCCTGCGCGGTCTAGCAATCCAGAAAACCATCCTGTAAGCAACACCAACCATGAGAACCCGAAAGCGTCTATTCCAAGAATACAGTTAAACCTATATGTGAATTGTGGCACAGACATAAAATATGATGTTCTGGTCGTATGTTTATATCCAGTAACAAGACGAAGATGAATTACTTTTTCTGGAGACAGTCACTTAATCAAGAACCACCCTTTATTGTTCTGAAAGCGTTTTTCTTAGAATACTAACAATATCCACAAATCAACGCGCAGACAGAATGCGTACTGAGACGTAATGCACAAGTACGAAACATACGTCTGTCAAATCGCGTCTCACCAGACGACACTGCTTTCTATAAAATCAGAATAAATCTCGGCTGTCACACTTTTCCGAATGTTTGACTCTTACGTGAATGGAACAGTTCTGGCAGAAATAGGACTTAGAGAAAAATAAATATTGATAAATAGGTAAGGACTTGGGAGGTTACGGTTTTCCCTATTTTAAACTATGAAAGATGACAAAATACTTCCACTAGGTACACTAGGTACGTCTAGAGTGCTACGGATCAACCGTGCCGAATTTCTTCGCTTTTTTTCAAAGCTAATTAACAGATTATTTTATATCGTCTGTAAAAGTTCGAAAATTTACAAGAAAGTAATCTGGGAATGTGTTTTTACCATAAGAGTTGTTTCACAAAATGTCGTTCTGTTTACACGTGAGTGAAATTAGGCACAAAGTTTCCATTCCCAACAATAACAATTTATAAGGTAAGTAAACGTAGGACTACGTATCAATACGTCGAACATCAACATTTACGAATAAACCAATGCTCCTATCATATAATGATATATATTACAAGTAACTAACTTAGTTGCTTTATTTTCGTCGAAAAAACAGATTCTGAAAATAACAAGAAACCAACCTAATGCTCGCCCAAATATCAATAATTTCTTTATACGTAATTACAGTTTGTATTATAACATCGTGTAAATGATCTCACATCTCAGCTTCGAAGACAAAGCTGGCAGAGCTACAAGATAACGGTTCTACACAAATTAAATTATTTTACCGCTTTTCAAAGTACAAGCATCGCACATGCATGTTCAAGTAAGAAATAACAGTTTGCAAGCGTTGCAAACTACTTGTTTATACCTTCAATGAAAACAAATGCTCAAGTCTATAAGTTTGTTACAACAAAAACTGCCATTTTTCCAGACTGCGTTCACAACATCAGTGTGAAACAGTGCACCTCTTTATAGAAAAACTATAATCCAAAACACAGTGTCCAAAAGCCAGTTAAACGTTTAGTAAAATACAAAACAATACTAACTGCGCTAAGGTACTACTCGTACATGTAACAGATTATAAAATGCAATAAGTAGAGTTCTACTGTCTTGTGGCACACTACGGATTAATTCGACAAATTAAAGCCTGTAGTACAGACTTCAGCACAGGGCACAGTAACTTACTGCTAACATCTTCTGTTCTTATTCGTAAACTCTGCCGACTTTGAACGCTAAAATTTATAACATGTAAGTTATAGCCGGAATACGTCAGTTGCTACAGTGGCTAGGATAATATCTGGACGACTGAAAAATTGGTGTTCCATTCTCAGCAGCTGGCACACTTTTTCAACAGCATCCAGACAGGCTGTGGGGCTCACCCAGCCTCCTATCAAATAAGTACTGGGTACTCCTTCGCTGGAGGCAAAGCGGTCGTGCTGCGATGCTTACCATTGACCTTAAGCTAGTGACCGATTTCAAATGAGCATGGAGTAATACCTTCAAATTCCCATACTACTTTATATTTTATGATACGCGAGTGACTTCCAACGTTGTAGATACATTTGCTTCCTCTTTGCCCTTCCTGTTTTTAGAAACTTCAATTAAATTGAAGCTCTCGAATGCCTTGTGTGTACCTACCCACGTACCGTTAATTAGACTCCTGGACAAATGACCAACTAAAACGATGAAGAATAAATGCAGGCAGTAATGTCACATTTTATTACAACTCATCCAATGTGAAGCTTACCGTCAAAAGGTGAGAGTACTTAACTCCAGATAGCAATCAGTACATAAAAGAAACTTGAAATACGTGATGCAACGTTTGAATATTGTAAATGTAAGGCAGACGACGCCATGAATTCACATGTGCATATTTCTTTACGCGTCAACAAAAAGTGTGAAATAGACGATACACAAACTAATCGTTTGATCTCGTAGCGTGCCGTCTTTGCGTTGCCTAATATTAGTGTTCTGTCCAGTGGGGCAAAAGGAGCACCGGAAGTCACGCAGAAGTCTGTATAATCACTATCGACATATCGTGATGCCAGGTTATGTGCACTAACAAGAGAACATAAACGTGCATTAACTGAATATTTCATAATAACGGAACATATAGCAGGGTCGAATTTCAGAACTGAATCATCAGAGGATGAGCACGCAACACCTTGTGTCTGACGCTTGCATCAGTTTCATTTTTAGCGTCATGTTAAGTTTCCGAGTGAATGCATTTTCCTTTGAAACAGTAACTAATGTTACTAAAGACGTCATTATGAAATATAATTCTGTCTGCGTGTATCTTATGCATTCGAATCGTCAGCAAGGTGGGTCAGTCTTCTATTGGATACGTTTCCTTATATTCAGATCAAAGGTTAGTTCTTCTGTCATTATTCAGTCTTTATTTATTTCTCTAGGTACGCTAGTAAGTAGCTGCGAATAGAAAAAGTAGCTGGCATTAGTGGAAAGTATGTTTGCTTCTGTATTATATTATCCACCTTTACCAAAACAAATTTCTCTGGGTAGCAGCACCGAGTAGGGAACATTATAACTATGTTAAGTTTAGTACCTATTTTAATAAAACTGTAACTGTGTTTTCAGAACTTTCCAGGTTACTGAGGGTATGCATTTTAAGACTTTTTTTTTCAATAATAGACTATAGAATGTGTAGTCAAATAAAATCAAATATTTCTTGGCTGAGTCTGCTTAACACTGGGTTTGTCGCAGTTCGCAGTCTTTATGTCTAGACTTACAAACGATTTTTCTTTTATACATATTCATAACCTCAATCTACCATCAGTTTTCCAATATTAAAAACATCCATCCAAGCCTTATAAACCAAAAATGTCTCAAATGCTGTGACATAATCATATACTCTCTTTCGTATCTTTTCTACAACTTTTGTGTTTCTTGTGTTGAATGCTGTCCTATTAACCTTGTTGAGAAAAAAAATCTCATTCGTCTAGTTCATTACATAAACTATCTGTATCCTTCCAAATTCAATAAATTACTCTACACTACCCTTTTACCAGCCTAAAAGTACAGAAATTCAGATCTATTCCAACGTAATTATACCTAGAATTTAATGTGATCTGCTTTCTGGAATTTATACGCAAAAAATAATATAACACTATAAAGACATCTTCCTTTTCCCATACATCCAACCACATTAAATACATATAAAAATCAAGACTAGTTCCCAGTAGTAATTATATGATAGCAATTTCAATCTGCTCTCAATTTCTTCCTGAATGGAGTTTAGATTTGTTAGGGTTGTTCCCAAATATTTGAACTGTTCCACCCTTTCAGAGGATTTATTATCTAACTTTATGTTGTGATTTTGTCCTGCATTCTGACTGCGAGACATGACCATGTACTTAGTTTTCTCAGCATTTACTTCTAGACCAATCTCCTTACTAGCGACTACTAAAGCTTCTGTGTTTTTCCTTATAGCATGTAAGCTTCCGCCCAATATATTAACATCATCAGCATAAATTAGAAGCTGATGTATACCATTCAATTTCAAGCCCTCCTGGTTTGCCTGAACCCTCCTAATGACATATTCCAAAGCAAAGTTGAAAAGCAATGGCGATAAAGCATCTCCTTGTTTCAAACCATTCTTAATAGGAAATGTTTCAGAAAAATGCCTACCCAGAATCTGCTATAGTTTTCATTTAGACACATTTCTATTAGGCTTATTAATTTCATGGGGATACCAAACTCAATGAGAATATTATACAAGACCTCCCTCCTAAGTGAATCATAGGCTTTCTTGAAGTCTATAAACAGCTTATGCACTGCCTCATTGTATTCCCATTTTTTCTCAAGTATTTGACGAACGCAGAATATATGATCAGTAGTCGACTTGTTACGTCTAAATCCACACTGATTTCCTTCCTCCTAGTTACGTCACCTACGTCGTATATATACGCCATTCGCTATTTCCTTTGTAGGCCCAGTTTCCGTGTTCGAATAAGAATTTTCCAAATATTGTTCCTTTAACGGCCTCTTGTTTGTACACTTTAACAGTCGGTATTGTTTGCTAATAAAGTTGTGTTCGACGGAGTGAAAAGTATTTCTGATTCAGATAATTTTTGATTAGCTGAGCTTCTAAAGCTACGAATTGCTCAGGGAAGCCCAGACTATCATATAATTCAATATCGTTCAATAAATTCTAAAAGGTTATAGGTATCAAGAAACAACCCGCAAAAGAATTTCAGCAGTTCTTGAAAGCAGGACACATTCTGAACATATGTTGCTTCTTTACAGAGTCGTTTTATTTGGCGAAGCTGGAGAAATCGCTGTCAGATACAGGCATTTTTATAGCAACTAAACTCATTGACCAAGTAACCGAATCTTCCAACTGGAACGAGCATCAACCACTGCATATAATTTTCTCCATTGACACAACTACGAAGTACGTTCTACTGAAGGTAAAGGCAACTTGTTTTCAGTGTTATAATTATTGAAGCGTACGTGTTACCACACATAATGATCAGGGTATTAACAGCTCGATCTATACAATAATGACATGACATGTCTTGCTGCTAATTTCTCCGATAACAACTCCAATGAGATCCAAACCCGAACTGACCATACATGCAGGTGGATGAAAAATATTCAAATTTATTCTGGGAAAATTCTTAAATTACAGAAGAAGAAGAAGAAGAAAAAGAAGGAAAAGCTGCACCTCTTTGATCGGTACTTAATACCAACGTTTATGTACTGTCTGAGTTAAGGTCAGCAATAAGGTAGATTCTTGTGGCATCTAAAACACACATTTTTATGTTAATACATATTTGGGATATTTAAATCAAATAGAATAATGTGTGGTTTAGAGTACGGTTATTTCTCACCCAAGTCTCCTGAGTGCCTGCCAGATGGCTCTGGCGGTCACATCAGGATCGATAGCACAGTAGCGCGGCCAGTTGTCCAGTCACCAACTGCCACGAAAGCGCACGACCCAGTAACCTCGGAAAGAGGAGGCCTGAGCCCATATAGGGCTGTTGAGCCATGGTTATTATTATATATTATTATTAGAGTACGGTTAAATAAAATTTTCACACGTCTGCGCAGCGTCTTATCAGCACGCTGAGCCAAGCGACATGTGCCCTCCTGTTAAGAAATCTTTGTTGTAACATGGAGATCCTTCACGCTCGGTCCCAGCATTTTACATTTGTTGACATCCTGGGAGTTACCACTCTGTACTTGGTCTGGGCAATCAGGACAACAGGAAGGAAATTATAATCTCTGCCTCTGGATACAAAGTATTAGCAGCTAGATATCTTCATCAAGCCTTTTCACAGTGCTGCAGTCTTTGAACTGAATTATAGGTAAGCGTTTGGGATTAGTCTACAAGAATGGGAAGAGATTCAATCGTGCCATTTCACGTTTACTTCATTATGTTAGTGAATTCAAGAGTGTATTCACTTCTGGATAATTTCCGTCGCACAACACCTTTTTCATTTTACACAACATTTTTCACAAGTGGAAGCAAGAACATTGCCACCGCTGTCGGCTTAAAAGATCGACCAGGTGGGCCATTCTGGGGAGTTTTCTACTACAAGTATTTCTTAAGGACCTTCTTAGTTTGCAACTATTTCGATAGATCTGTGCTAAGCAATTGTGTCCCAAAACAAACCACTTATATAAACGAGATTTCTGCTCCAGTTTCGCTTATAATAAAATATTTCGAATCATGTGCGAGATGTCGTGTGTTAGAGGTGGAATACCCAGTTGATTCTGAAGACGTGATGGACTTCAGTGACAGTGACACAGCGTCTTGTTAGAATGCACGACTTGAGTGTTAAGTGGCAGTGTGTTACAGGACTGGAATCACGTAACTTGGAGCATGCATCTTCAGCCTTCCGTGATAACGGACAGAGATTTATGATTCACTATTCTAGTTGAATTCCGTAGTTCACTGCAACCGTGCTTCAGTTCCTTCTTCAGATCCTGACTACTTTAGGTGAATACTTTCTGTGGAAATGGGCACGTTTTAAATAAGAATATGTCCTGCTCCCTAAAATATATTTTAAGGCACATACAGAAAAAGAGTTTTAAAACTTTAACAACTTAAAATCCGTTCCATAGTCTGTTCCAACAATAAACGCGACTTGAGAATTTCATCGAATTATACTTCAGCAATATGCACAAACTTCAGGTCAAGTGTTCAGCAGTCAGCTGTAATGGACTGCACTATCTTTCCCACGGTTTTGCTAATTCTTTGCCACCGAGCTGTTTTAAGACGGAACACTCTCTTCAAAAACTAGCATCTGATCAAGTCACGGCAAATTATCCAGTACATATGACATGGAAAGAACAATTATCTCTAAATTCATAAAGCCACAAATGGTGATATAACTATTACATTTTGGTGTGAAGGTATTGCCAACACGTAATCATAGAAGAGTGATTCACAACCAGGAAATGTAATATCATTATCCAGTTTAGGCTATTTTAAGTTTATGTTTAGTTATTTGTGAATTTGATCGTATTGCTTCCGGTAATTTACCGCAGTAGTTGAATCGACAATAAACCCAACAGCATTCGATAAATAAATTAATTAATAAATAAAGGTTTATAAACTAAATGACACATTTCTATATTAATCTCAGATATCGAAAGCAACAAGCCTGTTAAGTGGAAAATGGCTCCTCTTCATGGATACTACCGTATTAATGGAGGAATTCTTCGCCGACATTTACATTCCATTCGACAGTGAGTTTCTGGTAGCACAACATTCTTCTGGAGTGGATAATGACAACTTTGAAGTGTCACTGACCGAGGTGTACAGGGTCCGTGACACTCTA
This sequence comes from Reticulitermes speratus, assembly GCA_021186555.1. Classification (NCBI taxonomy): domain Eukaryota; kingdom Metazoa; phylum Arthropoda; class Insecta; order Blattodea; family Rhinotermitidae; genus Reticulitermes; species Reticulitermes speratus. The sequence goes on along the minus strand of JAJKFL010000006.1, from coordinate 37,191,226 downwards.
CCACTCCAACAGAAACGTGTTGCTAACTGGAGTGCAGTCAGCGGACTTAGCTGGACAACTGTGCACGTGCATCAGAGGCGGGACCTGCAGGGCGTCGTCATAAGATGTGTGTTTATTCCAGAAGTATGTCCTTTTTATACAAAATCATGAAACCTAAAAGCTTCAAATATATGAAGCAATAATATTTTTCATTGATGATGTTAATTGTTTTTCAAACAGCCTCCATATCTCACAACTGGAGAGCACGATGGCAAAGATTTTATGAGCGTGAAAGGATATTCGATAGAAGTAATGAAGCTACTACAATTTCGCATGAATTACACGTAAGCACGTAAGACTCAGTAAATATGTAGACCTATGCAAGTATTACGAGTAGTAACTTACAAATTTATATTGACATTACGTAACTGTACCTACAAAGGCGAAAACGGATTCATTTAGTGACAAAGTGTCGGGTTACACAATACGGGGCGTGGAGGGGCTAAACATCTTATTAATACTATGCACTTCGAATTTATTCGAATTTAGTTGGTAATTCAAGAATATGCTTTTAACCTCCTGAAGACTAAAATTAATCTACATTATGTAATACATACAGTTTCAGCACCTATCTGACAGTGTGCTTCCATTACAAGGACCAATCAGTGAATGCTGTACAGGCGAGTAATCCCTGTTTGTTGTGAGACTCACATGGAACAAATGCACACAGTTGGTAGGAAAAATGCAGAGTTTCTTTTTATAACACAAGTGTCTGATACTTTCGACATTGCCCATCGTCTCAAGCCAAAACTCCTAGAAAGTTTCGGAGACTGGACCTGTCTCCGTCATCAGGTGGAACGGGGAGAGGTAGAACCTACTTTGGTGTTCCCATTTCAGAGGGCTAGTTCAGAAATATAAACTAGCTCTTTTTAAAGGGCCCAACAGAGTAAGTTCTTCCTCTCCCTCTTTCCACCTGAACACGGAGACAGATCCAGTCTCCGAAAAATGGCGGGTATTGTTACCTGGCACGATGCATAATATTCAAAATAGGAGTCACGTGTATTGTAAGAATGCTTTAAAGATATTTTACATTAAACCTGGCGATGCATATAGTTACCACTGAGCTTTAAAGAGTTAATAAAGTACCTGGAGAAATAAAGGTAACGCTAATAAATCATTCGATTCATCTGTCGTAGTGGCGGCTAATTGTCCATTTCACACACAAACACATACACAGGCACACACATTAAAATGCCGTTCATCAAGGAACGAACTTCAACAAATGGTTGTTATCATAAGATATACATAAATTCAACAGTATGCGAGGTTGAGTTTTATGTAATGAATGTTGTAATTGAGTATAAAATTCAATTTAATCGTAATGTTCAATTGTCGTTGACAATATTTCATTCCCTAGGAAATCTAGTTAATTCATATATATATATATATTAATCCTCCCATACATCAAGTATCTTTGTCTCCTCAGTTTCCTTTCTTACATCCTCTTTCTTCTGTCTCGATGTTAGGGCACCATGTAACACCAAAAGCAATGAGTGTGCTCGCGTTTCCTTACTAGGCAACATTTGCCCTTTAGCACACAATAAATTCGACGTCCGCAGAGCGAAGAGCTTCTGCGGCGCTCGGTAACTATAGCAACCAAGTAAAAATGGTAACCCTGGTATCCACTAAAATTGTATTTGATATAATACAACATTTTAAACTACATACATATTACTGAATTGTGAATCTAAAACCAGATGATAAAAATTTTCGAGATGCTTATTTTGGTCATAAATATGTTGTGTGTTTATGTTGTTGTTATGTTTTTAGCAGCTTGGAAAACCATCCTAGTATTGACTACATTCGTTGCAAGCCATATAGTTTCTTAGTTGGGTACCCTAAATAAACTAGATCTATAAAATATGTTTCCATCATTCAGTTGCGTTGAATACTAAAAAAATTAGGGTTATATTAATTACGTCTGTTGTTTTCTAATCTGCAGGACAATGTATTACACTCCTCATGAAAAATCTTATGGCACAGAAGATGAAAATGGATCGTGGAGTGGAATGGTGGGAGAATTGTTTAAAAAGCGCGCTGACATCGGACTCAACTTATTCATGTTCTCTACAAAACGTGTTGCAGCTGTTGATTTCTTCCCACCGATCTTCAACACGAAGTAATAACTCCTAAACTGAACGCTCTTCTTAAGATTTTGAAGGAACATACTTCCTTCATCTAGATCTCTGGGGAAGGTGATCTGATTCAACTGGAGGCATAAATATTATATGCACTAGCTTATAGATTCCATAAAATTTGCTTCAAGGAAGACGCCAAAGGATATATATCTTAAAATGTTTTTAACACCGATGCCGTTACAAGGTCATTTCACGCACTTGATTCAAGAAATATCGGTACGTACCGACGGGCTACAAGAGCGTGACGACGTGCTGCTCGATCGTATTTTTCCTCTTCCCAAGTCTGTAAAGTTACGCTGCAGTGTGTAACTAATGGAAGAAAAGTGAGAACGCGTGGCGTACTCACACTTTTTAAACTCATTCCCTGAAGTTCTGAATACGACCTAAGTTTTACTACAGACACGGTCTTATAATTATGGTGTCAATTGCATTCTACTTACCACACCGCAGAGAGTTAGATTGTATTATTTATGATTTGTTAAACATATACCACATGGTCCCAAAAAGAAATTCAGGTCAAATTGTAGAGTTCATGAAAATCGTGTACCTGTCTCTTGCACGATGAAACCTTTTTGGAACACGCCGAATCACTTCGATTCATACTCGTCTCAAGTGGCGAGTACACTAGAGTATAAGGCGCATACTTTACTGGCATTAAAGAAATACAGTAGAATTAAGGTACTATCACAACTACAAGTAATTACTCCGGACAGTGAGCGTTTTTTGTCATTTCTTTGCCGGTTTGTGATTAATTTGCTGAATTATTAACACGAATACAAACGGGAGACAGCAGCAAAAACGGTAGTGAAAACTTCCCATGCTTTTATCAGTACTGTAGTCTCGACTTTTGTCGAAACTTTTATCTCTTGATAGCAGCACCGTAAGTTCCCAGAACTTTTCAAGTTCAAAGCATGCACTTTCAGCGTGATTTCGCTGAAAGTGCATCAATGGAAGGGATGTACTCGTATATGTGGAAACTGTGGCTAGAAATGGGACATGTCAAATTTTCCTATTCAGTTCTCAACACGTATTTCATTAACTAGAATAGATAGAATAAAATGCATGCGTGCTCTACTAATGAAAAGTGTGACACGGTGTTAACAGGATGATGGTGCATATAAGAATGCCAGACATGGAGAACAGCAACTTCAAGAATGTTATCTCTCAGTTCACACCTACGCTATGGCTCACCGTGATAATCACAATGGTGATCCTTTCACTTTTTCTATCGGCAACTTGGTATGCCGGAATTCATTTCAACTATCACACGGAACTTATCAGCTACAGTCTCCAGAACACGTGGCTATATACGATCGGCATCATCTCTCAGCAAGGTAATACCTGATTACGTCGTGAACGCTCAAAAGTAACCTTTTATATGCTAATCCACAAAGTGTGACTGGTGAAAATCTGAAAAATGCCTTCTTCGAATATTTTATTTCAGGCCGAGGAAGGAATCTGAAAATAAATTACAATCCATATTACCGTATTCTGACTTAAGGCCATGTAGCATGTTACACACATAAAACAGCTCTGAAAAGCATTACTGACTTTAGAAAAAGTTCAAATTAAGTTTATGTGACTCTTATTTTGTATCTCTAAAACTTAAGGTTTTAAATATTTCAGCAAAACCTGGCAGGTCCAAAGATCGTAAGATGATAATTCCTTAAAGGAATTATATTGACTAGTGTGGCTTCTTTAATTACCATACTTTTTTTCAGGGAACAGTTTGAAAAACCTTTCCATCTACATTTTTTTTTTCACATTTTCATCTCTTTCACAGCACTCCACATGACACCTATTTCCTCGCCCTCTCGCTGCATCTATCTCACTATGTATGTGACAGCTTTAGTGCTGTTCGCTGCTTATTCGGCCACTTTCATCTCGTTTCTTGCTGTGAGGAAGTTTGACCTCCCATTCGCGGATTTTCAAGGCCTCCTACAGAACGGCAGATATAAGCTTGGTGTAATTAAAAATTCTGAACGTGAATCATTCTTCAAGGTACGTAAAGTTGTCACTCATAGCTAGTTCTTATTTTATAGAATTATTAATTCTTAACACATATAATAAGACCATTGTTTAACGGACCTCCATTTAACGTAATGTCGAAATAACGAACGTTTTCCATATCTAGAATACCACTTACATTACGTTGTTTTTACTGCTGTTTTATGATGTTTAATTTGGTTTTTAAAACGCACGTGCAGGTACTGCGTTAGATGTATCTATTAATCTGTTTAATGGTATTCCTAATGTAGGTCTACTGCAATGATTAACGTAGAAACGGTCATTGACTCTGCGCATCTTCTTTTCATATTTAAGCGATATTTGGCACTAACAAACACCTCCTCCGTTAAATCCAGTGTTTACTGTAATATGTTTTTTAAATTACACGTCTACATACTTATCGTTAAAACAGTAATTTATTGTTGTAATATTTATATTGTTACAATACTCTACATAAAATCAACAAAAAATCATCATAATTTTAAATGTATTTACATGCAGAACATCATAGTCACAAGCCAGACAATCGTAGTATTATTAATAAAATGAATTGCAGTTCACGAGTGAAGAATTAAACGATTTCACATTTCGAAAAACATAATTAATTTTCGCAATAACCAAAACACATCAACATAAGAACTAATACACCCATAGCGGACTACAGCTACATTTTCCTTCCATTAAGAATACTATTCTTTGCAACTCACTACGGTTTGCATGAACGGAATTCGATTCCGTACAGAGGCAGAATCTTTCTTCTTGTCGTACAGGTCCAGACCGGCTCTGGGGCACACCCACACTCATTACGAGTGGTTAACTGTGGCTATTCCCGGGGTAAAGCGGCACTATCTCAAGCTAACCACTTGCTTCCATTTTGTGCTTGTTTTTACAAATGTGTGAAGCTTTACGCCCGCTCCCCTACAAATTTACCTTAAATTTACTCTTATACTCAAATGTGTATCTACAAAATTAACTCCCGGTCGCGATGTATTTGAACAGCTTATTAGAACCTATTGCCTTTTTATTACCGGAAAATTAAAGATGGTTAGATGAATCTGAGAGTAACGAAAGGAATTTAAGGAATGTGTTCGCTTCATAAAATGAAAAGTCGTCAGATCTTATAGGCTAATAACTAAATTAACTCATGAGCATAAATAAAACAACTCCAAATCAAAATTAAATATTCTTACCTTACATGTGATTCTAAAGATTAATATGAACATATCATTGACGTTTACATTTGATTTTCCAGAATTCCGAGGATGATGTGCTGAGACAAATTTACAAGACATTAATTGAGCCATACAGCACTACGCCTCCTAGAGCAGACAAAGAAGGCTTGATGCGCACTTGTGAAGTGGAAGCTTATAGTTACATATGTACGCAGATCACTGTTCGGGGACTAGCAAAGGGGTTACCGTGCATCCTCGAAGAAATTCCTCACGCATATTTCTCCGTAACAGTGTCCATGATAATGCAGAAAGCAAGCCCTTTTAAGAAACTCTTTAGTCGTCGGTGAGTAATGCAGAAAACTATTGTTCTTGACTCATGATAACTGATGATAAGATGTCCTTCGCATGTCGCTGAATCCAGCCTGCGTTAGGCAAGGTGTGTTACAAGGTACTGTAGTCGGAAAAACTCAAGAAAATTTAGGAAAATTATTCTCAGAGGTAAATTATATTACTGCATCAGGCAGGACTAAACAGTGGCGTTTTATAATGAAGTTGATGAAATTTTGGATTCCAAAACTGGAGACTCCCTAATCAGCTGAATATACGAGTAGGCTGATTCAGTCATTATGTGCCACTGAACTAATTACTTTGCGAAAAGTATAAAAGAATTTTACCTTCATACAATACCAAGGCATTGTGTGTGTGAAGGGCCCTGCAGCAGATGCTACGGACGCACCGCAGCCTTAAGGCTTATTGACACCAAGGCATACTACAAATATAAACACAAGTAGCTAACTTAAGGTTTAACTCCGCATGCCACAGAATATTATCTCGATAAAAACCCACGAATCTCTGACTCTAACATCCATCTTAATGGTACCCTGACGTCTCCTTTGCGATCTTGAAATAGCTGCGTTCATAATGATGCCTCTAACAAAATTCTCTACGAGAATTTCTGCCTCTCTTCTTCCAGTCACATACACAGTGTCGCAGCTTTCGTTAGCGCATAAATAGTACAGTACCTGTGTAACTCAGAACATTCCTCTTACGTAAGTTAGCATCCTTAGTTATTTCCTCTCCGGCCCTAATGTTTGCCTCAGCGATTCATTTTCAAAAAAGTTTTAATTGTTAATTCTAAAAGGTTATAGCTAAGGTATACTACGATTATTTGTCTGGAGTATTTCCATAGTCTGATATGCTCATATAACACAAGGTTTCGGAAACTGGATTCGTTTGGGTCCTCTGGTGAAAAATACGGAGGCACCTACTTAGTTGAGCCCGTTCGAAAGAGCAATTTCATAAATGGATATGATTTGGAACTGGCAATAACACAACCGGACAAGAAATTATCTGCTGTTATGTAAACCCAAATTTCACCAATTAACCTGGGCCATATTTGAACCAGTTAAATCCAGTTTGTTTTCGTAACATGTCTGTCTAAAATAAATTTTAATACAGTTCCCTACGTCTATATTTCCCACGCGGTCTCTTTTCTTGATGTTTCCCAGCCAACATTTTTATAATTTTCTCCGTGCTCCTATCACTTCTGCCGTAGGTCAAAATATCCTTCTCTGCTTTAGTTTCACCCATCCACAGTCGCTGTGATTTTCTAGAGCAAACAATGTAAACGGTTGCTTCTGCTTGAATAATGATACACGAAAAGTTGAAAACGAATCAAGATGAGTAATAGATAATTAGTAATAAATAATGGGTAGTTAGTAAATTTATGCATATTACATAAACCTTGTCCCTGAGAAAAATCCTCACCCGTTGCAGGATCGGACGTTACTGGGCACAATATTTCATACACAGTCTTAATTAACTAAAATTGCATCCAACCCGTATTTCAATTAACCATATTGTATTCCTCTGTTTCACTCTATTCTCTAAGAACATTACTTTTTCCAAATCCTACTTATCCACTCTTGACTTTAAACAAGTACCAATTCCTATATTTTTAATAGAAATAATGCATTATTACAACTATTAATCATTTTGTAAATAATTTATTCATAGACTTAATCATTTTTCAGATTTCAAATAATAGGTTATTCTCCAATTGTTTGTGTCACTGCATCCTAACAAAGTAACTTATCACATTTCATCATCCTACAGATCTACAGATCTACATCTACAGATTAAGAGATGTCGTTCTATCCTGACATCCCTTCCTCGCCGATTTAACTTCTACACTTCTCTACTCCACCATGCCTATCCTCCTCTATTATTCCTACTACAATTATTAATAAATTTCCTACCCTTAAAATCCAAACTTATTACGAAAGATGGGACTGCAAGGTCTCCTGCCACACAGTTCAGATTACATGAAGTACAGACCCCGGCACTGAATGACTGAACCTTTACACATCATTAACTGTCATTTCGACTTCAGTGGACTTTATAGAAGCAGATGGCAAAGTAATGCGCATGACATCATATACACCTTTCTTTGTGGGTTATTTAACAACGCTGTCAGTATCGACGTATAAAAAGCATCGAATGAAAAGGTGATTTACGAATGAAGAATTCGAAAGAATTTGGATGGGGATCGGGTGTAGTTTAATTGATAAAAATTCAACCACTTCCCTGGAGTGACTGAGAAAATACCGCGAAAACTCACTCAGAATAACCAGTGTTCCCGCCTAAGTTCGAACCTTGCAATTTCAGAACACACTACACCAACCTTTCCGGCAACTATACTCGTATACATAAAAAGTGACCTGAAATACACTTTTTGTGAGTTTCGTATTACTACTAATTTCTTTCATTTACGTTTTATGCAAATACGTACTTCACGACACGAACACTTGCGTTTCTTCTTATTATGTGTAACGTAGTTCGCAGTAAATAGTAATATCTCTTAATCTGCAGTCTATTATTTTATATCAGACATATTAGCTTATATATCTGGAACTGTTTTGTGATAACCTTTCTTATTCCTACATTACAGACTTCAGGAGATGAAACGCGGTGGACTACTGAATCGAATAGATAAACAAATCTGGCCCGATGATATTGACACAGCAGTGCAAAAGCTGGAACCGAACGTAACGTTAGGTACTGTAATCATCTTCTTCGTAATACTTCTAGCCGGCGTGGTTTTGTCAATTCTCGTGTTGATGGTGGAGAATTGTTGGTACAAGCTGCGCCACGTGAAGCAGGAGGCAGACGTTTCATCCTTTAACGGCAGAAAATATTAACACTTGCTCTTCGGAATTTAGCAACAAACGAAATGGGCCGTACACACCACGCCAGTACATAGGCTACAATAAATATTATAGTTCATTCTAAGGACACAGCAAATGTATTTAATTTATTAAGTTGGACACAACACAGTTGTATGATTAAATGTAAGTATCGTTAATGCAAGTCTCCATTTTCTTGAAGAAACACGTAAGATAGAGCAGCACGTAGTGTGACTGAGGACCAAGCAGCAACAAACGCACTACAGATCTATTGCAAACAAATGTGTAAACATCTCCTAACAACAACTAAGGTACAGTAGACACTGAAATGTCTTAACTGTTTAGGTCACAGTACCAGCCGCTTTAACGATCAAGAACTCATGTGTTTTACCCACCTTATATATTTTATGTCGGGGCAGGGTTAGTGTCTTTTGTATAGCGATTCGCTACGGGCTGGAGGGTCCACAGTTCGAACCCTGGTGGGGTAAGATTTTCCGGACCCACCCAGTTTGGCCCGGAGGCCCATCCAGCCTCTTATACAATGGGTACCGGGTCTCTTTCCCGCAGGTAAAGCGGCCGGGGCGTGGCGCTGAGTAGACCTATCTCCTGCTTGGCATGTAACGGGACAGCTTTACCTTGTATATTATGTGTTCCAAACAATTCTTATAATAAGCAGCATTACTACCCTAAATGCAATAACAGGCTGCTGTTGTAATGGAGAAGCAGCATGTTCCTTTTATGTACTTCATTTTCAAACATTATGTAGTTGAATGTCAGACTTCCTCGGGTTAATATTCGATACTATCAAGCTCTTTTAAAATCATAACAAAGTTGTTTCTAAAGTGTGGCTTGCAAATCTCATAGTTCTAACGAAACAGTTTAATGCGATCACAAAGACAGATCGTAATTATGCAATTTCCTTCCTTCATTATTATTTAAAGATGAGTTTCCAAATCAACCTGCATGAGAGATGGTGATATGTTTTCTTTTTTAAAAGAAATAAAATTCGTTTATAGATCCGACCTATGACATGATTCAGATGTATTTTTACAAAAGTTTCTTTTCTGTTATCAACGGAAAAGATCTGAAATGTAACGAATCTAGGTTACACAACGACTATATGTCAACATCAGTCGCTTAACACGAAGTAACATGGGAGTATGATCACAGTCGATGAACACTAAACGACTTGAGGAAGAAGTGACAGATTCATAATTCAAAGTAATATCTCGCTACTTGTTTGTAGGTACCAAGGAAAACCAAGTCAGAATAGTACAGCCGGATACTTCCAGCATACAAATCAGTCGCTTTACAATTTAAGCCAATTTGCTCAATAATTCATGCGCGAAATTACAGCAACACATTTATGAGTCAGCAGAAGAAAATAAATACGTAGTTTTTCGGAAGGATAATAAGAAAAGAGTCGATATGCTTAAGCTCTTCAAGGAATAAAGTCGAGAAAAGTTGAAGTTTCGGGGCCACTGACATGTAGGAGAAAGGTACCATACTCTGAAACCATATTTTAACAGGAGGACCCTTTATATAAAACTTTAATGCAGATAATTAACAGTAATTTACGTCACAAGTTTGAGCAACATACATTTCCCATCTTCAGGGGCGATGTTCATTATTAAGTAACTCATCAGACATCAAGCAACAATCTTTGTTACTGTATAATGCTTTTAAAATATGCACCTTTTATAAATTATAAAATAAAATTCAGCAGAAAGTTTCTATAAGTACTGATATTGTTTCTCCTTTTTCTTTTTACACGTATGTATTGTCTTATTGAGCGTTACACACCCTTCTTTTATAACAGACGTGCCTTGGCAATTATACTTGCTTAACGTTTTTTTCTCATCGTTGCATTGTCTGCCATATCCTAAAAATATATGTAACAAGTACATGTTGATGAAACCTGTAGAATTTAATGTTAATTAGCCCTGCACTGATATTCCACGTAGGTATATCGCTATATTTTAACGGTTCCACTAGCTTAATACACGAATAAAATGTGATTTCGTCGAAGATTAAAACAGTAGCTTATCTTTGTAAAGAATAATAAACAGTAATGTGTAATTATGTATAAATTAATATTAACGCAACTTTTAAATAAAATAAGCGGCAAGTTGACTGAAGAAATTCATTGGTTTGCAGTTTATTTAATTAGGTTGCAGATGTTTTCAGAACACCACCACAAAATATATTACTATGTTTTCTTTCCCAAATTACGCAACACACGAAACAGAATCAGCCTTTTTAACAGTATAAAAGCCGATCTTTTACTGTTACCTGAGCAATAAGTTCTGTTGACCGTGACGTTAATGTTATTTACTTATCGGTGCAGTTTATGTGCCTCCAGAATTCCCATCGATGTTTATGTACACACACTTAAACGTATACAATATACTGAAAAGTAATTCTGCAGGGTGACAGACGTGTCTGAAGTGAAGAGTTAAAAGGCATCTCATGGCAGAAGCGAACCAATAACTGTCAATAACTATTACTCTAAAAGCGTTCAATCATTTGGTTCTCTCTCTTCACGCAAATCTAATAAGAAATTAACGCCCAGATCGAATCCTGTATAACTTTTTTAGTATGTTCTACGAAGTAATTCTAAATTCCTTCGAAGGACTAAATGGTAGACTTTCAGAATCTGCCTATCTTAGGACATGGGGTGGACGACAGGAGAATCGGTGTTCCATTCTCGGCAGAGTAATAGATTTTAACGTTCTCAAAAGTCTTCTTAACGAAAGATTCAAAAGAAAACGTCAAAACGTAAACTTGAAACTGAATTTCACTACACATAACTAATAATGTAACTGTAGTGTACAAAAATAAATAAAGGTCACACAATCACCTAATTGTTACCTTCTTATTTAACGACGCTGAATAAAAATCTGAATGATTTTATGAGAAACTTGCGTTAAATAATAGTGTTCTGTAATATTTCCCTCTTCTCTGTACAAGTATAAATATCACACTGTAGACATACAGTGTTATAGTGTTTCCTACAAGCCTCAACCTTTACCTTCAACTGCCCCGGTTATTGTCGCCTGCGAACCTAGAAAGAATAGCAATTAAATCCTTTGAAACTATGGTTAAGCTCAGTTCCTTGGGCAAAGAGATTAACTAACAAACTAAATAACCAACTAGCACCATGAAGAAGGATATTTGTTGAGAAGCTCAGTTAGTCAAGAAACCAAGAAGTTCTTTATCCTGTTCAGAAGAGCCTGAAATGTGTCCCTCTCCTCTGCCAGAAGAATCACGTCTACGCCATCCTATACATTTTAATATTATTAGCAAGTGAGCAATGTATCAGCGAAACTGGAAATTAACAAGTTAGAAAATATATGCAAAGCACTTCCACTTATTTCTTCTCGGAAATCTTAAGATTTATAGGAAAAGTTTCACTTTTGTCAATAATTTCTTGTCGAAACATCTTCTGCGAAGATAAATCACCATAGTTACGCTTGAGTTCCTTTCAAGATACGGACGCTAGGTCTTCAAGTAGGCCTAAATTTTTTTTATCGTGGGTACATTAAACGCAAACAGAATGGTTCGAGAAATTTTAGTACAACTGCTTAATATCAAATCTCATGCAGTTCGTTCGGGGTTTTGTGGTGTAATGTGAGGAGAGATGAAAAAACAGATGGACATGTCGACGATACTAGGCGTATTTTTGCAACTTCTTTTTGCGAACTCCCAAAGAATAAAGTTAAACTACTTGTCCTACGTTTGGCGGTATCATTTACTCCGAATCACGTGTTAGCACTTCTAACGCATCCACTTGGTTGCTCTGGGACTGATAATGGCTTTATGTAATGTAAGAAGGCTACTGCCGTAGATAGTCTAACACAGTCCCATCAATTGATACGGCATGTATGACGTAAATATAGGCACTGTTGCAAGAAACGCAATCCACGTACCGCTTAATCACCCTGATTCGTCATTACTGCATAGTCAAATGCCCACCGCAACGGAAGTTCGACAGACAAGTCCAAGAAGTAAACGTAAAACATTTCATCGTCTGCTTAATGTTAAACGAACGTTACAGCCGTATTCGTACGGTCGGTGGGTCGATTATCGATCTGGTGACCGACGATCAAATAGAGTATTTTCTCAGTCTCTCCACACAAGTTCTAAAACAGCAGATATGATCTCAAATACGTCAACATCACCTCATAAATTTTCCCTCCATTCCAAGCAATTTCAACAATACAGATGAAACAGCATACATAAATACTGCGATATTTTCCCAGCGCTATGGTTTGGATTCATGCCTTGGACTTCTCCATTTGTAGAGAATTCATAAATTTATTTGATGTAACAGTATTGGCTAAGGGATGCCACAGTAAAAAGGTAATATACATAACTTATTTAAATATAAGGCAAATACGGAAAATTTTGTCCAGTACCTCGCCAGTCAAAAAAAAAAAAAAGATGTAAAAAATGTTTGATCCCCAAATGGAGAGTATAATAATCACGTGACAGGCCAACATATTTTAACGGCTCTTCGTGTTCGTATTGACTCTGCTGTGTGTAACTTCTTTACTGTAAGCAGCCCCATAGCAGGGCTTACTTTGGTGTTCTATCTAACAGCACTAGAACCTGAACAGCGAGTGAAATGTTACTGAGAAACGGTCTTTATGATTTTTTCAATGCACTTTTTACGGCATGTCAGGCTTATAATTACTCTGCGACGACAGTAGCTTGTGTAACAACAGATATCGTTAAAATGTACCAGACACATTACATTTATCTGCTACATTTTTCAAACGGAGAAGGTAAATTCCTACGTAATATTTCTCAGGCTAGGAAAGAGCTAAACCTGTTTCAAAATTATTCGATTCCTTTTGCACATTGAACATGAGACATTATCTGTGACTACCACGTGCATCTTCCTACAAATATTTGCAATGTAAAGGGCAGCATGGAAAATACGCATATAATATGACACGAATTAAACACAATCACATCGTTGGTTATTAAAGAGTATTGCTTTGTAATTCCATTTAGAAACGCCTTTACGCACATTTACACATGCGTGCTTGTAAAAACCATATAAGTACTTATATTTACGCGCATATTTAATTTCCATTTCCATTTACATGCAAATGTACTTCCATGCGGCAGTCGACACACGTGATGTATTGCCACAGGCCTACACCCTCTTATATTTTTTAAGTTTAAAATACATTTCAGGTGACGAACTAAATACTTACAGAGACTTGCTGAAACAGATGAATGCTAAGATATATATACCGACATCGGTAAGAAACTTGAGAGATACTGCAGGTGCAGCAAACGAAACTCTCCAGCAACTGCATGTCATATTTACCAACCACGAAGAGACACTGCAGCTTCTTATGAAGGTGAGGTCATATTATGGTAGAATTACAAAGTATACTATAGAGTATAATGTAATATAACCTAACGCAGCATAATAATGTAATTCAACTCAATATATCCTAGTATGATACAGAAAGGGCCAAAACCTACTTGTCACCCTTCATGGAATATTGTAAGAATACAGAGATCTGTAATAACATGAAACAGCTTACACAAAATGAGGAAGTACTTCAGGTTAGATATGAGCTCCCGTGATGCACTGCAGATTCTTCTTCCGATATAACCTGCTGCGTACCTCAGTCAACCTTGTTCACCGCGTCTGTAATCCTTGAAATTTATCTGATGCCACAAGTATAGAAAAATAACAACGGTGCCACGACTGTTCAACAAGATGGAGCACTGTCACATTTCAATGGAGACGTGCACGCCTATATCGACAGAGTTTCGTGGTAACTAGATTGGACATGGGGGACATGTTCTATGGCTCCTGCCTTCTCCTGACAACTTTTACAGTCGTAACGGCAGTAGTTTGCTTTCCTCTGATTACTAATCCCTCCATGAGCTGCAGCAGCACATCATAAAGGCGGTAAAAAAAGTTAAATCAAGATATGCTGCGGAGAATATCGGAATAATTACACTATCCTTGGGAGATCTGCAGGGTAAGGGAGGGAGCTCATATCGAACAACTACAGAAACAACTGAAGTGTCCTCATATATTTTCAGTGGCTTCATGTCATAGTGGCAGCCAGTATTTTCATAACCTTGCATTCAATTTGTCAAAGGATATTTTAATCTGTTCCGTACAATGTAACACAGCGTATCGTACCAGAATGTGTACAGCTTCTTCATTCGATTATTACTCAATCAATCACGCACTGTGAACAAAAAGCAGTGGTTTGCTTACTGGGATCTTCAAGGCGTTGACTGGGCTCACGAAATTAGATTTTAAAAATAACAGTTCTCAATTAATGTCAATGATGTGGTATTTTCGAAAAGGCGGAAATATTATTAGGGTTCTGAAAATAAACATTTATTAGTAAGCAGTGCGTCTATCTTTCTGCCCCTTGATCTGATTATGGAAGTTAATATTACAGACACAATTTACCGACTCTATCGAAGGCAGGCAAGAAACATTCTGCCTACAATAAGCAACAGTACCATGGTGGCAATTAGAAATTTTTAGACCGCAAGGTAAGGTAATTAACTACATGTTGCCAGGATCTTTCTTGTACAATTGACAGTTGTTCAGATGGCTAAGATATTTCCCCGTGTTTTATAAATCTTAGTTTTAAAAGAACCAATAATTGGACCCTCACCTGGGTCACCTGAATCTCTTCAACATGATCAAAACCCACGGCTTTAAGATACATTTCATTGTTGTTAGAAGCAACCTCATCATGAGGCAGCGTTAGCATTTTCACCACTATATTGGTTATAAAATTTTTATGTCATTGTAAACATAGCCTGTATTCGTCAACTTTGGTGGTACAAAATTGAAACACATCTCACAAAACAAAGATTGTATTTAACTTAAGATCTTCAACGACTCATACTAAAATATATTTCTTAAATGTTCGATCATTTGACACAACCTTCCCTCCAACATAAACCTTAATATTTTCATGACTGTTCCTACTGTGAGCTGAACATAAATCATTCCATGCCCAAAAACAAGTTCGGGAAATTCAACGCCAACATTGCAGAAGTATTATCCTTCTGACTTCTTCGTTTTCATCGCGAAGGCTGAAACCACAGGAAACTGGCGACGTCTCATAGTGAAGGGAAAGGAAATTTCACTTGGTTCCAGATTAATGCGAGGAAGGAAAACGCGTTCATACTTTTTGCTACAACTTATTTTTCTCTGCATAGATAAAATTTCAGCGCAGTAATTTAAGGACCAAGCTTGTGCAATTCAACAATCCTTTTTTACAATCCAGAATCCTGTGCAACACAGTAAAAGCACCCTCTTTAAGCTCCAGAACGTATAGCGCCATTCCAGATGATCATTGCTGGTTAAGAAATTCTATTTATTAATTTAGATGATCAGAAATCATGCAGTACATAATAAGACACCATATTTTTCTTTGTCACAACGACTCTCTTGGAAACACCAACAATTTTATCACCTCCTTCCATCATAATTTGGTCACTGAAAATGGCAGAAAGGATCTTTTTCACGATGGCCATTGCAGTCACAATCAATCTGGGATCAATTCCACTTGCTAACTCCCAATTTCCTAGACGCAGTACCCATACACCCAATTTAATTTGTCCAACTGGGCTCTTGTTATTAGACTACTTCGCTTCACGTTACGACACAGTGGAGAATTTTTGACACAAATTTACGGGAAATCTGTGACACTTCCTCAATAAACATTAGTTTTCTGAAGAAAAACGTCGCCTAGTACCAGAACATTCCATCCCAATAGTCTGGTGTAATTCGCTCTTCTTTCAGCAGCACAGAACATAAAAGCAGGGAAGCTTAATCTACTAGCAGCAAGGACGCTTCTCTCAACTTGCTGACTTATGTGATGAAAGTTTCATGCCTGCAACTGATGCTTCAATAGTGGAGATATGGATTTTAAAGCCACTGTGAGCAGTTTGAACATATTTTAATAGGCCAGCCGCAATGCCTGTTATTGAACAAGCTCGTTTCATAGGTATCTTTCCTTCCCCTCCTGAACAGTCCATCAATATATTGTGAGGATAAGTTTCACCTGAATCTCCAAAACCATCGATAAGGAAAAGGGTCTCCGCTCTTAAATCGTCGAGAGCAAGAACGATTTCGCTTAAAAATTATCGTTCGATGGGCTTGAGTGCGGCAATATCAGCTCAACCCATGTTTTTCCATTAGGGCGACAGATCAAGCTTAATTCCCATATAAAAACGCGTAAATTAATAATACGTTTAAAAAAATACGTCATGCTAAAAACATTATTTATTTAAGAAAACATAAAAGTACACGGTAAAAGTTATAATTCCTCCTGATAAATTACTGTGCAATTCGTATGTTAAATTTTTGTGACATAAAATAATCGGTTTTTATTAGTAGAACTGGCTTTAAAACCTTCGACTTAAATCCCTCTGAAACGTAACACGTGCTACACCGAAAACTAACGACTTTCATGCGTGTTTTATCACGCATTTTAACCATTACATTTACAGTCTCACAACCCTTGTATGTTACGTTACAGACGTACAGAGACTTGTGCTGCCACTTCCCTGTCATATTCACCCCTCTCCCGAACATCTCAGCAATGAGAGGGCTCAACATAATATCTAATTTTCATCAACATTAACAATTTTCATTTCAACACAGCTCTCTACCACAAACGGACTGTCCAGCAGAAGATGGCTTTTGTTCTTGGACTCTGAGATGGCACTGGACACGTTCTTCGCCGAAATTCACATTCCGATCGACTGTGAGTTTCTGGTTGCACAGCGCTGCGTTAGAACAGACGACGTAGGGATGGAAGTTCAGATAACAGAAGTGTACCGGGTGCACCCGACCCGGGCTCTGCACATGTACCGTGTAGGCAACTGGAGTTTTGGTAACGGCCTCATCTGGACCAACGTCCCATTCTATCACAGACGGCGAGATCTTCAAGGAATCACACTCAAGGGGGCCTTTATTCCAGACGTATGTAATACATATGGTTTGTCACTTTTTCCTCGCATGATGTGCCAGCATGAATGTGTAAGACAGAGACCGTATCTTTCCGTACGTTTTGCTCCTAAAACCTTGGTCAAATTTACAGGGAACTTGGAATTTGGTGTCTGACAAAATTCCAGTTTGTTTCATATTAGTACAGCACGGTATAAAGCCAAAATCAAAATCAAATATCCCCAATATCTCAAGAAAATTCTCATACATCTTCTTTCACGACGTGAAGTTAAAGTTGTTTAAATATAGAACACATATACTTCGTTGTGGTAAATATTGTAATATTTGGAAGTAACAAATTAATCAAGGAAATTCTAAATTTAAAAAACTGATAACCTTCAACCTTTTAACGAAAAAAATAAAAAAAGGCAGTATAATGACTCTACCCTCAAGAATAGGTACAAGAAATATAATCGGCAACAGAAATATGTCCCGTTAAGTGTAATACCTCTACAGTTAATTACATGTGTCTATGACACACGTCTTCAGTAAACGAAGGTAAAATATTATAGAGGGATAAAAAAGTAAAAAACAAATGCTGAAATTGCGCACTCTAAATCAGTGTACATACTTTTCCCAATGCGTTATGATGAATTTTTCCGATTACATACTGAATATAATTCTTTATTCTTAACTATCGGTTCTTCATTCTGTTGACAGGCTCCATATGTAATCAACAGACGTTTCGGTGGAAACAACACCTTTGAGTTATCCGGGTACTCTTTGGAATTCTGGAATTTACTACAAAAACACGCCAATTTTGGGTGAGTTCTTAATATTATATATCACAATAACTTAGGGATTTAAAATATCTACCTTATTACAGCTATTGTGATCCGAATTCTTTGTGGTAAGCCAGACTAGTCAGAACTATTTAAACTACACTGAATAATATTTCGTAAGGAATTAAGCAGTCATGTGAAAATTTTAAATTTTTTCCGAAAGTAATTAGGCCTAATGTTTCCTTGATTTGTGTAATATTATATTATTTTCATTACAGTTATAATGATTATAATCCGAGTTTAGCATAGGCCTTAGCTCTTTAGGGATGTTACGTAATGTCGGCTGGTACTTGGTTACCGACGTTTCAGGACAAACTGCCGGTCCCATCTCTAAGGGTCAAGCAGTCAGAATATTCGCATGAGTTCAGAATAGTTTTATAGGCATTTAACATGTTGTTGTAATGCTTTGTAGCTGAACAACAGGATTTAAAAGAGCGTCTGTTACGTGTCATCTGTTTCTAGTGTTCAAGCCTGGCTGTGAACATCATTGTCGTACTTTTAAGTATGAGACCTGTCACTCTGAAACGAGCGGATATCAGAACGTGTTTCAATGAAAACAGATGACTTTTTACTCCAGAAAATTCATACTCCTCTGTTCAAAACTAAACGCGTATTTTTTCGGATTTTCTCTTACATAGCTTTAGTAATGTTGCACCCCAAATATACGAAGTGATATCTACTGGTATTTTTCCTTCTTCTCCATTTCATTTACGATATAAACATCATGTTTGCTATCGGAAATTCTTAGGTTTCGTCTGTGTTTGTATGGTAGTAGCGGGTATTATTGTTAGTCTATTATTATTATTATTATTATTATTATTATTATTATTATTATTATTAAATTTGTCTTTATTTATACATTTGGCGGGGAATTTCATCACAAGCTTTCACGTGCTCGTGTTGGTGTTAGTTATTGTTGTAATTATCAGTATCACAATTACGGTCAATATTATCATATATATGTGTATATATATGATTCACTGGCTGCGTGGGTCTGTGCTATGAATGCATGACATGGTTATGCTTTTATGGGCTTTTAGGGACTTACGTTTATACTTCGCGTGACTGACAGTAAAACGCTCCCCCCCCCCCCCCCACTCACTGCGTGTCTGGCTAAATACTTGTCACGACCCACAATTTCTTTCTCAGTGTAAGTAGTTCTTGACGGTTATTAACACAGCATGTTGAAGTTCATTAGTTGCCTACCTACAGACATAAGAACGGATATCACCTCACAGCTAATGACGGCAGTTGCTCACCTGTTCCACTACCTCTTCCTCGTTTTCTTTCATTTGTAGCCTATTTATGACGTACGTATGAGTTTGTCCCATGTAAAACCATGAATATGACTGTCCTCTGGGATGTGACGACGTGTGGTAGTTTAGAAAAAGTATGTCGACGGTTGGACAAGTGTTGTCTTCTTTTGATACTCTGTATACGGAGAAAGCAGGTTTCTCCGAAATATCGGTAAATGTCTATCAGACTGCAGGGCGTTATATCCCAGAAGACAGTAATCTTTATATTCACCACTGTGACAACTTCAAGTCTCGTACATAATCAAGAGGTACAGCCTACACCAGTCACTATACTCAATGAGCTTTCCAGGCTTACAGGAATGATAAAGTTTTTCCATTGAGCACGAAGCCATGAAGACGTATGGGGAGTGGAGGTATAGATTCACGCATTATTCATCTTGACTCTGGAGGGAATGTTAGATTCTTACGCCGGCCTCTTTATCTCGGCAAAAGGGGCCTTCAATATCCGGTGCATAGGAGCCTTTCAGAACGCTATGGAAAAGAAGAAACTCTACCTCTGCCCGCAATCAAACCCTGCCTCCCCGGTCGTCCCTCCACAGCATAGACACTACATTAAGTTACATCGGTTTATACTAGTAGTATTGTTGGGCAAGTAATAAAGATATTGATAATGGGCAAACTAATGACTATACCTTCGCGAGACTAGGATTCTCACATTAGTGATGGTGAAAAGGTTTCTTAGAGCACGTAACGTGATAGTCATTTATTCTTGGATGTAAGCAAATGGTAACACAGATAACATAGCACAAACATCTGAACAACCTTAACTATTTACGCCCTCACATGTCAAAACATACGCCGTACGAAATAAAGGCACGCTGAGGCTAACGTAAGCATTCAAATTTCGTTACTGACTTATTCAATAATGTTATCAATGTTTAGATTGGAATATCACATCACAGAAGACAACTCATATGGGTCTGAGGAAGAA
The DNA here is from genome assembly GCA_021186555.1 of Reticulitermes speratus. Taxonomy (NCBI): domain Eukaryota; kingdom Metazoa; phylum Arthropoda; class Insecta; order Blattodea; family Rhinotermitidae; genus Reticulitermes; species Reticulitermes speratus. The sequence goes on along the minus strand of JAJKFL010000006.1, from coordinate 37,170,640 downwards.
AACGTGTCCTGCTCTGGAATACTGGGGATGGTGATTAAGAAGAAAGTTGAAGTTGGAATCAACATGTTAGAGTTCGCAGGCTATCGTATGGAAATTGTCGAGTTCCTGCCTCCAATCTTCAGTTCCAAGTGAGATAAAAGAACCTATCTGCCTACACGTTTATAATATTTGAACCTGACAGCAATAAAGTAACAGAAGGCACGACAAAATTTCGTAATAGATGTCTTCATAATTTGCATGGTACACTAGAATCCAGCGGACTGAAAATGAAATTAAAATTTTCACAACGTCGACAATTTTGGTTGCGGTCTTCTGCACCGAAGAGAGAAGTTGTATGTTCCTCCGAAACGTTGCTATCTACCAAACTATACGAGTACGGTGTCATAACTCAGAAAACCGAAATCCAGAAAAGAGACATAAATCTAGTTATCAATTTTATAAAATATTTTTGGATAAAGTAAGCATTTAATAAAAGTTTAAAAAAGCAATATATCTTCGACTTCGTAAATTGTAATACCATCTCAGAAACCTCACTTGAAATGTTTTTACTCATTTCTTGTTTCGATATCTTGGCATTTATATTTTGTCGTCATACTAACGTGCTGATGTGATACATCCTTAATTGCATTTTCATTTGCATGTCTTTCCGAAAATATCTTTTTAAAAGTCGACAGTTTATTGTGTTTTTAATATTCACTGCCACATTTATATACACTTCGTACACTTATAAGCTAGGTACCAGGTATTTAAAGAAATTGCCACCTACAACAGTTTTGATTCTTCTTATATTTTTCGCATCAGTTGACATATGACGAAGAGTTCAATTTGTTGTTATTGCTTTACCTAAAGAAAACTTGTTGGTACGTCATTAATTTACTATTCTTTATTTATTTCGCTGAAACAAACAGTAATAATAATATTACAGGTATGTTACAAGGGCATAAATTAATTTAAGAAGGGTTAGTACACTAGAACTCACTGAGAAATGAGCAGATGGCCTGCTCGCAGACTCCCCAACTATACTTAAAGGATACAGAGATATAATTTTGCCTGCTGCTTTATAATGTATGAGTGTAATACTTAGTCTCTCACATTAAGGGCGTTTAAGAATCGGGCCTAAGAGGGAGAAGGTAAGATGGGACTGGAGAAAACTGCATACTGAAGAGCTTCGAGATTTGTACTCATTAATATTTCAAATGAGGAAGAATGAAGTAGGCGGGGCAAGTTGTACGTATGGGGGGAAGAAAGGTGCATAAAGTATTTTGGTGTGGAAATCTGAGAGAAGGAACCACTTGGAAGATACAGGCGTAGATGGGAGAATAATATTAAAATGGATATTACAGAAATCGGTTTGGAGGACGTGGACTGGATTTATGTGGCTCAGCTTACGGACAATTGGTGGGCTGCTGCGAACAGGTTAATGAAAGTGGTGGTCCATTAAATGCACGGAATTTCTTAACTAGGCGCAGATCTAATTAGCCTTTCAAGAATGAGTCTGCTTCATGAAGTTAGTTATATTTATTTATTATTGTTGTAATATCTTGGAATGTTTACAGAGTGTCTGTATACATACGGGAAACTGACACAACACACAACACAGTCATCAAAATGATATCTCCATTTACCAGCGAGCTGTGGGCGACAACCTTTTGCACAATGTTCCTGTTCATACTCATCCAAACAGCAGTATTCAACATCGGTGGTCACTACACTTCACAACACGAAAGAGACAATCAACTCCCGCACTCCTGCCTTTACGTATTCGGAGCCTTCTGTCAACAAGGTTAATTCATATTCTGGCATTTCTAACCTTCAAAATACATAGTTTACTTGTGCTGCCTAGAGCAAAGAACATACATTAGGAACATGTAATGTCAAAGTACTCCGGAAGATATTTGATCCTACAAGGGTTGAAGCAAGTGTGAATATTCTGAATCCTTTTACATGAAAGGTTAAAGATGGATATTCTGTCGTTACGCATGTCAGCTGTCACAACAAATCTTGTAATAGGCTTGGAAGATCGCAGTAACAATTACAAGTGTCACGTATGTTTATGTCGCCACTGCAGTGTCAACCTCAAGACAGCAGAAGCGCTCAGGGCAAGTTGTCACCAGTACTATTACAGTAAAAATGTAGCTACGTTTGCAGAAGTTCTGCAGTTACTGATATTAGGTGTTTTTATATGAGTTTGTATTTATAGCAAGAAACGTTGCACATGCACGGGAATTGCTTTCTCAGTATACTTTATGCTTCAAATTAAATCTAATGTTGAAAATCGAATCAGTTTCCTGTCGAAAGTCCTGCACTGGTTTTTTCTAGAAAAACGTAACGAGAAACAGTGATTTTTTTCAGTCACCTATTATTTTTATGATGGGATTGTCATGCTAGAATGGTGGATTAAATCAATTGACAGGATTATGGTACCAGAACATCTACAAGAATTTCAATTTTTGAAACCCTAAAAAATAAAGGAATAACATTCATACGCTTTTTGGTGCTATGAGTGATAGACGGGGGGGGGTGCGCTGGATGGAATTATCTCAGGATGATATCCTTGGTGGTTTTGTTATCAGTTACGTTCAGGTTTTTGGTTCTCTTAGAACAATGTTAGCTATTAGTTACCGTGCTGGATAAACTGGATAAACCATGAGAAATATTTCTATCTTAACTGCAGGGTATGTTTCTGCAGCCAGTCACTTTAGTAACGAGCTTCAGCATAAATATTTTAGGTTCAGAATCACTGCAATATATATATATATATATATATATATATGAGAGTCATAACCAAGATCGTTAATTTGGGTAACGTCATCCCGTGGTGTTGATCAATCCAATAGCTAAGTCTAAGGTCCGAATGACACAACACTTTATACAATAAAGTTATATACTCATTGTATTCATGCTACAACATGTTTCGGCCAATCTATGTGGCCATCATCAGGTAGTCACACAAAACATATAAAAGGAATTTTTGTTTTAGAAAGAGGCTTCCGCTTTACAAACAGCGATTATCATATTTTATTTCAGCGTCGTTATTATTCCAAATAGTGCAGCAATAAATGTAACAACTATAGGCATAAGAGGAGTATTTTAATAGTATTTTAATTTTTATTATTCTCACATTTATTATTTCACTATTTGGAATAATGGTACTGAAATAAAATACGATAATCGCTATTTGTAAAGGGGAGGCCTCTTCGTAAAACAAAAAATCCTTTTATATATTTGTATGACTATCTGATGATGACAACATAGATAGGCCGAAACATGTTGTAGCATGAATATAATTAGTATATTATTTTATTCTACTAAGTGTTGTGTTTTTCGGACCTTATACTTAATTATTCGAAGATCGTTGATGATAAAGATAGCTCTGTCAGCACTTCTAGACCAGCACTTTTTCCACCTAGACTACAGTTCACCGACTACATGGGGGCATTTCTTGTGAGCAACATGATTGGAGTTCGGAACTAATTTTTGCCACCACGTAAGGTTGAAGAAAACCATGCATCAATCTTTACTGCAAAGTCCCTTTTATTTATGTCTTCTTGGCGTGTTGATTAGACACAGAGACAACTTAGACTTACTAATGCACAATGCAGCCGGAATTTGATGATCCTTCACATCAGCAGTCAGCGTCGTCTGCTTCGAAAAGAATCGGCCGATAACCACATGTTGGTCACGGGCGTTGGCAGTTGTATGCAATACTCGGGAGACTTGCTTCACTACCACCATGCTCCTAGTTGAAATATGAGGCTCGGGCTTTTCGATCGCAAGTTCCTCAATTGAAGACCTGACAAAAGCTCAACATTAATCTACTCGCGCTACGTCACAACAAGAAGGACCAGGGATCATCAAATCACGGTGCAACTGTTAGGCCACTACAACTAAACGTTTCCTTTCCAACGTACAGGTCACAATACCACACAGCAGTTCTGGTCCTCTCGGGCAGTGTATCTAACGATACACCTCACGGCTTTAGTCCTGTACATTGCTTACTCTGCCAACTTCATATCTTCCCTTGCTGTGCAGAAACGAGATTTTCCCTTTAAGACTTTTCAAGACCTTCTGAACGATGGCACATTCAAGATTGGAGTTCGAGCTAAATCTACACATGAAGATTATTTTAAGGTACGTATTGGCCAAATTAAAACATAGAACTTAATGCGGATTGTAGGGAAAACTTTCGTCACTCCACGTTGCAGAGTTGTTCATTTATTCGACAGCATTTCCGCCTCTCGTAGAAACGGAATTAGAACGGATTTAGAAGAACCCGGTTAGTCGTATCAAATAACAGGTAAAGTGTGACGCCCCTTGCGACGTTTTCTAAACATGTCACATTTTAGGGCCAAGGTTCTTCTCCCCCTCCAGTCACCAAAACTGTAGGATTACGCCTGCCGGCTCTTCGAAATTGCTTAATCAAGATATTCGCATCACTACTCCATATACGAAGCCGTCTCCCCCAAACATAAAATATCCGCCAGGCCTTGTTAACCCTTTACACCTGAAAGGGAAAACACTGTCCCAGCAACTGAAATACCCTCACGGCCGAAAGGGAAAACATTGTCCCGCAACGACATGTCTTTTTTTAAATTTTCTGCCTCTATAATTACACGTCCTTTTTTCACAATATTTATCTAAAAGGCTTGTACAGGCATGAAAGATTGTGTGAAATTTAATTCTAGTTAAAATTATCACTAATGAGGTTTAGTTTTTCCTACTAATATAATTACCATTTTTCCAGGAGTCACGAATTATTTACATACTATCCAGGCAGTGGTTCCTCATATTGGCGAAGTGAAGCAAATACACACACATATAGGACCTTCCGACAAGCCTCTCTTCCTTCATACAGCCCCTTCTGTAAAATCCACAACCCCTTCACCCCCATTATTTCATCAATAAGACGCTACTGAAAAATATCAGTTCAGTAATTACAACAGTGATATTTGCTACATTTGTGTGTTCTGCTTTTCAATTTTAGTGTCAGTTGCTCCTCAGAAATGCAGTTTTGTATGATATATCTCGAAACAATGGGTAGCAGACAAACCTATGTTCCATTCTCAGACACTTGACTTGCGTTCTTTTTTCTTTGTTTTTGGCGGAACACAACGTCACTGAATTCTCTTACACTCGGTGTCTGATTCCTCCGATGGTGATTGAAGCGTCTGCACTGCCTGGCTTTATCGCATGTTATTGCTAGGGCAGGCAGTGGACTGAACTGTTGAGTGGAAGATAGACATAAGCATGAACGTAAAATTCGAAATAGTCACGAAAAAGTCCTTACAGCAGAATGAAGGACATTTGCCTGTGGTCCCATATTGCACTAACCACAGCAATAAACGTCTGTATTCATTCCTTTCTACTCCCACTCTTTGCATATGAACTCAGCACCCAGATAAGCTAGCACTAACACGAAAACTGAACACCTGTAAGATTGCAACCTAAGCAGCGTCTTAGGAAATACGGCGACATGTACAGTTAGCTCCAATTTTATAGCACTGTGTCTCCACTTACAGCAAGAAATATTTGAAAAGAATAAATCTAGAAAATGAAGCTTAAAGTGAAAAATAAATAAATTAAAAAATCACCTTCAACTAAGCTGCGTAAAATAGGTGGAATTCTTGAAAATTGCGTAACGGGTAGATGGATTCATTTTTAAGCGTGTACTTTTTATTTGAAGTGTTTATCTTAAAAAATGCATTAAATACAACGGATAATATCAGCATGTGCGAAAACGGGCATTTAAAGCGAAAAGAACTCCGGCCGTCAGCGGCCACTTTGGGATTTAAATCTCCCGTACTCTAAGGGTAAATAAGGTCCAATCTCTATAGAAAAATAAGGGTTATTTAGGGAACATGCGGCGAAAACCAACAAAAACTTTCATATTGTATACAAACTGTTTGACTCCTCAGTCATGAACTTTGCACTAATACGCTATTTGAATAATTATTTATTTATAACATTAAGTACTAAAAATTACAAAGTTTATATAAAATGTCGATCATTCTAGGGTAAAAAGAAACGCCATTTACGAGAAATTCAATTTCACGTGCTGACATTAATTAACTAAATCTTAAATATTTCTTAACCTCTCTTGAGGTGGTATTAGACTTATTATAAATTTTAACTGTTGCTGTTGTGCTTGTTGGAGTTTAACCGAGACAAAAGATCAATTGATTCCAAGAAGCGGGTCCCTCTTTGAAAGCTCACAGTAACTCAAGAGAACTTTACCGCCTTTTATGCAAGCCAAATTGTCATTACCTAGTTCAAGCCAGCTGGCAATTGCTTCCTATCCTCAAACAGAAGTAGTCATAACATTTATTTCCTCTAATATTAATGTCATCTTTTCACCTACGCCGAGATCTCCCAAGTAAAATATCCCCTAGATGCTTACAGACTAAAATTCTATGTGCAGTTTTCCTCTTTCTCGTGCATGTTACATTCCCCGCCCACCCCATTATGCTTGGGAACTTTCCAGTTAGAAATAAAAATTAAACCTCTTCCTAATCCACTATGCTGATGAGCGATCAGCTTGACTCCTCGGTCGTTTTGTCCCTCTGTAACCACTCGATAGGACAATGCATGGGCACCAGAACTGGTGCAAACATTATGGCACGTGCTGGAAACTGAACACCCTTCGTCCGCTCCACAGCTAGGCAGCCTAACTTCTGACTTACAGCTAGTCAACGCAAAGTCTGAGAGCCTCAAGATACAATGTATAGTTCAATAAAAATGAAGAAATAATCCCAGTATTCGCTAAAGCAATGTACATGTGTATTATCAAAGATTAATGTTGATTTATTTTAGAACACGCACGTATTTGATTGCTTACAGAAATCTTCGAATCCAATCCTAAAAGAAGTGTATGAAAAGATGATAAAACCGAATACGAAGAGTTTGCCCACTAGTTTTGAGCAAGGCTTACGGCGTGTGTGCGAAGAAAGGAAGTTTGGATTCCTCATCGCGCAGAGGACATTTCTTGGACTTGGGCAGAACATATCATGCAAAATTGTGGATATTCCCAGGGCCTGTTACACATCAACAGTATCCTTCATCATTAGCCGAGGAAGTCCTTACAAGAGGCTATTCACACGCTTGTGAGTGCTGTACAATTATGTACCAATTTGAAAAAAAATATCCTTTCAAATTTCGACGAAAAACTGTTGCGGTTATGAAAATAATTTTCGAATTTGGAACACAAAACCCATTAAGAAAACAACTTCTTTGACTTACAAAACAAATTTCATTCAAAGCACGCAACCTCAGTAACAATCCGACTGAATAGAACAAAAAGATGGGGAAATCTGTTCAGTATCTATGTTAAATACAAAATGTCGATCGCATCAAAGCTTAAAGCTTGTTATCATTACTATTCAATATTTCAAAAAAGCTTAAACAACACCGAGAAAAAGTGTTCGGATATACTTGAATGAAATGTTTGTTAATTAGAGCTGGCTGATATATACTACTGTTTATCGACAGCGCCGATCCCGGTGACCGCGCGGTCTAAGGCGTGGACCTGCGACCGCTCGCTTGCCAAGATTGCGGGTTCGAATCCCGCCGGAGGCTTGGGGGTTTGTCTGTTGTGAGTGTTGTGTGTTGTCAGCTAGAGGTCTCTGCGACGGGCCGATCACTCATCCAGAGGAGTCCTGCCGAGTGGGGTGTGTCTGAATGCGATCTCGAAACCTCGACAAGGAGGCGGCCTAGGCTCATTAGGGCTGTCAAGCCATGAAAAAAAAAATATCGATAGCCCTAGTTTTAACAGACTGTGACGTCACTCAGAAATAATACTATATTTTAACCACGGAAACGGGCGTATTACAAAGCAATGGCATTTTGTAAGGTAGATGATGTGCTCCGATAAAGATTTGCCTTGCGTGCAATCGGACTTAAGTAAATAAAATTTCAGAGTTTCATGGCTGTGGAGATTCATACTGCGTTCTTCTGGGTTATGACACCCTGTAGTCTGATATAAAGGTACCAAATTTCCATATTTATGTTTGTGACTGGCTACTCCTATCCTATGCAACCCATGCAAATTCTACATAACCAGCTACGCTTCTCACCAATTTTGGTAAGTTCTTACCAGACTGTACAGTGGTCATACCCGAGAAGACCCATACTATTATATAAATTACTACAATAATGTTACAATAGTGTAAAGTCATGCACAGGTGTGGTTTTTTAATTCACCGAATCTTCAGGTGTTGTTTGTTTATGAATTTGTTTTATATTACTTTTATAAATTCTTCTTTTATTCCTTTTCGCTCTCTGATCTTCCTTCGGCAGCCGGGATAACGTAGTCGTTATAGCGACTAGGCTACATGCCGGACGAGCCGAGGTTCAAGTCCCGGCAGAGGCCAAAGATTTTCTCTTTTCCAAAACGTAAACACGGATTATGGTGCCCACCCACCCTCCTATTCAATGGGTACCGGGTTCCTTACCGGATAAAAACCGGTGGGGGGAGAAGCTGACAACTCACTTCCATCCAGAGCCGATGTTAAAAACAGTGCAGCACTACCTCTACTCGCCCTATATGCCTTCATAGCATGGACAAGGACAACTTTACCTTATCCTCCTCCTATCTACCCTCCTATTTCTCCCCCACCCGACATCTGCATCTTCTTTGTGCCACCGTCTCCTATACATATGTTCACAGCCCCAGTCCTGGTCCTCCTCTGTATCAGTACATCATGTTGCAAGTTCGGCTTACTCTCCTGCCATGAAGTTGCCAACAGTACGTCCCTCTCCGACGTCGGTGCAATTCTAACAATAGACACGGCATCATATCCTGAGTGGGAGTAATGTTCCTTCCTTTTTATTTTCACACTTCCCTGTCTTGATTCAGTTTAATCTACTCCACAACTTCGAAACCCAATACCTTAAAATTTGTTCCACTAACCTCGCATCTATCGCTAATTATCCTAAGCCGTATCTTCTCTTCAGTTTACCCAATTACAATTTGCTATTCTTTTCTCCGCCTATCGCATTCCCCACCATTAGATCACAAAAATAATATTCGATGAAGTGTGAATTTTATAAATGTTAATGTGTATTTTGGTTTTGGCAAGCAGGATTCAAGACATGAGAAGAGCCGGAATTTTGCAACGAATAGACAGTAATTACTGGCTACGTGAACCGGAAGAAATTCTACAGGACCCACCCATGAGTGTGACCTTTGACAGAGTGTCGATGTACTTTGTGTTACTGGCGGCAGGAATTTTCACTTCCACAGTGATTCTGACTGTGGAAATAAGATGTCGAAAGCGATGAATATGCATCGAAAACTTGTTCGTTACAAAGTTTTCGTAAATGTTGATGCTGCAGTAATGACATAATATCTTCTGAATACTCGGAATGAACAGAATAGGAGGCAGTACAGAACCTCAAAAGTTGGTTCGACGAGGCAGTACAATGGATTACACTGTACCTGCCTGTGCTAGAATCTGATTTCCTATCGTGCAACTCTTGTCCAACCATTTTTCAGAGTCAGATGTTTCAACAACTCATATGAGATGATAAGTACTCAGGGCAGTGACACTCAGATCAAGGATTTAGATGTGTCATCTTTTGGTTTACGAGGTAGGTACCAAAATATCCGACAAAGCTGCTTCCTCTGTCTCCAGAGCAGAAGATATGGTGCAACACGTCACATCCCACAGAACCGTAATATCAGCTCAGTTATTATCACCGCCACCGCCACCAGCTAAGTGTCCGTCATATGACCGGCCGTCATAATATTCATGTGCTACTGCACTGGAACGCGGTAACCACGAGGGCCAAACAAATCAAAATCTGGTCACACATAAAACAAATATATCACAACCTACGGCGTTGTCACCTTATGGTGCTACGTTAACTAATCATCTGGTTTACATGGGCAATCAAACAAACCGCTCTGACGTCATACATAAACAAAGCTCTATTGTAACCACGGACACTCGGTAACCTCATCTGTAGGGGTGCTGCCGTCTGGTTGTCACATGTTTTATACGATCGATGCTGAATCTTTTCTTCATCCTCAGCTCGTACGTCACAAGGAACCACGGTGTGACTCACCCACCCACTCACTAACTCGCACAAAAAGGACATTACATGTAGGGAGCTAGCCGTGTGACCGCCATATAATGGCATGCCGTGTATATTCATGCGCTACTCTGCGACTGTCTTTCGTCGTTCGTTTCATTTTGCTTACACAATCCATGCGCGAAACTCATCCACCTGTTTCTTCAACCTCATCTCATAACACACAGAACACACTCCGTTGTAGTAAGTATGATGCTCGATGAACGATTGTATCTTTGACCTCAGCGCGCACTTCACAGGGAACCTGTGTGACTCATTCAGTCAACTAAGGGTATTGTATATGGGGCGAATGTTATGCGTCACTTTTCCCTGTCCTGAGCCAGATGAATCCAGTCTAGGCCATTCCCTCCTATTCCTGTTTGGCCCACTTGATTTTTATACTCCCAACTATACCCAGGTCTTCAAAGCGGTCTGTTTTCTTCAGATTTTGGAAACAAAACCTTCTGCAAATTTCCCTTCTCCCCCATGAATGCTATGTGACCCGCCCACATTATTCACCTTGATTTCATCACCCTAATAACATTTGACGAGGAGCACGATCATGAAAGTCCTCAATGTGCAAATTTCTCCATTCTCATTTTAATACCTACAGTATGGGCATAAATATCGTCCTCAGCACTCTCTTCGCGACACACTCCCAGCCTAGGCTTTTCCCTTCATGTGAGAAAACGAGTTTCACAATAATACGTATATAAGAGGCAAAATTATCGTTATGCATATTTTAATTTTTGTGTTTTTGATAGCAAACGGGAAGACAATAGATAATCCTAGCAGCTACGAACAGTAACTACTTATTTTCCAAGTCCATCATTACTGACCATGCGAAAACTTCAGCGTCAAATTTTCTCTGCTGAAACAAACAATTCCGAGCATAGCTTAAAGGCCTACCTTTTCGTTGCACAGAATTCTTGTCCTATAGACGTATCACTGCTGTTAATGTTATTTCAGTTTTGTACATAACTTATTATTGAAATACAGATTCATCCTACGTCAAATTTGTCGAATACAGACTCTAAGTATCGCACTGTCGCCATGCCTTTGCTTGTAGATTACAAAAAAAAAATTCATTCATAATGTGTAGGTATAATTATAGTTGTCATATTTTACATGCTTATTTCCGATATTTTATTACTTATCGTCAATACCCTAAAAGCGAAAAAAAATTTAATACGGCCGCACAACTCTTATATTACATTTTACAAAAGTTGACTTAATAAAAGCTGCACATTTTTCGATGATCTGTAACCGTACATCGTGCCATGGCCCTAAAGCAGGCAGCATTGACCGCTCCACCTCAAAATTTCTAGCGACAGACATGTTGCTATTACGGACTGTAGGAGATTAACTACGTCGGAGAGGATTCTAATGGTATCAGGTTGACACAAATTTAGGTCAAAATCGAACAAATGGTCCATACGTTGATATCTGGGTTTCACGGACAGAATCACACATCCTGGTACGCATTTCCTCTGCAGGACAGAAGGCTGAGATAAAATCAGACTAATTGTAAGAAGCAGACTGTTTGTTCAGAAACTGATAGTCATGCAGCTGGTTAAGAGATTCCCGGCCTGTATAAAAGAGGAAGTTCATCACTACAATCACAGGGTCCTATTCAGGGCCAATTTAATCCATTTCAATCTCTCACACCCTGTTTCCATAAAATTTATTTTTAATATAGTGTTTCAATTTGCGCATGGGTCTCCTAAATAGTTTCCTTGTAACGTTTTTCGTCTAGAATGTTGTGTTAATTTCTCATACCTCCATGCGTGTTAAATGTCCAAACCATCTCTTCTTCTTTCATGTATCACCAGAGATCAAATAAACCTCCAGGCGGTAAGAACTAAACTTTATTCACCCTTTCTATTCTATTCTATTCTATTCACGATTCTAAAGAGCCACGGAGATGTTATGTTACCCTTAGGATCATCTTACTTCTGGATTTTCTTTATCGTCCAGAATTTTGAACGGGAAAAAAAAACATGCATCATTTCAGGCTTCCGCCGCCGTATGAATGAGGTCTTCGCTCTTCTGGAATTTTACACAGCGTAGACTGGTAGTTTATTACCGACGTTTCAGGACAACCTATCGGTCCCATGTTCATGGGCCAACCAGTCTAGGCTGCTTGACCCTTGAAGATGTAATCGATGGGTTGTCCTGCAACGTCTGTATCAAACTGGCAATCTAAGCTGCTTAAAATCCAAGAAGAGCGAAGATCTCGGAAAAAAAAGCATTTCGGGCACTGGATGTGTGGGGTTTTCCAGCAATAGAGAGTAGTTGTTTACATCGGATTCAACTGAGTAGATGTAACCTCCCACCTGAGGACGGAAACAGACGCAGTTTCTGAACTGTTGCGTTCTTCATAGAAGAAAGACCTTGAACAAAGCCCAGAAATGAAAAATTCTAAGCGTAATAACAGTTAATTCAGTTTGCTAAACTACTTTACACTAACTCAGAAATAAAACGTATCCCCCTATACATTTTATTAACCCTCCCTGTGATATCCGTTTTCGTCCAGCAATCGACTAAGAAAAGAAAATATCTATATGAGTTTTATTTCTCTTAGGATATCCATGTTTTTCTGTATGCACAACGTTTTTGAACATAGTATTTGGCACTCACGGGAGTTAGAGATCCCCTCACCACAGTTTGGCAGTAAATACAAAGTTAATGCTTTCGAATACATAATCAAACTGAAAGCATCACCATCTCATTGAACTAAGTCTACACAATAGCTTGTCATATATCATAACGTGGATGCACGCGATGTAAAACCAAACGACAAGTTAAATGACACAGAAGTTAGGCAGAGTCTCATGTGTGGCTCTGCAAAGTCATTTGTATTGGCAAGCATTACATAGGGAGCTGTGCAATCATTGCTCTAGCGGGGAATAGAGTGAAGAGCTGTACAAACTACTGATATATGAAAAGTCACTGGTCGTCCCTGAAAACAACACCACTTAAAGATTGCACGACAAAGAGGAAACTTTTTTCTTTGCATTATGTTAAAAGCACAGCATAATCAAATATGTTTCAAACCTATATTCTGCAATAGTTAATTTTTACAAAAATTGTTCTTCTAAAAAGCTTGTACTGTATCAGTATACTGTATTATACGAAGCGTGTATGAAAGGGTTCCACAAGAGGCGGTAAATTCCTTGAGTAGCTAAGCGATTAGTAGCTTCTCAAGAATTGTTTCACTACAAGGAATTTGTTAATTCGTTAATTATCTAGTGTTGCACGAAAAATTTTGATAACCTGGAAAGCTATTAGTAGTTGCTACAAGCAACAAAAATATCTTGCTTTAACATGTTGCAACGAAAAGTAACAACTATACTACAAAACAGATCTACGGCGTTTAAATAATAAGTATAAACATTTGTAGTTTCAACCACACATAAATTATCTCTATCTGGCCACAATACTCTTTGTGATTTACACAAACTGTATAAAAAGTAAAGCATAAGCGACCCAAACACTGTTTGCTCTGATAGTGTTGTCAGTAGTGTTTTATGCTATTTTGTTAATTTTCACTACTCTTAATACTATCAGTTGTCATTGTTATATTAAATGCCAGGGGAGGCTCCGGGCCCCAGTAGAGGCTCCAGAAGCTGGTAAATGGCACGGCTTGAAAAATGTAGATCTTTTGTTTGTACTTTGTTGGAAAATTGAAAATAAAGCTCCTATAATTAAAAAAAAATCTCTATCTTGGTGAGTTCTTTATTTGTATTATACACAGTACAAAGAGCCTACCTAAATGTTTCTTCAAACTCTATGGTTATAAAATGACACATTTTCAAGATACCAACAAAAACTAAATTCACAAGGCACTCTTCACTGTACTGAAACTCAATACGAAAACTGATACACACCCGACTAATAATTTTGAATATAAACGGCTATAGAAAAATATCGTCTCTCTTTAGCGGGTCATAAAGTCGTCTCTCACGTCGACAGCAGAAGACAGCTTCAGCGTGTCTGAAACTAAAGAGCTGCGGAGAATATTTTGGCACAGTAGCTGGAAGAAGCAGCAAAATGGAATAAAATACACAACCGAAATTCTCACAAAAGTTACGGGAACTAACTAATTAACCAACTCAATAGATCAGATATGCTCTTAAGAGGGAGTACTTGAGCAGTTGGGCAAGAAATTTATTCCATTTTATGGAATCTTATCTGTCATTACCGCATTCACACCAGGCTGCGAATCATAAGTATACTGCGCAAAATTAGTGCAGTCCACATCACTCTGCCCGATTTCCATAAAATCTATGTTAATATTATCCTCCGATAGATGCCTGCACCTTCCCTCCTGAAATTCCGACCAAAATTTGTACACTTCACCTTCTGTGTACGGGATGATCGGACATGTGACGCACCTGGATGCAATACGATAGAGTAGGTCTACACACGAAACAGTGGCTTTGAGTAACTCAAAAGATGAATCAACTTTGAATATCTTATGCGTGATTTCAGGCTTCCGCTGCGGTGTAAATGAGATCTGCGCTCTTTTGGGATTTTATGAACAGTGTAGAATGGTAGTCTCTTACCGAAGTTTCGGGACAACTTATCCGTTCCATCTTCAATGGTCAAGCAGTGAAGATGATTTGGGTTTGGTTTCTTCTTTTTGGTGATTTACTATCAGAATGTAAGGTCTTATGGTGCTGGTATGTTGACTGTTTTATCGAATCGAATTGGGATGTGGCTACGTTGATGGTAATTGTTTGAATGCTTAATTTTGGTAGTTGGAGCTGTGTCTATTATTTGGAATTTTTGGCAGGTTCTGTTGAGATGGAATTAATTTCTTTTCTTGTTGTTCTGGCAGCTATGGCCCTTGAAGTTGGGACCGATAGGTTTTCCCGAAACGTCGGTAAGAGACTACCATTCTGCACTGAACTTGAATATATTAATCAGGGGAAGGATAATATTAAAATTGTTTTAAAGAGTTACTGAACATCTGAACTCTTTGAGATTTGAAGTCCTCTTTTGCCTCGAAAACTGAAGTAGAACATCCTTCCCAGACATTAGTGCCTGTCTACCTGAATACACTGCGTCTCTCTCCAGACCATCGCAATAGTAATGGACCTATGTTAGAGGGACTAAGCTGCTTCAGGTTAGAGTTAAATGGCTGTAAATAACATTCGATGCGAATTTCTTCGCCATATGAATAAATACCAACTGTTAACTGTCCTGTAGGCTGGCTCTTATGTTAATCAGTTACTTTCGCCAGTGATTAGTAAGTTCTTCCTTTAATCGTTTAAGGACTAAGGTTAAGCTGAACTTTAAACGTATAACTCGTACCGCGATGTAAGCACAATCCGTCTCGGTTATAAAAACCAATCAGTTAATAGAGTATAGGGGAAAAAATACTGCTTGTTCTGAAATTCGTGCAAAACACAATAACGCTCTGTGTTAGCAGAATACAGAACTTTTAATGTTTAACCTGGAGGTACATAAAGCAACCTTCAAGCTTTTAAAGGGTTAGCTGGTAGATTGCATTTTGCTTATCTTACAGCAACATGCAAGTCAAAATCCATTAATATTTCATTGTGACTTTGATGTTTATCAGGTTCTCTGTACGTTCCTCTGTGCTAGTGTAATATTAATAACACTACATGAATGTAATATTCTCATATGAACACATGGCATTAAACCCAATTTAATAAAGAGCACCAATTTATTTCAAGTGCAGAAATTGATTCACCTGTCAGTGCCAAGCACAGTGTCATATTATGAAGCTGATAAATTTTTACGACTTAGCTCATGAAATTAATAAATGAATATACATTGAAGTCCACCATTTAAGAGACACACAGGTACATAAATCACCATTATTTGTTTTACAGTCTGAAAACACGTTCCTTGAACTTAGCAACGCCTGCGGACGTTTCGGATTGGCATATTTAGCATATGCTGATTGTGCGTAGATGGATGTTTCTATTGAATAATTAAGAGTGTGCGGTAATTTTTTATAATTCAGATTCTCGACGAAAGAAAGGCTTCTTCTAAATATCATGACTTGAAAATTAATTATTTCAGAAAGCACAAAACTGTCAATCAATTAGTACAGCGTGCAAAAGTGGCATCTTAATGTATGTTAAGCCTTAATTCAAATCATAAAATATTAATTTTTGTAAAATGGCCATCATGCTACTTCATGTCACGCACCAGGTCTATCTCATTTAGCTGAGGTGTTGTCTTTATGTGCAAGTGGTTTATAAATAAATACAATTATATTTAAAACAGCAACTTATCTATAAAAAGCATATTTTCTTCTGTTTTTTGAGAGGATCAACAAAGTGTCGTCCATAACGACGGCAAAACTTTTATTTTATAAAAATAGAACTGGATGATTTCTAAGCCCTTCATTTGCAAGAACATTGATTTTTCTTAAATTATTACAAAACGTTTAACAGAAACTGGTGAATAATATAAATTATCATTTACGAGCAAATACTACTGTATTAGTAAATTCCAACACCATGCGTGTATGTGTAGTAAAGAACACGTTCAAATTTGTAACACTAATGACAATGGTGTGGACATGCGTGAGGCCTTCACAACTGCCTATTGAAGTAACAACGGAGGTCACAGCCGGGTTCTTCAGCGCTACCAGTCTGCAGCTGTTTGCGTGCTGCGTCAGACACAAGATCAAGGTCAGTAGCGTTGAGTGTCGGTCTATTTTCCAAACCTTGAGTGCCCTTTTATTTATTTACCGTTAAATTTTTGGATTACCTAACAATTTATATTGGAGAAACTGCTTAGCATCGAATGATCTCGAACAGCTAATAGATAAGAAAGCCACGTAAATTAAGATTGGATTCACGAGAAACCTCAGCTAGAACTGGCATTAAACCCACCAACCTAACAGGAACACACATATGACGTAACACTGAGGCGCACTGGGATCTTTGTATCTTGGCCCTTCTCAGATGCTGATACAATTTACTCCACTGTGGTCACACGTTTCGTTATTGTTCACAATTGTGCACATATTGCACAATGTTATTCCCATTAGTAGGGTCTATTGTTATATTTCTTTGCAGGACATAATTATTTATATGTATCCGTTGATTATGTTGAATTTCTCGGTCACACATACCCTCAAATTGAAATAGAGTCGAACCCCGTTATAACGACATCGGTTTATACACCTCGTCTATAGCGTCAGATATTCTGTAGTACCAATTAATTTCCCACTGTTAACCATAACATTATTCTGCTTGGTTGTAACAACACAAGTTTATAACGACACAAAATATTCAGTGTCTTTCATGAGGTTATAACTGAGTTCGACTGTATTTTGTAAGTGTTGATATAACGACAATGCCTCATACAAAATTTGTACGTATATTCGTAATCTATCTACACACCGGATTCCATAATCCTGGGCATGATAAAAAAAAATAAATATTATGATGGCGTGTTTTTATTTACATTAATTATGCGTAATGAAAATGGTGTGAAGAAATAAGGCAGATTAGTATCGATTACTACCGACGGTAACCGTGGTAACGCTAGTAATAAAAGTAGTGATGAATGTATGTAGGTCGTCAGGTAAAGTGCCTGTTATTTATGTCCGACTTAACAAAGTTGAATTTTATCGACAGATTTCAGTAAAACTCTCCAGTACGTACATGTCACACAAATCCGTCCAGCGGGAGCCGAAATATCCAACACGGGCTGGCAGACGGGCGGACGGACATGACGAAGCTAACAGTCGCTTTCCGCAAATCTGCGAACGCGCCTAAAAAGTTTAGAATATAATCAGTAGCGTTTACAGTCTTTTGCTAAATGACAAACTGATTATGTGTTCCCCTGGAACGCTGGTACCTATCTACCAAAATA
This sequence comes from Reticulitermes speratus, assembly GCA_021186555.1. Classification (NCBI taxonomy): domain Eukaryota; kingdom Metazoa; phylum Arthropoda; class Insecta; order Blattodea; family Rhinotermitidae; genus Reticulitermes; species Reticulitermes speratus. The sequence continues at coordinate 37,152,706 of JAJKFL010000006.1, read as the reverse complement.
AAGAGCGTCACGTCCCAGAAGACAGTGCGCTTCAGTGTCACTGCCTTCAGAACCTAAAATCTCACAACACGAAAAACAGCAACCAGGAAAGCTGTTTGCAGCCTGTAAGTCGAGTTCACGACGTCACGAACACAAAGCCTATTTTTTAAACCAGCTTTCAGTACCAACAAGATACCTGAGTGTTATTAGGCTTTTAGACCTATTATAGCTCAGGCGGTTATTCACCTGCTTCCCACCAAGAATGCCCGGGTTCGTTTCCAGGGCAGTCCATGTGGGATGCGTGTTAAAAGAGTGAGACTAGAAGAGGTTTCTTCCAAGTACCTTAGTTTTACCCTGTCAATTATCATTGCACAATCGCCTGAGCATTCTCTTTCACTAATCAACAGCAGGATATATTGTTCAGTGGTCCCAGCAGTAGCCGCGGTTCCATAGAGTGTCCCACCCAACCACAAGGCAAAAACTTACGTAAAGCAATCCCATTACAGGCCTTGACAGGCCCTTAGGGTTCCAGGAGGTTGAGGCTCCCAGATTTCTAGACAATTGGCACATGAAGGTTGTAAGGTTGTCAGCCCTACGCACCGGCCGCCTTTACCCCCCCAGGAAATACTCCTGGTACTCATTTCTGTTAGAGGCTGAGTCGACCCCAGGGCCATAGTGCGACCGAAAGGATTATGTCAATGAAAAACTCCAATGACACCATCGGGAATCGAACCCGCGACCTTCCGGCTTGTAGCGCAGTGCCTCAACCAACTGCGCCACCGCATGCCCCCCCCCCCCAAACTTACGTTTCATAGGTAATTAAAATCGGGGACAGAATTGTGTTCGCTTAGTTTTTGTACACTCTTTGTACGTATGAATAAATGAAGTGAACACATTACTGGGAAGTCATATTATGTGTATTTTGCTAGACGTTAATAAACGGACCTATAATGAGAGGGTCCTCTCCGTCTGCATGTATTTCGTCCATGTCCAATAGATGCTTTGAAGACTACAATCGACCAGAATTATGTTTAAGTATTCAGTTAGTACAGCGCAGCAACACAGTCCAACTCGGTTATAAAAAGCAGTGTGACAGTTCTTGTCGGAGAACTAGTCAATATTGTTTTTAGATGAATACTAAACACACTCTGTGGGCAGAACGTAGAATTTTTAAATTTTAAACCCGGTGGCACATAATGCATTCATTGAGCTTTTTATATTAAAAAATGAAAGCAAATTTCATTACGTTTTACTTAATTATCCATAATACTGTAACGTGCCCCATCTTAATTCGTAATCCATGAAAAATTATTTGTTTCATTTTGTATTTATATATTTATTGCTCACAACCATTCCCTGCTACTCTACTGCTAACAGCATGAAGGCGAGGGCAAAGCGTCTGAAAATTAAAATCTTTCGAGAATCACATAATTCCTGATCTACTAAAATATGGGCTCCACCGTAGACCAATATTTTGGACTGAAAGAGTAAATTAATAAATATGAATACTCACCTTTGGCGTGCTACTTAAAGTTAGGATTATGTAATTTCAACATTATATATGTACTTTGTAAGAAACTTGAATTCTTCGTTCTACTGACATTATTTTTCAGGTTTTCAAACTGACACGAGACTTGCAAAATTTCTCAAGTTTCTGTCCAAACACTACATCACTGTGTCTGCATTCCAGTTATCGCAGTGGACGATGCAAGACAATAAGTATTTACCACTCATGGTGTGGTTTTACAGGGAAAGTAAAAACGCACAACAATTGCTAATGGAGGTAATATGGTTTGATATACATTATGAGGGAAATTCCTCGCATTTTACCGAACCCAAATATTCGCTACCGTGTTAATAACAGCCCGTCGCTTGTCCCTATCCTCAGCTATAAAAATGCAGTCCACACCCTCCCATCCCATTTCCTTAAGATCAAGTTAATATTACTTCACCATCTATTCCTAAGTCTTCCAAGCGGTCTCTTTCCTCTTAAGTTTTCATATCAAAACAACGTATGCTCTATCTGAACTGGCAGAACGCAATGAGGTAACCCTCATGCGGGTGCCTGGGCATAGTGGCATCCTTGGTAATGAAAAAGCAGATGAACTTGCAAGGCAAGGTGCAGCTAAGCCATTACTTGGCCCAGAGCCGGCTCTTGGAATACCAAAGTGTTCAGCAAGAGAAGCAATCAAGAACTGGACTGAGTGTCAACATTTAACTACCTGGAACAGTATACCAGGTCACAAACATGGTAAACATTTTATCAATGGACCATGCAAGAAGAAAGCTGATGGCCTGATTAAATTGAGCAGGAATCATCTTAGATCAGTAGTAGCATTCCTCACAGGACATGCACCTGTGAGGAAGCACTTGAACATTATGGGCATCTTCGAAGGAGATCCGACCTGCAGATTTTGTGGGTCGGAGACTGAAACTGTGCACCATATTGTTTGTGGTTGCGAGGCACTGGCTCGACAACGTTATAAGTTCTTTGGGAAGATGTTCGCTGAACCAAGAGATATAAGCTTGGCTCCACTAAAAGACCTGTGTCTCTTTATTAGTAGCACAGGGCTAATGAACCAATGCTGAAAGAAAGACTAAGGGTGAGCACAATAAGCCTAAGGCTGCGGTGCATCCGGAGCGAATGCCGACGGGCCCATAGAAAGAAGAAGAAGAAGAACGTATGCATTTATCTACCCCGATGGGTACCATAGCCCCGCCCATCTCGTCCGCCTTAATTCAATCACCCTGATGATATCTGGTCAGAAGAACACATCGTGAAGCTCATCACCAAGCAGTATTCCCCAGCCTTCTGTTACTTACTCCGTCTTTGGCGCAAATATCTTCACGATCGTATGTTTGAAAACTCTCAACCTACGAGTATGTCCTTTCCTTAATGTGAAACAACTAATTAATTTATTTCAATCCAACAAATGCAATACACTTTCTTTCACTGATTTCTTGCCCCTACATATGTTTCGGCATACCTTGTGCCATCCTCAGGGGGGTATTGAAGATTGTGAACTCTCGACGACCCCCCTGAGAATGGCACAAGGTATGCCGAAACATATGTAGGGACAAGAAATCAGTGAAAGAAAGTGTAGTGCATTTGTTGGATTGAAATAAAATTAATTATCAAAATGCACGGTATATGTAATATCAAGTATGTAAAACACCTAGTTTCATACTCATATAAAACAAAAGGTAAAATTACCCAGAACTGAGTACATCTGTTCTAAATGTTAGTAAATACTTTCATTATTTTCCAGCTACTTAAATCGCTTAAATATGAAGACATAGTAAAAAAATTGTGGTTTGTACCAAGGGCCACATATTCAACTTTTAGTTCATGAATTTAATTAACTGCCATACTAGTCAGAGAAAATAAGAATTCTGTTTGAAGAAAACTAAAAGTTTTAAAAATACTTCTTTACTTCACAGGTATAAATTTATTATGGGCCCACTCACAGGCCAAAATTAACAACTGCGACTTCCATTTGGTGAGGTTTCACAGCCGTAAAACTAATTAGCATAGCCCGAACAGAATATCTTCTCACACTCAACGTTTTACACTGGGTTAAGAAATATAAAGCTACTGAACTGTAAATATTTCACCTATGTATAAGAAGGGTGATAAAATAGATAGCATCCAATGGTCATCTCTCAAGGTTAACTCCAGTTACTGTAAGTCATCAGCATGTATTTCGACGTAATAGGTCAACTACTGATCATATATTCTGCATTTGTCAAATAGTTCAGAAAAGATGGGAATAAAACTGGGCAGTATAAGAGCTATTTATGTACTTCAGGTACGTTAGGAGGAAGGCTCTGTATAATACTGTCACTGAGTTTGGAATCACCGTGGATCTAGTTAGGCTCGTAAAAATGTATTTAAGTGGAACCTATAATTAAGTCCGGATAGAAAGAAATTTGCCTCATAAATTTCATATTCAGAATGATTTAAACAGGGAGGTGCTTCGTAGCTGTTGACTTTAAAAATCAGGAAGAAATGAAACTGAATGAGACACAGAAACTTCTGGTTAATGCTTTTGATCGTAATTTCCTGGCAGAAAACATTCCTACTACAATGAAACACAAAGCTCTTTCAGTCCCTAGCAAGGCGTTCGGTCTAGAAGCAAATTCAGAGAAAATTAAGAATATGTTTCTGTCTCTTGAAAAGAATGCAAGACAAAATCTCAACATAAAGATAGGTAATATATCATTCGAAATTATGACAAATTTAAAATATTTGGAAATAATTGTAGCAAAAGAAAATGTATTCATAAAGAAAATAAAACAGATTGAACTGTGGAAATGCCGGCTACCGTTTGGCCTAGAATCTTTTGTCTTTGAATTTTGTGTCGAGAAATATAAAGATTAAAATATATATAGATCTATAATTTTTCCTTTTGTTTTATGTGGGTTTGAAACTTCTTCTCCCACACAGGGTAGAACTAGCCTAAGAGCTATCGAGAATAGGGTGCTCAGGAAGAGAAGTTCACAGGGGGCTTGTGAAAACTGCAGAATGGTTACCTCATGATTTGTATTCCTCCGCAGAGATTATTCAGGTGATAAAATCAAGAAGAATAAGATCGGCGGGGCACGTGACATGTGGGGGGTAGGGGAGAGGAAACGTGCATACAGAGTTTTGGTGGGGAAACCTGAAGAAAACGACCACTTGGAAGGCCTAGGCGTAGTTTGGAGGATAATATTAAGGTGGCTGTTAATGAGATCGTTTGGGAGATTATGGACTGGAGTATCTGGCGCACGATATGGAGGAGGGGGGGGGGCTCTTTTGAACGTGGTAACGAACTTTCCGGTTCCATAAAATTCGATCATTCTTTTGACTAGTTGTGAAACTACGATGTTTCCAAGAAGGACTCTGCTCCATGGAATTAGTCAGTCAGTCACTTATGTAGTGGGGTAGGTAACGTGTACTTGTATGAAAGCAGCAAGTTAAATTTATCAATAATTAGTTAAACTTAAAAATCATCCAGAATATGCGAGATTTCACTCTTTCATTCATTTGGGTTGTTACGCAGAGTATGATGGTTGTTGATACCTGACGTTAGTGGACAGCCTATCGGTCCCTTCTTCAAGGCTCAAGCTGTCCAAGGAGAATGCTGGAAGTCAAAGTCAAAGTTTATTTAACCTGATAGTCAGTCCGTCTTGGTATCGAGGCCCTCCTGGCCTCATGACCACATTTAAGTCGATGGACTGAAAACACTGAAATGACGTGCTGTGACGTGCACGAAAGCCAAATTCACTTGCGTTTAGCAAATTTCTTTCATCAACGTGCATTTGGAATATTTTTGAAATAATGTTCTCGAATAGTTGACCTGTAGAGGACAAGAGGATAATCGGACGTACATATTGAGGCAATTTAGGGTCCTTACCCGTTTTGGAGAAGATTATATTTTTGCTTCCTTCCAAGACGATGGCAACTCTTACAGAAGAAGACAGGATTAAATAAATGCGTCAGCTGTACTAAAAGATCTTGGAAGGTGCAGCATGCGTTTGGAACGCAAAAAAATTACACTGGCCTTTCTCAGTTGTAGTGAGTTTGTTAATTTTAGTATGTCACATGATCGAACTCTAATCGGGGAATTGCAGTATAAGGTTTCAAGGGGAGCTTGGACTCTTAGCTTCCATCCGCCATCCGCCACGCAGGTGATGAGATGTCAACTGATTTCTTAAGCAATTCAGAATCGCGTTGGCTTTGTCTGTCAGGTGAATATTAATTGCGGTTGGTGCCTTTGGTCCATCCCTTTTCAAAAAGGATTTCGCAATAGTCCTGATTGCTTGAGGCGTGATCTCACAATTACTTTTCTCTTTTTCCCACCGTTTAAGTGGCTTTCTTCTGACAGTTCTAGTGACCCAGTTCATTGCCTCTTTACACGCTGGATCCCAGGTTTCTTGCCACAACATTCTTAGCCCTTGTTTCTCCCTTAGCAAGCGACTTAAGCTAGGGAAATATTCTTTACACCCAAAAGTGTGGTTTTACTTGCCGCCAGCCTATACGCCGAGGCTATAGAGGCTGTCAAATCGCGGCCACTTTTTTGGCTTCTCCCCCGAGTTAATTTTGATTCTAGGTGAAATTAATTCAGAGATGCGGCGTTGAAAACGTTCCCAATCTGTGAATTTTTCTACAGCGGCGAATCAGTCCGTAATTCTAACATGATCCAGTATGAGTAAAACTGTGAATAGGTGATCCGAGTCCATGATGTCGGAGACAATGATATCTGACAATCGGACATGTGGATGAATCATAATATCGTGAACGTCAACCCACGCTACAGAGTAATGAGTGGAACATTGTGGCCCTCATATTTCAAGTTCATTTGCATCAGACAATTCTCACATTTTCTCACCTGATGGGTTAGAAATTGCGCTACTCCAATCGGGCGTTGACGCGTGCGGTTATAACCAAGAAGTGTAGGAATAAGAAGAGAGGGCGAGGAAAAGAGAACGTCAAAGCATAACCACAAGAACTGAAGAAATAAAGAGAGGAAAAAGAGGCGCATGAAGGAGAGTACTACGGAAATAAAGGGAGGAGGAAATAAATAATAAAATATAGGAGGAAGGACAACCGTGGGCGTAGGATGAGAGAAATGAATAAAATGGAGGAGAGCCGTCGGGTACCGGGGGGAAAAGACGTTGCTGAAGTACTGAAAACCACTATGACGTACGGAAAAATGAACATGCGCAGGATAGGAGACGCCAGAGTAAAGGCGAAAAATTGAGAAATGGGAATAGGTGAGAGTAGGGGAGACGTCAGATTAAGGAGGGGCAACTCTTCAGGAAGGGCCTTGTATGTTCTCTACCCAGTTCGGCTATACGGACCGGCTCATCAAAGAGGCGACTGAATTGGAAATCCATCACAAAAGTATGAACAGGGAGGATCGCCTGATTTTAAGCGCGTCATGGAAACCACTAATTCGCACGCTTGGAGAATATTGTATAACCTGTACATAAATGATGCTCTCCAAACATCAGGTACGTACCTGGCCTTCTTTGCGGATGACACCTATATATACACCATTGACCGCAAAGAGGGTTATGTTACAACGCGGCCTCACTTCAATGGATTGGTGGTGTGAGCTCTTGAACATAAAAATCAATGAAGATAAGACTCGGGATATCTCTTTCGCTCGTGAAGATGGACCGGCGAAGTCTTGTCTTACATTGAAAGGACTGAACATTACCATCGTTAACCAAAAAAATATCTCGGTGTAATTTTTGATAGCATTACATGGAGATTTCATATAGAAATGCTCGAAGCCAAGGCCTTCAGAACATTTGCTAGAATCTTCCCCCTATTCAAAATTGGGCGTTTAAGCGCTAACATTAAATTAACAATCAGCTAGGCACTCATTAAATCTGTACTGACATGCCTGACCGCCTGGAAATTTGTGGCAGGGCCTGCACTACAAGGTTCTCCACACTACTGATAAGTTTCCAACGCGCACACCGAAGAGCGATATGTATGATGCTTTCAAAATTCCGCACTTACATAATTTTATCACAAATTTATGCCGGCAGCAACCAGAAGTCGTAGAAAACATGACAATAAAAATGTTCGCAACACTGGATAAGGCGATGCCCAGCACATGAAATATAAGAGATTTAAACTTGGCAGGCGTCAAGCTTACGACCGTTCAAATGTCTGAACTGCCGTTATAGCAAATGCTAAGGTAAGGCATGATCAGCTGTACACAGCTGGGCTGACGGAGGCCGTGTATGTAGTGTTGGTAGACTTAAATATTGTAAAACAGATATGCAGGAAAGATTAAACATATATGTATATACAAAAGCATCTAGCAAAACGGTAACATAAGCCAGCTGGCAGACCCGTAGTCTCGTCAGACAGGGCGTCCGATAAATGACACTAATATTCGGTACATCTGTTTGAAATCTGGTCAGGATCGCCGGGGGTGGGCGGGGCTTGATACCAAGGTAGACAGACGAACCGTCAGTTGTTTAGTCTCTTTGACTAACTTCCCGGCATTCTTCTTGCACAGCTCGACCCTTGAAGATGGGACCAATACGTTGCCCGAATCGTCGGTTAACAACTATCATCAGCTGCGTAACAGTCCAGAAGAACGGAGGCCTCAAGCACAGAAATGATTTAATTAAATAACTACCCGTTTAATTCGTATACGTCATTAACAGGTAACACCTACAACGGAAAGCGAAACCGTGCAAAGAGTATGAAGGGTGAAAAAATGTTTGCGTGTAGGTACTTCATTATTTAAGGAACTGCAATAAAAACAGTACCCAACAAATTCAGCACCAAAAGAAGATTGTTGAGAAAATGCAGCCGAAGCTTTTTAGCAGCGGTTCTATGACAGAGTGTTCAATTTACATCTATTCGCTTTCTTTGGCGTTTTTAAGTTAACCAAGTAAATCGTGGTTCACCTGCATAATGTAACCCACGAAGTGATTATTTAGAGTGGACCAGTGCTACGGCAGTAAGTCACTCGAAACTCAGACGGCTGTAGACGATGAGCATTATACAAAAAGTCGAATCACTTTGCATATTTGTATGTCCGAAGGTTTCCAGCACATCCAGAGGGAAGTGGTTACTTTTCTACAATTCAGTCACGCCACTGAACGAGTTCTTCAGAAATATTCACATTCCTTTAGACTCTGAAGTTCTCGTGGTACAGTGGTTGAGCCATTCCCATGTGTGGATTACTGAAGCGTACCACATCCATCACACCCTACCACTACAAATGAACTGGCTTGGCAACTGGAGTAGCGATGGTGGCCTAACCTGGACCAACATATCACATGTACATAGAAGGAGTGATCTTCACGGTATTGTAATTAAATCGGGATTTATTAATTTTGTAAGTTGAAATATTAATATAATAATCTTATTTTTACTTACACTCTCAATGGGTTTGCCTGGAGCCTAAAATGTGCAGTCACCCTTATCCTTTGAATGGTAATGATATATATCACATTCCATTTGGTCTTTACTAAAGATTGTTACTCATTATTTGAAAGTAATTTAAGCGCTGTACTGTGTAAATCTTCTGTTTTTATATTAAGTATTTAACTCCTTCCTTAATTCTTCATTTTTAATTTTCGTAATCCAACACACTCTGCATCTCTTTAAACAAAACTCCTGTAGACTCAATGTTTTGTTTTTCTGAATACAATAATAGCTTCCATATATGAGTGTGGAAACTTACATTATTTGATAATTTTTCTACTTCATCTCAGTAGTTGTACAAACATCAGGTTTATCTTCCAAATATTCACTGAAGTCGTCGTGTTTTATTGTATACATCACAGTCTACGATATATAAAATGTGCATTCAAGTATACTCGATGTGAGATCTTTCAGGGGAGCTGACTGTGATACCGATCACTATCTGGTGGTTCCAAAGTTAGGGAAAGACTGGCGGTAATTAAACAAGAAGCACAGAAGTTTGATGCGGAGAGATTTAATCTCAAGAAGCTAAGTGAACTAGAGGTTAGGAAACAGTATCAGATAAAGATCTCAAACAGGTTTGCAGCTTTGGAGAACTTAAGTGTTAGTGAGGACATAAATAGGGCTTGGGAAAACATTAAAGAGAGTATCAAAATCTCAGCTAAAGAGAGTCTAGGGCTGTATGAAAGGAAGCAGCATAAACCATGGTTTGACGAAGAATGTTCAAAATTTTTAGGTCAAAGGAAGCAGGTTAAAATGCAGTGGTTTAAGAATCCAAACCAAAGTATTGTAGATAATCTGAACAATGTAAGACGTGAAGCTAAAAGACATTTCAGGAACAAAAAGAAGGAATATCTGAAAGCTAAAATTAATAAACCTGAAACAAACAGTAAAAACAAGAATAGACATGTATAGGGGCATCAATGATTTTAAGAATGGTTACCAGCCTAGAAATAACGTAGTAAAGGAAGAGAAGGGTGATCTGGTTGCAGACTCCCACAGTATCTTGGCTAGGTGGAGGAATCATTTCTTTCACCTACTGAATGTACATGGGGTTAATGATGTTAGGCAGACTGAAATACATACAGCAGAGACACTGGTACCTCAGCCCAGTGACTCTGAGGTTGAGATGGCTATTGAAAAGTTAAAAAGGCACAAATCACCAGGTATTGATCAAATTCCTGCAGAACTGATTAAAGCAGGAGGTAGGACAATTCGTTCTGAGATCCATAAACTTAATTCTATTTGGAATAAAGAGGAATTGCCTGAGCAGTGGAAGGAGTCAATCATGTACCTATTTATAAGAAGGGTGATAAAACAGATTGCATAATTATCGAGGCATATCACTTTTGTCAACCACATACAAAATTCTATCCAACATCCTTCTGTCAAGGTTGACTCCATGTACAGAGGAAATTATTGGGGAGCATCAGTGTGGATTTAGACGTAACAGATCGACTACTGATAGTATATTCTGCATTCGTCAAATACTTGAGGAACAATGGGAATACAATGAGGCAGTACATCAGCTATTTATAGACTTCAAGAAAGCCTATGATTCACTTAGGAGGGAGGTCTTGTATAATATTCTCATTGAATTTGGTATCCCTTTGAAACCAGTAAGGCTAGTAGAAATGTGTTTAAACGAAACCTATAGCAGAGACCGGGTAGGCAAACATTTGTATGACACATTTCCTATTAAGAATGGTTTGAAACAAGGAGATGCTTTATCGACATTGCTTTTCAACTTTGCTTTGGAATATGCCATTAGGAGGGTTCAGGCAAATCAGGAGGGTTTAAAATTGAATGGTACACATCAACTTCTAATTTATGCTGATGATGTTAATATATTGGGCGGAAGCGTACATGCTATAAAGTAAAACACAGAAGCTTTAGTAGTCGCTAGTAAAGAGATTGGCCTAGAAGTAAATGCTGAGAAAAGTAAGTACATGGTCATGTCTCGCAATCAGAATGCAGGACAAAATCACAACATAAAGTTAGATAATACATCCTTTGAAAGGGTGGAACAGTTCAAATATTTGGGAACAACCCTAACAGATCTAAATTCCATTCAGGAAGAAATTGAGAGCAGACTGAAATCGGGGAAAGTTTGTTATCATTCGGTGAAGGATCTTCTGTCTTCCAGTTTGCTATCCAAAAATATAAAGATTAAGATAAACAGAACTATAATTTTGCCTGTTGTTTTGTATGGGTGTGAGACTTGGTCTATCACACTGAGGGAGGAACATAGGCTGAGGGTGTTCGAGAATAGGGTGTTGAGGAAGATATTTGGGCCTAAGAGGGACGAGGTAACAGGGGAGTGGAGAAGACTACATAACGAGGAACTTAATGATCTGTACTTATCACCAAATATTATTCGGGTGATCAAATCCAGAAGAATGAGGTGTGCGGGGCATGTAGCATGTATGGGTGAGGGGAGAGGTGCATACAGGATTTTGGTGGGGAGACCTGAGCGAAAGAGACCACTTGGAAGACCCAGGCGTAGATGGGATGATAATATTAAAATGGATCTTCAAGAAGTGTGATGGGGGGCATGGGCTGGATTGATATGGCTCAGGATAGGGACAGGTGGCGGTCTCTTGTGAGTTCGGTAATGAACCTTCGGGTTCCATAAAACGCGGGGAATTTCTTGATTAGCTGACGACCTGCTAGCTTCTCAAGAAGGACTCTGCTCCTTTTAGTTAGTTAGTTAGTTAACTCCATATGCCACACTTCCCGTGCAGCCTAGCCTACTCTCTGGTCACTTCACAGACGACATTTAGTCAGTTCTCAGGACACAGCCAGCAAAATTTGCAGTAACGTTTGTTACATCACCCGCCATACAGTGGCGAAAGTAACAGACACTGTTTGTTTATTAATGCCCTTACAAATGTAGGCTGGCAGTAAACAACATGCCGCTATCGTGCCGAGTTTTAACGTAATACAATTAATTTATTCATTCATTCATTGCGTCTGTAGTGCAACAGGTCCACAGCCTTTTCCAAAGCGAGTCGTCCAGACACCTCGTATTTCAATTTCCAGTACACTCTCTTTCACTTAAGTTCATCCAGTAGCTGCTTACATCTTCTTCCTCTTCTTATCCTCCCTTCTATCTTTTAATCAATAACGTGATTTAGAAGGCAGTTCCAGTTAGCCGTCCCTTATATTGTATGTTGTGTGTTCAAAACCAATTTGACTTTTTGCAATACTTCTTTGTTTTTCACACGATCTGATCAACACCATCCTTCCCCAGCACCAACCGAAGGGTCCAAACTTCAGCACCATACAAACCTACGTTTCAAATGTAGCATGTTCTTAGTTTCTTCATAAAATTTATGTCCAATTTGCCGGTGAAAAGAATCTTCGTCTTGTTGAATGCGGCTTTTGCCATGGATTTGATTTCACATGTACATCTTGCGTCACTGGATACCCAGATGGTTGAAATATTACACATTCCGCGCTTGTTTTTGATCTATCATAACCCGCACTGAAGTTGGTTGTCTTGATATTCGCACATTCTTATCCATTCCATAGCGTCTTCCATCTTCAGCTAGACTATCAATTATGCCCTGATCTGCAAGTACGTCCTCTGTTTTCTTTTCAAGCCTTCTGCTAAGTGTCTTAACTTTCTCTAGTAATTGTGCAATGAGACTGGTTGTGCGGTGGTCGCTGCAGTTTGTAGGCTTTGACTCCTTCTTTAGGGCAATCATTATAATTTCAGTGAAGTCCTTGGGCCCTTGGGCCATTCTCCTGTGTCACATATGGAACATAATACGGTATCACACATATAAGTCTAACTGTTCTGTTTGTTGCTGTCTGCTTCCTACCGCGGTAACAACAGAGATCAGCAAATGTTATTAAGAAGTCGACTCTTCTCAATATGTAAGGTAGCAAAGACTGTTAAAACAGTGTGCAATTATTGTAGGCAAGCTTTCGAACGCATTGTACGGAAAGGGCCACATCGATTTTACTTCTATATATATACAGGGCATACACAAAAGAATGGTGCGGTTTCAAAAGTGAATAAAAAATTTATGTCTCACATTACACGGGCACAACATACACCGTCAGCGGTGGCAACTGTCCAAGTTTCTCATTTATTAATTACAATCCTTCAATGTGTGCACCCTGGGTCACACGACACAGGAATGTACGAGTGCTTCTCAATCGTGTTCTTCCACAGCGCTGGATCGGACGTGCTGCTGCAAATGGAGACAAGAACCTTCTCCCTTGGCCACCCCGTTCGCCAGATCTTACACCGTGCTATTTCTTTCTTTGGGGGTTCGTTAAAGACAGCGTTTATGTACCACCATTGCCAACGTCCATCCATGAAATTCGTGATCGGATAACGCATGCACTGCAGGCCATTACAGCGGACATGCTACACCGGGTCTGGGATGAGTTTGATTACCGTGTGGATGTGTGTCGTGTGACCCAGGGTGCACACATTGAAGGATTGTAATTACCAAATGAGAAACTTGGACAGTTGCCGCCGCTGACGGTGTATGTTGTGCCCGTGTAAGGTGAGAAATAAATGTTTTATTCACTTTTGAATCCGCACCATTCTTTTGTGTACGTCCTGTGTATCTGTAATGTATGTTTCTCATGGGAGGATGATATTAAGATTAATCTTGAAGGAACAGGATGGGAGGTCTTGGACAGAATGCATATGGCACAGGCTCTTGTGAACACTAATGAACTTTCTGGTCCCATAATATGCGGGGAATTTCTTGAACAGCTGGGAAAATATTAGCTTCTCAGAAAGGACTTCGCTCCATAGAGTGAGGTTTGTACATTACCAAATTTCTCACGCTTCCTCTCTGACAGGTGGTAGACTTTCAGTTGTTATTTTAATCCTTTCATTGCCACCGTTTCAAGCGACCTACTGTCTTAGCACAGACTGATGCTTTTACTTCATAATCTTAGCACAAACATGAAAATGTATACTGTCAGATATTAATGTAGCTAATGCATTAAACCACAAACGTATTTGGGGACAAAGGCAAAATGTTAAAAAAAATTATATTTAATCTGATAAAGATATGTTTCTCCCACTAGAGCAATGTTCTCTACGCCACCAAATTCAAAAGAAGAAAGCCAATAGAAATTCGTGGGTTTTCTTATGAGATCTGGAATGCACTGCAGAACAAAATTAACTTTACGTAAGTATTTCTTATATAAGTGTGTACATTAAGGAGGACTTCAGTGACACAAATTATTTCATTAACGAAATAACAAAATTCATTCACCATAGCCTAACTGTAATGTATACAATATACATAATTATTAAAATCACGTGCCGAAACAATACGTTTCTACATGTCGTACATATGTATGTATATATACCTACATGAGGAATTCAGATCAAAGAAAAGATACACTCGCCACTGACGGCCGTGAACTCTTCCATTGCGAGTACTTTTTTGGGGCCGTGTGTTCTTGTGTTATATATAAGAGTATGTAGAATTAGGACGATAAAAATCTTACAAAGATTCAGGTCTTCTGGGGTGTTACACCGTACAAACATCTAGTCTAAGGACTTTGCTTGGATGTCTTCGCGCTGAAGGTGAAGGCAATAAACTACTTTGAAACGCCGGTAACCTTTTAACATCCCAAGAAACACTAATCTTTAAAAACACCGCTGTCAGAACTTCAAATCTCACAAACAAGTTCTTGATAAGGATCCGACTGAACAGTATCAGTGTAATAAAGATGGTAATATGTTTAATCTGAGATTGTTTACTCTAACCCTAATGTCTGGTTTATTTGTGTTATAAGACCAGTAAAATTAACTTCGGCTTCCATATCTGAAAAATCAAATATAATTAATTCTTCGTAGCTTTACAGCAACAGATATTACATAGTACTGTGTGAAAGAAAAAGCATAATAAGAATTATTGCAACTTAGAGCACGTCTATAATCTTTTCTTGACAACTTCTCGGGCGGGGATACCATAGTCGGTACAGGGACTCGCTACGGGCTGGACGGTCCGGGGATAGAATCCCAGTGGGGGCGAAATTTTCCCCATCCTTCCACACCAGCTCTGGGGCCCACCAAACCTGCTATACAATGGGTACCGGGTCATTCTAAGGGGTAAAACGGCCGTGGCGTGGCGTTAAACACCCACCCCATTTGTAATTTAGGTTAAAGTCTGTGCTTTCATGGCAGGTTATAGGTAAACTTTACCTTTACTGAAAACTTCTCTTCCAATATTGCCTTTCAGTGCTTGCAAGGAATGAGGCCTGTTCACCGAAATTATTTCGCTGTTCCCCAAAATTAATAATCTCAGGAATTTAAATCTGGTGATCTAAGACACCATATTACGCGAGTTACCAACCTTTCGCCAATATATATTCTAGGGCACCATTCTCATTGGACTGCTAAACATTTGAAGATGAAGGCACCACATTCCTTCTAGACTTCGAGACCCGCACACACAGTGACACAGCGTTACATTCCAGAAGCCTGAATTCTCAGCCACTGAGAAAGGTGCTCAGTGAGCCTTCGTACGTGAAGTAACCGTACATTTTTCCTCTCTTAATTGTTTGAGGAAGAGTGTCAGAACTAACTGAAACAAAAATTTGTTTCTTCGAAAAATACGGTCCCTACGATTTTACGTCCTATTAACAGCACACCAAACTCCAACCTTAAGGTCGTGCAAAGGAATTTCATGAACTTTGGTGCTAAGGGTATAAATAAGTCTTAAGATTCACGTATTTATATATATATATATATATATATATATATATACAATTTATTTCATTCAGTGTACAGATCAAGTAGCAGGCGGCTTGTAACCTGGCTTGTGTCTCATCTTCGACATTATATTTTCCACTGCCGAGGGGACAGCGATCCTCTCACGCAGGCAGCAGAAGTCTGGGGCTGCCCACACAACCTTCCAGGCGGCGTCAGTGGCGCCCGAGTTCATCATCCCCCCTCCCCGTGACACAACACACCGCCAGATTTTCCGGAAAGCGTACTCGTCGTCCGAAACGGGTTGTGGTGCCGGAGGGAGTTGCTGGTGGTGAAGTAGTTTCCATGTCAAAGTGGAAGACGAATGCCGACTTTAGGCCGTCCACGGATACTGCTGCCGCAACGCCGTGGACCTCGACTGTATAGGTCTTATCGCCCCTGTGAAGGACCTTGTATGGGCCGACGTACGGGGCTTGCAGGGCTCCACAGAGCGCACCTTGCCGCAGGAAGACGTGAGAGGCGGTAGCCAAGTTCTTAACATGAAGGCAAATGGCGTTGCACGCCGCGATGCCGGTATGGGACGGAGCTTCCCTACATGGAGTAGCAGCCGGAACACGAACACGTCAGTGCTGTCGGTGGAGGAGTGGACGATGAACTCGTCCGGCAACCGGAACACCAATATCTGTACTCTGGCCATTTACATTCCCACGTAATATAAACCATGCCTCATCCACGAAAACAAAACACAAGTTCCACAGCAATAAATCCCCATGTTATCAACCCTTGAAACTACATGCATTACTGACTTCTTGTTTCCCAGCTTCGAGGGAGTATTTAACTCGACGGCTCTAATTTTATACGAGCGTAAATTCTGAAGGTTTGTTACCCTGTGGGCTGATGGTTTTGACACCCTACTTTGAACACACAAAAGAGAAAAATACTTTCTGGAGTTTGTTTTCATTCGCTTTTCAATAGATTTCAATTTCTCTTCAGCCAAAACATACATTAAAACTTTATTTTTTTTCGTTCCGCACTGAATTTTAAACGATTTAGTAACACTGCATTGTTGACGCAGGATATATATTTTAGGAAACTCTGAACGACATTTTTCCCGCCAGTGATGCTTACGAAGTATTGCAAGCGAGCACTCTTCGCTCAACAGAATACTTTCCTCATACGACTGATATGTCCAACAGAAGACACCAACACACAGCTCTGTGTGCGTCTTTAAGTTCCACCATCCGTAAGATGACTCACATCGCGGCCGACTCGCCTTGTGTAACCCAGCTCGTATTTCACTGCTCTTGTATTACGGAATAAAGCTACACTAGGAACAAATGAATATGTGAAGGCTGAAAAGCGTAGTAGTGATAACGAACAAGGTATCAATACCGACGTGTATTTTTGGTCCTGGTGAAAATGATCGTGATTTGTGTTGCTGACGCCGTCTCGAATTAGGCTACTTCCGTATTCGGGGTCAGAAACTTAACAGTTGCGAAATGTGGGACAGACGTGCCATTAACACACACACACAGCCATTGGACAAATAGAGGATAAACATCACAGCTGAGTTCCTCAAACATCAAACAAACTCAGACTAGAAAGATTAGTACATCTATACTTAATATCTCGTCTCTAGCATGGAAAGGGTTGAAGAATATCAGATACCTTGTACGTAATATTTTAATAAGCAATAATGATGAAAAACACATAGAACTCAGTTTAAAAATACATTTTCTCCGAAACGTAATGCAACTTGCCACTTTCTTCATCTGAACATAGTATTTTTGCACTAATAATTCATTAAATGTCATGTTTAGGAATGACTACTACATGCCAGAAGACAAAGTGTTCGGTTCGCTTGAGAATGGAAGATGGAGTGGATTAATAAAAATGCTTGTTACGGAACAGGTAGATGTTGTCATTCTGACCGTTATGAAAACCCCGAACAGAATGCTGGCTGCTGATTTCTTCACTCCTCTTATCAGGACAAAGTAAGCATTACACATTAGGGTCAGCCACGGACAGATTTAATTTTAAATTATAGAAATAAAGGTAACGTTGTCCCTCTTCACGATATGAAGACGTCTAGCGGAGGGTAAGTAGTTCCCTCATTCTTAACCTCGATCTAGATGGAGGTCAGTAGTCAGTTTCACGCACCGGCGGCTTTATTCCCGGGAAAGTGCCCCCGGTATCCATTGAATAGGTGGCTGGTTGGGCCTCCACCTTGTCTGGACGATTTACAGAGAGACAGGAACGATTTTAAAACATGCAAAATTACTTGGAATAATTTTGCAAATGTCATTTCATTAAATAACACTGACAGAAATTTGAACAATGAAGTTCGATAAAATATATAAGTTAATTCACACCAGCTACTGCACACCATTTACATATATTCATTCTACATACTCTTACATGTTTCGGCTGAGAATGTCAGCCGAAACATGTAGGAGTATATAGAATGAATATATATAATTGGTGTGCAGTAGTTGGTGTGAATAAACTTATATATACATAACAACTGCACGGAATATGTATAACATAATATCAATTATATTCAACAAAATATAATTACTTGCATTTATCTGTCAACCCTACAGCTTGTTAGAATACAATAATTGAAAAAATACTAGCATCATATTGACAACAATTTCATTTTTTAAATTATAAATATTTAAATACAGTCAGTTCATTAAAATTGTCTTTGTAAACTGTCGGTTGCAAATTTACGCTCACTACTTCTCAAAATCTATTGATTTCAGACTAGTACAATAGGATATCACAATTTTCAGACTCAAATTTATAACTTTGTTGCGAGGAGAGGAAGTAGTTAGAAGTGACTCCTGTCCAATGACATTTGAGAAGTTAAACCTTCGGCTACTACCGTCTAGTCCAGCTAAAGTGTTACAGATCTGTGAAATCTTACAGGCTAGCCTTTTGCGCAAGTGTGTATGTGAAAAACATTAAGCATAACATTTGAAAGAATACACTAGGCTGCTTGCAAGCTCAACCCTCTTTTAGAGCCTAGTGGTTAATACAGGTACCGCCAGCTTTAACACTAAAATCTCTGTAGTGTTTTACGCTGTATATTTGTGTGTTCCATGTGATTCTTACAATAAGTGGCCCTTACTTCCCTATAGACTGTTCACCGATTAGTCTTTCTAATAGAAACAGTGTTCTCTGTGAGGTACGAACTACATCTTCATATAAAATTCAAATTAATTTTAATCTTCAAAGAGTTAAGTTGCATTTAATTATGTGTGAATATTTTAATACAATACGTAGTAACCCATAAAACAGGAAAATCCGTTTTAAGGGTCACTGTACAGAAAACCCACTGTAGTACATTTTCCTTTCATTAATGCTTGAGAGAAAGGTGAAACCCAGCATACTCAAACTACCACTGACACGTGACTATATGTATGTAACACTTGAAATACGTTCCATTGCACTTATTATACGTGTATACCTCTCACTGTTTTCAGGTTTAGCATATACATAAAGAAACCGGCCACTGAAGAATACACACTAAATCACTTATTAAAGCCACTGTCAACGAGTTTGTGGTGGACCATTTTCGTTGCCATGATTTCAACAATGATTGTCCTTACTGCTTTGTGGCAAGTTTCGAAAAATCAGGAGGCTGACACCTACAATCTGTACAGCTCTGCTTTCTATGTATTTGGCATCTTCTGTCAGACAGGTAAGAAACTGCGCAGAGGTTTAGAATAACCCTTCCTGTGGTGCCCAACTCAGTAGGTCTTCCCACCACTATTTTTCTCGAGGACGGAAAGTGATTCTCTCGCCGAATGTTTGTGTTTTAATTTTTATTTTAAACACCGGACGATAAAACATTCCGTGACGTGAATAATCCCGTACAAATTTTGGCTTTCATTTACTTAAAAGTAGTTCTCAGCAAAACTCATAAAGCCTACTTTTATGTTGAAAAGATTTATAGTCCTACAGGTTTGTTACCATTGCTATCATCGTTTAATTTTATTCTGTGAAAAACTTATAACTGAAGTCTAGATCCTATCTACGTTAAACTTGTTGGAGAACACCTCAAATTTTCCTACTGCTACTGCGTTTTGTCACGTACAGTTTTTTCCTGATATGTATGTATGTATGTATGTATGTTTATATTCACGCATTTAACTTCAACAGTTGATTAGTTATCGCCAAGAAAACACAGCTATACAGAATAAGTCCATCATGTTTTTACTTTAAATTCTGCGAAAATCTACCATAATTTAAGTTA
Source organism: Reticulitermes speratus (assembly GCA_021186555.1). Taxonomy (NCBI): domain Eukaryota; kingdom Metazoa; phylum Arthropoda; class Insecta; order Blattodea; family Rhinotermitidae; genus Reticulitermes; species Reticulitermes speratus. The sequence continues at coordinate 37,132,831 of JAJKFL010000006.1, read as the reverse complement.
CATACAATTCGAAGATTTATTACAGTGCATAATTTCAGGACATTAAATTATATGAGGGTAGTATCGCCCCCACTCCATGAGATCGCACGTCCGCCATATTGTTGTTATTAGTGTCTGCAGGAAATAAAAGTTTATTAGGATGGGGTGGCCTGTAATTGCATATATCCGTACCAGATTTCGTGGTGACCAGTTAACTCATTCAAAGCTGACATGGGGAACAAGAGAGACATTATGAGAAGCTCATTAGCATACTTACATCCTTCAGGAATAACATTAGGCTGAAAATTTACAAATGTTCAGAATCCATCCCAAGACTTTGACCTCAGGTGTAAGTCACGAGGTCTCTACGCCTTTTGACCGCACAGCTCCCTGCACTTTACCAACAAACAGTTTGTAAATCCTTTGTTGAGGGCACAGGATTTAGTATTTGGTAACGCTGCGGATTGTATTCGGGAATTACACGTTTTGGATAATGGCAGGGTTAATAGCTACACGACTCAGGTACTCCACTATTTCCCTCAAACTCTCGAGGTGGTCTTCAGTAGCCCTTTCTTTCAATATCCTTGCATTATTAACATCATCTATGGGGCCGTGCCATGGCTTAGGCGGTTAGTTGCCGGCCTCTCACCGCGGAGGCCCGAGTTCGATCCGGGTCAGTCCATGTGGGATTTGTGGTGGATAAACTGGCACTGGGACAGGTTTTCCCCCGAGTACTTCGGTTTCCCCTGTCAATTTCATTCCCACCGGTGCTCCATTACACGAAAAAACAAAAAAAAAAACGAATCATCTTCATCACAGGGTTGCACAATATGCCTCAAGGCTGCGGTGCGTCCGCAGCATCTACTGCGGGGCCCTTCCCCACAAAAAAAAATTGTTTATGATTTCGCCACCTAATTTCAACAGTTTATAGCCTCCGTAGTTAAAACATCCGTGACTCAATGTTTAATACACTAGGTCTATCCACAAAGGACGAGAAAAGCGCAAAGCAGACAGTAAATAACCCAAAAAGAAGTAGTCTGGTACTGAAATATGAGGCGAGCGGACGGGCGAGGTGCGCCAGATACACCTGACGGCATTTGTAATCTGAAAACCAGCTTGTCCGTTCAGCGGCGCATTCATACTGACCATCACAATGCACAATAATGTTTGGAGCAATTGCTCACACAGCACAGATTTCCCAGCAAGTTCTCAGCACAGTTTTTCCAAGCAGACTGATTTATCGTTTCCGGACAACACCGCCCGCTCGCCTGATATTGGGGTACCAGACTACTTCCTTTGGGGTTACGTCAAAAGCAAGGTATACGAAACACGTCCTGCCATTGTTGATGACTGAAAACACCGAATTCAGGAAATTATTCAAGGGATCCCTAAACAAATGCTACAATGTGTTATCACATACTTCCCATCGCGGCTGAAAAACATCTATATTATGCAAAAAAACACTCAAAAAGGTCAAGTAGTTTAATCTGAAACCTAGATATACTTCGTTCGTGGTCAAAAGCGCCCACGAAAAAAAAAAAAGATTTTTGAGAAGAGCTTCTAAAGGCGTACATTTTTAGTGTAATGAGTCGCAGTCATACAGCCCTAGTAATTCGCTATCACTATTGCAGTATTTTAGACGCGGCTATTAACGTCGTCATGTCTGTATGTCTGTCTGTCCGCATTTATCAAAAGCGGATCCCACTCGACAGAGTTTTGTGAAATTTCATATTGGAGACTTTTACGAAAATCTCCAGCTTTTGTTAAAACTGGACAATGTGGGGAACTTCACAAAACACGTTTATATTGTTTTCTATGCAACAGGGAAACACACTCAATTAGGATCAGGATTTTTAAGCGCGGTGGAATAAGTCGCGAAAAGCGCCTACTAGCCTCGTCATGTCTGTCCGTCCTTCTGCCTGTCCGCATGTATCAGCGCGGCTACCACTAGGCGAATTTTCGTGAAATTTGAAATTGCGGACTTTTACGAAAACCTGTCCAGATACTCCAAATTAGGTTAAAACAGGACAAAAGTATCGAGCACTTTACACGAAGACTTACGCGAGTTTAATACTGCTGGGAGCAACAAATGTAGCGCAACAACACAGAGAAGGCATAGCTGTTCTTCCATGGCAATGCTTTCAACCCTGTTCGGTTACAATAAGAAATAATGTTGGAAATAAAAAATTATAATCATAGTGAGGATGGGAATTATTGGGATAGATATCTGACAAATCTAATTTACACTGGCTCCGTAAATAGGTAATAGGTTCTAAACTACAAAAAATAAAACAACAACAATAATACTAACAGATACGAGGGGCTGGAAATACAGAAAATGCAATATGCTTTAAGAGTTCTGCTTGGAATCTATTGCTTCCTCAAGAAACCAAGAAGGAAGAAGAAAAGAGCAAGCAGATTACAGGAATAAAGAATGGGCAAAGATGTGGCGGTATAAAAGAACCGCTTCTAACCTAGTGGTAAAGCAAAAACTCTTAGAGGTTATTTAAATTACAGGTTTGGATCCTGTACCACAGACATGGGCTTGTCGACTTGTGATCCTAACGACATTCCTCACAGCTCTATTTGTGTCAGTGGCATATTCAGCCACGTTCATCTCAATCCTCACCGTCAACAGATACAAATTACCATTCAGACATCAAAGGCTTTTCTGAAAACGGGAAGTACGTGCTTAGCATGCTTCCAAATTCAGCACAGTTAAGCATTTTTCAAGTACGTATCATCAAGAACAGACTGAAAGTTTCTGTCAGTGGTATGTGGTTATCACTAGATGACAAATAACAGCTTCTTCTTGTCCACGTAAAATGAAAATTGGCGGTAGATTTTTTAATGCGGAGTTCACAAAATTATTATCCACCAAATATTTAGTGAATCAAATATGAAATATAGAATAATTCAAAGACAGAGTCACAATATCAAAATAAGTATTTATTGCTGATCTTGCACTGGGACGGGTTCTTCTCCGCATATTTCAGATTTTTCCCTGCCAGTATGATAACATCAACACCCCATGCTCATTTACACATCTGTTACCCACGCTATATAATCTTAGAAATTGAGTGTCGTTAAGTAACAATAAAATCATGCCTTTCCGCAACTTATAGTTAACATTATATTGCAAGCATATAAACAAAGGCATATATGTGTAGGACTATATGGTGCATTACGTACCTCAACGTAAAACTTCTACTAGCGACTAAATAATAGGAAATTTAGGAATATATTATTTCACTTTCTGAAATACGCAAGTCGCAGTTTCTCTTTCGTCCCTTTATGTAGCGACTCGAGAGCACGGGGGATTTCGGATACATTAAGTTATTTTGTATTTTTCCATGCATAATTTTCAATTGTATAAATCTGAATATTTATGACATCTTCTATCCTGATAAATAAAAATTTTAAATTTACTAGTCTAAGCAAATAAGTTTACGATTTATAGAATAATATTTATCGTATTTGCAGCCCACAGCTGTTTCAGAATTAAGACAATCGTCAGATAATCCACTGAAATTTTACCGCTAAGTTAACAGGCATTTGGAGGCCAATCAATTAGTTATTCAGTTGTAAACATTCAACGATAGAAATTATAATTTGCAGGCATATGTACGAGTATTTGTCGTAACTAAGAAAAACTTTCTGGGCCTTTAAGGAGGAGCAGAATTCTAACCATTTATAATTCAACTTCTTTGCTTTTATTTCACCATACACAGACGTCATCCGACCCTATTTTGCGAGACGTTTACAACAGATTAATGGTCCCAAGTACAACTCTTCCAATGACAAATGAAGAAGGATTATCGACCGTATGCCAGAAGAGTAACTACGCTTATTTGACACTAAGCGTGATTGAGAAGTTAATCAGGCCACACCTCAGCTGTTCTACCGTCGAAGTGCCAGACTATTCCATTCGGTATCAATGGGTATGGTTGGCAGAAAACAAAATGCATTCAAGACCATCTTCAACTATTAGTAAGTATAACGGGATTCTGTTTCATCACTGACGTTAAACTTCACTACGAGGCTCAACAATTAAACCAACAAATGCACTTTATTTCTTAAGTATGTCCAATAACCCTACACATGTTTCGGCTGCAATAGAGCCATCATCAGGGGTTCAAGGTCACGTTCACTTCAACATTCACTAGTCCATTTGGTATCACCACTTATACACCACAATGTATGTCACGTTTCTATTAGCGGTTAAAAACACTCACTATTTTCGTTCATACAACAATACAGTTTGTTTTAAATGTCTTGGCGTAGGTTGTTTCCATTTTTGAGTTAAAAGCGTAAACGATGATAATACAATGTCATTACAAGTTGTTAAAAATTATTAAAAATTGCTGGCAATTGGTTTGTATACAAGTAGTGTTGTCCGAGCCCTGTTTTTGTTGTTAGTGTCTTGTGGTGTGGCTGTTACTGACTTAAAAAATAAAGTGCATTTGTTGGTTTAATTGTTGAGTGATATCAAAATGCACGGTGAACACAACGTAAAAACAATTCACTACATGGCTTGGTGAAACATTACACTCCAGAATCTAGATACTGTAGACGTGAGTCAAATCTCTGATTCTTAAAATGTGAGATACCCAACATACCATGGTTATGATAACGCATATATCAGCGAAAGAAGTTCTTCCTAGAAACATTAAAAGTATTATTTTATGCAGTACCAAATAATTACCGAATGACCACAGTTAGAGTAAATAGACATCACCGGGCTAGGCGTCGAAATAAAAAAAAAAGTCTTAAACCATTGACGAAATCCAGTTTTCCAGATAGCAGATTTGTATAAACATGTCATAACAATCTATTAAAACTCCAACTGCCGTGACTTAATCCAGCACGCGTTACTCGTGATTATCATTATTACTACTAGCCACGTGGCCGTCATATGACGGGCCGCCATTCAATCTAAACACGGTAACCATAGACGCCAAAACAGGCCAATCTCTGACTTTATGCGCAAACCTGCTCTGTTATAAGCCAGCGTGTGCTGCCATCTTATTGCGCTTTGCTAACTAACTTAGACTGTCACATGGTTACCATTGCAACCAAATCAGACGTTCCGTACAAACGAAGCTCTGTCGTGAACATGGATGCAGGCCTTATTGTCCTCTATGTGAGTGGTAAAATGTGGTTGATCTATCTTGCATTACATGCTCGATTATCAACTGTTTCTCCAATCGTAACAATGGAAACCGCGGATTGACGTCACTGGTTGCCATGGCAACCGGGGTGTGACTCGCTCAGTCACGCACACCAATGGTATTACATAAGGTAGATCTCCTTTAAGTTACGCGCTGAGGCCAAAGAAACTGTTCAGCACTGAGCATATAAGATTATGTGTGAGGTAAAACTGAGGCTAAAAAAACAGTTGAGCATTGAGTATACAATGCAAGACAGCACAATAAGATGTCAGCACTCTGACTGATGAGAGAAACGCTTGGTTTTTTCGGTTGCCATGGTAATCAAATGAAAATGTGAGTTAATAAAGCACAACCGGATAACAGCACACTCTGGGTTACGGCGAAGCGAATTTGTGCGTGACGTCAGAGTTTTTCTTCTACGGTTACTTTGTCTAGGCGGAGTAGCTAGCCTATATACAGGATATACACAAAAGAATGGTGCGGTTTCAATAGTGAAAACTATTGAAACCGCACCATTCTTTTGTGTATATCTTGTACATGGAAGTTTCAAAAAACAAGGTAACCGTGTCTCACGAGAATAGCAGTGTCCGACCGCGTATTTCACTATATAACGGGCACGTGCAGATCGTCTGTGCAGAACCACAAGACGGCTCCGTGAGCGTATCGCATCGTCGTAGACCTATAACACAGTTTAAATACGACAGGTCTGCTGGAAACACGGTTAAATGTCAAAGACCGCAGTGTGATTTGACTTTTTGTGTGAAGGGTGTGGCACCAGCGAAGATTCATCGGGAGTGGTTGGAGGTGCACAGAGCATGTGTAATTTCACGGAGACAGTTGTGGATATTGTGCAGTGTTTACAACGGCAGCGCACGTGTTTACGGCAACCAGCCGCCCAGGTACGTACAGTTCGGGTGGCGCATTAAGCTGACGTATCGCCCGAGAACCAGAGATCTCGCTGGGTGGTGCGCGCGGCATTGTCCACAACCAACGTGGATTACAGAAAAGTGTGTGCACACTAGGTGTAAAGGACCTCTCAGACAATCACAAACCTGGCCGCATGTGTAGGACTCTTAACGCGTGACACGTTACGCCGATATGCAGTGCACTGCTACAGTAATGATACGTGGGTTAATTACGCGACACCCGAAACCAACAATGCATCAGTGACGCGAAAACATTCTGATGTGGAAACACCCTCAATCTCTCCACACAAAAAATTCAAGGCAATGCTATCAGTAAGGCTGAGTATAGCAATAGTCTTTCGGTATCATAAAATTGTGATTATTGTGGATTTTCTTGACCGTGGTGACACAGTAATCGCTGGGCGTTACTGTGGTACACTTGAGAGGCGACGGCGGATCATTCTTCGCAAAACGTTCTGGATTGCTGCGGCAGGGCGTCACCACGCTCCATGATAAACCCCAGGATAACCGGACTTGTGACTGGTTATGGCGCTACGGCTGGGAGGAGATGGACCATGCTCCCCACAGTCCGATCTCGCACCCACTGAGTTACATCTATTCGGATCCTTGAAGAAGCACTTGGACTGGAAGTGATTTGGAACAGACGCTGATCTGAAGCAAACTGTCGCCTCCTGGTTACAGACGCTTCAAAATAATTTCTTTTACATCAGAATACAAGCAGTGATACACACGTTGAACAAATGCTTAAATGTCAATTGTGACTACGTGGAGGTCTGACGTGTACAATCTGCTCTCTGTGTGCGATTTATACATCGTGGACAGAATACATTTCTTGGCATCCGAGTGTTACCTTATTTGTTGAAACTCTTTTGTGTGAGTCCCTCAACACAATTCTCCAGTTGCCCTTTGCCACTTTCTTTACGTTATTTAGGCCTATTATTTCCGAAATTCTAATACGTAATACTATTTAATTTCTTTTTTAATAAACCCTTTTTATGTTTGTAGCTGCAATACCGTATATTCAACGCAACATAAAACATTAGATTACTTTTATCAACAAAACATAAAACACAGTTTTTATAAAAACCTCTGACAAATATAAAATAAGGTTTTTAGGCAGGGAGTATTGGAAATTTGAAAACATGAAAGAAGATCAAGCAAAGACGAAAGTTCAGAGCCACTGATTCGATAATATTAAATCCCCCTATATAAACACACTAAAAGACAGAAAGGTATGGAAATAACCTTCAAGTTCCAAGCGGAAGAACCTTAGACCCAAATACTTATGCAACCAGCTCGTGCGTCTACCAGAATCAACAAGCATAACAGCGGAAGTACGTGTAGAAAGGCAGTCCTGGTGGACGTGCGGTCTAAGGGTGCCCATACACGAGAAAATTTACCTTGAGGTAAGTCTGGAGCCTGTGAGCATCCACTCATTAGGAAACTTCTTTACAAAACTACACATACTTATAAGTCTTAAGACTTCCACCATAAACATAGGGACTTACCTCCAGACATAACTCTGTACAGACTTGCCTTGAGATAAGTCTCCCCGTGTACAGGTACCCTAAGGCGTAGGTCTGCGGCCGCTTGATTGTTGGGATCGAGGGCTGGAATCCCGCTGAGGGCAGGGACATTCGTCTCTGTGTGTTTGTTGTGTGTTGTGTAGGTTGCGGCGTCTGCGACGGGCTGGTCACTCGTTCAGAGGTGTCATACCTGCTGTATGTGTCTGTGTGATCTATAAACCTCAAAAACGAGACGGCCTAGGCCCGATTTGGGCTTTAATGCTACAGAACAGAAGTAAAACGTAAAATAGTAAAATATTTAATTAAACTGTTTACGAGTCTGTGATTACAGACTCCAGGTGTATATTCTGTGAATTCTCGGGACCACAAAATACAGCCCATCAAAAGGCTGCTAATTTTGTTATTCACACTACGTAACAGTTGATGTGAATGTGAAGGAGGTACTTAAAGATCAGTGTCCAAGAATCATTAAAATGCTTTCATATATATACAATAGGCAAAAAGGCTTTAATTAGAAGACACACTATTTTGACTGAACAAATGAACAGGTAAATAACAGATTTTGTTCTGTTATTCCATTAATTTCAGTTTCGTGAAAATGCATGAGGCTGGGATAGTGAAAAGAAATGAAGAAAATCTTCTGCCATTGAAATTCAAACAACAGACAGAAGAACTCCCAAAAAGTGTATCCCTGAAGAAAACAATGCCCATCTTTATTGTTCTCGTCGTAGGTGTTCTAATGGCAATGCTATTTCTTCTACTTGAAATATTAATATATAAAATAAAACAGAAGCATTGTTTCTCTAAGAACACTTCACCGCTTCCTACTTCAAACCACATATAAACAAAATTATCCCCAGCAAGCGCTTTCATTCGCAGTAATCGACTGTGATCCGTCGCGCGCCATGCACAGTACAATATGTTATGAATTGCAATGCTCAGTGCCCACACCCCCCCCCCTCCCTCCTCGCCTTTAGTCACACATGTTACGCACTATTTGGCAAATTAAAAAAATATCAACTTACGTTATCCTGCGAGCTGTAATTAGTGGAGCAAGTTCTTCGACATTGAATTCAGTGCTTGACAGAAGAAGTTCGTCACCAGTGGCACAGTTAGTTTTTTTGGCAATCCGGGCGAGTAATCACAATTGCCGCCCCAAACAAAAACTATGCACTTAAAAATCACATTATTTATTGACTTTCCTTTTATTTGGCTCAATAACTTAAACTCTGTTGGGCGACGAAAAGCAAACATTTTCATTTCAAATATTCATTGTGCCAAACCCAAAATACTCAACCAACAAATGCACTATTATTATTATTTATTTTTTTTAAGATATTACACATTACAATCCCAGCAAACCAGGGATTGTAATGTATAATGTCCAAAAAAATAATAATAATAAGAGTGCATTTGTTGGTTGAGTGTTTTGGATTTGATTGAAGACAATGCACGGTATTAACAATATAAAATTCATTTTGCCGTCCATTTTGCCTCCTTTTGACTTTGTCGCCCAGGGCAAACGCATCACTTGCTTCCCCCCCCCCCCCTACCAGCTAGGCCCCTGCCGTCACGACTAGGGGTACGCGCAAGACGGAGCCTAGACGGTCGCCTAGCAGAAAGAATAGAAAGTGTATTTTAATTGGGAGTGCGCAAGACGAAGCCGAGCCGAAGCCGGTTAGGTTGCTTGCCAGCTCGCTGGTCGGCTGGAAGAATTAAGTCTGTAATTTTTCAAGTGCTTTAAGCGGCCTGTTCGCAAGTCAGGCATTCGCAGATCACCATAGGAGGATTTATTCCATGCAGTGATCAGAGCGGATGAGTGCTATGGATGCTGCGTGTTTTGCAGATCACCCCTATGGCATCAGGCGAACCCGGACCATCATAACCGATATGTGACATTGAAACTGTGGACTGAAATTGCATGTGAAATGAATACAAGCTGCAAGTAATTTTAATAAGCAATGTAAATCATCTTTATGCTGGTCCCGGTGGCCATGTAGTCTGACGCGAAGATCTTGGCCGCCTGGGTGCTGGGATCGCGGGTTCGAATCCCGCTTCGTGGCTGGCTGTTTGTCCCTTGTCTTAACATGTTGTGTTGTCCTAAGCAGAGGTCTTGGGACGATCTGATCACTCATCCAAGGAGTCCTGCAATGTGTGTGTGCCAAAAGTAAATGTGTGATGCAGAAGGCCTGGACCTTACAGTAACCAGCATAACACTGGAAAATAAACTGTCTAAAATATCTTGTTTATGCCAGCAAGTAGCAATGCCCACCAGTCGTCGACAGTAAAGCGAATTTATTCATTCTGTTTGTTTCAGAAGATGCTATGCAAAAGAAGTGGAAATATTTAAGGGATTATTCCGTGCGAACATTATCGCGTTCTTAAATATTCGAAAAATCGACTTGGATAATTTCTTAACTTTTTATACAGATGGTGATATTCTCCGAAATTGTTTCTCTCAACATTGACTGGCTGCACTTGAGACTGTCGCACAGGTAATTCTTGTAGCAACAAGCACCTAGAAGCACAACTAACTCCATGGAGCAAAGTCCATCTTGAGAAGCTAGCAGGTCGTCAGCTAGTCAAGAAATTCCCGCGTTTTGTGGAACCCGAAGGTTCATTACCGCACTCACAAGAGCCCGCCACCTGTCCCTATCCTCAGCCATATCAATCCAGTCCATGCCCCCCATCCCACTTCTTGAAGATACATTTTAATATTATCCTCCCATCTACGCCTGGGTCTTCCAAGTGATCTCCTTCCCTCAGGTCTCCCCACCAAAATCCTGTATGCACCTCTCCCCTCACCCATACGTGCTACATGCCCCGCACACGTCATTCTTATTGATTTGATCACCCGAATAATATTTGGTGATGAGTACAGATCATTAATTCCTCGTTATGTAGTCTTCTCCACTCCCCTGTTACCTCGTCCTTAGGCCCAAATATCACCCTCAGCCTATGTTACCTAGAAGCACAGCTATACAGTAATTCCTCATCATCAACACTACTGCTTGAATACATAGTTTTCGCAAGCACGTCTATTTGTCAACTAGCAGTCTCGAAAAAACTCCAGCTGGAATGACGCGCCTGAAACAAGCGTCACTGTGCGCACCTCAGTTTCTGCTACGCTATCTTCCCGCCTCCCAGCGACCTGCAGGACTACATTCTAGGCTCCGTCTTGCGCGTACCCTAACGTTAACGGTACGATGAGATCTTGCAGCTCCCACATCCTGAAACTGTACAGTTAGATTTCACCACCTCTCAGAAATGACTCTGATCATGCTAACTAGCTGACGCACTTCACGTAACTAAAGACTTTGTCGTATCTTTCCGCGTAACCCTTTGCTTGACCCCCACACCACGTTAACGAGATTCAATTTACAATGCTCTTATACGACAGGTTGCACCTTAACCGTTTACTGTTATTTGTCGCCGTGCAATCAAAACACTCGACATGGAAACACCTGTGAACTCCCGCGTCAATTTTGTTCTTCCTTTCACTGATAATCAAGAATATTCTTCCAAATACGTTCAAAATTATCGGCTTTCACAACTCTTCAACAGTTCGTTTTGCTTGTGTTTCACAAACTCACACCATTCTGCAGCTGCTGCTTCTGCATGCACTGGTAATCGGAGTACGACTGCACCTGGGACTGCAAGGTGCAGTCAGTCAGTTTGTACACAGCAGTGTGATACGTGTAACGGCGCGGTGTAACGTTGATATGTAGTTACGATAATAAATAGTTGTCCTTACTTTTAAGTTATTTTTTCAAATGTCTTATAAAATGTGCCTTCAAATTTGACGACTCGCATTAGTGTTCTCCGGCCAGGAACCAATACAATCCCGTATAAATCTAGCGATTGCGTTTATATTCGGTTTGAAGTACCTTAGCTGTAATGCCAACACATCATTAAATGCTTATTTTGACAACAAGGCAAAGTAATGCTTGAGTACTGTGGTAGTGATATAGTGTAAGAATCCATACTGCGGTAGTGTAGTGGGTAAAGTGACTAGGCTACGGGTCAGATGATCCGGGGTTCGTATCCCGGCAGGAGAAAAAGGCATTTTTCTATTCTGCGAAACGTCCATACCGGCTCTGTGGCCCACTGGGTTTTCCATTGAATGTGTACCGGGGGGCAGGGGGGGGGGTGCGTGAAGTTGACCACCTAACTTCCACTTTGTGTACCGAGCTAAAGAATAAGGGAAGCTATAGCTCTAGTCCCCCTATACTTCATGGCGTGGACAGTGACGTCGCCTTTTACCTGATACAGAGTTTTGTGGGCAGAACGTATTATGAAACTGTCCACAGGCTAGGTCCAGGAGTGTGTTATTTAACGGCACTGTCTTTTGCGAAGATTGATTGTAGATGAATGAATGGGCAAGGAGCATTGGTAGAATGATACTGACAGTTGAAAAACGAAGTACTCGGAGGAATACCTGTCTCATTGTCACTTTGACCACGACAAATCCCGTATGCATGGGATTGAATCTGGACCTGCGCAGTAGGAAGCCGGCGACTATCAGCCTGAGCCATGGCGCCAAAAAGGAGGTGGGAAGATAATATGAAGATTAATCGTGTGGAGGGCAAATCCCAGCGGCGTGGGTCTGCGGCCGCTCTCTTGCTGGGATTGCGGGTTCGAATCCGCCGGGGGCGTGGATGTCTGTCTCTTGTGAGTGTTCTGTGTAGTCAGGTAGATGTCTCTGCTTCGGGCTAATCACTCGTCCAGAGGAGTCCTACCGAGTGTGGTGTGTCTACTGGAGTGTGATCGTGAAGCCTCTATATTGAGATGACCCTGGCTCACTAGGGCCTGTTGCGCCATGAGGAGGAAAAAGTGTGGAGGACGTGGACGACGCTGTTTTGAACAGAGTCCATCATTTTGAGACTTTCAGAAAAGTCAAGATAAGCAACGTATACAACAAATGTTTGTTGTGACGTGCAGTCTTGAGCGTATGGGAGCTTTGGGGTGAGTGGAACTGCTCAGTTTTGTGTATAAAGGCGATCTTTGATACGAGTGGCGTTACTAATCTTGTTTTTGCTACCACAGTGTCAGCAGATTGGTGACAAATTACTTTCCAAAAGGGTTACCAGTTATATAAAATATTTTTAAGTGCAACCACTGGATATTCTCTTCAATAAAATAAGAGTTCAGAAGTAGACTGTGGTAAAGCAGTTCTCAAACAGAGATTTACTAAACTGGCATCACCCATTTGTGAGCAAATATATGTATATTTTCGTACTTGAAGAGAACAAATTGAATACAATTAGATACTTCAACTTCCATACACATTAAAGAAAACACTCTGACGACAACATATGTTATTTCCTTTACACATTTAAAATGTTATGCACATCAGAATTTTATTTATATCTGCAATCAGCCATGGGAAATTCATGCTTGTGAACACCTAGATTATGATTTTGTAGTACGAGTGGTGTGTTTATTAACTATTGTGATGTACCAAACGAATTAACATAAAGAGTCTTGGGTCTTGTATAGGTTTCACTTTTCGTAATAAATAATACTGTAAAGAAGGAAGCTGTAAATTTGAAAGATAAGAAATAAATAAATTCACCAAGTGCCTGTCTAAAATTTTCACACTTATTTATTGTTACCTATTTTGTGAATAAAGCTATCCCTATACAGGCCTGGACAGGCCCCTATGGTTTTAGGAGGTTGAGGCAACCAAGATTCCTAGACAATCGGCACATGAAGGTGGTAAGGTTGTCAGCCCTAAGGACCGGCCGCCTTTACCCCAGGAGATATTTCTGGTACTCATTTCCACTGGAGGCTGAGTCGACCTCAGGGCCATAGTGCGGCCATAAGGATGACCGCATCAACAATCGAACCCGCGACCGCCTCAACCACCTGCGACACCTCGTTGTTGCCTGAGCTAATTATAAGACATGGAATGTATTTAATATTAATTTCATATTCTTTGTAAGTATAGAGCTTGTTTGGTGAAATATAAACATAGATACGTACTAAATTATATAGGCCTATAGGACAGCAAATATGCATGGCATAAATGCGTGCCCCAATGCGGTGGGAGAGACCGAAGGCCTGGTTTCAATCTGAGAACACTCCTGTGGGATTTATGGCAAAATATGCTACTGCGACTGACACGTCATTCCACTGGTGCTCCATATTCACATCCACTGCACTAACATCGACCTACGTGGTCTAAGGTACTGACGGAATCGCTAAATAAACCACCAAAAACAAAAAGGAATGAAGAATTTAATTCTGTATGCAGAATTCTATCGTTAGTCTCGCTGTTATATGAACAGCTGTACATCTGTGTTTGCAAGGAAGTGACATCAGAATCAACGAGGTATGCAAAACCGCAAAGAACACTTTTGGCAAATATGTATCTTGTATCGAACACGCCTCGCAGAACGGTCCGCTGTGTGTTCGGTATGTGATCACAGATCTGTATAAAATAAAGTCACTACTTTTTATTAATTGCTTCACGTTTTAACTGCTTGAAAGCGAACTACCTGTCTTCCGTAAATGCCAACGCTATTAAATTACAATTCTGGCGCCTGTTTTTGTTCTGTTGTCACGAAACCGAAGAAGAAAACGCGAGGAGCATAATAGGGCAAACAGGTTAAATCGTGATAGTTTTTCCAACGTTGTGACAGCAGGAATCTGAATTGGTATTTTATGTTTATTTCCGTAATAAAATGAAGAGGTATCATTCTTAATTCAGATCATACATATATCTTCTTCCTCTAGACCTCTCACAGTATAAATATTTTGTCATTGTGATGCACCACTTAGGTAAAATTGTGATATTTGCGGTAAATACGCGATAGCTTGTTGGTAAATCCATGATAGCGCGTATTAAATTCAACTCTCAATACAGCAATCAGAATTATGTATGTTTATTGTTGTTTATTTACAAAAATAGAAAAAAATCTATCTTAGAATGGAATTAACCACTACCTGAAGTTATTTAAGTACTGTTTTATTGCTGTAAAATAAGTACACACAATTTCAGTGCAGTTAGTCATAAGATCATAAATACAATTTCTCACATATTTTAATGCAGACACATTATTAAGAAGTAATAAGAGACAGAGCTTATAACTCAATCATGCAGTTAAATAAACAAAATAAACACTGCTTTATATACTGCATTATTCCCTGGCATTTATTCTGAATCAGAGTTTAGGCTTATTTCTTAGACATGCGTACCGGAACATGCACTGTTTTCAAAGTTGGCGACACTGTACAAGTTAAACCCAAAAAGAGTGTAGATGCGTTTGCCTAATGTTATGTTTGATCTTGGTTTATAAAAAAGCCAAATGAAATACATTTTATGCTTAGCTGTAACTGCTATAACTCACTGAACTGTGAATGAAGAGGCTCAGAAGCTAAGAATTTAGTCTCAGAACATAAGGGACTACACGGCAGAGATTTCGGTCTTAACCTGGACAACTTCACCAGCCATGACCTACAAGTACATTGAGCAGCCTGTTATGAGTGTTATGTTCCTAGCTGTAAAATAGTATTTATAAAGAAGAATTCACCATTCCAAGAGAAGATCAGTGAAATAAATTACTTTTTTCTCAAGTTTTCAGAAAACATGCTGCAGAGTCCCTCAGACAGTTGATAGAAAAGCGCGCCAAGTCTCAATGCAAAGCTAGACCTCTTCACCATCTGTCACAAGAATTTCAAAGCTCCTCCTACTCAGACATGGCTGTGAACACCTTCGAGAAATTGTCACGAATTTACCAGTATCACGAGTTTAACCGATTTCGCCCTACTTCCAGTATTTTTACGAACAGTGTTATGTGACGCACTATATAGCTTCATAACGTGCTGTATTTATTTACGATTTATTTAAGGTTAGTAACTCAACACCAGAGATTAGATTACTGCATGATGCATTTGAAAGGATGTAAGAAAAGTGATCGTCATATAAGTTTGCAGTACTCTTCCGGAAATCGTTTGGAGAAATTGAGAAAGAACACCAAAGGCCGCAGTGACCAAGCCGGTATCCGGGCCAGTATTTTAAGAGGGATCTTTCGCACATAAAGCAAAAATGTTTATCACTTGACCGCGATCTTTTGTTTCACCTTGTATTTCAACACAATTCCAGTAGGTCGAAAACACTGTAGAAACTTCACGACATGGCTCTCATAAAACTACAACAAACGCTGCGTAATATCTCTCAGAAGAAACTAAAAGACTAACAGGGCAGTCAGTGACATGATTGTCCAAGTTTTCTTAACCCAGATTCAATTACAAGAAGAAGTACCGATGTCATTACACCCGACAGCAGAACAACGAAAAATATTGTGGCGGTTGCCAAGGTGACACCGGATGGTGGTTCCTTCAGGACCTCTGTATATTGCGGTGGCCATGTCTTTTCTTCAATCCTCTTCAGTATTCCTGTGCGTTTAATTTCTTGAACACTGAAATTACAAATACATTTTCTATAATCACGCTCGTAACAACTGTGTGTGGTGAGGGGGACTATTACATGCAACCTTTTATATTGTCCCATATTCTGTGGTACGAGACCTTATAACATTGTCGGTATAGTGAATAGGCCAAGGGGTGGACGACTGTGGAAATGGTATTCTAGGCAAGAGTAAGAGTTTAACGCTTTCCAAAGCGTCCATAACGGCTCCGGGGACCATCCAACCTCCTACTCAATGGGTTCCGGGAGAAATTCCCCAGAGGTAAAGCGACCGAGCATGAAGCCGATTATTCACCGCCTCTAGTGCCGAGGTTACGAACGTGTGGAGCTGTACCTCCATTCCTGAATATATTTTCATGGCGTGTGCAGGGTCAACTTCATGACACGCTATATGTAAATGTGGAACATGCCTTCTATGAAACAAAAAGAATGAATTTCTATTCCCGTATAAGTTTGGGATTTTTCTCCCCATTACTTTCAGAGCTGTTCTTAGACCTAATTAACCTCTTATCCAAGTGCCTCCTGTGTAAAGGTACTGAATCTGAATGCTGCTGTACATCCCAATCGAGATTACGATTAACATAATGGAAGCTTCACTTGGGTGATCTTTACTGTTATGGCTGGTGTTTAAGGCGCACGTGCAAAATTTAATTCACCTTTACAAAACGAAACAGTGATAAGTTAGTTGGTTCAGAACAATTGAACTTACTAAACTAGTATGGATAAACTTAAAACTTAAGAGCACACAGGTGTGTTCATGGCTGTACCGTCCGTCCGCTTTAGAACGGCTGGAGGGATTTTAATGAGATGTAACACGTGTGTTACGCCGCACTTTGATTTGGCCCTAGTCTCGCCCCCACCACGCAAGTTTGTGTGTCTGCCACATTTTTGTTGCCGATTTTAAGGAGTTAAAAATTTCGACTTTTGAGTGATCTTCAATGGCCTAATATAATAGTATGTGATAAGACAGTAGTCATAAACAATGTAATAAATGTAACTATAGCAACGGCATTTTGAGATTTTTGAACTGTATATTCACTGAAATGGGAATTAAGAATCAGACTGCGTAAGGAATGCACGCGGAAAATGTCCCAATCTTGTTTTGAGATGGCTGATCACAAGCTCTTATTACAAAAATAGCATAAATCATGTCAGGTAAATTTCAGGAGTGACGCCCTCTCGCACGCAAGGCAATAAACTTGACACACGTAGCTAGACAGCAGTGATGCTGTTCGTCAGTTGCATGAGATGACTTTTACTGCGAGTTACAAATTTCGTGTAATCGATATACTCAAGACTGTTTCTTAATCGTGGTTCTCGACATAGTAATATATTAATACGGCTTCAGAAATCGGATCCCATATTTAGTATGGGGAATGATATCATGAGGCCGATATATAACTTTGAGATTAGGTATAAGGTTAACATGTTGAATAGAGAGGAGTGGACAAAGGGACCTGGATCCCCGCCTGTAATAAAGGGGCTCGTCTGGTATACAGATGGGTCCAAGACACAGGGGGGAGATCGGGGGCCGGAGTCTATGGGCAGTCCTCGGGGAGGAGGCTCAGTATCTCTCTAGGAAAACATGTAACAGTTTTCCAGGCTGAGATATATGCTATCCTGGCCTGTGTTTATGAGATACAAGCTTATGTAGGACCAGAGAAATACATTAGTATCTGCTCTGATAGTCAAGCAGCTCTGAAGGCCATACAGGCTGCTAAAACAACGTCCCCATTGGTACGGCAGTGCCAAAGGACGTTGAATGATATCTCCACCCAATACTCCGTGGAACTCTTTTGGGTTCCCGGACATACTGGAATACGTGGAAATGAAATCGCCGACGAGCTCGCAAAGGGGGGTTCTGGAAACAATTTTATGGGACCAGAGCCGGCCCTGGGAGTCTCGAGGCAAAGTATAAGGAAGAAAATTCAGTGCTGGCTAGATAAACAGCACTTGATAATGTGGCAGGGATTAGCTTGCACTCAAAGACAGGCTCGAGAGTTGATTTCGGGCCCTTGTATTGCCGCTAAGACCAAACTGCTGTCCTTTAATAGGACACAATCCAGAGTGGTTGTTGGCCTACTCACTGGACATAACACTCTGAGAAGACATCTCCACATAATGGGACTAAGTGACAACCCCCTGTGTAGGAAATGCAGAGCAGAGGAGGAAACCTCAGCTCATGTTTTGTGTGAATGTGAAGCTTTGGCAACACATAGACACACTTATCTGGGTTCTTTCTTTTTACACCCTGAAGATATCAAAGAACTAGGTATAGGGGCGATCTGGACCTTCATTATAAGGACAGGGCTCCTGACTTAGATTTGGTCAAGGGGCACAAAGGGCCTGTTAAAGGCCTACGTGCATCGGGACCATAAAGGGCCCGACCCATACTTCTATTCTATTCTATTCTATTCTAATCGTGGTTCTCATACACTATTTTCTCGTCCTTTCGTTTCTCTATTTCCTTTGTTCCGTAGGTTTTGTGTGCAAGGAAGGAAGAGTGCCTACGGTGATGTAGGTAGAGAGGGGCGAGCAGTGCGGCCGCCCCGGGCAGCAGAGAGCAGGGGGCGGCCAAGTGGGCTGTGAATATTTTAAAAGAAAACAAAATTATTTTCTGTTTTCAACAAATTTCAAATTATTGAGCCAAATAAAAGAAAATGGAATAAGAGCTCATGTTTTTAAAACAATTCTGATTACTCGCCCCGGTAGCCAGAAGACTGCTCACAACCCTGTACCTTGTCGTATGTTACATGCGCGTAAACATTGCTTTCGAATTAAAACCGCGCGGGATGCAACAGTGCGCCTAGTACACAGCTGAATGTTAACGTGGTGCGGAGGGACAGAGAGGAACTTGCTGACGAAGAGGATACCAGTCCTGCAGTCCCGTAGCATAAGTAATGGTCAGAGCTGTGCGTTTGTCAGTTGATTAGAACAATGGTGCAAATCAAAGATTTTTACGGGGGGTGGTTAACCCCTGAACATGGCCGTCTCGCTCTCTGTAATCCTCTAGTGGCGAGAGTCACAAACCAATTGGTGTACAGTCTGACCCGAAAAGTTTTTACGCACTGGCAGATACAATTCCAAACTTACTGATAACTGAAGATTCTCTTAAAATGACTTGACTTGCTTATGATTGTGGATGCCGTAATGGAGTAATATGCTTGAGGAATACCAACAATACTGCAAGGAATACTTCTGGATAGCCCCCGGAGTGTTGTATGAGAAATTATGTAACTGTACTTGTCACAATCACATATTCGTTGCAGTCCCTCGGTGTCACTGCGCGGGAGGTTGTCACCGGGACGAATCAACTTCCGGTACACTTCATTCAGCGTAGGTGTTTTCGACTTCTGAGAAAATAATCAAATATTACATCTGAGATTCTCACAGTGGTAACGTTTTCAGATCACTGCCTTCAGAGATGGGACAACATGTAGTCGGGTACATAACGACAAGTGTTTCGGAGACATATTGTGCCTCCATTTTCAGAGAAGCAGATGGAAGCTACAGGAAGCGTGTTCTTACGAAAATTTGATACTTGTCTACCAGACTACATGCCCTCACACTTCCAGAGACAGTCATCTTGAAAAGTCTGTGCGTCACAAAATTTATGATATTAAATTAGGCCAGCTCATTGCTGCTGCCACTTGGATGGGTTGGTAGCTGAACGAAAGGTGCTGTACCAGCTACAGAGTTTATTCGGCGTCAGTAGTAATAGGAACACTATATTCAAATATGGCGGCGACGCCGTAACCTAAGAAAGTATGTGTGTGTAGGAGTGATTGGTGAGGGGGTAGGATGGGTTTGAGGTATGACAAAGTATATTAATAGTTGCAGAAGACGCCAAGCGTCTCGACGCCTCGTCAAGGAGGAGTGTTGTGTTGGTATAGAGCAGCGGTGGCCAAACCGCGGCTCGCGAGCCACATGCGGCTCTTTGACATATAATGTGCGGCTCGCGGAAATGTGTTGGCTGAGCCCCTTTTTTACATTACAATTCATATAAAAGTTAAATAAAAAATTTTCAAGCTTCATAATTATTTACCGGGTATAAACTCAGAGTCCACAGGATTAAAACGTCAATTTAATGTTCATGGTGAGTAAATATACTTAAGAATTTTTGTAACAAAATGTGCATGTAACAATAAAAACGTGTGTGTAATATTTTCTTCACGTCTTGTGGCTCTCAAACATCTGAAGTTTATCGTATGTGACTCTTACGTTAAGCAAGTTTGGCCATCCCTTGTATACAGCGAACGTCGGACCACGGTGTGTGCACTGTGGTGAGGTAAGTGGGAGGTTATGATGCAGAGATCGCGTAATGTTACATAGATGAGTGAAGAAAGAGAGAGTGCTATGGAAGAGTGAAGGATGGGGATATACGGCAGGTGTGGAAGCGAGACGGAGTTATGGCGCTGAGCGCTGTCGAGAGAGAGAACGTAGCGGGGGAGTATTGCGGTCAACATGCGTCTGAGACTCAGCTGATCGTGGGTTCGTTGTTCTGGCATTGGCCGCAGCCTCTCCGCAATGCTAGGTTACGATGTTGTTGTTGACTGAGTGAGCATGTTGTTTTGTGGAGATGGTGTAGGACGTGTATTTACTGCAAATGAGGGCACCAACAATATTCATGTCATACATACGTTACCACTATGCATCTTTGAGGTGGTGGCACTGCAGATAGCCTGTCATGTGGAAGTAGTATTGTATTGCATATAAATAAGAAGGCGATACATTTGTATATGTATATATTTCTTTTGCCGATATGCGTTGTGCGTTACATGAGAATGCATGAAGCGGCGCGTCAAAAACTATGTATTTGCGCATTGTAGCTGTAAGGCTCAATGCGGAAAAGCACAAATTTTGAAAACGCGGCGCTCATATATCCACCGCAGTTACATGAGAATATAAGAAGCGAACTAATATGAGAGTAGCAGCTGGTGGCTTTGCACACACACATACACAAATAAACATGTAGCATATGTAAAACTTACACACATACATATATGTATATATGCGTCTTTTGATTACACGAGAATATATGAAGAGTAACTGCATGATTTCTATTGTACCACATGCAGCTGCAATTCTCAATGTGGGGTAAGTAAAAGTTTTGGAGCGCCGTCAGTTCGGGGATTCCGCCGCCATTACTTAGATCGACGCCAGTCACGTCCAACAACTCGCGAACGTTAGGCAGGGTCTTCTTTCAGCCCCATCTATACGCCGTGTAATCGGGGTCGTTCGTCAGTCTGGCTACCGCGATTATTACGGTGTGCGCGACACAATTTTCCTGTCACTACTACCACTATACTCAGCTTGAGGTGAGCCATCACGGACAGCGGTCTCCCTCTAGTTTTCAGAGCCCTGCCATCCCCACCACCACCGAACCCCGCAGGCATCCTGACCGAATCCACGGTAGAAATGAGCGTGTCCAACGCGTTAAATTTGGCGTTCGATTGCGTCACCATCTTGAACACGTTCCACAGCACGTCTCGCGAGATCTGGTCCCTTCTCCAGAAACCCAGGCCTATGGGTCTAACCTGATGATTATTCCTCGTTATGTACCGATATCACCACCATGTCTCCCGCATTCAGATCACTTAACGAATATTCGAAGAGTTTGTAAACACTGCTCGCGAAATATCGGGCCAGTTTATCGCGACCGCCTGTAGGCGGGGCCGCGAATCGCACCCTCAACTGGCGTCCCTCGGCATTGAAGCGACTGTACTGCCGTCTGCTCTCATTCTGGATTATGAAGCTGCGCGACTTTCTGCAAAACCTGGATAATATTCAATAGCATCTCTCTCTCTCTCTCTCTCACACACACACTGTAGGCGTCTGGTCGTGTCGAACTCACCTCTGCTGCTGCTGCAATGTTGCTGGCTTCGAGACGCTTATCGTGGTGTCCCACGGTCCTTTATATATGGCCCAGTCCTAGCGTCGGGGCGATTTAAAAACTTCACTGGGTGGGTTGATTTAATCACTTCACGCAATGTGTCGGCCCTGGCCCGGGTGTTGTTAGAGTAATCATGCACGTACGACCAGCGGAGTCCCACCCAGACCAGTGGCATTTGTGTCATTAGTCACGTATGTCACGTTCTACACGTCCTATATAGCTGCGTGTCTCAGGGTCCTGGGGATCATTATTTCTGCAAGCTACTGATGCGATTACTGCTGCTGTTGTGCTATTATAATTACCGAGTCATCATCTTGTCTTCATCTTGCTACCAAGCCTGCTACTGTTCCGCTCACGGAGTCATTTCACTACTACTGCTGCTGTTGCTGCCAGCTCTCGGTGTCGTTTGGCTACCGAGCCATCGTCTTGCTAGCGAGACTGTCGCTCCGCCCTGCTGCTGCCGAGCCCTTGCTGCCCCATTCTCGGCGGTGTCAACTTGCTTCAGAGCCGGTGAGAACCGCTACGCCGCCACCCCCAGTGTTGCCGCTGCATTCTCTCGACACCGAATCTCTGAGGTAAGCAAACGCCGCTACTACTACTAGTGACATATTAGGCCCCACATTCACCTCCCTATTACTGGTACTTACGACAGGCACGGTATTCTTGCAGATGGACGACTTACCAAGGAGGTTTAAGGAGGCCACATCCAACCGCTCTGTAACTAGCGGCTCCTTACAGAAGAACAAAGAATACCCCCTCCTTAAGGCCAAGAAGGTGCAGACGTAATATGGAGTTACCATCATCCTCACTGTTAGGGAGTCCTCTGAAAATGTCGTGCTTGTGTTTCTCCCTAAACGCTATACTGACGTATTTAGTGGCGCCGATATAGACGCCATTAATACCGACACGTTAAAATTTAATTTGATATACCACAGCGTGTGAGACAAGACTAACGCTTTCTTACTGTCTCTGAAAAAACTCACTTTGTAAAACCTGGCTTACTTTTGCAGTTAAAATGCGTCCCGGCGACAGGATATTCTCAGGGGCATGCAGGCTGACGGATATACACGATGCCATCCGCACCGAGGCTGTAACCGCTACGTGGGTGTCCGAATTCATTGCGGCTGACCGGCCCGATAGGCGCTTTATAGAAGCATTACTCTGGGTATTTCAATCTGTTGGCATGTGTTTCGCGGTGGTGGACGAGTACGCCACGTACACGGCGGACGTCATTTCCAATTAGAACGACGTCACCATACACGTGGCATACCCCCTCGAGAAAAAATCCGACATTTCGGCTACCATCCTTCGCGACATGGGTGCCGACGGCGCGACCCAATTTTCGATCTGCGAGTTTAATTTCGTCTTCATTTTAGAACCTATATTCATCCCCTGCCAGTATCTCATGTACAACGTGCGCAGGGGTGACGTGTAAAAATTGGTGAGAATAAGCTGCGTCGACAGCCTGATTCCTTGCGGCCCGCGGTCCAAACTCGACCTGGTACATTTCGTGTGGGAATCATTCGCCCTTTATTTTCTTAACCATGCCATCACCGTGGGACCGGGCTCGCCTCGCGAGAAGGTAATGTTTCTATCTCACTACAGGGCCTTGAGTAATGGTCGTGACTCGGGAGCCTGTAGGGCGTGCGAGTTGTTTGACGGCATATATGAAGTGTACTTGCAGTGCAGGATCCCCGATCCGTGCACCTCAGCCTCCCTCCCTGAAGACCACTGTTTCACAAATTGTGTTTCGCTACGTCTAGGACCTTAAAAATTTCCGTTTCGACCACAAAACGGCGTACGACCTCTCTCCCTCCCACCTCTTCCATTTCCAACTCCCACTCACGCTGTTTTTCAGATATTGTGGTACGAACCCATCTCGCGGCGGCAGCATTGCGTGACTGCCGTCAATGCGCACCGACGGTGCATGTGGATAACTTCCTTCTGGCACCGCTTCACATCTATGGCCGAATTCGTGACCACGATCGTCCTCAATAAGGAGCGATTTTGGTGCGCGCATTGCGAGAAGTCTCTGTTCCACATCCCGCACGAGGTGCCGTACATACGTCTCGAGCACTACAGTCTTTACTGATTACTTTGTTTAACTTTTCAATAAACACACAAAAAGAACATGTCTCGCATTGAGATACCTGCATTTTCGGGTGCCACCGACCTCTGCTCGAGCCACAAGAGAATTGAAAGCGTGGCCGGAAATGCAGTCTGGATGGACGAATTCGTGCCGATCGACGTTCCTGAGAGGCCTCTGGTCGAGTCTCTGCTGTGGCATCTGCACGGCGCGGGGCTCTGTTGCGCGGTGTCGGGTCCTTTCGCCGCCTACATGGCCGGCAGATTCAAGCAGGTCGAGACCTTGTGCCTCTACATCATCACGCCTATCGGACACGAATCCGAGGTATCGCGCATGTTATTTCAGTACAGACGAGCATATATCAAATTTAATATAGGGGAACTGGCATTCGAGTGACTACCTTCTTGGGTCTATCCCCCCGACTCTCACACGTGCCTAGTCCAAGAAGGCGAGGTGACAGTCACGCTTGTTACCATCCTTACAGTGCGGGCGTAGGTGCGGCCCGCGAGCTAACCGAAATCTGGTACGGCATGTGTGGGACACATTCCTACTCCGGCTGATATACGTCAAACATCCCAGGGCCGCGAGTGCCGGGTGGATTTCGGCCGCCTGCGGTTACCGTACGACGCAATTCGCTTTCCTGTACAAAGACAGGGTAGGTTGCCAGCTTCCGGCCTCTGCTACTAAATGTTCCTGCTCCGTCTGCAGCAGGCAGCCTCCGACTCTAAAGGAGACGGCATCGGACGTGGCCTTTACGCTACGTGTTCGGTCTGGACAACTCCAGGATGACTGCAGACGTCACATTCCCCTTCGCATATGTCGCTAACAGCGCCAGGGTGACAGAGGACCAACTCTTCCCTCACGACTTACCATGCACTCTGTGGCGTATTTTGATTTGCCCCAGGCACGGCTAGAAACGCTGTCGGTACAGGTGGCCCATTTTAACCCCTCCTGTCTGTCCGTCACGCCAGTACGTTCAATCGATTGTGGAAGGGTATCGGTGACTGTGACTAATAAGGCTTACTTTATCTAACAGCTCCTATCACGAAAGCCTCACTATTGGTGTGCTAAGTGCGAACGGCTACTCAAACACCGACCCGTACACGTGGGGGTATGAGCGACGGACACGTACCCTCTATCCTTCGCTCTGTTGAGATCCCACGATCCTCACTTGTACGGTTCTTTCCAGTGGGGACCGTGGGGTTACAGCTGAGCGACGGGGGCCTTTCTGCTGTTGGACAGACTGCGTGTGTGTTTTCTATGCTGTCGACCGGTTTCCAAAGGATGCTCCGACGATCAGCGTGTCCAGTGATCATTCGACCCCCCCCCTGGAGTCGGGCGGTAGCTCTTACACCTGCAACTGCGTGTGTATGTATGTATGTGTGTATATTTTCTCAAGTAAGTCAGGTGCTTATATGAACGTGTCGCTCCAAAACTTCTACTTACCCCACATTGAGAATTGCAGCTGCATGTGGTACAATAGAAGTCATGCAGTTACTCTTCATATATTCTCGTGTAATCAAAAGACGCATATATACATATATGTATGTGTGAAAGTGTATCGCCTAGTTTTACATAAGCTATAATACATATTTATTTGTGTATGTGTGTGTGCAAAGCCACCAGCTGCTACTCTCATATTAGTTCGCTTCTTATATTCTCATGTAACTGCGGTGCATATATGAGCGCCGCGTTTTCAAAACTTGTGCTTTTCCGCATTGAGCCTTACAGCTACAATGCGCAAATACATACGTTTTTGTCGCGCCGCTTCATGCATTCTCATGTAACGCACAACGCATATCGGCAAAAGAAATATATACATATACAAATGTATCGCCTTCTTATTTATATGCAATACAATACTACTTCCACATGACAGGCTATCTGCAGTGCCACCACCTCAAACATGCATAGTAGTAACGTATATATGACTTATGAATATTGTTTGTGCCCTCATTTGCAATAAATACACGTCCTACACCATCTCCACAAAACAACATGCTCACTCAGTCAACAACAACATCGTAACCTAGCATTGCGGAGAGGCTGCGGCTAATGCCAGAACAACGAACCCACGATCAGCTGAGTCTCAGGCGCATGTTGACCGCAATACTCCCCCGCTACGTTCTCTCTCTCGACAGCGCTCAGCGCCATAACTCCGTCTCGCTTCCACACCTGCCGTATATCCCCATCCTTCACTCTTCCATAGCACTCTCTCTTTCTTCACTCAGCTATGTAACATTACGCGATCTCTGCATCATAACCTCCCACTTACCTCACCACCGTGCACACACCGTGGTCCGACGTTCGCTCTATACCAACACAACACTCCTCCTCGACGAGGCGTCGAGACGCCTGACGTCTTCCGCAACTATTAATAAATTCTGTCATACCTCAAACCCATCCTACCCCCCACCAATCACTCATACATACATACACTTTCTTAGGTTAAGGCGTCGAGACGTCGACGCCGGCGTCTCTGTCATATTGGACTACAGTGGTCCTATTACTACGGGGTCGACTGGTATGAGAGGATGATATTAGTGACAGAAGGAGTCGCAATATTCTGCATATTACACTGGCATTCGCCAGGACAGGCTTAGTGAAACCAACTGCATTAATATGTGTTACCTCTGATATTCGATAATAATTCTTCCCAAATATAAATCAGAAACGTTACCACTTAAGCTAATATTTTCATATCAATTAATGGCCAATGTAAATATTCATTAACTCTCTTCTAACAATCCTAGAGGTTCAAAATCACGGACATAAGATTTGCGCCTTTGTATCTACTTCTGAAACAGTTGTTCACAACTATGTGCTTAGTTTCCCCAAGCGGTCTGATATAGTAAGGTATTTGTAAGAAAGTGCTGTCGAAATTTTGTGATTACGCTACTGGCTGGACTTACGAGAAATATAACGTCAGTTCCTCGCAGGAAGAGCACCCAGCATCGATACAGTGCGTAACAGGGGCTGGTTCTACAATGGTAAAGCGATCGGGGCGTGAAGCTGACCAATCACCTCCATCTAGTGCCGCCATGGCGTGATGCGTAATTAAGCACAAAGACATATTACGTTTTTCAGTGTTAGATGAAGAGACGAATTTAAGTAGAACGATCTCACCTGGTTCTTCTCTTTCCACGTTCACTTTTTTACCTAAGGTCCAAACACGACTTTAAGAAAATTACCTTAAAGAAGTCTACACGGGCAGAACCAGACAGTACCCCCAGCTTGTATGTTCCATCTTCTAGAAGGCCCTTAAAATCGGTGAATGGCAGATCATATCGTCGCACCGCAAGGAAGGATATGAAAGTGGCCGAGTATGCCACAAACAGTATCATTGCAACTAAGTACGTTAGAAAGAAGACCAGACGGGACGCCAGCGTCCGGGGCGTGGTGTCGTGACCTATGGATTAGCGAAGGAAACTTTTATGCAATAAAAATTCAACAATCTCGTAATACAAGAAAAATAAATTTTACACAGTACACTAAAGTATTAAGTTTTGTAACTATGATCTACGAAAACCAAAATCCTTATACTCTGATTACTTTAGATACTGAGAGCTGGAGAAAGGGCTGTTCAGATTTCTTCAGCTCAGTCCTCTGTTCCGCAGTTACAGCGCTAAGAACGAAGTTTACTTTCCAGAACTTCTATACTTTGCTGGTAAGTTCAAGGGTCGGATTCTTTCTTGGCCATTCGAAAATCAAATAGTGCTCGTAAACATCTGTATAAAGATGGACTTAAATTGCTACTTTATATTAAAAGCAATATAGATGTGTTATTCAAATTCAAAATAGATGGTATTAACATCGCATATAAGTAGTGGAGAACATATTTAATTATGTAGGTCAGGGGCGAGTGGAAGACAAAGAAGCAGGATTACTAAATCTCTGAAGATTAAAAAATAAATCCGTTTTGGCCGAAAAAATTATTCTGTTTGAATGTTCCCAGGATTCGCCCGCTTCTGTTTCCGATATGAATTGTTTGAAGACGAAAATGTACGTGAGTTATTGGTGGGATTAAACTGACAGGAGAAAACCGCAATAATCGGAGAAAGGCCTGTACTATTATCATGTCCATAAATCCCAAACGGACTGGCCCGGGATCGAAACCGGACGTCCGTTGTGATAGGCCGTCTAGCCCCTTGTGACCAAAATTGATCGAAATTACGTAAAGGTAGTGGGGTATTACCGCGCAAAGGATACTGTAATGTGTGTTCCGTTACTAATATTAATCGGTTAATATTGATTAAGGAAATAATGGCTGGTTTTTGTGAGAATAAAAGTAATGTGTGGGAAAAAATGCAGAATGTTGTAATGTTGAACCCTGCGGTACACGTAGAAATCACCGAGTAGTAAAGAGTTAACACAGGATACAATTTGCTCCTGTTTAACGACTCTAATGTCTAAGTTTCGGGTGCCTTAAAATCTCTCTCGTAATTTAGCAGCTTTCACTTCCTAAATGGACCTTTCTCAATAATCTAGAAAGCAATATGTGGGGGGGGGCTCTGCCATTAAATACGAGACTCCCTACGAAAAAAAAACGCGCATACAAATGAAAACTCAGGAAACGAAAAAGCGTAAATAGGGGTAGAACTTCTTCACAAAACATGTAGTCTACTGCAAACCTTGCTGACAAAATGATCCATATACGCAAAACAAAGATTCGTAGAAACTATAGCATGCAGAGCCTGCATTTATACTGAATTTCTTATACAAATTCCAGGTTGCAGATAAAATGACTGCCAGAACCACAATGGCTGATATCATAACACTCCACAGCGCAGAGACGAACGGAGATAGAATATGGTTTAGAGAACTGGTTTCCATTTCAGGCTGCTTAATATGCACCATCAGCCTGTGGAGAGAAATCACACAAGCATGTAGACAGAGTTTTATGTTATTCATACCGTTCATATTCCCACAGTTAATACATCAACCAACATACACATTTAATAATATACAATTCAAAAACAAATATAAACTCCTTCATGTTTCGGCACCGGGGTGTCATCATCAGGGAGTTATTTAGAACAATGGAGTAGAAGCCCAATACGCTAATCACGTTGTGTTAAGCTTGTACTGCTTTGTTCTAAATAACTCCCTGATGATTGCACCCTGTTGCCGAAACATGTAGGAGTTCAATAAGTTTCTTGAATTGTATTTTATTAATTGCATATATTGGTTGATGTATTAAATGTAGAGGGAGTTTAATATTTACAAAATTTTTAATTACTGTGTTATTCATATAGGTAAGGACGACATATTTCGGCCGAAAAAACTTAACCTTTGTCTATATATAGAATAGAACAAAACGGGATGTCATCCACGAAAATCATTAAGTGGCAGAAGAATAAAAGTAATTTAATTGCCTTTGCTCTCACAGACATGCGTTAAAACAGTGCAACTGGACTTCAAGGAAAAGGATTTCTAACACTTCCGATATTGCACACCTGTTTGACTTTGTGACTGACCGAATGTCTGAATCACTGGTTCTGACTGACTGACTGACTGATACTGATTTTTAAATGTCTCAGTGGCTTATTCAGCCACTAAATACTGAGTAACTAACTGCTCCTACACGCTGTGCTGAGAAGTATTATAAGGTGGATAACTGCATGCATCTATGTCGACAGAACTGTAGCAAAAATGTTCATCACATGTCTTAACGATTATTTTGAAGAGCGATGACATTTTAATATAAGTAATAAGAAGTTCCATTACCAGTTCATGTGTTCATTCATTAAGTCTTGACCTGCAGGAATAAATTAACGGGCTTTTTCGGTCTGAATCAAATGTTTTCCCGCGTCCACAAGCACCTCTGTTTTGGGTTGGATTTAATAATCTTCTTAAAAGTATGGTCGTTTTTATAAGTTTATTATTACCAGAAAGATTGCGCCCAACTACCAATTGAAAATGTTTATGTATACAGAACGTAAATTTTCTTAATAAATAAAATACAAACAAATCATAACAATCTTTCAACTAACTAACTCCGTGGAAGAGATTCATTTTGAAAATCTAATATTTCCTCAGCTAGTCAAGAAATTCCTCGCATTTTATGCAACTCGTAAGTCATTACCACTTTCACAATAGTCCGCAATTTTTCCATTTTCAGAGCCAAATCAATCCAATTTAGCCTCTACAAAACGATATCTTTAAGATCCGCCTTAACAGCATATTCCCAAATACTCCTAGGTCTACCAAGCGGCCAATTTCCTTCAGGTTTCCCAACAAAACCCTGTACGCACCTCTCCTCCCCTCGTACGCGCCACATGCCCCGCCTGTCTTAATTTTCTTGATTTTGTCATCCGGAAAATATCTGGCGAGGAGTACAAATTAGTGTTGCCGCCATTTTATAAAAATATCGATATATCGTCATATGCGATATGCTAACGGTCTGTACTTCAGTAAGCGATATTTTCAGCACGATATATCGATATTTGGATATCGTATAACTTGCTTAAGTTAGGCTGCCTTACAGCAACACATTGATTGCTATCAAGGCCTTCTTTGTCCATGCCCGACACAGAAATTTTCCAATTCAAAGACATGTACACATGAACAAATTTTCACGTAACAACATAAGTCCTTTATTTCTTGAGTACATAGTTTTGAAAACATATATATGAGAATACATTTTATATTTCAAACCATTTTATTGGTAGATCGTAATTCACATTATATAAATGTTAATCGAAGGACCATTATTTCTCGGGAAAAAGTAACCTTGAAAACCTTTCGCCACTTAATCTGTTTCTACGCTCAGTCAATACAAGCCCGCTTTGGAAAATTGCCGTTCGGACGGCACTGACGTAGCAGTTATTGCTAGTTATTACTTTGCAATGCTGCTAGTTTGCCACAGAGGTCTTTTCCAATTTTTCCCCAGTATTTTGTGGGATCATCAGCAATTGGGCAGGTCTGCTGCGGATGGAACTGGGACTGAAAGTTCTGCCTGCTGCAAGGCACAATGATGAGGTGAAAGGAGTGCTGGCTGTAGTTACTGAACTGCCATTTGTTGTAGCAGGACTACTGGCCGTCGCATTGACACTACGTATCTATGGAAGTAGAGTATAAAAAGCGTGTAAAATTTGCGAAAATTAAAATATTGAGACTTCGAAATTTTTTGGGTTAATTGTTTAAACGTTACTTAGTAAGTTTATACTTACAATTTCACTATCATCTTTAAATACAACTTCCTTATGTTTGTCCCCACTCTCCGTGTTACTGCTGTTGTTTCCTTGTTCGGCTCTTCACTTTGATTATTCCTTTTCATGAGGCTTTCTTTAAGCGGCGGTAAAAACTTACACCCTTCCTAATGAACTTTCAACTTCGTCGTGTTTCCGCTAAATCTTATTTCCTTTTTGCAATATTTACCTTTTGCTATAAATCTGTCTTTTTTAAGAAAATGTTTCCACGCGATGCTCTTGTTCTGCTTAGTTGGCGCCATGTTTAATACCAAATACAAAATATCGGTATCGACGATATTACCGAAAAACGAGCTGTATCGATTTATCCATATTTCACACAGTAATATATCGATATTTTTATATCGTCGATATATCAACGGCAACACTAGTACAAATCATTATGCTACTCACTGTGCAGTTTTTTTTCCAGTCCCTTCTAAACTCTTCCCTCTTAGGCCCAAATATCTTCCTCAGCACACTATTCTCGATCATCCTCAGCCGTGCTCTTCCCTCGGGGTCAGAGACAAAGTTTCACACCCACATAAAGCAATAAGCAAAATTATAGTCCTGTATATTTTAGTCTTTATATTTTTAGATAGCAAACAGGAATACAAAATAGTCCGGACCGAATTTTAGTACGCATTCTATGAGTTTCATCTACTCCTAAATTCAACGTGAATGCAATGTTGATTTTAACACAAAATGTATAGGAAAAAAGTGTGCCAACCCGGAAATTGTCACGGATTCATTTACACACATTAATATTAGTCTGACCGGTTTCCGTCCGAACTGAATCGTTGGCCCAATACTAGCCACATCTTATGAAGTTATATATCATAATATTAAAATATTTTCTTACCTGACGTTCCAAATTGGTGGTAAGAAATCGACAGCATCCATACGATCCAACAAGTAGGCGAAAAAGCTGATTCCAACATCTGCCTCTTCTCTTAAGACCATCCCTATCACACCACTCCATGATCCATCATCAAGCTGGGATCCAAACACGGCATCATTCGGTGCTACATATTCTGTACTGGAAACGGTAATGGCTAATCAAATATCAAAGTGTTATTTCACAGTGAAGCAAAGAGGTCGTGGAAGTAAAGGTCAACACATTTTTAATTTCGATATTAGACGGAAGTAGTTGGTTGGCTTTACGCTTAGGTCACATGAGAAAAACTTCGATAGCTATAGGAAGGAGAGAGAGAGAGAGAGGGACACAACATACATTCCGAATGCAGCTGTCGAGCGAATAACCCTCAACGCCCGTACAGGGAATAGCGTGATACAATTATAGCATACAGCATTTTGTTTGATAATATTCCGTTTTGATAAACGTGCATAAATATTATTATTGTAGTCTGTGGGAAGAGAGGATACCTTCGGAAAGACTATTAATGCATAGGAAATATTTTTGTATCAGTGAATTTTTAAGTAATTTATTAACCTATTTTAACGTCCAAAGTTGCTTATTACTATGTCGTAACCGAATCCTTTTAAATTGGGTTCGCTGTCACTTTGGACAAGATTTCTCATATAGCGTTACATTACGCCTCCTTTTGACTCAATACAGTCCGTACACTTGAAGAGACAGACTTAAATATTCGTATAAAACCATAAGAAAACAATTTTTCAAGTTTGGAAGCTCTTCCGATAAAATGACAGCCTTTTACAAGCAATTATGTACCCAAATGAGTCAGGATGTATTCCATTAGAGGGCGCTTGTGCACACAGCGTTCCATTAGCAATGAACAATTAAATGTTTAGATTTTCTGGGACGTATTGCTATGTTAAATAGTACACAGTTACCGAAGTTTCGAAAGTTCGTAGTGCCTTTATCTTTGAAGTCAAGCAGTCCAAATGACTACGATCCATCAAAACATCTTAGAAGGCTTGAATCTTCAGCAACATTGCTGTGACAGCTTCAAATGCCGAAGCTGATAATTTTTTTACAGGATGAGAGTCCGTTAACTTCTTATGTGGAATGTCAAATGTGGATTCAGTTGTAAGGGAAGAAAATAAAATAAGTGCGTGAGATTAAAGTGCAGAAGGGAAAACTGAATATCAAGGAAAAACTGATAGAAGTGTGCAAAAAAATACATATTGAGTACCTTTAAAATTTGCACTCCTGATTCGATGTTATTAGTGTAATTAAATCAATAGGATAAGATGGGTGGGTCATGTGGCCAAATGGAGGATGATAAATTCATACTTTCACTACCTCAAATCGGCTCATGAGAAAATGCAGGCAATATTTTTCTCCTATACGTTAGTTCCAATGTACCAGATTAAACGGTATCACCAAAATGGCTGTTCTATGACTCAGGTGGTTAGTCGCCGGCCTCTCGTCGTGGAGGACCGGTTTCCGTCTCAGGTCAGTCCATGTGGGATTTGTGGTGGAAAAAGTGGCAGTGGAACAGGATTTTCTCCAAGTAATTAGATCTGACATGTGCTAAAATTTCCAGCAATGCTTCGTGCTCATCCATTCAGTTATCACCGACCTTATATAACCTTAGAAACTGAGAGCGTCTTTAAATAGCACACTTAAGGAAATAACCAAAATAATCACTAAACAAATCTTCACTACCACGAAAACTTCAAAACCTATAGAGGATCAGAACGTACTTTCACGGACTCATTTTCGTTTACAAATAAATAGTTTGATGTGAATTTTTAAGTTTAAGTGCTGTGAAATAGAACCGGGATAGCGTAGTCAATATAGTGATTAGGTTACGGACTCATCATTCCCGGCCGTGGCGACTTTTCTTTTTTCCAAAACTTCTTAATCGACGCTGGATCCCGCCCAGCCTTCTATGCAGTGGGTAATGGGGACTCTTTCTCCGGGAGTAAAACGACCGAGCCGTGAAGCTAACCACTCAACTGCCTTCTAGTGCGGAGTTTATGCCTTCATGGTCTGCACAGGACTAAATTTACGTAACCCTTAAATACATGATTTTGTACAAAATCTATGGACTGTTATAGGTGTTTCAAATTTCAAACTTTTATAAATGCTAAAGCTATAAACATTCTCACGTGAAGTTCATTCGACTTTCCAGTTCGTTCCACAGTTCCATTAGGTACCCTGCATATTTCGTAGCCTTCTTGTCACTGTATTTCGCCAGTGTCAAATAAGGGTCCTGTGGAAGGGAAAATAACTTTAATTATTAGGGATAGTTTTATTATGTCTGTTAAATGTTATTAATTTTCAATACACTATTTTTAAATTATTTTTGTCTTACACGATATTTAATAATATTTACAAGATGTTCTACTGTTCGATACACCAAGAACTTAATAAATAAATGACCATTAAAATTTATTTCCTTGTGGTACAGTCAGTTTTAATAACAATTATTGAGGGACAGGCTAATTATCAGCATTATTCTCCTCTGAATATGTCCTGCGATTTTGTAAACACGGAATGACTAGCAAAAGATGGCAATTTCAAGACGCGATATTAAAATGTTTCCTTCACTCCTTTCCCTCCTACCTAACGTTACTTATTAAGCCTATATTACGCTTACTAAAAGTAGCCATTTTATTTTAATTTATTAAGTCATGGAGCAGAGTCCTTCTTGTAAAACTAGCAGCAGCTCAGATGGTAAAAAAAAATTTCGCTCTTAACGCAGCACGAAGTGTTACTACCGTGTTATAAGAGCAGGCCACATGTCCCTAATCTGCTTCAAATGGACCTGTTCCGTAACTTCCCACCTTGCTTCTTCGAGAAATACAATTTAACTGGCCTATTTATAATTGTATACACTTCATATTTAAACTCATTATGATTAAATCGTTCATTTATAAAACTAACAAATGCACGTTTGATATAAATAGCAATACAGTTTTGTGGTACTCCTACACGTTTCGGCGGAACTCCGCCATCCTTAGGGAGTCTACACACCAATATTCAAAACTCACGAACATACGAGTATAATAGATTTAAGTAGTAATGCCCATTACATGTAGCATTTCCGCAGTTGAATTCAAAAGTGCATGGTCTCATAACTGCAATATATACAGTCGAACTCAGTTATATCGACATCGAAGGGACCGAAACATTTGTGTAGTTATAACAGAGTGTCGCTTTAAGCGAAGTGTGGTAAAAGTGAAGGGGAAATATTTCAAGACAAAATACAGGCCTGCAGGCATTCTACTTAAATTTTCATGCTATGATCTATTTTAAATTTAAATTACGATTACAATTTAGAAAGAATAACAATTAATCTATTATACTTGTCAATTTCCATAGACGCTTGGTTAGAAAAGTACATTAACTTATATTTAAAATTTTGGAACAAAAATACTCTACTGTAATTCTAAATTTACACATATGGTAAGAAAGTACGAGTACATTAACGTAAAATTAAAATTTAGGAAGAACAAAAATTACTGTACTGTATACTGAACTTACACACAGGCTTAGATTGCAAAATATCATATACGTGCAGTACATGCAGTAACACCTTGTAAGCGCTCACAATCTTAAGTTAGTTTTAAGCAGTCCGTGATTTTCGTCTGTCTTCTGCGGCATGCCCAGTACTGATTTTCTAAATGTTCTTCAATGTCCACAATTTTTGACAAAATGTTGCTGTTCCCTGGCCTGGCTTCGTAGAAACGGTTCACAACCCTGATGGCTTCGACAGCCTTACTGACAGTGGGAACTGGCAATTCTGCTTCTCCTTTTTCCTTCCCGTCCGCGTCCTCTTTATCTTCTTATTCTGAATCAAATTTCCCATTTTTATTTCTTGTTTCTCTGACAATATCTTCGTCTGTTTGTGCCTCACGCGTCATAGTCATAGTGCCCCACAACATCACAATCAATTTTTCGCACCCATTCTGATAAAGGCAGATCATCGTCGTCGTCGTCGTCATCATTATCATCAGCTGCAGCAACGGTGGTAACTTCAACAGCAACCCTATATTCATTCTCACTGACGTTGATTCCTTGTGCTGATAAAATTCCCGCGCGGCGGAAACAGTAGCGAATAGTTCTATCAGTTACTCGTCTCCATGCGTTTTCAATGCATTGGATTGCGTCCAGCAGTGTTATGGCAAGATCTTGCTTCTTCTCGATGCATTCTATCATTCTCAATAATACGAGCTTGCGGTAGTGGCATTTGAGACTTCTTGTCACCCCTTCATCCATGGGCTGCAACACGCTTGTAGTGTTTGCAGAAAGAAACACCAGCTTAATGTTCTCCAGCTTTACAAGCACAGGGTGTGCTGGGCAATTAATTGTCTACAAGCAACATGATCTTTCTTTTTTGTAGCTGAAGTTCCCGGTCCCAATGCCTCAGTTCGGCTTCAAACAAATCAGAAGTCACCCATGCCTTCTTGTTTGCACTGTAGTGTACCGGTAGACGTTTTACATTTTTAAAACATATGGGATTCTTTGACTTCCCAGTCACAAGCAATTTCCTCTTCTCAGTCCCATCCGCATTAGCACAAAGAAGAACTGCAATGAGATCTTTGGAAAGCTTGCCGCCAACACATTTCTCTCCTTCTCCTTTAAATTTTAGTGTCTTGTCAGGTCTTAAACTAAAAGAATCTCGGCCTCATCGGAGTTAAAATATCACTGCATTCCGTTCACGCACACTGGGCCACACGGCAGTAAGCCATTCTGTGGTCGTATTACTGTTTACACCCCTGGCTTCTCCGCTCACTTTCCCGAAGGAAATGTGACGCAAGTTAAATCTGTCAATCCAACCTGCACTGCATAGAAATTCTTCATCACTTAATCACTTCGCAAATACCTCGGCTTTTATCATGAGAAGAGAACCGCTCAATGGCACACTGTCAGCTCTCTATTGCTTAAACCACTTAAGCAGCGCCTCATCGACTTCACTTCGTTCAGGCTTGTAAATTTTATTTTTTCTCGGTTCGTTTTCTTCAAACGCACAAATAATTTTGTTCACGAGACCAAATTCTCGACAAACGTCAGCTTTCTTTTTTCCATACTCTATTTTTCGTATCACTTGAACTTTTTTTTCGAGGCTCAAAGCGTTACTCTTCTTCCTGACTGTACCCATGTTAACCCTGGATTTGTCTCTTCCTACACAAAAATCTATGAGTATTGCTGAACGTCCAGGACTGTTACATGTGTGTAAACCACAGTCAGCTCTAAATACCGGCCCTCGAGTGGTCATAAATGCAAAAGTGGCACCAGTCTCAAACACGGACGGCGCAGGTAGGTCGTTCTTGCAATCAGCGAATGGACCGCCACGCACAAGGTCATAAACGATTTGCTTTCATGTAGGAAACGAGCGTGGGCAGTCGTGGGACGGGCCAGGAAGTCGCCTGATAACAGCTGATAGATGCAGTTGCACGGGTTGGTCTTATTTCTTTGCCGCTGGAGAATGCCGAGCGGTGAGACACGCTTCTTGGAAAATTATGTTAGCACCGACGATTGGCAACGTCGTCATATCCAAGGTAGATGTGTTACTTATGTCATACTAAGCAAGATAGAAAAACATGTGCACGTGCTTATGGGGAATTAGTTGGTACCGCAGAATGTTTGACACTATAGCTGAGGTGTCGTACAAACCGAGGTCGTTACAACCGAGTTAAACTGTAATTTGACCACAGCAGAATACACAAGCCTACAGTGTAACCAAGTATGATTCTGATAATCGCGACAGTTTCGTGTTGACGTTCCACCAACTTTTATGGTACTGGAACACAGATACGAAAGAAATACGTACGTAAGGAATAGCTGCTCCTTTTATGGTAATTCCTTGCAGATTTCTCCTTGAAAAGAATGGAACTGATGACCAAGAAAAACCACCTCGGGAAGTCCAGTTTGCTACACGGAAAGTCTGCAGTGGTCTGTTGTAGAATACACGATAGAGTTCAGTGAGTGACAGCTCCAGAGTCCTGACAGACCACTGCGCCACTAGAAACTCACAGTCGAACGGAATGTAAATGTTAGCGAATAATTTTTCCAGTGATGTACTCTCATTCACGAACAAGAGCCATCGTGCTTTGGGAAATTTACCTGCAGCAGAAATCTGGTGAAAGATAGAAATAAAAGGCATTAATGTGACTACATTTCTCTCATAACACGTGATAAAAATAATTCATATAACAAGCTGGGTGATGAGCTAACAAACGAATAATTTGCTCCATTGAATGTCTTTCTTGGAAATTTTATACTTTGAGAGTGAAGAAATTCCTGTACGTGTAAAAAAACCGAATAATAATTGCCGTGTTAATAAAATTCCGAAATTTGATCTAATCCTGACCAGGTGACTCCAATTTATGTAGTCATTACCACTTTCTTAATAATAATAATAATAATAATAATAATAACAATTCTCTTCCCTCATAGACAGCTTACTTCCAATAATGGGAGTACATAACTGGATAGCTGTATATCATGTTTTTAGTATTTTGTACTTTCTAAGATGACACGTTTGTACACTATGTAGAATCTGCTATCCTGTTTAACATACGTTACAAACATCGAAGCATCCGGACTGATGATAGTGCCACGAAAACTTTGGACTGTTGATGGAAGTAATTACTCGCTATAGAAAACTGTAAACAATTGTTGCAAAGCCTCCAACTGACACGCAATGTTCTAATTTACTTTAACGTTTTAACCAAATT
Organism: Reticulitermes speratus; assembly: GCA_021186555.1. Classification (NCBI taxonomy): domain Eukaryota; kingdom Metazoa; phylum Arthropoda; class Insecta; order Blattodea; family Rhinotermitidae; genus Reticulitermes; species Reticulitermes speratus. The sequence continues at coordinate 37,094,015 of JAJKFL010000006.1, read as the reverse complement.
TAAACATTATAAAACTATTTGTACATTCTACATCAGTACGTTTTTAAAAGTGTTTGTGAACCTAGGATGGCCTAGCCTAGGCCGAAACATGTCGTTCTATTGAATAAACAGAATTCAGTTGTGTTTAGACTGATATGAACTTTGTATATTGAGTTACTGAATAATACAACGGGATGTCACACGTTAATACCGTTACAAAGAACTAATTACAGTCATTCAACCCACTCAACTGAGAACTTTACAGAGGTGAATTTCAATCACTGAACTCCGGTATTCGAAACATTGTATTTTGTTTGCTGCGACGTTCTACAAGATTCAGAGATTCAGAAACTGGAATTGATGTAACCGGCATGTGGTTTATGTCTCTCCTTTGGACGATCTCTTTATAACAAATCTCATATGTGCCTCATCCCCTTTTCACGTGAGGAAGGAAAAACACACACTTTCCGAACCGTTGTATTCTGTCCAAAATCCAGAAATTTAGTAATATTCTGTACATAATGTGCTGTATTTCCCGCCTCATACAAAGCTACAAGTGATAGGAAGGACTGACAAACTCCTCTCTACAATTTTACCTTCCAGTGTTAAGATGTAGGCTGATTTTTGGGGGCTTTCTTTTGTCAGAAAAATTCCTTTTATGAAGGGAGAAATAGCGTAAGTTTGTCAGAAGCCTTTCTGATAAGACATTTCACCTCTTGAAGAGAACAGCTTGTCACATGATCAGTAGAGCGAATGACAATGAGTGGACGGCGACACGATTCCTGTTTCAAATTCACGAACTCCTCAGCAGACAGATGTGCTGACATTAGACTTTCCCTGGAAAATGATGAAATTAAGTCTGCTGCATGCCAGTCTTCCTGTGGATCTGCAATGTACATCGAAACTTACTGTATTTCTGAAATGGGGCTTCAGAGTTAATATCTACTAGGAGACTGGTATATAGTTAACTCAGATCGTCAGACCTGTCTATCTTTACTCTTGCGAAAAAAAAAATTGAAAATGCTTTCGAAGCGAACAGCCTTTTTTCACCTCACAATTTTATTTACATTAGAAAGTTGCATAAAATAAACTCAAGACGTAGAAATCGTGTCCGCCTGTGCGTTTATGTATTAGCAGGATTGACAGGCAAAATTACTCCATGGACCTTATATAAAATAATTTGTTATTGGACGTCTGCAAGAAAATTTAAAGCCTCATTTGAACTTGGTTTTATCCAAATATATTTAACGCAAATTAGTTTATATTCTAGTCAGTGGAACATCATGATATTAAGAATGTGGGTCTATGTCTTAAGTCCTGTGTGAATGTTTTTTAAGTATAGCTCTTTTGAATGAAGTCCATGACATGCAATTTCAGCTCTTATTAAATTCAAGCTATAATACCGAGGACAGTCAATTTTTACTAACAATGTTTGGTGTATGCTTTCATAAGATGCTTGACTGGAATCGCCTTATTTGTTCCAGAGATGAAACACACGAACGGTGGACGAACAGATATGACGTCCTTTTTATGCACACATTTTATGCACTAAGCGCAATAAAGGCAAAAGTGTAGCCTATTAGTATGTTTAAAAGTCACTTCCAAAAGCCGCATTTTTGGTAAACTCAAAGAATCAGTTTATCACAATAATAATTTCATTAGCTAAGTCACCAAATCTTCCGAATCCAATTCTTTTTTAAATAAATTTTCTTCTTTGTTACATTTTCCTGGTCACTTTTAATTTACACTGCTGAAAAGTCACAAATCTTACGTTAAGAGAAAGCGGTGTTTGTCTCTTTCACACATGTTGCCACATATTAAACGCACAGAAAGAAGAAGACCAAGTTATTTTAAGTGAGATATCTCGTGCGTGGAATGGCAGTCAATAAAACTACTTTACTCACCTTCCTGGTGTGTAGGGTGCAAGAAGTAAACACAAGATGAGAGATAGTGGTTTAAGACCCCAACTGTAAGACTGGCCACATTATCCACCGAGAAATCGGATGGTTTTGCTTCTGCCATGAACAAGTATGCTACCGTAATATGTAACATAAAAACCTGTGGCTGTTCCAGCTGCATTCCGTAGATAAGTCCAACTTGGCAGTTCCGCAAAGCAAAGTAGAATACGAGGGCACAACACGGGAATACTTAGGCGATTCAAGACTATAAATGGTATATATTTAAATCTGGTAGACAGAGAATTTCTTGCTTGGATCCCAGCACAGATTTGCTTAACACAGTTCACATTTGCACGAAATACTGCTACAAGTATATGCAGATCTATTTTTATAACATCCTTGCAATTACTCTTTTCAAACTGCCATCTTTCATTTGGATTCTCCAAATAAAATGTGCTTTTGTTTCATGCGCGAACAATATCAAAAACCTACTTTAAAGAGAAATTTCTTGTAGCTTTTCAACATTTATGGCAATGGCGAACCATTCAGGAAGCACCACAGTCTGGGTCTACATATCACTCCATTCCAGCCACTGTCAACAGATTAAATATTGTTCTTCACCATTACCAATAAAATTATTTTTCTTACTGTTTCGTTTTACCAGGTTGGTCGTAATCTGTAACATACCAGGATTTTAGATTATTATTTCTTTGAAATATTCTCAGCATCGGAATTAATTTTTTCTTTCACATTCTTCGGACACACCACACGAAATTTGCAGATAGTGACAGACGGATAGAATTGCAGACGGGTTGTATTTATGTATAAGTATCTAAAGGTACAATAAAAGAAAGAATCCAGTAGATAAAATGTCGGTGTTGCCGCTTCGGTTGCCGGTAAAATAAGGAATTCCTTAACCGGCCAAATAGCTATCAACTGCTCTAGTAATGTTCCGTACACTGAGCTCATGCAGTGTTGGATTTTTATGATGTTTAGACAACTAGGTTTACCCGTTCCTGACCACACACCAGGAAGTGTGATTACATTTGTTTGTCTCTTACGTTGACACTTTTGAATAATACATTAAATTACGCATTATTTATTACAGCTGTATGCTGGAAACACATCATGCAATACAGTGACAACTTTTTAAATTTCTCACAAATACACTTCGTAACTTGTTGTATTGTTTATAGTGGGGTTCATACAGAACACTTTGGCAAGGCATATACAGGTAAAGTAAAGGTAAAGTTCACCCTATAACAGGACATGGAGGCCCAGAGGGGGGAGTAGAGAGGTATAGCTCTACTCTTTCCTTAACCTCGGAGCTAGATGTGGGAGGATGGTCAACGCCACGCCCCGGCCGCTTTACCCCCGGGAATGACCCGGTAACCATTGTACAGGAGGCTGAGTAGGCCCCAGGGCCGGTCTGGACGGGTGCTGAAAATCTCGCCCCCCACCGAGATTCGATCCCCGGACCGTCCAGCTCGTAGCGAGTCGCTATACCGACTACGCTATCCCGGCCCACGGCAAGGCATTATTAAGCCCATTTCATAAGGTAAGGATTCTGAATTACATTCGGCCGAAATCGGCCTTAAATATCGGCCGCAGAACATACTATACTGAGAGGTCCTTCTCGTGCACCTCGGTTGAATTCCGGAATAAAATATTGTCACAACTGGCCGTAATTAATTCTTCTTCAGTCCTATTCAGTTTATATTGTGCAATCTCTCATCTTATTTGAAGCTAAATTCTCCAAATATTACAGATTCAAGGTGATGCATGACGGGTGAATGCAAATCCTGAAAATGCTGTACCAAACTGCTGTTTGTCGTAATCCGTCAAACTTCAAATGTAATAAAGGCTGAGTGCTGCCTCAATGTAGCAACAAGTCGAATACATGGCGGTTCAACATTTAAGTAACGTACGAACTACTGGAGTTCTCACTTCTAACCGTTAATCTAAAGCCCAACTTACATACAGGTCATGTGAATGTAAATAGTTTTATCTTAATGTAATCAATGTAGAATTGGATTATGGCATGACCAAAGTATTCTGCCTGTCTAGTATTTCCATACTCATTTACAAACGTAAAATGATAAATTGTTAATTTCGTTGCACGTGTTTGATCAGCGTTAATTGCAAACTAACTTCAAGTAACTTCCTATCCTAAACTGTAAGTATCGTGACTTCATGTCCTTTATATAACATTCCTCATTTTATGTACACTCTAATGTCATCTAATGATTCAGAGTGGTACATAAGTTAACATCGAACGATCTATCGATCAGTCACTAGATTCACACCACTGCCATTAGTATTCAGGTGTACAAACAGGAAAATATCTTTAACTATAAATAATTTTAACCAATCACCTGAAAGAAAGGTAGGAAATTACCAGAAAAGTAATTTCCAATATGACTGCAGTGCAAGCAATAGTCCATTTACAAAAATCTTAGCTATAGTTGCAAATATTTAGAAACTGAACCTATTATCATAAAAGCCTTGAAACCTATTCTTTCTGCACTGCACTACTATCGGAACTGCTGGTTTCTGAAAACCTCTTGACCAAAAAATCTCCGGAAACCTTTCTTCAGACAGGAACTATTTCTTACCCATTGTGCGCATTGAAGAGCTTGGTTCCTTATTCTGTTGTTTTGCAATTCTGTATCAAATTTGGATTGTGTAGGATCCAACAGCACATGGTATGATACAAGTCAAAAAGTAAAAACAAATATTTTGTAAATTTTGAAAGTACAGTTGCACAGGATTAACCAGGCCCGTGGCCAGACCACGAACACAGTGGGTGCAGCCGCTTCCAGTGCCAGTTCATGTATGTACATACATTTGTATATGTATATAATGCTCTTTTATATATATTGTATATTGTATATACAGTGTGTACATGTTTTATACGTATTGTGTATACTGTATCTATAGTAGAAAGCATAAGCGTAAAAAACACCTTCGTCAGGACCACAAAATAAACACTTTAGTTACATAATGCGCTCTATAACATTGCACAAAACATATTACATATACAAACATTTTTAAAAATGAGTTGTGTCCAACCACGGCGGTTCAACAGAGGCAACACATGGATTACATAGAGTGATGCACGTTTTTTCGCGGGCTGATCAGCATGTTTGTCTTTGATATTTTACTACTGATTACTAACCTACATACCATCGACTACTTCTTTAACTGTACGGCACACCTCACAGAAAAAGAAAGAATGTCATTAGGGAAGATTTTTACATATTCTTAGAATGTTTTAATTTTAATTACAACTAATGTTTAACACATAATAATAGTTTTTACAAAACCGATAAAATGAAAGAAATATGTGTTACAGGAATTTGTAAGGATAAGATCTCAATCCAACTGACATACAATTTTATAAAATTTTAATATGCGTAGATTTTTTACACTAATGTTTGGCCTGAGGATGACCGTCATATGGTCGAAACATTTTGCCATAAGTAATATGAAGGATGAACATTATCTTTAGCAAAGTTGTGATGGTGTGAAGTACAAATATTATTATTATTATTATTATTATTATTATTATAAATGGACCCCTAACAAAAACAAATCTTACGTCATATTGTGGAGCCATCGATTGTAAACTCTTAAAACTATTGGAATAACTAATAGAAAATTTCATTATAGCATCGTACCACTAAGTAAAGCATGCAACGACATTTTATAGATTTTTCCTCTCCTGTTCTCACTATACATTATCTACCTGATGTACAGTGAATTTTTTTGCAGCAGTCCACAAGTTACTCGGACTCTTAACCCTTGAAGATGGGACCGATACGTTGTCCCGAAACGTCGGTAAACAATTACCACACGACTCCGCGTAATATCCCAGAAGAGCGCAGGTCTTATTAACATCGCGGCGGAAGCCTAAAATCAGGGACCGTAAACCATTACTGAATCGCTTCCTTTCATGATTGATGCTCATTTTAAATCTGATATCGTCAAAATGTATCAAAATCTTTTCACCAGCAAACTGGAATTAAATTTAAGGAAGAAACTAGTAAAGTACTACATTTGGAGCATAGCTTTGTATGGTGCTGAAACATGGACACTTCGGAAAGTAGATCAGAAGTATCTGGAAAGTTTTGAAATGTGGTGCTGGAGAAGAATGGAGAAGATCAGTTGGACCGATCGTGTGAGAAATGAAGAAGTATTACACAGAGTCAAGGAGGAGAGGAATATCCTACATAAAATAAAAAGAAGAAAGGCTAACTGGATTTGTCACATCTTGCGTAGAAACTGCCTTCTGAAACACGTGATTGAAGGAAAGTTAGAAGGAAGGATAGAAATGACGGGGAGACGAGGGAGAAGATGTAAGCAGCTACTGGATGACCTTAAGGAAAAGAAAAGATACTGGAAATTGAAAGAGGAAGCACTAGATCGCACCATGTGGAGAACTCGCTTTGGAAGAGTCTACGGACCTGTCGTAAGACAGACTACAGAATGAATCGTCAACACTATATTCCGGTTGTCCCAGCTGAGTTGTTAAACTAATTCTGATTTTATGAGTGTTGAAATCGATTGGACCTCAGAACATGCGTCATCAGTGACAAACAGCTGGCTTATTTGAGTAGTTCAATTCACTGGCTCAGTTGTTGCCATGCTGAAATTCCCCCTTTTTTTTAATCTGTAAATTTCACAACTTTTGAACATAAAAATCTGTTCACACATCCGTGTTATTATCTTAAACATTACATCAATGGAGTGACCTTGTTGAGCGTGTCACAGCATTATGAAGAGAGAAAATGAGACCAGATACGTGGAATAGAATCATGATATGTATTATAGTAAATTAATTAAACCAACTAAATGCACACAACTATTCACATATAATATTACATATATAGCGCCGACATGTTTCGGCGTTCAAACACCATCCTCAGGGAACACGTGATGGCAAGTTTAAAACCTATTGGCTTCAAACTCTAACTTTTCTTAGTTGTATGATGTTTTTCAAATTTTTTAAAATTCCAGAATTTATATAATTGCTTGCAAAGGAATCGTACAATCACATCCTCTCCAACTCGTTTCAAACCTTGCGAGGATAAAGAATTCCTGGCTCAGAGAAAAATGACCAAGCAGTACGATCCCATCATTTACACTCACGGTAAGATTTGTATGCGACATTATGATCTGCTTAAATACTGAACGGATCTTTTCAAGATAGACACATTAGAAAGCGTATTATTCAGCATTGATGGGATCTCCTTTGTTTTCATTAATTTCTTCTCAAAAATTGTTTTTAACAAAAAGCTAGCGTTAAAATTGTTAGTTATTTATTTATTAAAAGAGCTTTATTAATTCTATTCACTGTGTAATACAATTTGACAATAACAGCTGTACCACTAAACCAGCTGCAGTCCCGTCACATGAAAGGTCAAGCCCCTCCTTTACACCTAGGATCCAATAACTTGAACGGTCGTTTTAGTAGTGAAAAAGGTGAAAGCGTATAAAAAACACTACCATCCTTTTAGTTCTGCTACAGCAGACAATGCTTGGGGCGTTTATGTTTGTACCTCCTGTACGACATGTGCAGCTCCTGAAGTGTGTATCTTCCAATTGACCGTACCAACGGATTTGGGTGGTCGGTACACTTATTATAAAAACTTTCTGCCAAGCGCCTACAGTAATACTGGATGGTTTCCATCTCCAAGGTCGATCTTAGCCTGGCTAGTGGAGTTCCGCGCGGGGCGCATGCCACCACTCGTAGACATTTATTTTGTACCACTTCCATTTGCCGGTACGACGAATTACTCATGGAGCACCATATTGGGGCAGCATATGTTAGCATCGGCCGGATGACCGCTTTGTATATAAGGAGTTTTGTATTCGTAGATAACGATGATTCTTTCGAAAGCAGCGGAAACAGTGCAACCAGCGTTCCAAGGGCCTTTTCCGTCACGAGTTTTATATGGGACGTATAGTTCAGAGTTTTTGTCATTTTGAGACCCAGATAGGTAACATCATTAGACCATGGGATTTCCACATCTTTTTGACGTATCGTCCCCTTCAGGATTGGGCGTCTTTTCGTCAGTAAGATCGCTTCTGTCTTTGATAAATTGAGTTTTAGCCTCCATTTTGTGAAATAATGTAGGAGTCGAGTTGTTGCCGTTGAAAGTCGATTGGTTATAGTATCGACCCTCCATGACTGTGTATAGAGTGCAGTGTCATCCGCGAACATGGCTAATTGAATATGACACATGCGAGGAATGTCCGCCGTGTATAAGTTGAATAACAACGGGGAGAGAACTGCCCCCTGAGGTAGGCCCGCCGAAATCGTCTTGATTGGGGAGCGATACCCGGCAACTGTGACGCAGAACGTCCGGTGTGTGAGGTATGAGAGTAAGAAATGGACCAAGTAGGACGGGACATCATAAGAAATTAGTTTATAGATTAGTCCTTTTACCCACACCGTGTCGTAAGCTTTCTCAATGTCGAGGAGGACGATACCAGTATGTTTATTCCTGTTAAATCCATGAGTGATGGAGTCGTTTAGTCTTGCCAATTGGGCGACGGTTGAGTGTCGTTTGCGGAAGGCAAATTGTTCGTGTGGAATGATGTTTTTCTTCTCTGCATAACGGGATAAGCGCTTTGCCACAGACATTTTCACAAGCAAATTTAACTTATACGTTGGTAGAAATCTAATGGGTGGTATGAGCATGGATCTTTGTTGGGGTTTACGTGGTTGGGATCGCCAGAACATGTGCCAGTTTCCACCTCGTCGGAAGTATCCAAGCGGGATTTAGAGTTGACGAATGGTTCACCCTCTTTATTGTACTTGGGTGTAAGAGTTTCGAATTAGTAATGTTAGAAGCCATCTTCCCCCGGAGCTGTTCGTGGTTTGATTTACGGATTATTAGTTTCAACTTCGTGCTGTGTATCGTCACCTTTCCGTGGATGTATTTCCCTCTTATGGTTGAATTTGAGTACCGCATTCTCCACTCTGTCGCATGTCGATGATTTTTTGGGAGTGTCAGTCTATTATGTCGGAAGTGAGTGCCAGGATGTCAGCCTTACTGGCCATATAGTACTCTGAGCCCGATTATGAGCGGAGGCATCTGAACCGTTTGTTTAAAATATCGGTTATTTTCCATAGGTTGTTGTTATTGGTTTAAGGAACGAAGAAAGGTTTCCATTTCTCAGACCTGTGATTAGCCAGCCCCGAATCTATCAGTCGGTCAAGGAGTTTCAGACCCATGCCGTACGCCACGAATCGGGTGCGCTGAAATTTCCGTCGTAGGTGATTGCGGAATTGTATCAAGGATGTGATCGCGGGCGGTATTCCTTGGTCGCGCCCTGTCACGTTTCGGAGAGGAATTGCCGAGTCCGCAGCCTCTTGTATCGCTAAGGTGATCTTGTCCACTTCCCTATCTATATCCTGAGCTGTCGATATCCGTGGAGGGTGCTGCAGGAGAAGGTCCAGCCGGGAGTGGAATAGTGTCCAATTTGCTGCCTTGAAATGAAAAACGCGTCTCTGTTTTTCAACGACCGGAGCCCATCTGATCTTGAACACTACTGGGTTGTGGTCGGAATTGGTAGTTCTGCCTCTACCGAAGCCATGGGAAGTACGTGAAATAAGTCAGCTTCCCTTGGTCTGTGGTGGTGGCAGCACATAATCGTAAGAGTCATGGACGAACACTGCATAGCAGAATAAGTTATTGGCTCTAGAAAAACGACTCTTATACGCAGGATTCTATTATAGCTATCTCTCCCCTCAAACTATGCAGAAGACGATTTCCGACCGAAATCTCCTTTGCTGTGACAGTCATAAAGACTCAAGAGCAGACGCGTAAACGTGTTGAAATGTATGTACGATCACCTGATTTTCCCCTGGCTAGGTCTGTGTGGCTTTTCCCGAGCCTCTTCATTTGACAACGTCACTGTTGCTATTATGAAGGGCATCGACAACGTATTGAAAATTTTAGGTTTATAACATCAAATATTTTATATCGAGAAGTGCTTTAAAGTTTCAACTATATTAATAAATCTTTGTTCACTAAATATTTTACTATTTCTATTTGATAATTATTTGAACGCGTACAACCAGTATTCTTAAATTGCAGAGGAAATCGCGTGAGAATTTTCATCACTGTCACTATTAGCAGATTATTAAAGTTTTGAGTCTCCGTGTCCGAGTGGTTTATGCGGCTTATCTGTGACCAGAAGGTTGTGGCATCGCCTCTTTTGTTCCTAATATTTATGTATTGCTTTCATTTTATTTCCTATAATTTCTATGTTTCTTATTTTTTTAGATTTTTGCAGTCCTGCATTTCCGTAATAATATTATTTATTTTGCGAAAACTTTGAAAATAGTGAGGTATTCTCCTTTACTTTTCACTGAAAATAAAAGGCAATTTTTATACAAATATGCCATATTTTATGATCTGTTCTTTTTCTCTCTGCGAGGACGGTAGTATGATAGTTGCAATTTTCCTTGGTTTATCGGCTACTGTTTCTGCGGGTGCACTATAATGAGATTGGTAGTTGTCCTAAAAGCACGTGAAACAAAGTAAAGTTTAAAAATGCAGGGTTTTCAGTCAGTTCGTTGTAAACACATTGGGGATGACTCACATTAAGAAAATAAAGTTTCCGTATGCATATTTGATGTCGGCAACATACGGGACTGAAAATAAGCATCGGAAAACTTGAAGGGCATACGCCATTTGTATCCAGAAATAATATCCTTTATCAGTTTTAAACCGTACCACGTTTAACGTTGCATGGCTTCAAACTGGAAAGTTTAAGAATGCATACAGAATTTTTGTCACAACTCCTGAACAGAAAAGACAATTGGGAATATTTCAGCATTTATTTAAAGATAATGTTAAAGAGATGTAAGATAAGGTCATAGCACACAAAACTGACTTTTGTGAATTAATTGTACCTAGTTCACATACACTCACTTTACCTTAAGAAAAGAGTAATTCCTCTTCAAGTTCCGGATTTTAAAATTGTTAATTGATACGTTAAAATTAACTGTGAAGAGCGAGAAAAGAATGCAAGAACTATTGTACCTCGAAGCTGCATACAACGGATTGTATCCTTTCGTCAACCGTTCTCACAGCTCTGATCCGTGCACACCAGTGATGTTCCTGGCCATCAAGTACAGATGGCAGCACAGTAACAATAACGGTTAACATCCAGCACAACCACAGATCATGTTTCATAACGTTTAGTTTCACAATACTAGATAAACTGTGGTTTCACAGCCTATGTTGGTAATTCTGGAATTGAGTGTGAGTGTGCACGTGTTGTGGAAGTGAGTGCGTAGTTGACGTCCTAATCGGCAGTTATGGTTAGGAAAAGGAAAGACGGAAAGTGGCAGCCCGTGCAGTTGACTGAAAATTTGATATCTAAAGGAGTTGATGGATTAGTTGGAATAGAGGAACTAACCGATTACAAGATAGTTAAAAGAGACCGTGGCCGGAGCATTCACAAGGTAGGGAAGTGAAGTACAGTGGAAATTACATTTTCATTGATTAGTCGTGTTTCCTGTGATTCTAATTTGTACAGTTATAAAATAGTCACCAATTCTAATTAGTCTTTCATAATCACGTTGCAAGGTGAGGTTAAATTGAGCAGATGCAACAGTTTATTGGCGGAAGATAAATTCTGCGTCTTCCATTATGCCTAAATAAGCCTCGAATCACTTTAAATAACGTGTATTCAAAGGTTGGTTGTGCTTGAGTTCTGTTTTGTGGCAGCGTTATGCATTTGTTGGAAATTACCAGTAAGTAATGTGGTGGGCTAGTTACCATTGTTACCCTGTCAGCAAAGCCATGTTTGTGATAGTGGTGGAAATCGTTTGTTTTGATAATAATCGTAATAGAGCTGCCACAAACCCTCCACTCTCATCAAATTGGATTCCTCTGCTCTTTGTGTGTATAAGGTAATTGTGTCTTTCATGCAACATACTTTTGACTTGCCTGAAGATGGAGGCAGTGAGTCCCTCTCAGATGTCAGCACCTAATTATCAGCAGCATCATTTCGCAGAAGATTTTAGTGTTAACAGTAATGCTTCGAACACCTTAAAGCATGCATGTTCTGTGCCTTTGTGGTTACTGTAACACAATCTATGATAATAATGTGTAGACCTATATTGGCTGTATAGATATGTCTGAGCTGGGGTATGTGCGGTTGCTGAAACATGATATCCACAACAGTGTAATAGTGATAATTGTATTACCTTACAAATCCAGCACTCATGAGGAGGGGAGGGACAATATGAGTATGTCTCATATTGGTGATAAATTCATATAAGTACATCTCATGTTGATGATAAATAGAGCAAAATAGTTCATGAACAAATTTCTCGGAAGGTACTGTCCCATACATGACATTTTGTAACTGGTTTTGGGTTGGAACATTATTTTCAGGTACTACTAATCATAAGTATTGTAACTTACTAAAGTTCCCTCTGTGTTACAGAGTTTCAGTTTTATTTAGAGTTATTGGCTCAGCTCAAATACAAGAACATCCACTATATCCATGGTAACTTATTGCCATTTTGTGAAATTGAAGTGTCTACTTAATATGCATAAGCAGTTGAATAAATATGTAAGGGTGTGTAACATTCGTGCTTTAACTTGTGTGTGCAAAGTGACAAGAAAAGACAAGTCCCTGGGGAATGTGATACATTTTGCTGTATAAGATACAGCCACTGCATATAATGGATATTATGTACTGAATTCTTTAAAAAGTGGCAGAATTAAAATATTATTGAACAACACTAAGAAATCAAAGTTATAGTAATGAAGAAATTTCTCGTGGTTTTTTAGTATGGTCGTGAAAACCGAACTCTCATCCAAAGTGAAGAATGTGGATTGATGTTTGAGAACAGGGTGCTGAGGAGAATATTTGAATGTAAGAGGGATGAATACAGGAATATAGATATGTAATTGCATAACCAGAAATTTCATAATTTGTTCTCTTCATAAGTATTATTACGTTGATAAAGTCAAGAAAATGAGATGGGCAATGCATTTAATATGCATAGGAGATATGAGAAATGTGTGCATCACCTTATTTGGAAAACTTGAAAAAAAGCGACTGCCACTTTGAAGACATAGGCCTAGGGGAGAGGATAATTTTAAACTGGATTGCGATGGTCAGAGAAGGTGGACTGGATTAATCTAGTACAGTATAGTTACCACTGACAGGCTGTTGTGTACATAGGAATGAACTTTCCAAAAAAGGGATGCAGTTTCATAACTGCTTCTCAAGAACTGTACTGCATAAAGTTAATCACTACCGTTTGTTCACAGGAGACAGGTAGGAAGAGCAGTGCTGTCCCCACTGATGGAGGCTTTCAACTTACAGGTGCTAAAAGGAAAAAAGATTTGAGACAGTCATCCTCCAAAAGGAGGAAATTGAACCATAAAAGGAAATACCAGAAAAAGAATGTGATTGAGAAGTCTACAGAAGTGCCTGAAACTGATAAAGATGAAGTGCTTAAAACTGATGAAGATGAAGCAGAATCATGTAATAGTGAAGGTGAAAGAAAGTGTGAAGTGTCAGATTTTATTGACAAGATGTCTGCTTGGAGTGGATTAGGCATTGCAAGTTCCATACTTAGGGCGTTGGCTGAACAAGGGTTTGTGGAGCCTACAGAAATTCAGGTAAGATTTAGAAACCAATCTTATATTACCTTAAACAACCAGAAGTGAGATTTGGGGTTCTGTCAACAATGAGTATGAAAAGATTACATTCTTCTGGGATGTGATTCCATGTAGTTAGGTAGGTATGTACCAACATGTTGTTCTAGCGTGTAGAAGGATGCATCAGGTTCCTGTAAAAAGGAGATCTCGATATACCAAACTAAATGGTGTCATATCCCAGAAGACCATAATCATAATTTAAAATAAAAGTTATGAAATGTAACTGCATATCTTTCCACAGAAAGTGTAGCATTAAAATGACATTTTCTGAATAGTTATTTATATATGTATTCCACATTTAGCTCCATATGTGTGCATATGGTAATTGATATCATCGTTATGAAATTGGCAGTGTAATGAAAGGAAACTTGGCAGAATGTGGTCATCTGGGATGTGTAGAAGAGTCACTCTTCAACCCTGATGATGGAAACAGCAGGTTTCTCTGAAATTTACGTGTCTGCAAAGTAGACAGTGTCACTGTCTCTGTCCACACACACACACACACACACACACAGAGCACATACCACACACTCTTCACACACCACACAATACATGTATGCAGGCCTAAGTACGTGTACATACACATATATTTACATGCACTTCATGGTTCCAACGTTAGAGTGACTGCAGAAAGTGGAGTAGGTCATGACATGTAAACATATAGGTAGTTGCGGTGTACAGTATGTTTAAATTGAATGTTCAGTAAATTCATAACTATACACAAGGGATGAGTTTACTGTTTGTTACTGTTAACTGTGTAAATACAAAAACCTGTAAGATGATTATGAGTCAGTTTTAAACATCAAGAATTCATCAACTGATGAAAAGGAGTGTTTACATATTTGTCGTCGTAATGCTCCTTTGAAATGGCTTTAGGTTTAAGACCGTCAGAAGATTCTGATGCAGGTGTAATATGCACTGTTCTGAAAACATGAAAATGTTGGCAGTGGGTCTGTGAAGTTTATACTCATTCCTTGTGAGATGTATTCATAGAGTTGCAAAAAACAACGTATGTTTATTGTGTCTGTTTGCATGGAACAACACAGCTGTTGGTGAAAGATTTTCGTGAAATTGTATGTAGTTGGGGGGGGGGGGGGTTTAATGAAATCTGTCAAAATTGAAGTTTGATAAAAATTGTACAGAAATAATGGGCATGGTGTTATGAGCTTTTCCTCATTAGGGTTGTGCTGACTTGCCTTTCTTGGTAGCCTGTGTTTCTTCTAGTGCTGTCACATGCAGTTTTACCTTGTGACACAGAGAATGCCGCTTGGCATCCATGCCAAAATCATCTGTATGACAGCAGAGGTTGAATTAAATATTTCATTACTTTTATGCTGCAAGGCAGCACCAACGGAAAGGTAGTATATCTTGGTTAGGTTACTCCAGTTAACCAGAAAGAAAGGAGCACAGTTTCCTTTGAAACAGATGCACAACCAGTGTCATGTTTTAAAGAATCTAGTCTAAGAACAAAAAGTGATGTGCCATGTTATTTCCTGCTTGTGAATAATAAGCCACCAATGGATGAAGAGTTGCCTGAGCGTTTTTCCAGTTCAAACCTTGTGATGCATCCTGTATCATGAAGTAGGTCTCAGAAACTGACTAAGATTACCGTGAAACAGCTGTATTTATTGTATAACAGTATTCTGTTAACAATAAGCGACATGTTTCGGCACAAAATGACCATTAGCAAGCTTTTTGTAAACATATAAAAGGAAGTAACTTGTTATTATTACACATGTGTCTTTAATGTGAGATCAGTGGCAAAACTTCTGGTCTTGGGACTATTGTCCTGAACTGTCCAACTGTCAGGATTTCTGGAGTATCAGTAGCTGGATTAAAGGAATTCTGCTGTACTTTGAAAAGCACAGCAGCTTCTCAGATTCTGTTTCTTGGTATTTCAGTAGGCTTTTCGTGGGTTAAGTAGTATTCATTGCTGAGGATGAAATTTCTTGCCTTCTAAGTTAACAGAAACTCAGCGACCATTCCCCATATTTGAAACCTGCTCTTAATTTCACCACGCATATAATTTTGATATGGTAGTATTGTTCCAAAATATTTGGACCCCTAGCACATTTTCAAAGGATTTATTAGCTGTTTTATGTTGGGAATTTTTCCTATATCATGTTGATGGGACAGAACATATACTTAGTTTTCTCAACATTTACTGCTATACCAATATCCTTGATAGTGACCTTCGTATGCTAGCTGCCTGAAAAGTGGGTGGAATATCTGCTGCACATATTTGTCAAAATTAATTGTATCCTCAAAGAATATTGGCCCTAATTCTGTTTATTTCTGTTACACAGATTTGGAAACATATAGTGGGGCCTCATGTATTAGTGTCAGATTGCATCTGCTGTTCTGTTTGATTAGACATGTAAATCAGACAGTTCTCATCTGGAAAGGAAAACCAGATGGAAATCAATTTCACTACCATGAACAAACTGAAGGATCCAAATACAGAAATTCCCTCTGGGTAGTAAGAAATTCAGAACATTCAGATTTACATGTTTCATGTACCTAGTTCTATGGTAATAATTATTGTATCCCCATGACCTCAGCGTGCTGTATGTGTTAAATGCACGTACATCTGATGATTTTAGAGATCTGTGTTTCAAGTTAAAGTAAACCTCTTTTTATGTTACTGTGAAACTGTTGAAGGCTAAAACTCTGCCAGCCACTGTGCTGGGTCGAAGGGATGTACTTGGAGCAGCAGAAACTGGCAGTGGGAAAACTCTTGCATTTGGAATCCCAATTCTTCACAGGATTTTAGAAGACAAGGAACGGAGCACAGGTAGATAGATACAGCCTTGATGTTTACTATATGGTATTTAACATGTTAAGTGTGTCGATTGGTATTTAGATGATTATGTTTCAGATGAACTTGCTGCCTCCATCTTCAGGGTAATAGAAGATGAGGAAATTGTGTAGAAGAAGTGGTTGCATTATGCAAGTAAGGAGCAGGTTAGAACAACTGACATAGAAAGTCAGTGGGATAATTTTTTTTTTTTTGTGGAATTCATCCTGTTGTTGTGTATTGTATTAAAATTGACATATGTTTTGCTGTCAACCACAACAAACTGTACTAGTTTTGTCAATATAAGCTACATGTTTTGGTCAAACTGACCATCCTCAGGCATTTTAATACATGACTTTAAAACTCAAAATAAAATGCACACACACACACACACATATATATATATATATATATACACACACACATACACACACATTGTAATTTAAAACACACACACACAATATATATATATATGCATTTTATTTTGAGTTTTAATAAGTCGTATTAAAATGCCTGAGGATGATCAGTTTGACCGAAACATGTGGCATATATTGACGAAACCAATAAATTTTGTCGTGATTGATGGCAAAACTTATGTCAGTTTCAATAGAAGTGTTTTGGAGTGGCAGAACCATGAGTAGAACATACCAGATGAAAGGAGAGCAAAGGTGAAGGAATGGGAGGAAGGAGAGCCTGGGTCTCTTGGCACTGAAAATGGCTGAATGAGAGGTTTCCTTGATCTGCTCAAGACGATGCCATTCTCTCTGTTCATGTAGTTGGGATTGAGCTCAATCTAGATCGCCTCTCTCATGATAACTGTAATGGGGTTTGGTAGTGATGATTTAGTTCTGGAGTTGGATGTGATACTGCTTGTTGACACTGTACTCTGCTACTTGATTTGCTCTCCTTTCTCCTACTTCATCATTTTACTGTTCCTTTCTCTGGTGTGTGTTGTCCATGGCCTGCCTACTCCATAACACCACTTCTGTTGGCTTGCTATGCCAATTGCATACACTACTCTTTCTGTGTATAATGAAACTGTTTCTTTCCTAAACTTAACTCTTCTTGGGCTACCCTGAAGATGGAGGCAGTGAGTTCCGGTCAGATGTGTGGAAGTAATTACCAACAGCTTCATATCCCAGAAGACATTGATGTTACCTGTAATACTGTAAAAACCTCAAAACATTCATGTTTAGTGCCTTTGTGATTACCATAACACTGTCTGATGGTAACATATATGATGGCTGTATAGATGGCATGTGTGATTCCTGCAACATGGTATTCCACAATACTGTAAAACTGACAAGTATTTGTTGCCAGCCTGCAGTCTGTCATGCAGTGTATGTGCTATGGCTTGTAGGTACTGCGGCTCCTCATAGTCTGATAAATCACACTATAGACAGTTCAACATTCACTTCAAACTGCCAGTGTACCTATGTAATGTGTTGTAAATGGCAGTCACCAGTGACACTAAAGTCAGTTTAAAAACACTTGTAGTTTCTGTATGTTCAGGCACTGATACACATCAGTAAGTATACAAACACTTCATGGGCGCACCACGTCTTGGTCCGTCCGTTGGATTTGATAAAATTGTGTATGGGAGAACCTTGGTAATAAAACATAAGTGTGCCATCTGCGAATTATGGATGGTGACATTACATCCCCACCCTCTACCCCTTTTCTGTATGCCTCCTAGGCATTGTGCTCAGTCACACGGGTAACTGTATCGTCAAGCTCATTGGTGTGCATCCTTTTCTAATCATGGTCCACTCGGATGTGACTGATTTGATGAAGTGCCACAAAGGGTTTTTAAAACATACTATGAATATGTTTGACACATCAACTAGTATTTATCAGATTCATATTTGTATTAGATTACAATGAACTGTACAGCTTCTTTAAGAAGTAATGCTAGTTCATTTATGTTTGTTCCTAATGGAATTTATATGGGGTGATGCTCATTAGAATCTCAAGTAACTGAAGGCTAGGAAAGGGTTGAAGGCCACAAGTGGCCCACGTGCCACGGTATGTCACAACTGTTCTAGCTTTTACTTAACCAGAAGTCCTAAACAAACCTTTGTGTTTATCATGTTAGATGTATGTTAAGTCAAAAGACTGTTTCTGAGAACAGTTGTAGATCTTAGTAAGATTTATGTTTTGTGTCATAAAAATGTTCATGAAACAAGTTTTTTTTTATAAACTTCTGAAGTTTTGATTTTGGTTATTTATGTATCATTAAATACACACAATTTTGTGGAAAGTTACTTGTTTTTTGTTATTTTGCGAACTAGCCTTGCTGTCTGCATATAATAATCCTGTAGGCAAATACCAGATTAGTGCCTAAAATTAGGTCATGACTGCTTCCTTCCACATCCCTTCTAAATTCATGTGATGATACTCTGAGCCATTTGAAGTGCTTTTAAATAGACTGAGAATAAGCGAGATTTAATCTACTTCTTGGTGTTTTCTAAAATTATTGTTTTTATCCTTCACTTTTATGTGCTACAAATGTGCGTATGTTCTTTGATAAGGTAGGATGTGATACTTTAATAAATTCGTAGAAGCACACATTGCCCGTGTACCTCCTTTGGCATTCTTCTTCATTCCTAATTAACCAAAAGATAACAGTCCTCACCTCTACTTGCTCACATAATAAGACATGGCATCAGAAAGAAAGGAATTATTAATGTAAACATTTTCTTTTCCAAAGATAGGGTAGAGGATGTAGTGTCTAGGCTACATTATGTTGGACAGCTGTGGAATCGATGAGCAATTTCCAGCAGGAACAGTGACATTTTGTTTTCTCCTTTGTGGCCAAACCAGCTCTGGTACGCACCCAGCTTCCTATCCAGTGATACTAGGTCCTGTTGCATTAGCTGATCACTCATTTCCATCCATTGTCAAAGTTAATGATGCATGGAGCAGTTTTTTTCCCCCCCATGTGTCTTAATGGCCTGGCACTTATTAAACACAGGGAAAGCTTTACATTTACTTTCTGTGAAGATTCTAGCAGTAAAAGTAAAGAATACAGAAGTCCCTTTTTTTCAGGTGACACAAAGAAGGCAGATGATGGTGAGTCATATGAAAATGAAACTGATTCTGAAGGGTGTGATAATAGTGAACTGGTGGATATCGGCTGTGCTGCCCAAGTTGTGAGTGATGTCTCTCTCCACAGCACCAAAGGCTATCCAGAATCAAAGCTTTATGCCCTAGTGCTGACTCCTACAAGAGAGCTGGCAATGCAAGTACACAGACACCTCACATCTGCAGCGAAGTATACTGGCGTTAAAGTAAGTAGTTCACAAACATACACAGACTGAACCTGTATTCAAAGATACAGACTGTCCATCTGAAAGTGGAACTTAACACTGTCAAAAAGTTTATCCAGCACTGTATGACTCACCTCTGGTAGTTTTATTGCAGCACGTTCAGTTGCAATGCATCGTCTGAAGGCGTAGTCATACAGTGTATAAGCTGCATGCAACAGATGTAAATGGTTGTTTGTTCATGAATCTGGAGTACAGTGGAAAACAGGATTTTTATTGTGATGTGAGTTACTGCTATGTTCCTGGAAATGAAGTACAGTGTAATAAAAAAGGATTTTATTGTGGAAATCTGTATAAGGAAGAAATCCTGTAAGAATGTTTTAGCATTGTAGAAGTTGGTTTCCCTGTGTTTCAGTTCCTTCTAAATGGACAGTGGATTTACTGATGAACAAATTTTGAAGAGGTTCTTTGTTACAGACGAAGCAATAGCAAGTATGACATGTTCTTTCAGAAGACACATTAGATGATACAGGAGTGCACTCGGAAGTATGTCCACAAAAGTCTATGACGATTATCCTTGAAAACCAGTTAGCAAATTCATCTGTATATACAACCACAAAACAGCTTTTTTGATACCATACAAATTTACAGTTGTGCAGAATCTCCAGTAGGCAGACTGTGTTGCGAGAGTACAGTTTTTAACCGGTTTTGTGAAGCAGTTTATAGTAGTGAAGTTAATTCATTGCTAACTTATTTTGCAGATGAGGAATGATTTTACTTAAACGTCCACATAAATACTGGAAATAACAGATACTGGACAGCACTTAATCCCACACTAGGCCGTGCCATGTCTGAGGCGGTTAGTTGCCGGCCTCTCACAGCGGAGGTCCGGGTTCGATCCCAAGTCAGTCCATGTGGGATTTGTGGTGGACAAAGTAGCACTGGGACAGGTTTTTCCCCCAAGTACTTCGATTTACCCCTGTCAATTTCATTCCACCGGTGCTCCACTACACGGAAAAACAGAAAAGAAACTAATCATCTTCATCACAGGGTTGCACAATAAGGTTTAAGGCTGCGGTGCATCTGTAGCATCTGCTACGGGGCCCTTCACCCCCCCCCCCCCCCCCCCCCCCCAAAAAAAATGCCATTACATGACAGGAAAGTTGAGGTATGGTGTACTATCAGCAGAAAGATCAGTTGGACTTATATTGGTTTTGGACACGGTAAATTCAGAATGGTACAGTGGATAAATTCTTGCACCATTTTTGGAAAATGTAAGTGATGAGAGGGAATACTGGTTTCGCCCAGCAAGATGGTGCAATGATCATACAACCAGCAATTCAGTGGCTGTGTTACAGATCATTTTTGGTGACTGAATAATTAGTCATCCTTGATGGACTGCTCAGTCACCCAATCTGATGCCATGTGATCATCATCTGTAGGGAAGTTTGAAAGACAGTGCACATTAAAACAGTCCATACATAGAAGGTGAACTGAAATAAATCATTAGGTGTGCAAAATAAATCATTATACATGCAGTATCAGCTATTTCTAGCAAAGTTCAGGTTTTAGTAATTCATTTACCTTGTGTCAAGCATTTCTGAGAGTTGAAGGTTATCTTCAACACCTCTTTTAATATGTGGTAAGGTATGTAGTACAGGTTGTGAACGTTTAATGTCCCGAAGGGAAAACTGTCTTGTTACATCATGTTTTAAAATTTTTTTGTTTATGAAAACAGAACTCTTAATTGCCATATTTACCTAAAATGCTTCTGTATGTTCAGAAGATTGTCTGAGGTTTACTTCTAATTGAATTGTTCACTTCTGAGGGTTGATTTTGTTTACTAAAACCCTTATGATTTTTACAGTAGTGATGCTTTATTTAGAGACATCTACAAGCAGCGATTCTTATTTTGTTGTTTGTCAAAACATCAACATCAGACACACCTGTATACAGATCATTCAGGAATGCTCATACTTGTTTCTTGTTCCTGTTTGTAAAATCCAAACACCCTTGAACCAGACACATGTGTTCTGCCTTTAACCCAAACTTACAGTCATATTGTATATATATCCATTAAGAATAAAACAGGTTCTAGATTTTTATCCCAAACCAGTTGTATTTTTCTGGTATATGCTTTTGAAGATGACTTTACCTTTGAAAAAACAAAAATTTCATCACCTGCTAAATGTTTTGGGCTGTAATATGAGATATGTTCAAAAAAATCGGGTGAAACATGGTACATGCTAGTTAAACTTTATTAAACCTTATCCCCTTCAAAACACAATGATTTTGATGACATTTCCTGCTTTCCCAGCAATCCATATGTGATTTTGAAGATATTTGGGTTAGCTGCTCTAGCATTATTTCTTGTATATCTTCTTATCATTCAAATCAATGTCCTTTTAAACTAACTTCATTTTTGGGAACAGCAAAAAGTCAGCTGAGAGAGATAAGGACTGTATGGTGGCTGTGGAACCACTGCAGTTTTGTTTTTTACAAGAAACTTCTGGACGAGATAGCCAAGTGTGCAGGAGTGTTGTTGTGAAGAATCCAATTCTTTTCCTGACAGATTTGCAGTTATTTCACATTGCTTCTCATAGACATTGTAAAACAGTTGGGTAGAATTCTTGATTTGCTGTTGGACCTCTAGGAAGAAACTCGTGATGCACAAAATGTCGACAATTGAAGAAAACCGCGAGCATGATTCTTCATATTCAGTCTGCTGTGTTGTTTGTGTATATGTTTCTTTTTTCTGGGGAATGATTTTGACTTCCACTGTTATGACAGCAGCTTTATTTTGATGTCATACGTGTAGACCGATGTCTCATCATCCGTAATGATTACTTTTATAAGGTTCTCTTCCATTTCAGGTTGCTGAAAACGTGTGTACAAATATTCAGTCGGTTATCTTCTTGTTCAGCTGTGAGCAGTTGTGGAATGAAATTAGTGGAGACACGCTGTATGGCAAAAGTTGTGAATAATGTTCTTCTGCAGATGTTGCTACTTCTTCTGCCTTTTATCATACACTTAATTGTCAATTTGAATGCACTAAGGAATTGATTGCATTGACTTTTCATTAGTGGCATGGATGGGTAGCTAGAATGTTGGTTGCCTTCCCACAGTTCTTGACCATGTTTAAAATGTGTACCATTGAAATGCTGTTGGTTGGCTTAATGCCTTGTTATGGAATGCAACATTTAACAACTAGTAAGTTTCCTTAGCACTTGTCCCCAATGTAATACAGTTTCACACAAGTGCACTCTTCTGCTTATGGCATTTTTTGAAAAAAATGCTCATGCACACTGTCTTTACTCAACAACAACACATTAGGACTCAATTTAAAACAGCAACAGGATACAGAACGTGTCCTCAACCATGCCAAATCATCACATGGCTGCCACATGCAAGCAGTCCTGGAAGTTTTTGAACAGTCATAGTATTTAGGATATGCACCATTTACTTTGTCAGATACAGTTCTCATTTTCCGTAACTGGTCATACTTTTCATCTGTCTTGTCAGGTCATTTTTATTACCACAAGTGTGTAGAAATCTTAGTATACATATGTCTCATTTAATTGTGTTTTTTGTAAAGGGCCATAGGAACTGATCTAGTGCGGACCAGTGATCTTTCACTTTGTCCCTGCGATGGTGTCCAATCTGTAGTTTAATTGATAGGAATAAATACATTTCCATAGTCACATTGGGCAGTGCTCTGATAGTTGTATTATTTCAAGCAAGAAAGCATGAAAGTGTTGAGTGGGGTGCATAATTTTTTCTCAACCTGTTGGGAGCCCTGTAACCTGTGGACTATATTTACAGCAGGTCAATTTTGTGTACTGTCAGTCCCCTGTGTGTTGTCTGTCAGTCCTTGTCACCGTTAGTGTGACTTGAAGAAGATAAATGTGCATCTAGTGTTAGTTATGCTATGTTCTGTTCAGCAACTTTTCACTTTGTTGGGCACTTGCAAGTGTCAAAACTGTGTTCGTAGAACAAAACCAGCTGTGTGCTCAAACTTCCTGCCATGTTGGAATGTTATGTTCTCACATTTTGCTTCCATAGAGGAGAAAACCAGAACTTCTCAGTGGAAGATGGACATGAACATGAAATTATAACAGCAGGAAGCACATACAAATCCTTATAATTAACAAATAATTGCAGATACTTACTGCAGTCATATTCTACTGATTGCTGTGAAATTATAATAAACAAAAAACACATACAGATCCTTATAATTAAGAAATAATTGAAGATAATTAACTGCAGTCATATTCTATTGTTTGCTGTTAATCAATACTGACAACAAAAATGAAGAGCAGGAAGACTAATTTCTTGTGGTTTATCTGAAGAAGGAAATTTGAAGCTGAAGCACCTCTAAACCTGTAACTGTGTGGCTTTAGTGCTGTCCGTACTTGAATTATAACAGGACATATGAACCATGTTTCTGACCACCCGCAAGGTAAACCTCTCAGTGCTGTCCTGTCATCACCACCACCACCAGTCATCATCGTGTGTGAGAAAATTGGACACAAGCTACATACTGTGTTCCTCAAATTTGGTAGCACATACAGTGCAGCGTGTATGTCATGTATGGAACATATTTTCTAGGAAAAGCCACACCTCTGAATAAGCACTGCCCCTTAAAAAATGAAATAATGTTCATTTATTAAAAGTATGTGTGTGGAGGATGTACTGTCTTGAAATTTGAATGCATTGTTTTGTGTTTATTTGTGCAGCAGCTCCTGTTTCCCAGGATTTTATGTCCTGTAACATGAAAATAGTACATGTTACCATCTTACCTGTGTTATTGTGTCTTTAAATTGAAGTACTGTCTTTTGTTGTTAATGTATAACATCAGTTTTCTGCCATGGATAATGATGTGCAATATAGCTGTTAGGGTGCTCTGTTGTTTCCAGCTGCCACCAGCTTCTATTATAACATTCTTGTGCTACAAGCAGCATAATTTCCAGTTACCACAAGCAAGTACCACATCCCAAGTTTTTTTTTTTTTTTTTTAAGTGGATTGGGTATTTGAGAACGTAAGACACTGAGACACTGCTGTAGATTTCTGTAAATCTATGGTGTTTATTTTCCAGGTAGCTGTATTGGTTGGAGGTATGGCACCACAGAAACAGGAACGTTTGCTAAGCCGCAGACCTGAAATTGTAGTTGCAACTCCTGGACGACTTTGGGAGCTCATACAAGATGGCAATCCTCACCTGGCTCAAGTTAGCAATATCAGGTGTTGTTGAGAGAAAAATATAACTTCCATGTACATTAACCCTTTCTTTGCTTCGGCTGTCTTTTTCGTGCTAATTCATAATAAATGTCACAGGACACATTTGTACATCTGTAACCTCACCACCTAATCTAACACAGCTTACAAATGTAATGTGTCAAAAGATGTGCATATACATGTGTAGCATGGAAAGTGCCAAAAATTTTGATGTTGGTTTTAAAATCAGTTCAATTTCTGTACATGTTTTTCCAGCTTTAGTACTCCGGTCAGTTTGAAAGTTTGTGTAAAATCATGTTTTCTCACACTGTAGATTCTTTCTAACACATTTTTACACAGAACTGTATTGTTCTGTACTGGCCTTTCCAAGTGAAATTTCTTGGATCTTCTGGTCAATTCCTTCTCTTCCTCCTCCTGCTTCAAGCACATGTGTGGATGCAATGCCATTGCTGCTTCTAAAATCAATGTATTCCACTGTGACAGCTGCTAAGCATGGTGACATCTGGTAAGATAACTGGCCGTCATTACACGTACAGGAAGTCCCCGACTTACGTAAGTGGATCTTTCCCCAACCCTGTGCGTAAGTCGATTTTTACGTAACTCGGAGCCATGTTTTATTGTATACCTTATACACAATAATAATAATTGATATAATAATAATTAATAATAATTTTAATAACAAGTAATAAAAACCATAATAATAATTAATAATCGATACTGGAGTCACTGTCGTATTCAATTGAGGCAGAGGCAGGGGTTGGAGTGGTGGTAGTGGCACAAGAAGTTTTGTACGTAAGTCCGGATCTACGTATGTTGGAGCTACGTAAGTCAGGGTCTGTCTGTACTTATTTAAAACCTTAACATGCTTTTTCTTCAGCCTGTGTTGTTTTGGAACCTTATTGTCGAGGGAAGATGGTAGTATGGCATTGGTGGCTGGATTTTAACATGGGAGAAATGGTGTTTGTTTTGAGTAAGTTAGGAAATGTCCACAGAGCATAACACTTTTGGCGCATTTGCTCTGTTATTGCCCCCAGCAGTGAAATTTGCGAGTAGTTTCTGGAAAGCAGCGAGTATTTTAACATGCACTAGAAGGTTTCTCCATATCTGGGGAATAGATTTATCAGTCATTTTCAAAGTATTGGAAGTGTGAACCAGGATAGCGTAGTGGTATAGGGACTTGCGATGGGCTGGGCGGTTGAGGGGTTGATTCCCAGTGGGAGTGAGATATTCTGCGCCCATCCAGACCACTGGCAAGAGATCATAAATGTATGTAGGTCTTCATGTAAAGTGTCCGTAATTTTGTTCAGTTTAAATTAATTAAAAATCCCATGAAAATCTATCGGGTGAGAGTTGCCCTGTTCCTTGCAGAGGGATGGATGGACATACCTGACAATTTTAATGGTCACTTTTTGCAACTGCTTTGTGAATACACATAAAAACATGACCATAGGCCACGTGGACCCACACATGTACCATCTGAATATTATAACACTAATTGTAGTGATTCATGGTGGGAAGTGGACAGTGATATTTCTGTAATTGCTATTACTGGCCTTACATCATCTAAGCATCCTTTGAAACAGTCTGAACTCTCATGTTTCACTGCTGTTTGTCTTTATGTTTATACATAAAAATGTTGAGAGGCAGTCATAGGCTTCATTATATGAGCAAGTGAGACTGAATCTGATAAGTCTGAAGCATGGTGTTAGTTGATCTAAATAATATATAACAACTAAGTTATACCTCACACAAAACACATTTCATCTCCACTACAGGAACCAATTAGTTAATGCTTTTTGGAGAAGGTTTTTCCATCAGAAGATGACTATCTTCCAGTCACTTCATAAGACGTCTCTTTGCTTGTGTCATTAGTGGGAATAATGAGAATGTCTTGCTGAACCTTTCATTTGCTATAAAGGGAAATATATGTCATGGTGGTTGAATCAAGTAAAAGTTCACAAGGTAAGCAGAAGACATTTTCAGGGTTCAAATCTGACTGTTGATGAAATGAAGATTTCTACAGAACTGTGAATTGGAGGAAAGTTTCATAAAACCTGTGGACAGTATTCTTATTCAGATACTGGTAAGAAGACAGAAGTTGGCAGAAATGATTTTGCTAGCAATGTTGTAAATCATTCAGCTAAGCAAAAGAGGGTATGCAATGAAAATATGTTGCTTTCTGCGCCAGGGTAGTCAGTATAGTGACTAGACTGTGAGCTGGATTACCAAAAATTGTGGTGCATTTGCAAGTAGAGGCAAGAGATTATTTCTTCTCCCAAATGTCTGGACCAGGTTTGGGGCCCACCCAGCCTCCTGTTTGAGTGGGTAATAGGGAATCTTTCCATTGTGGTAAAGTGGTTGGGGCATGAACTTGACCATTCACGTCCATCTGATGCTAAGGTTAAGTATGCACGGAGCTGTACTCCCACTCGCCCATGTGCCTTCTTGGCTTGCACAGGGACAACTTTGCTTTTCACTTTCCGAGTGCAGGGCAACAGGAAATATATGTCTTATCTTCTGTGAAAGCTTTTGCCTGCTGAAGTATACCAGTGATTTGCTATGGCTGTGAAGTGGTGTGACAGGATGTAAGAACACTTTCCACTTTTCCTACAGATGAAATCATAAATGCAAGAAAGGAGGCTGGAAAACAAAAGAGTCAGTATTGAAGCCAAAATGTATTGTGGATTTCAGCAGTAAAATATGTGCAGTACAAAATTTGATATTCTCACAGCAGTGTAGTTGAAGATCCAAGTCTTGTGGAATGTTACATCATGTTGATGATAAATAATTACCAACATTTTTAAGGATCATAGTGCCTTCATCTTCAGTGTCAAGCAGTCCAAGAGGAACAGCTGTGTGGGGAGGAAATGGGTATACAACATGCTGTGGACAATAGGGTGGTGAACCAGTGGGGGTGTGGTGATGATATGCACTGGGTGGGGCCTTGGTATACTGGCAGAGATGTTTGTGATGCAGGGCAGTGGTTGGGAGTGAAGGTTAAGCTACATGGTAATAAATCAAGAGGTAAGTGGGTGGCTATGGCATAGTATAAATTATCAAAATTCTGACATGATACAGTGTCACTGAAGTAACAGTAAGACTGTGGTGCCTGGTGGAATGATACTGTACAGAGAGGAGTAAGGTAAAATTTGGATAAAAATCTTGTTCTCTTACCTGATGATACAGTCCATGTAACAGGATTTGGTGGAGAGGATTTTTATGTCTTGTAGTTGGATGTGATGTTTTCTGTTGAAGCTCTGCTGTGCCACTGTCAGGTTATCCAGGGCAGGTATGCCACTGTTGTTCTTTCACCCTCGTTTCCATAGACTGGCTGGTCTGTCCAGTGTGGGCCTTAACCACATTTGCAGGGGATTGTGTTAAACACATGGAGTCTACAGTGTCAGGTTGCCCTTTACAGGGCAGCATATTAGCACTTTCAGTGTTGTGTCTGTGGGGCCCATGTTTCTATTAGGCCTGCTGTCTTTAAACTGAT
This sequence comes from Reticulitermes speratus, assembly GCA_021186555.1. Taxonomy (NCBI): domain Eukaryota; kingdom Metazoa; phylum Arthropoda; class Insecta; order Blattodea; family Rhinotermitidae; genus Reticulitermes; species Reticulitermes speratus. The sequence continues at coordinate 37,065,644 of JAJKFL010000006.1, read as the reverse complement.
TGTATGATGACACACTTATGATGCCATCTTATGGCTATATAACATCACTGACAATGTACACATGGCTGTTACACAGTGCGGTCTGCAGCCAGATGATGCTATTTCACGTGATACGTGGTGTTACCAAATTTTTTGAAACTCCTGTTTATGTACATTTTATGTTGTCGGGTACATGACTTTGTGTCTGCTTTGTTGCAGATGTCTTGCTATTGATGAAACAGATCGCATGCTGGAGAAGGGTCACTTTCAGGAATTGCATAACTTGTTGGAGTTGCTCAATGTAGATGGAAACAAGAAAAGACAACGACAGAACTTCGTGTTTTCAGCCACCCTGACCATGGTGCATGAACCTCCTGGACGCCTCAAAAGTCACAGCAAAAAGCTCAGGCTCACACCTGGACAGAAACTTCAGAACATTATGACAATGCTTGGTATTACAAACCCTAAAGTTGTTGATGTTACAAAGGAAACAGGTGAGTGTACATTTTGTGTATTAGTATTTCCTGAGAGTGTGCTTCACTTCTGTTGATTTATTGAACCCAGATGTACAGAACAAGCATCCCAGACAGATCTTCTCTCTGATGCAACATTTGAGTTTGTCACAGCAGCGCCAATGTAGCTTCAAGTCTACTGTGATGTTACACTATGTCAGCTGGTAAATAGTTATTGACATTTTGCCTAAAAAATGTCAGTTACTATTTACCACTTGAAACAGTCTAACATTATGGGACCTTTTGAATTTTTAGACCTTTAGTTCCTCCATGTAAATGCCAGACCACATGAAACATTTGTCACGGTGATACAGTACACATGCACTGATAATGGCTCAGTGTTTCTGCCCATTGGTGCAATGTAGCTTTCTTCTTCTTGTCATATCCCAAAGTTTTTCCCTTGAGAGTTCTTCAGTGATGCATAAAAGTGAAAATTGCTTTGTGATATGTCTGCTTTGAATTGTGGATGAGCAAGACATTCCCAGCAGTCTGCAGCGAAGTAGTTGACAGCATTTTTATGTGCACACAGCATTCTCCTTCATTTTTGGACCATGGGGTGATGGTAGATGTACAGCACAACATTCAGCATGAGGTGGAAGCAGTCTGGATAAAGCAAATATTTAGCCCAAATTTCTTCTCCCTGGGAACTGGATGACTGATTTTCAAGAAATCTGATATGAACATCGTACATTTTATTTTCATGTGATATATAATACTGATATGATGGATACATAGGCCTGGGAGTGCCACTAGTAGCACTTAATATTGAGTTCTGAAGTGATGTGTTTTTTAATACATCTTCAAAGAATGTACAGTGTTTCTTGTACTTTTTTGTAGAAGCATAAGTACATAGTGTGGCAGCCATGTGAAAATTTTTGGTGTTTAAATATCACATTTCATATGATGTGGGGATTGATGAACATAAAATTAGTCATACTTAGAGACAGGAGGATTGTTGAAGTTTTGATTACCTCCACAGGAACAGCTGGTACCTTGACAGAAGCTCGCATCATTTGTGCCTTTGAGGAGAAGGACTTCTATCTCTATTATTTCATTCAGCTTCACAAAGGACGAACACTCATCTTCTGTAACAGTATCAGCTGTGTGCGCCGCTTGGCACAGCTTCTCACATTGCTCCAGTGTCGACCACTGCCATTTCATGCCAACATGATGCAGAGACAGAGGCTGAAGAATCTGGATCGTTTCCGGGAAGATCCCTGTGGTTTGTTGCTTGCAACAGATGTGGCTGCACGGGGACTGGATATCCCTGATGTGCAACATGTTGTACATTACCAGGTTCCACGTACTTCAGAGGTAAGCAGCAAGTTAAAGCACAAAGACAGTATACATCTTTGTTTGTTATTTTCTGCTGTTTGGATTTGTGTATCTTTGCCAACTTAATGTAATTATTCTTATTTATCTCCAGGGTTGGGAAAGCAAACTAAAAATAAGTGTGAAGTGAAAGAAAATACAGGTACAGTAATTTGTATATATGTATCCCTGGATGCACGTACTTGTAAAAATATGTGGTGTAATCAGATAGTTTCTGGACTGAATGTATTTCTCTGTAACAGCAATGACATTTACCTTCTCATCAATGTTGTCCCCTTCAAAGCAGTCTCCTTGGGACTTTGTACAGCGAATCCAGCTCTAATGCCCCTGTTTGAAGCATTTTGTGCAGTGCACTGTTTGAAGCTTGGCAAGTGAATTTCATGATGTTGCTTGAATCATGGGGACAGCATTAAATCTTCTGTTTAATGCCACTTTGAGTTTTGAGAAAAGAGAGACGTCACACAGCACTAAGTCTGGTGGGTAGGGAGGGCATAGAACAACATTGTAAAAGGTTACCCAGAGAGTGTGCAGCATTTGGATGAATTTTTCGGAGTTTGTGACATGGTGCGGGTTAGTTACCCAGGCATGGTCCCAGTAGAGTGCTAGAAGGTTCACAAGACTGTATGTCAGAGCTCCAATCACACTGATGATAGGCTTGCAGGGGATTCCTTTCTTTTCTGTTTTTGGGAGACTGTAGTTTGGCTGGTGGTGGCTGGCTTAGTGTAGGAAGTATAGCGACACAATATGGCCTGGACTGCCAGGGATCGAATCCTGGTGGGGCAAGATTATCCATGCTGGTGCAGGTTGGCCTTGAGGCCCACATAGTTTCCTGGACAATGGGTATTGGGGTCTTTCCTGGTGGTGAAGTGGCCAGGGTGTGGTGCTGAACCCCACCCCTTTCTAGTGCCATGGTTGTGAATGGTTTGGTGCTATACCTCTACCTCCCCTCTGTGCCAGCATAGGTATGTCATGGGATGACCTTTACCTTTAGTTTGGCTGGTACCAAACCATGCAGACACTGCTGTTCAGCAACTTCCCCTGGTGGTAGAGAAGTATAGAGGAAACCAACCCACATTAATATTTATTTGAATGGTGAATTGCAGTCTCAATACTCAACTCGACCCACTCCAGAAGACTTTCTATAACAATGACTAAAGCTCAAAAAAAATCTGCTGCACTCTTAACCTGTCTCAGCAAACGGTCAGGCCATTGAGAGATTATCATGTGACATTTGACTTTCTGCCTTTAATCGAAAACACGTTCAGCCACAATTAAAGCCTCCTGTGATGTTATGCCATGTCACCTGGTAAATTATGAGGGACATGTGGAGGGATTGTAGGACCTTCATCTTCAGGCTGAAGCAGTCTGAGAAGATGTGGGCTGCGTGACATCAAAGATGAAGGCACTCTGATCCTGTGAAATGTCTACAACTATTCATCCATTGACATAGCATTGTATCCCAGAGAGCTTGGTGTGTTTCTAGCACAGCTATTAGACCCTCAAATCTTGCAAAATAATTCATATTATTTTGGTTACATGTTCCACAGTGAAGTGCCATCATCAGACCATTCGAGCACAAGTGTTTAAAACTTAAATGTTTGAAACTGTGGACAGCATCAGCATATTAAAATATAGGGCAGTTATGTAAATAATGTGCATCTTAAATTATGATATTAAAACAGTTTGACCTTACTTTTTAATTTATACTTGTTTTAATTCTCTTACACACATTTTTACTTTTATGTTATGTGATGTTCTGATGATGGCACATATGTCCTGACACTTGTAACCAAAGTTATATACTGCTAATGTGTATGGAAACAGAAACAAAAGTAAATGTTGTTGTAGGAAGCTCTACTTGGATCTCAGACATATGATAATTGCAGCAATTTTTTTTCAGAGCTACGTACATCGCAGTGGGCGTACCGCTCGTGCAAAGAAAGAAGGCCTCACACTTCTGCTCATTGAGCCAACAGAAGTTCCCCACTACACACGCCTGCGTCGAACTCTCGGACGAAGTAAGTGTTGTTTTTAGAAAGTCTTGAGTCTTAGTTTCTCCTCTTTTCAGCTTTATTATTACTGTGTAAGTTGGCTCAAGTAGCGACACTCCTGGCTTTTATTCAGGAGGTACTCAGATTGAACCTGTGCTGGCACACTGGGCATGCTCACTGAGGTATTTTGCAGTTTTCCTCATTCTCTCCATGCATGTTGTGGGATGGTGCCTTAAATTAGTTACTAATCAGGGTGCACAAATCCTTGGTGCCACCTTCTCTGGGCACCCAAATTTTATGGTTCCTCTATATGGAACTTGTTTCATGTAACCCTTCTGGTGCATAGAGTTTTGGAAAATTTTTGAACCCCTGGTCATGACCACTTCCTTTCACATCCTTTCCAAGTCATATTTCACTTGCCTTACAAAAGTTGCATATTTTGACCATGTAGAATGCCAGAACCATATAGTAAATCACAGCAGTATTGCTGTCACCTCACATGTTTGAGGAGTTGCCGAGTTAGAAATTTGAAAACATGATGGCCTAGTGGCATGGTGTTTTTACCAAGTTTCACAAAAATCTGCTGTTCAGACAAGTGGCATTTAAGCTTGGGAGGGTTAAACTGCCTTCTGTTTCTACCTTTGTCAATAACTATTAAATAAGAACTAACTAAAAGTAATTTGATTTTAATTCAACAATAAAATGCATTTCACATTATGGGTTAATGTGCTGGATCCATGTACAGATGGTCACAGGACTGAATCCTGCTCAGGCCAGAATTTTTTTTATTGCTTATAACTGTAAAGTTGTTTAAAAGTTAGCCATCTCTTCACTTTGTGGGAAGAGCTTGTTACTGAAATACATATCATCATCATTATCATCATCCTCATCATCATCATTATTTCTTGGGCACTACAGTGTGGTTGTAAATACATAATACCAACAAAAAGGCCTCTGATCTTACTCAGTGTGATTTCTTTTTGTGGGGTTGGCCCAAAGAGGAAGTCAGCTGATCAAAGTTAAGAACACTTGTTGAACTGGAAGAACAAATTTGAGGTATTTTTGCTGCTGTTCCCTTTGATGTTTTAAGGATGTGTTGAGTGTGTGCCTTCCAGGTTGCAGAAGTCTGTGCAAAATGTTGGGGCCCTGTGTTTAAATCTGACACTAAATGGTAGTGTGGGCTTTAAAATGTTACAAGAATTGTAGCAGTATTGCATTCCATTTAGGAGATGCAGCCATTTAACATTATGTATTTCAGGGAAACCCACTTAAGAAGTTTCCAGCATAAGACATTTAAATGATTTGATACCAAATTTTTCCATATGATCTGCATATATGTTGCCTTTTTAGTATGTTTTGCACTTAAAAAATCGTCCACCCATGGAGCATGAGATGTTCACAATTCAGTTCAGTTTAATACATTTTTGCATCAGAATCTTACAAAATTTCTCATTCATTCTGTTTGTTACCAACATAACAGTGATGAATTAGTACTCTCAGTTCATAAAGATTAATCTCCGAGATCATTTACACCATGAATTAGAGGTACAGATAAACAATTTAGTGTTTATCAACAAAAGCAAGGAGGGAAATGATGTCACATCCTGACTGTGGTGCCATCAGTTTCACTCAGCATGTTATCATGGTGTATGTGTAATCTACAACCTGAATAAGCATGAGTTTCATGGAGTGCATTGTGACTAACTGTTCTGCTTATGTCAATAACTTTGATGTATTCTGTGTGCAAAATGTGTCAAAATTTTATGTTCACCTCAAATTGCTTATGTTTGTACAGTTTTCATCCTGTAGAGCCCTTAATTATTGAACACATGATCAACATGGATATTACATAAAAAACCAGAATGAAACCTAGCATGAAATTTAAGCTGCTCTCAATTCAAGAAAAGTTTGCTATCAATGTGCTGGATGCTACTTAAAATTTTCCTCACAAAAAAATTACTTACGAGGTTTGCACTTCTGTGTTAACTTAAAGTATGAGCCACCATATGCAGTCTGTAAATGAACAGCTGAGCCAAAAAGAAGGGTGAAAACAGCAAAATACATTAAGGTAGAATTGGTATTTATGGAATGGTTCTGGCAAGAATGAGCTGTATGAGTTGTGCTTGTAAAAAGAATCTTGTGTTGTTTAAGAATGTGTCGAAATCCCTGAAGAAGGTAAGATTTGAAATGTGATTTGATGATGAAAATCATTTGATGCAGAATTTATATGGAATAATATTCTAATAAAGGGAATATCAATTTCAATACAGAACACTTTCAGTGGTACTGTTAAATTTTTCCAAGAATGTCTTAAGAAGGTTTCCAGTAACTCTGTGTATGTCACCTGGTATCCGTGCCTCTCAATCCATGCTGTTTTCCTAAAGCTGCTGCTGCTGCTGCTGCTGCTATGCCTGTTCCTCCTCATCTTCTTCCTATGCACCATGGTTCAGGCCTGTGGAAGCCTCATCGCAGGCCAGTCAATGTAAGATGTGTGGTGGACAAAATGGCACTGGGACAGTTTTCTCTGAGTACTGTAACACTTAAAAACACTTCTGTGAGACCATTCGTTACCTTTTGTTCCAATCTTGATTTGAGTTTTCGTGTTAGGTATTTTCCATGTACTTTTTATGTTCATAACGTTTGGGATCCTATGTTCATTCTTTCTTAAAATATGTCCATGCCATCTTATTCTGTAACTTACTAATTTATCTTAAAATATCTTTATCCTTAAATTGTGCCTAATTTTATTGTGCTTTATTCTTTTCTTGTGTGTTTCTTACAAATTTCATCTCTGCTGTCATTAGTATACTAATATCTCCCTTGGTCCATGTCCAGATTTCTGCTCCATATGTTTGTATGGGCATATACATAGTTATCATTTTATTTGTGAACCAGTGAAAATCTTTCATGTTCGGTTTGGTAACCATCATGCTATTTATCATTTTCAGTATTTTGTTACAGTGTGAATAATGTCAGATAACAAATAATGGTACTTCTAACATTTGTTAGTCTTATTTTACAGTCACTTAATTTTCATGGGCTAAAAAATAAAATGTTCACCCTGTACTAACTTATAAATAAACATTTGTTTTCCTTCATAGGAATTTCCCATTTCCAAGGCAAATCCCAAATTAATTTGTAAAATTTTTATACATTTTTTGTGCACTCTGTAATTTCTTCTTTTACTGTTCTATTTGGCACTGTTTTACTTCCTGAATACTTAAGATTGACCACCTTCTTTATTTCATGATTGTTCCATTTTATCCTTTCTGAATTATTTTCTTGGCCACACATTTATCTAAATTGACAAATTATTCAGAAATCTTTACACACTATCTTGCATTTCTCTTATTGTTCATTATGGATTCTGATTGTGTTAAGTTTGTCATAAAGTTTTGCACTATTGCTGTGTTTGTAATTTTTGACTTAATGTAATGTCCTGAAACATGATACATGACTAGATCTAGATATATGCCACTTTTGCTATAGGAGGTATTTTATTTAGAATAGGAAGATAACTGCTATGTAGAATTATCATTTAGTTTTCATTGGCATCAATGCTGAAGCATCATAACCAAAAATATATTTGTATATGGTGGTAGATTATGGACATTCCCTAAATTATATATGAAATATTGAAATCATTTTACCACATGATTAAGGGAAAGCGCACTTCTTCAAAATGCTAGTGCATTTTATTTCTTACTTGTGTCTTCTCAGCCATTTCCCATGATTGCACGTTTAATCATACTGATTTTTAATTTTGCGTTTCTGAACTCCCGTGCTATATATTGATTTCCTTTTTCAGTGCATCATCATTATTCTGCCATAGCAGAACCTTATCTGCTGCACTTGTTCCTATCCCTTTCTGCTACCACTACTATTTCATCCATTCAATGTTTATTTGTCAGTCAGGTTTATTGTGTGCCGAAGTCACCTTTAATTGGTGTGTACTGAAAAGGGTAAAGTTGTCCATGTGCTTAATTAAGCACGTCATGAATTGGCGAGTTGAGTTACTGTTAGATACTTTTATAAACTTCGGCACTACATGGATGTGAGTGGTTAGCTTTGCATCTTGGCTGCTTTACCACTCAGAAGAGAGTACCCAGTACCCATTGTATAGGAGGCTGGACAGGCACTAGAGCTGTTTCAGACCTGGTTGCAAAGCGAAAAATCTCAGTCCCTGCCAATTGTCAGGTCATTGAAGTCCATAGCTTATTCAGTATAGTGACTGAGTTACCTGCTGAATTATGTCATAAGCTTGTCTTTACTTCATGCAGCAAAGGATTTGCCATTGTTTCCCACATCAAATAATCGACTGGAGGCTGTGAAGCAACGTGTTAGTCTGGCACGACAGCTGGATCAGCTTGAACTGGCTACTCGGAGGTCCAACTCTGAAACTGGGTGGTTCCGAAAAGCCCTGACAGAAATGGATATGCTGGTGGATGACAGCGACCTGTATCCTTTGAGCTGTGTGTTTGATCTTGATACTGTTATTCATCTCTCAGCCCTGAATGCACTTCCCATTTGAACTGCATTTTCTGTGCCTTGGGATTAACATTGTCATATTTACTCACACACTGTATGCCTTCTTTGCCACTGTTTTGACACATTTGCAGTGAAACATTGAAGAAATGTGCCTACTAGCTTCATGCATGAATGTCCATCTGTTCACATGTAACAGATCACAAACTTCAGAATAGATTTACTTGATATCTGATACTGGAGAATGTACCATAATGTCTTGACACATTTTAATGTCGTGAAAAACTGGAGAGCAGTGTTAGACACTTCAGGTGAAGACCTATTTGCATTTTGCACACACTCAAGTATAACTCATTAAATATTTATTGGAGTGAGAGAATGTTTCACACAAAAATTACAGAGAAAAATGAAACACATTTTATATCCAGTACACTTCTTCATAAGTTTTATGATTTTCAAGGTAACTGAACACAAGGCGTGAAAACCCTAGAATTGTTACACTGTCTAGGCATTTCCAAACTTTATTTTGAACAATCAAGGATATTCTTCCAGATACATGCAGAGATTATGAAAATCACTTATTGTCAAAGCTACTTCCACCTGAATTTATAGGTATGCATATGTATATAATTGTGTATTTCATTAACATGTAATTGATCATGCTTCTACAACTATTACTTTTGTTTCTTTTGAGATATTTAAACAAAGGGAGCAAACATGATAGGATTGTTATGGTATGTGTACATTTCCTAACATGTTAATATACAAGAGTGTGTGTGGTGTGAAACATGGAAAGGCACACTAAAACCTGAATGTATTTTAACTGTAAGTTTTCTTTACATTATTCACAAATTTAAAATACAGGGACAGTAACACAGCAAGTGCACCAGAATTGAAGCACACTGTGGACATTTCCTAACTTAATGTGTGTTCTTTTTGACCAGCAGTGAACCTGTTATTTGCATTTCTTCCACAGTTTTTTATATTGTTCTTTCACATTGCAATGTCAGTGAAAGACATTTTTTACCATTTTTTTGTGATGCATGCTCTGCAAAACTATTGCAAATGAACGCCCTGATTTGACTGCATGCATATAATGCACTCATTCTGCCTGCATTCTTTGTGTAATAAAGATGAATACGAGCTGTGGTTCAGGTTCCCAGCAGCGATTACACAGCGTGTCTGGGCTACTGTGCCTTCACAGGCTAACAAAGTAATTTCCTGCTCTCAGGGACACGATACATGTATGACTCTGTACTATATCTCTTTCAAATAAAATATAGTTTTCACGGAGAGTTGCTCACATATAGTGAAGTAAATTAGGTCTACCAAAAATATTGTGGATATTATGGAAACTGTAGCTTATTTATGCATAGTTTCAAAACAGTTTAGGGACTCCTGTGTATGTATTCCTTAACATAGTTTATGCAGACCACAGCAGCTTGATCATAGTGAAAGCAGCAAACTCAGGAGACTGGCTGCTGTAAAGCGTAAAGAACTTGGAGCCCTTTTGTCTAAACCTATCAACCTTTGCAGCATGAGTAATGCTGTCAGTGTGTTGAAATCTGCTGTCAGCATCAGAGTCAGGCCTCAAAACAGGAACACCGTGTTTTTGAAGAAGAACTGTAAAATCAAGAAGAAAAGTAAAGAATAAAATATGTTTGATACTGTCTGAAGTTTCTCCTGATTTAAATTTTCCATCATCTCTCTGTATGAATACCTCCACAGTCTTGCATGGCTTTTCTTTTTTTTTCAGTTACACTTACCATTCCTAATTTGACCACCATTGTCAGTGGAAGGTTGATATAATTATATGAGCAGAATGAGGAGATTTCCACAATATTCCTGGATTATTCCATGTCAAATCTACATAGTTAAGATCAAAATCTTATGACCATATTCATTCTAATAAAACTGGCTATCCTTAGGAAGTTACATATATGTGAAATGTTCCATTAATTGCAGAGATACAACATTGTGAGTGTTTTTAGGCCTTCACAGCAGTGCAGTTGAGGTCTTCATTTTTCTGGGATATGGTGCCACATGACTGGACCATGGGTGCCCAACATTTGAAGACAACATAGTGGTCTCCTCTTCAAGAATGGAAATGTCCAGTGAAGAATATTTTGACCCTGAAGGTGAGACCACCATGCTGTCTTGAGACGTGGGTACCAGTAATCCAGCGGTGCAGCACCATATCCCAGAAGAACAAAGATGTCATACAACATTTTGAAATTTTACACTGTCCTTAAATTTTTGCATCATTCTTGTTCACTGAAATCCAAACTAAGATAGAGCTCATTCTTGTACCAGCTGGAAGTTCATAATTATGCCAGTTATGATATTTTAGTGCACATTTACATTTTCACCTTGATATGTGACTTTGACTTGAGAAAAATGTATCGCTATGTATTATTCCACAACAGGCTGTGAAAAGTTCAATAACATTTCATAAATTATCATGTTAGGACTTAAGAATGAGTAGATACATATATGAGTGTGCATGCGTGCATATTTGTGTGTGCGCGAGTGAAAGTGGGTTAGAGGAGAGAGAGAGGTGTACTGGTTGGTTGACACAGGCGGATAAAGTCATTTGTGGCCTGTATAGACATGCTGCATATCATGACTTATCACCGTTTCAGTACACACCTGGTTATGGAAAAGTTAAGTTTTATTTCCTTATCCATAAATTTATGTAGAGGTTTGATGAAGTCTCTCCTGCAAAGCTCTCCAAATATGCTGGCAGTAATGGAGATTTTGATCTTGCCCCTCCTGGTTAAATTTCTGCTTTTAATCCAGGAAATGGATACATTAACAAATGACTCATTCTGACTAATGCATTTCATTGTCAGAATAAGAGCAACTAAAACAAAGCCCTGCTGCTTCACAGAAATTCGTCGCACACTAAAAATATAGGAGCACTAGAAATGGCATGTGAAAATGGCATCATAATGTTGGCTGAACCTGGTCACACAATGCACAGACTTAACCACTATATATGGCATTTTTAAAATATATGAGCTGTTACTGTACAGAAGTGATAGGTCAATGGTTACACTGTCGTGAGAATGTTCAGAAATGTGTAGCAGTTTCAGGTAGCACACCTGTTTAGGAGACTTACAGGATAGTGACAGCAATTTTAGTGCATTTAATAGCTTTGTTACCAGTAGTATTCCAATAGCATAAATTTTCTTCTACTGTCACCCTTCAGGTAGTCAGTGAAAATGTACTAACAGTGAGCGAATAGGCCTTGATGACCAAGTCCCCTGCCCTGGACTTCCAGAAGTAACTTGCAGAATTAAGAGTCATCTGAACTCGTTTCTAAGGCTCCAGCCAATTCACACCTTCCTGATCCTGTTAGCAAGATTTCTCCTTTATTGAAGGCTGTCTTATTGGTAAGAATGTAAAGGTAACAGAGCTCCAGTTCTTACTTGCAGTCTGTATATGTCTTAGCTGCAGAAGAACCAAGAAGAAGGGAAATACAAAACCTGACTTAGTTTTGTTTCAGTAAAAAACATTCCAAAGGCTAAGAAAGAGCAAAATAAAGTAAAGGATCTTGCTTCTGTCAAATTTGTTGCAGAGAGTCAGTCCAAGATATGATTCAATGCGTGTTGTACCATAGGTGGTTCATGAGAACTGTGCAAGAGTGAAAAGTGGGCAGAATCACTTTTTTCTTCGGCTCTTACTGTGAATTATAATCATCCAAAATCTTGTTTTAATAAAAATGAAAATCACTTGCTGAGAATTTCTCAGATAAATGTAATTTCATTTACTGTTCTGTCTACTAAAGTACAATGATATTTGGAAAGTACAAATTTTACTTTTCGTACTGTGTTCATTGATGATGATATTGTATATTCCCTATCATTTTCTCCTTTTTACTTATGAAACTACTTGTGTAACTTCTGCCAATAAGCACTGTACATCACTTTAAGTAACAGACCATAAGTGTTCCATCCGTGGATCTGGGTTACAGTCCTTGGACCACTAAGTATAAACATACAAATTGAGATAACACCTTAAAAATAAAAGGTCTTCTTTTGACTAATACATGTTTCTTTAGTATGTAATATTACAAATATCCTGTGTAAATTTCTTTTCAGACATTCAGGAAGAACGCACATGAGTAACATGCTCAAGTGGTGGCTTGATTGCTACTTTCCCTTACATGCAAGGAAACGAAGTTTTCTGTTTAAAACACTTAACATGACAGTGTTGTGGAATTGAACTGTGGACATTTCAACTGTTGAAGATGAGACTACCGTGCTGTCTCAAAACATTGGACACCAATTGGACATCTTGACCCTTGAAGATGAGACCACCATGCTGTCTTGAAACATCAGGTGCTCATCACCCAGTAATGCACCACCACATGCCAGAAGAATGAAGACCTGAAGGAAAACCCTCCCTAATATAGCAAAATTATATGCATTATTACTTCAACTGTTCTCATAATCACTACACTGTTCGCAAGAATTATACCAGACCATTATGTCACTTAATGAAACGTCTCTGCTCAACCATTCACTGCTTTATATGACTCTTTAAGCAAGTCACAAAATAATAATTCATCCCCTCACTCTATCTGTAAACCATTCAAATACTGAATCCTCATAGTTCACCAAATAGTAATTAATCAGTCCAGTCTATAAATAGTTCATATACAGTACACGTCTTACCTCTATGGCAGGCTAGTAGCACCAGGGCTTTCAAATCCATAGTGTAGGCTACATCTTGTAGTAAATGTCAATTATAGACTTTTTTTTTAAGAACATTGGCAGATATAACCTTTGGTTGCAGATGGATTTTTAACACTTTCCTGCTAAAAACAGGCTATTATAAAATGGAAACATAACAAAATCATTTCTGCTTCTACTTCTGTTACTTGGCATGCTGCAAACAGTATAACAGACAGATTAATGCAGAGCTGGCAACCTATAGAGCAGGTTGAGTTGCATGTGTATTGCAACATACTGCAAATTTGTGGCTTATAATGATTTCTTAAGACAATGACTGTGGTAACAATACTTTTACAACATAGAGAGGCAACCTGTGGTTCATGACACCACATACAGGAACGCTGTTTAGTTAGCACAAACACAAATGAAAGAAGATCAAAACCAATAGGACTGACATCGGATGGTCCTTAAAAATATCAAGAATAAGGGGAATAAGTGTAGACACCTGCAACAATGACTATTATTTTATTTCATGAGGATACATAAACTTTGTCATTATAGGATCTTTCCCATTTAACCCTTTAAAGCACAGCGGTTACTAGATATACCACCTGTTTTAACATTCACTGGACTCTGTATTTTGCCAACTGAGTACATTCATGTGTCTCATAGTAAAGAGCATTAACTGACTGGTCCAAGTAATTGAGGTGCAGTTTCCTTTCTGTGAGGGAGAAACTGTACTTTTAACTATTATTTACATGAATGTCAGGCCTCAAAGGGTTAAATAAGAGGGTGTTCAAAAAACAATATGCAAGAACTAAGTAACATATTTTCAATACTGTAAATCATCCAAAAATGGATACAACCTTCTTTAAGAAGAGACACATAATCCTGGTTAAAGTTTATCAGATTGCTTAGCTATTAGTCATCATGGATAAATGGATAAACATAAACACATTAGGTCACACATATGTTCTTATTTTGTAGCATTTTAACTAGAGTACATTAGTATTTAAGTGTCCAAGTGATGAGATTTTAAGCAATTAAAATATTTGTTATAAATACACATAAATAAATATTTGGTTTGTGTCTGAAGTCCATTGTCATGAAAATGAACAACCTAATCAAAGCACAGAATCTCTTGCAACTGAAAAAAGAAATAAGTCAGAAGTTTAGGTATACTTCCATTACACACACAGCAGCAAAATTAATATTATTAGAAATAATAAGCATAAATTTTCAGTTTGTTATTTACAGTAATGTAGGACACACATGAATGGCATGATTCAGCTATGTTAAGTCATCATTTAGATGCTAACAGCAAACAGTAATTTATTTTTGTTATTTTTAATAATATTACATCTTGCTTTTATGTGATAGAGGCATACCTTAATGGCTAAGAAACCATATAACAACAGGATGCTTTAAAACAGAATTAAGGGGAAAAAACTGTTTATGACTTAACAATATCTGGTTTTTTCTATCCTGTTATGTATTATACAAAATTAATTTTGAGAATGTGATCAGAATGCTGTGGGTATTGCCCAATTATTATTCAAACTGAATGACTACCACAACCGCTACAGTTACAATAAAACAACTGCTTTACCATGAAACCTGATATGCATACACAGAGTAATTCAGAAGGATACTGCCAGCTTTGTTGAAACATTAATAAGAAGAGGTCTTATTAACACTGGTCTAGTTCAGAAAGTTTGAGGGGTCATGGCAGTTTGAGTGTATTTTTGTAAGATAAAATGTGTTGCCAATTACATAATAAATGCTCCAGACTCAACTGTGCATTCATATCATAGCCAAACACTTCTGAACAATTTTTTGTAATACTTGTTTTATTAAGTGCAGTTGTTTCAGTTTTACATTTAATCTATCATGAAATGTTTCATTGAACCCCATATTTCTAATGCATATTTATTTTTCTTTCTAACTGCCATTACTCCTTACATCTTTCCAATTCGATCATTATTAACAGGACTTAATTTTACCCACGAAGTTGTACAAGCTCACTCTGAATCAATCTGTATATGCACACCCTGCACTTTTAAATTTACTGCACCAATTCTTGCAGTAAAATGTAACAGAAGCCCGTGGCTACAAATTGCGTGAGACAGTCAGTTACTTCTATAACACTATACTGTATCATAATCTAGCTCCCATCCAGACCAGCTGGTATGTCACAGAGCATAAACACTACACTAGCAATAGCAGTTCAGCGTGAACTGTGATTGAAGGGGTCATGCCTGTATGTTGGTGTAACAAACCACAGTGAATATTGGGAGCAAACAGTGGCATAGCTGTTGGGGTCTCAACTTTGGTCTTAATTACACCTTTCTTGGCATGTCTGCATTGAAAAGTGGCAAGAAATATTGCCTATTCGCTTCAAATATATTCCTGCACATGTAAGGACTAAAGAAATGCCGATCAATATATTACAGGTGATACAGCCAACACAACTATTCTTTATTATAAGAACATATAATAAAGGATAGTTCTGTTGACTGTAGTACCTTTAATGTAATGAGTTACTGAAACACAACAGGACATCCTGTGTTAAAATAAAAATGCTGGTTTTATCTTCTGGCCATCAAAATTTAACCACTGGTTTTAACAACAATAGACACTTTACACAAAGACCAACATGAATTTCTGTGCATGACTATTGAGTAACTTGAGCATAAGTTACTAACCTTATCAAGGCAAAAAATATTCTGAACAGATATTGTGCAGACAACTGAAACACTTTGCCTGCATGTTACAATATTTGTTGATAACTGAAAAAAGTGCATGAATATGCCAGTGTTTTGCTATGTAGATATTTCCGGGCCTCTTCTATTATACACGTACAAACAATTTTGTTTGTCCAAGGAAACAGGAAAACTATATTGCAGAGCAGCATAGTGGAAAGCATTCTCTTATATGGTGGTGAAATATGGCCACTGTTTGAGAATTTGAGGGGTTGATGGTTGAACTGAATTATTTCCAAAAATATCTTCAGATAGCAATGGTGAATGGAGTGAGGAATGAAACATTATGGGAAGAAATAGGATGTTACTTCACCAACAATAAAGATACAGGAGGAATGGTTGCTGAAGATATGTTACATTTGCACCACCAGATAGAAAATAAGATGGAGACATAAATATAAGTGGAAACACTTTGTGAAATGCAGAGACTGGGAGAACAGATTACTGTGAGAACTGAATCATAACCCCATGAAGAGTTAAAGCTGAGAAGAATAAGTATAAATAATTTATTCCAAAATCATGAATTTGAAGAAGCCAGATGGACCCGGAAGCATGTGCCACAAAGTTGCCTCAGTTCAGGATTTATCACTCATATTTCAACCAAATTTAAAACCAAAGTCAGCCTGTGTTTCATTAACAGCATTTTGCATACAGTACCTGACCCCTACATCAGTAAACAGAAACACATGTGAATACTGTAGATATATTTCCTTTTAATTATGCATATTCAGGTTATACATCTTGGAACTAGTGGCAAACAAAAATGAAGGTAATGTAATGGAAGTGGACTGGTTTGTGTATGCAGCAGAGGAAACAAGATGAGCACTTGTGGTTTCAGGGCTGAATTTTGGTATTACTGTTGGGAGGACTACATTATGGAGGAATTGTGATGATAACGATTTTAAGGTCTGCATTAAGGTCGAATTTTTAAGAACGAACTTCATATACATAGTATACAGAAATTCAGTTCCTACCTCATGCACAACACAATGCCTCTCCATTCAAATATCAACTAGTACATTTTGTTTGGCCAAATAATGGATGTCTGCACACAAATATATTGCTTGGGTAAAATGCAAAATATGTAAACTAGGGGGCTCTCACCCTGGACACTACTTAAGATACGATACGGATATGATTACGTTACTCTGCCATTGTATGCTGCGTTTCCAACAGGCCAATGCAGTAGTACATTAATTACGCAGCATGCTGTGTTATCTGCCGCTCAGTATTAAGCAAATCGTCACACATGTACGATCTATGTCACAGACGGCGGAAGTATCGTTGGGTTGTAGCGTGCTGTGTTAGGTTATGCAAGCGTCAGTGAGGAAGCAAATATTAAACTTGTGGAGTTCGTTGAGAACATCCTATTTTGTATGACTGGACAGATCCCGGTTATTCAAGAAAGCATCAAAATTAAATCTAGCGTGGGAAAACCTCGGGGAAGAATTGTATGAATCAGGTAAGATAATTTATTGCCGAATCTACATAATTAGGCGTACTTTCATGAGTTCTCAAATAATGTTTCTCATATTAAAGGAGTGCTTGGATGGCGTTCAGTGGTTAGGCCGCCGTAATTGTGTCGTCAACGCTTTGTCATGGCATTGCAATTGTATCGCAAGTAGCGTCGTGTGTGAGACGGGCCTTAGAGCCACTGTGCTTTAAAGGGCTTAACCGCTTCTTATATGAGGCATGTTAATGCAACAACAAAAGCAAATGCCAAGAATTCCCGCCAACCACAGTGACCTACAGTGAAAGTTCACAGTGTTGGACCACATTTGGGGGGAATGTTTCTTACAGTTTGGAACCCTCTTAGACCGCAGCACTGCATCACGATGTGGATGGAATTCAGTTTTCAGGTGTGTTCGCGTAGTTGCAAAAGGCGACTTTTAGCTTCGTTAGGTCTGTCCGTCGGCGTGCAACAACTCGTGTCCCGCTGGACGGATTTTCGTGGAGTTGTATATTGGGGGGTTTTACTGAAATATGTCGAGAAAATTTAAGTTTTAATGTTTACTATCGTTACCTTGGTTGCCATTGATAGTAGTTGATAACATAGTAATCGATAATAATCGATTTATGATTGATAGTAATCGATAGTTATCTGCCTTATTACTTTATGCGATTTACATGATGCATAATTGAGGAAACAAAAAATAAACATGCACTCGTAATATTTAATAACTATTAATTACGTCTCGGAATATGAAATTTGATATGCAGATAGATTATGAATATACCTAAAAATTGTGTACGAAATCCTGTAACTCAACAAGCTCAAAGTATTTTGACGCGGTGACGTCAATTTAACAAAATCAGCGTAGGCATATAAATAAAAAGGCCTACAAATAAATATGACAACATACCCTTATAATGGTAAGAATATTTATGGTATGTGCACAGTTGTGAATAATTTAAAAAATGTGATCACAGTAGATTAAAAGTGCCATCTGAGAAGGGCCCAGGATGTCCTTCAGTGTTACGTTACACGTATGTTTCCTATTTTGCCTGATTTGTTTAGACCAATCATCTCTCTTAAAGATATTAGCAGAGGGTGCTGGTGAGTCAGTGCGAAACATACACTCCTCTTCCAGAGAAGTATATGTTTTGAGTAGATTGTACTCAGTAGAACAAAGCTTTTTCTTTTAGAGTTCTTATAATCTGACTATTATTTACATTAATGCTTGGCGAATTATTGAATTTTGTAATAAAATTCTACATTTGCTTAATGAAGGATTTTACAGTTGAAGTCTCTTATTTGTAAATATTCCAACTTTGATTGTTACCGCGAGTTATGTCTTAGGGGTCAACGAGTTCAGGCAATCTTAAGGTGATTCATCCCCGTTGGGTTTTATTTAAATGTTTGTATTAAAAAACACAGCCTTATACATCACATATACACGTCTTCCAGGTTACTAGTTTTGGCTTTATTAACAAGTCATCATTAGACTTATTTTTATCAAGAGCCGTCCAGTGAAACTTATCCTTGTATGTACGATTGAGATCTCATTCCTTTACAAGGAGATCTCAATCGTACATACAAGGATAAGTTTCACTGGACGGCTGTTCATAAAAAAAAAGTCTGACGATGCTTGTTAACAAAGCTGAAACTAGTAACCTGGAAAACTTGTATGTGTGTTGTGTAGGACTGTGTTTTTAATATAACATTTGAATTCAGGTAATTTTGGTGAGGATGTCCGCAGAATTAACGTGACTTTGTAAGGGGTCCACGGCACCAGAATCATGGGAAACACTGCTCCAGAGGATACTGGTGGAGTCAGTGCAGAAAATACTTATTTACGTACAAGTTTTGTTTCTCAGCAACTCGTTACAATAATTACCCTTCAAAGCACGCGCCGCCTGCTTTCACATCAAAATTACTGCATTTTGCCCACGCAATGCATGTACGTGTTCCACCGATTCTCAGAATAAACAGCTATTACGAGCATTTCACTAACAATATTAACCAGCCGGTCATTCTAATGGCCACACATGATGTCCATGAGTAGGAATTGAGTTTTTAAATATTACTTATATGAACTTCAGACATGAAAGATTTGAAGTCAGAAAACCCTTTATTTAGAACATATTCAATCATACTCACCCAGTGACAATTGCTGCTCTTGAGAAAAAAATTTAAAGTTATTTTTGATTCACAACAGAACATCGTATAAATATTTTCATGTTCCATTCTGAATATACACAACAGAAACTATGTACAATACTCACGTTGTTTCTTTCTGTGCTGATTCACCTAGACGACCAAGCACAGCTCAGACATCACCTAGTCTATATGAAAATGCTTGAGCAGTTGCCTACTTCATCTTGTTGAAATTGTTTTCTGTTACCATATACGAGTATTTACCAGTTACGGTATGTGAAGGTTCTTTGTCATGATATGGTAAGTTGTCTGTGTCAAAGCACTCTGTATTACCACAGCAGTTGTTTACATCATCGTTCTGTAATCTGAGGCAGTGGTTCTACATGGTGGGGGGTGCCCCACAGGAAATATGAAGCCTCATAAGGGGCTATGCGAGATACACTTACTTCATATATTGCCAAGCACAGCTCTAAACTGCTTTAGGAGCATCTGGACAGTTTTCTTTTTAGAACTTGTCTGTGCATGGAACTTCAGAAGTCCCACTGGTGAAATGTCTTATAAATTTTTATACTGGGCATCCGTCATCACGGAACTTGCAAGTCCTCACAAGCTGTAATTTCTTCCATCTATCCTAGATGAAGGGGCGAGGTGTCCTTGAAAATGGATGTAAGCGCAGCCTACACGGTCAAATTCAATGAACAACACTTTTTCTCAATAATTGTGTACCCTTAAGTATGAACCTATGTTCAACATTCCCTGTCACACACGCTTCTGACAAAGACAACTGCAGGTCATGCCTGCAGCAGTGCTTGTAAGTGTAGATAACTGGTTTGAAGTAGCGATTGTATTGGCATGTAGGTCGACGTGTTTAAAACTTACTAACGCCATTCAATACTTCCGCTTTGACTGGTGGCCAAGAACATGGTAGAAGTGACATTAAGCACGGATAATATGCGCTTGTGTCCACCGTTTCTCATAGCTGAGTGTGGTGTAGAATGTATCCTCTGGCACCTTGCGCTGCGTTCGTTTATACGTATTGTATTTCTTATAGTATTTTTGGACTGAATGTCTTTATTTGTGTCACATGATTGGGCCAGCAGTGTTCATGCTTCACTGGTTTTAAATATGGTCCTTTATATGTGTGTATGCATGGTATCTTTTCAACTAATTTGGGTTAACATGGAGGAAATGGCAGGCCCTTCAAGCATCCCTTCTTCCTCTGAATGTGACTGTGTTCTGGAAAGACTATGAGGGCAAAAATTTGGTGGACTGATTCACGAAATAAAAGTGGCATAATAAAACAGGGGCCCTACTCCCTCACTTCCAAATCTTATTATCAAAACGCAACATTATATTTGCAACTTTTAACAATCTTGGTGCTGAACTTTCACATTGTCGTGCAGCTGTACACATATGCGGACACTGTTACTGGCCGTGTGCTCTGTTTTATTACGACTGGTGTGGGCTAAAAATGTGTGATATGAATACGTTCATAAATTTGAAAAGCATTACATCTGCAGTGGCATTAATAAAAAGTGTCAAAACACTTTTAATTGGTTTTACTTGAACAGTTCTCTGAAATTAGCCATATAAGTACCTCATCACTGATGGACTGAAGCACTAGCAAAAGCATCACCACGTGTTCACAGTTCCCGCAGCTAGTTAATCTACACAAACGCAATTCTCAGCTCTGAAAATAAAACATGTCTACGAAGGCTACAGTCGCAGAACATACTCTTTGGGTTGGCACTGTATGGCAAAGAAAGGTGACTTTCGAAGAGTATGAAGCAAGACGTAACACTCTATGCATCCATGATAGCAACTTTCGACCATCAACGTCGAAAATTTGATTTAAAGTACATACAAATGAAAGTATAAGGGTGTGTGGCTTTGCATTTGTTCATAACCTTGAAAAGTGCCGGGTGTTGGAGCCGGCCGACTGCTCGCGTCGCAGTCTTCGTAAGTGGTGCAATGTTTCGAATTAAAATGTTCTAATACAGATTTAGGATGGCATTACCAGATGCCCACAACTGGTATATTATCCCCACGAAGAGCAATAATAACTAACTAGCTAGCTAACAAACTACATGGAGCAGAGCCCTTCTTCAGAAGCTAACAGGTCCTCAGCTAGTCAAGAAATTCCCCACATTTTATGTAACCCGAAGGTTCATTACCTCATTCACAAGACCCCACCACTTGTCCCCATTCTGAGCCAGATCAATCCATCCATGCCTCCCATAGCTCTTATTGAAGATATATTTCAATATTATTCTCCCATCTACGCCTAGGTCTTCCAAGTGGCTTTTCCCCCTCAGGTTTCCCCATCAAAACCCTGTACGCACCTCTCCTCGCCCCCACATGTGCTACGTGCTCCGCGCATCTCATTCTTCTTAATTTGATTACCCGAGTAAATTTTGGTGAGGGGTACAGATCACAAAGCTCCTCGTTATACACTCAAGACTACAGAAGAGACATTTTAATTACAGAAAAACGAAAAATCGTTTAAATTGTTGTTAGCTACGATCGTTGGTTGAATGAGTTTTGGGGTTCTTACAGCGGAAAAAATTAACAGCGTGGTCTTCCCGAGTTATGACGCCGTGTAGTTTCGTACGTAGTTACGAACGTTTTGAAGAAACCAAGTTCCTCCGAAACATTTATACCTATGTACCAAACTACCCGTAGCCACCTCCCACAAGACAGTAACCTGAATACACACCGTCGTGAGACACTCAGCTATCGAACTCTGAACTTCATGCACAGTACGTGGGCAAGAGAGCGACAGAAAATCTGGATATTACTTTAACATTAAACCAACATGTTATCTTAATGACTGAAGAAGCTGAAACAACTGCTGCGGTTAGACAGTGACGTACAGTTTGGGGCTCCGCTTTGCGGCCCCAGACGCTGGGGAAATGTAGGGGAAACGTGTGGGAGGATTCGCGGAAGAAACACGTCTTACTGCTGATGCGATGAGTGGACAACGGACATGGGGTGGTATACTTTTTGAAAACATTTGTTGCACGACCCAGTGGTCGCACCGCACTGTTAGCTGGTGAGTAAATATATTTTCTTATGCTAGTAGTGTAAACTACACCCGTTAGAGGAGGTGTGTTTTGAAATCGCCTCCGGACGGGCAGAGCTGAGTCCCAGCATACATTCCGCAAAGTGGTGACCGACCGGCTGAAACGTGTGCTCCAACGATCTATGGCTCCCAGTGCCTAGCATGTGGACAGTAGAGCGTTGCGACGCAGACGGTATTCTGTGGGCGTCAGCATTCCCCTGTGGAAGAGATGATAACAGGTGTAGTAGGGTGAAGCAAGAAGCTAACAGAAATGCTTGTATTATTTGCCATAACATTTATTACATGTTATTGACGTTAAGAGATAGTGAAGAGTTTTTTTTTGACGTAATGTTGGGATGTGGTCTGAGTCTACGACAGAGGGGAGGTGTGCAGTGTAGATGTAGGGAGCAGCCAGTCGCCTTGAACTCCCACAAGCCGTGTTCATTCTTTACCCCGTGCAACTACTGTACTTGCAGAGAAGTCAATGCCTGCTATGAGCTTATATACAATGCGCTACCCCCCTTTGTCAGTTGTCAACGTGGGGAATGTAACTTGACACTTTTTCAGTGCTAGGCTCAGTTTGTACTTTCAGTTGAAAATAGCGAAGTGCTCAATGAAATATTCAGAAATAGTTAGAATCGAGGAGTTTGGATCGGTAGTAGAATACGAAAGCAAATTATGAACGTTATTGAAGGTTGTAACATAAACCTAAAATTGCGCTGTAAGTTTTTAGAACTGCGAAACAGACGAACGTATGTGAACCCATTATAGTGCCAAATTCACAAACACTACGTCAGGCCTGTAAGATACAAAGTAATTCGCACTAGAAAGAATATATTCCCAAATATGATTTATGTTGTTTTGAACCGTGATTATTCACTGCATGTATGGCCCGGTAAATTAACGTAATTCAGTTCAATAAAATCATATTTCACTTGTGGGATAAGACATTTTCAATTTACGGTAGAATATAGGAGCTGTCAACGTCCCCCTCCGCCCATTTTTGGTCATTTGTTATGGGAGGAGAAAGAAGCGCTTAACAGGAAACACGACTGTTGTCAGTAAACGCCTTCGTAACCGTTTTGGGATAAAACAATTACACCGCTTTTAACACATCTGCAATTTGCATTGGAAGACGCCGTGCATAAAATATAGTGCCGTGGCTCAGACACCAAATATCTAATAGCAATATTTTATAATGGCGTCTTGAACCCTTATTACAGTATTAAATATGCATATGAATGAATTGAATAGATAGTAGATACATGTTTATTAATATAAGTAAATATAACAAAAATAAAATGAAAAGGAAACAAAATATGAAAATATCACAAAAATGTAATAAGTAAAACAATTGTATTAATTTTAGCGGATAACTGAGTTATCTAACGACGTAACCTTAACATTACCGGTTGATTAATTTCGGTAAGCGATAGATACCAAAATGGGTACGCGATCTAAATCAGCGCCTGAAATTTCTCTACGTTATTTTCTTGCAGTTCAGTGGGCTGAAGAATTGAACACTTTGACTTTTCCTACGCGCTGTGCACCGTTCGCATGGCTTTTTAGAGAATTTTAAACAAAACATGCACTGAATGCAGAGTGCCAACTCCACTGAGTTTATAATTTATAAATTTGCCTTCTCGAAAGGGTTTTCGTATTTATCTCCTCTCTGAGCCTTTATACTCTGCAACGTGTCGTCTGCTGAGCGTATTTCCAAACCTTGACTTAACGAAAGGTGTTGTACGAGTATTTTATGTCGAAAGTGGTGAACCGTTGAGTTTGATGAACATTGCGGCACAAACGTTGCTTATTGCAAATGTGTTTATTAGCTTAGAAATTGTAACTTTCACAAAACTAAATCCTCGTTCACACTCATTTGTGCTGCCCAGTAATGTCGTCACTACATTTGGTAAAGGGGCTAAGGCGACGGGGAATTTTACCCCTTCATCAATACTTTCTTTTAATGCATTTAAAACTGATAGACATTTTCCAAATTGAATTGTGAATACGTGTTTTCAATATTTATTTCTCCATATCTCAGATTTTTTGTGATCTTTAGGTCATGCGTCGGGATTAAAACTTTCAAAGTCTGCGAAAATTTCTTTCTCTTTTCTGTCTTGGTAAAGCAACGGGATTATAGGGGTTTCTTAAGTAGCTGATATACCCGTTCTGCTCTGTAGCACTGCTTCATTAACATCCTCAACTGCATCTACTCCTATATATTAAGACTGGTGTTACATCTGAACTTCTGGGCGCAAGAATGGCTCGTTTACGAAGCCAGCTCTGGTCCCTGCACAGAGGACATATGTTTGGGAAAACGCTGTTTTATAGTTTGTTGTTTTTACAACACGACAGAGTGTAAGTTTGATAAGGCCATTGGATGGGTTAACTGGTTTTCCTTCCCCAAGACTGAATTTTGTGCAACTAGCCTGGCAGATATACCACCTTGCAAGTGGGCCTGCGTGTTGGTTGCGAGTTCTAGTTTTTGTACAGACTTCCAACTACTGTAGTGACGACAGTGCCCACAACGTTGTCGGGTCAGTAACAGGCACTCCTTTGGGAAGTGCGTAAATAACCAAGCAACCAAACAAGAAAACAACGAACCAGAATCATTCTGTGTAGGCAGAGAAGAGATGCCTGTAATAGATTGCAGTGCACCAATACTTAATATTCTTGAATTGTTTGTTAAGGCAGATCCTTGGATATTTCTGGCTGCCTGATGCTTTGAAAACTTCTCTTTCAATTTTCACTGGTTTCCCTCAGTGTGCCACTAATCCGAATTCTTCTTTCGATCTGCTGTATCTCGCGCCTTGGCTGAGCGCTGCAGCGTACGATACGCAGACTGGGCGTTTGGAGACATCGCTGGTTCACGCCACTAACCATACTCTTCAGTAACACAGACAGGTCTCCGCCTTCTTTTACTATTACGTCTGCGAGCGTTGCCTCAGGTCGTCCAAATATTAACGTCGGTAGCTGCCACAATAAAATAAAATTTTGATGAATCGAAACCGTGTCGTATTATCTGCTTACTACCTTTCATTAAATCAAGTCCATAATTGTCTATCTGTGACGACGGCAGCTTCGGCAATATTTCCAACATTGATTTGGGTGGGAGTAAATGTAGGTAAGGCTCTAACGTCTAGCTGAATCAGACACAATTTTAGACTAGCGGAATTTACTATAAACATACATACACAATCAGTAGTTTTGGAAAATAGTTTGTTTGTATGACTTCTATATTTCTTGTGCCCGCCATTTGCAATACAATCAGGGGCGTAGCTAGGGTGCGGCCACCCCGGGTAGCAGACTCTAAGGGGTGGCAAAATTAATATTTTAAGTGAAAAGATTTGATTTTCTGCGCTCAACAAATTTTAAATTATTGAAACAATAAAAGGAAATTCGATAACTAATTGTGACGTCTTATGTTCGTAATTTCTGTTAGGGGTTATTGCTCGCCCCGGGCGCCAAGATACGCCACTGAATATAACTACCCGTTTTATGAATATTAACGCATTCATTGGACCTTTAGTATTTCTGGAGACTCTTCGAAATCTGAGTTCTGGAATTAAGTATAACCAATTGTACGAGAGCTGCTCTTAGTCTCAGAGATTTATCTCTGAACTCAGGCCTACCTCGTTGGAATATCTGGTACAAGTAGATGATTTGTCGCTTGTAGTCTGTGGCCTCTGGCCTCGCAGTTGGTTCCGAAGATGGTGTTATATTAAAATTATGGAGGCAAGTGTCGTAGCCTCCCCTTACATCAGGTATTTATAAAAGCGTTGCTTCCGCCTTTGCTGGCGTTTCTATCAGACAGTCAAGCTGATTGTTCAGAAGTAACGCTTCTGTTCCCAACACTTCACTTTACTGTAATATTATTGTACCACATGTAGATAGGAGGGCAGTGTTTCTTGTCGCGAACTAAGTGTTTACATATTGGCTGGCTGGAGTAGGCATTATTTCCTGGTTAGGTCTACTATAATTTGGCTAAAATAATTATCTAATTAATGTTTGATCAAAATTATGGCATTTGTTTCATACCACATTGTTGGCTGTCATGAGTTTTCGTGTTAAACTACTCCTGTATGTAGTTGTAGTGACAGGCGTGTCAGCTCTTCGACCACAGAATGCATTAATACTGGATCCTTCATTAGTCTGATGGACTCCTTGCTGTGATAAATCCGTTCAATGGCTGTTCTATGTTAATCAGCAACACCTTCCTTAAAATATGTAACTGATGCTAAACATTCATTCTGCAATGTTGAACGATATTTTGTGATCATGCATAAAGACTGTATTAGTAAATATCCCGATGAGAGCGAAATACGGAGAAATAACTTTGGGTATTTGAAACGTGATTTACGATCGCGTAAAGCAATATTTTCAAATCCTCTCAACAACTCCACAGCATCTATCATTGCTTCGTATAAAGTCACAGAAATCTTGAATGAGAAGAAGAACCTTCGAAGATAGTAAGAAATGTGTTTAAAGAATGCTTAGTTGTGGCAGGCGATTAATTAATTAATTAATTATTTTAGCAGTAAAACTTAAATATGCAGTGCAGTTAAGGGGGTTCAATTATATCGAAGTAGACGAGTGGAATGCAGAAGTATGCCTCATGGCACTGACAAACAGCTGAAGTTATATCATACAATTTGTGAATTTTTTACCCTTCAGCTCGATAGTCACCTGATGTCTGTGGTGTTTCCCAGTTACTTCTTTCCATTCGGATATTTTATCGATGGTAATAATAATGACACACGAACTGTTACGTGGAAAGACTAGAGACGAAAACGTATTTCAGAGCTTTCATGCTAGCTTTCTGGAAGTGAATGTGATCATTCACAAACGTCTGTCTGGCACTGGCCATGACAAGTGAAAACGTCGGCTTAATTGAGCTTTACAAAAAAAATGCCGATTTCCCAGACTTTTCCTTACCACTGTGTCATTCATCAGCAAGCTGTGTGTACAAGTGATCGATTTTGAACATAAGATGAGTGTTATGCAGAACATTTCCAGTCGATCTGTGTTAAGCCCCTGAGCAGGGATCGAGTTAAAATGAGGCTTTTCAAACATTATATACGAAATTGATAGGCATCATGGAGACCTGATATCAAATACTGAAGTCCTTGGTGCTTGGACTGGAAGTATTATTCACGTTCCAAGAGCTTCTTCCTGTAATTGTGGAGTTTCTTCAGGACAGAGGTTACTTACCTCCACACTTAAAAGATTCTGAATTGTTGCTAGATATTGCTTTCCTTACAGATCTTACTGCTAAGCTGAATGAGCTGAATACTGAGCTACAAGTCTGAAATAAGTCATTAAAATGACTTGTTACCTTTGATTAATTCAAGGGAAAACGGGAGCTATGGAAGGCTCAGTTGATGAAAGGTGTGCTAACCAACTTCCCGAGTGTTCAAAGTTGCGCTGCTCGCATATTTGCTGCGTCTGTTGTATTCTATGTATCGATAAACTTTGAGCTCATGAAGTTCACCGTGTCTTTCATTACTAATGTGTTCCAAGAAAGAGATATAAGTGAGAGTGCCGAATTTATTTCTTCTGTGTTCAAGGAAGATGTGTGTGAACTATTGCTTGAGATTGTTAATTTGCAAATAGATCTATCGTTGAAAAGAAGAGTGAATGACGCACACTTTTAGAATGTGTCGTATTTCAAAGCTAGTGTCATTTAAGTTGAAACTATGGTTCGGCTCTACTTAAGTGAGTCAGGGGTGTCAATAGTGAAAATACTACAGTCAAAGTAAAAGGCAAAGCAATCCCTGTACAGTCCCTGAGGGTTCCAGGCACATGAAGGTGGTAAGGTTGTCAACCCTACGCAACGGCCGCCTTTACCCCCAGGAAATATTCCTGGTACTAATTTCTGTTAGAGGCTGAGTCGACGCCAGGGCCATAGTGCGGCCGGAAGGATTAAGTCAATGACCCCATCGGGAATGGAACCCGCGACCTTCCGACTTCTAGCGCAGTGCTTCAACCAACTGCGCCACCGCGTGCCTCACAGTCAAAGTACTGACGATAATTAACTGATGAATATTTAACTCACAAATGTCTAGTGGTTACTTTATGTGCCATCAAGATGAACATTAAAAATGCCGCGTTCTGCCGACAGAGTGCATTTATGTGCTTTGTAAGGTTCTCAGAACAAACAACTATTATTTATATAATAATTGCAATTCATAAATTCAGTTTACACCACTGTTATACTAACATGTATTATATCAGATTATATTTTTTTGATATGTGGTGTATACAGTGACTACATGTTTCGGCTAGTAATAACCAACCACTTCCTGTTCGCCTCCAGACACTTTCTACCTTAACGTAATGTATTAAAGTATTAACTTTTAAACTACACTTTTGTGATTCAGTATAACACAATTATAAGTTCAATATACTGAATCACCGAATTAAAAATTTAAACACTCCGTGGTTGTATGATTTTATCACAAAATTGCGCAGACAGCAAGCAGAAGTCATACAAAATCGTGAGAATGAAAATGTTCGCGAGGCTGGGCAATGGGAAACCCAACACAGAAAATACAGGAGGTTTAAAATTGGTGTTAGTCAATCTTTAACGACAGTCCAAGCGAATAAGCTCTTTCTCACAAGGAGATAAGTAAGATACAGCGTGATCTGCTCTATAAGGCCTGGACTGGCAGAGGCCATTTATGTATCGTATATTGTACATAATTTTAAGTATTTAAAATATATACGTAGATTCACATCCAAATATGTAAATATGTAAAACCGACAAAGACGGATAGCCTATGACAACAGACTGACCTGACTCTTGTCAGAGAAGGTCCCTCAAGACTGTGACTGTTATTCAAGGGATGGACTAAAATCTAGATGCCGATTTCAGTGAGCGTGCGATTTAAGGCGTGGGTCTGCGGCCGCTCGCTTACCAGGATTGTGGGTTCGAATCCCACCGGGGGCATGGATGTCTGTCTCTTGTGAGTGTTGTGTGTTGTCAGGTAGAGGTTTCTGCGACGGGCTGATCACTCGTCCAGAGGAGTCCTACCGAATATGGTGTGTCTAAAAAGTGTGATCGTGAAGCCTCGAAAAATGAGGCGGCCTAGGCCCCCAAGGGATTGTCTAGCCATTGGGAAAAAAAATCTAGATATGGGCCCCAAGACGGGCTCGACATAGAGCGGGATGACCGACAGACTGTCATTCACTCGTAACGTGACGTTGACTTGACTCAGGCTTCACAGTACTGACGGTCCGATGACGCTGCAACTACACTCACCTAAGCACGGTGTCGTAAGACACGCTGACTCCCTTCTCAAGCATCCGGCGGTAGAGCTGCCAACACTCTCGCTCCTTAGGCGACTGGAACTCGGGCTCAGCGTCTTGTGAACCGACTGGGTCTGTAGTGGCTTTGGGTTCCGGCCTCAAAATGCGGGCCACCATTACCCCCAGACCTGAGGACACAGAAAAACTACCTAATTATGTAAACTATCCAGTATTTGAGACGTCTGAAAGAAAACTGAGCGTAGATAAAAGGTACGACGCCATTAAGTAGATACATCATTCCACGCATTTTTAATAGCTACGATGGATACAATGTAATACCAGCTACCCTCCTACTCCCGGCCCGCTGGATAGGTCCCAGAGTCGGTGGCCCTCGCTTCGAGTCCGTAACTTAAAGACAATGTACCAACAGATGAACACAGAACATAAATTGTGGGTGACGTTTTTGTCAGATGATGTTTACTGTGGAATTGGAATTAGCTGAAGAATCGCGAACCATTAAATCAAACCTCATCTTGGGTCCCCAGACCGTTTCAAATGTCACGGTGGATCTTAATTCTTTTATGCTTAACGTCACTGAGTGTTCATTGCTAAAGAAGCTACCTTTGTTCCGAAACTCGGCAGTTTCTCACTACATCCACAGGAGTTCCCCATTACACTTCACCCTCACAATTTATTTCCACGCGCCAAACGCTGTATTGCTCTCTTGCTCCGCCCACTTGTTCTCTTCTCGTCATATTTTCTAAGCAGAATGTGTGCATTCTATAATGTCAGCCATAGAACGTCGCGGCTGTATAGGTTCTGGGTTCAAATCTCGGCCCCTAGACCGGCTATCCTAAAGGGTTTACGAGATTTTCACCAGTCCCTTCAGGCGAACCTGTGTCATTTTGTGTTAGGGAGTGAACCCATGAGCTAGTCAGCTTTGTTAAATAAGTAAAACAAATAAGATATAATTCCGACCGATTCTCGACCATCCACATTAGAACACCCTTACATTAGTCGGGTAAGCCTGCGATAAAACAGAGCTCCTCCTTACGTAATTATGTGCGTATTAGTGTAAGCAATATCTTGTACTTAAACATATTTTGTTCGCAATTGTTTATTCTGAGCATCGTTTGCATTCTTCGAAAGAGTGAGAGACGAGAAATAAAAATATCCTATTATTGTAGCACTGAAGTTAACAACTTAAGAAATTTTTGTAGGATGTAACTCTTGAGGTGCGTGCGCCCACTCTTCTGTAATTATCTAGAAAACTGTAAGAATTACGGAAGACCTGTATTGGACATCAACTATTTGCTTCATGAGTCATCTCTACAAGTTTTGTTCCGAACACGTTTCGCTCCTTTAATGTTTATTAAGTTACGTTACTTTTATCTAATTTTAACCAAAATAGGAAAAACTCAACAAATTTTAGTTAAACCTGCTATGTAAAATTTGTGGAATGGTTACATACGGACAAATAGACGTAGGGACGCTAATAGGCTAAATTCTGCATCTTTTCTTTGCAGACTCGTCAACAGAAACTTGCCTGTGTTAATTAACTTCTTTATTATAACAGAAGAAAAACTGTGGTTTCATTTAAGATATTTTAATATTGGTTTGTTATGACGTTTACGCTGACTCAAAAATACTGTAGCTTACCCGTGCTTGGAGGCTCAGCCGTGACGTCTGATTGGCTCGCAGGTAGATCCTCATTCGAAGGCAGTGTATCTCGCTCCTCAGAAAATGCTGTTTCAGCGGAGTCCTGTGTAGGAAGATCACTGATGCAATCCGCTACCGGTTGTTCACGAGTTGGGGGTGTGACGTCTGCCTTCCTACAGGTATACGTAAGAGGTTTCAATAGCATATCTAGTATAAATCATATTCGGAGTGTTTACGAGTAATCTTCATGATACTTCCAATTATCCGGACATTAAACCAGTATAAGAAGTCGGGTGTTAAGTATAGGGTGTCTTTTTCCTGCTTGAACGATAAACGCGCTGCTAGCGTTACGTCACATGTCGAGTCTCGGGCGGTTTATAAGTCCGTGATGGAAGCGAGAAAAACATGTGTCTAGTCACTAGACTAGACTAGACTAGACTTGACACTACGCAGCCAAATGGTGTAGCACGCAAGGAATAATACGCAACAACAGAACACAGAAATCTGCACATTTCCACGATTCTACATACAAGACCAACTTCCAGTATTTTTTAAATATAACAATGTACATGTAAAAATTTTTATAATCTTATAATTCTTATAATTTTAATTCTGTATTCTACATATTCCCTACAAGTTCAAAGTTGAACTCATTGGGAACAACAGTTTTAACGAAATAGTGTTTTACTCTAAGAGGATGTACAAACTTTTATAATTGATGAATAGTCTATTGTAAACTCTTTGACCCCCTGAGGATGGCCGGTAACCGGTCGAAACATATGTAGGGGTGTACGATATTATTGTAAGAATATAGTGCATGTGTTGGTAAAGTGAAGCCTATGATTTGCAATATGATGCACGGTGAATTCAACGTGAAATCTGTAGTTTCGTTTTACAGCCGTAGAAACTGGCAAGAAAATTCACCTTTTTAAAACCATAAGTGGACTTTCCCTGTACACGGTGCATCTTAATTACATATAATGAGTAAGGATCGTATTTTACTGCTAGAGTGAAGCCAAACTTCCTATAATTGTATGGTCACAATAGCTTTGTTAGCGATAACGGGAAGAATTAGGAAATTAAAAACAGCGTTTTATTTTAGGTAAATGTAAAACCAAAGTTGTCTTTGGGTACACCATAAAAGTATATGAGTGGAGGTACGAGTTCCGCTCTTTCTCAACCTCCGCAATACATGGAGGTGAGCGGTCAGCTGCATGTCCCAGCAATTTGCGCCCGGGGTAAGAGCCCCCGATAACCATGGAATAAGATACTGGCTGGGCCCCAGAACCGGTCTGGGCGCTTTAGAAAAGAGAAAAATATTTTTCCCTTATAAGGAACCGAAGTACGAGTCCATGGTTGTCTGTTCCGTAGCTTACTCACTGTACTGACAGAGCTAAACCGGCGCCGTTGCGCATTTATGTATTACTTTTTATCAGATTGAAACCGAGCATCTTCACAATTTTGACACGTTGTTTACAGAATTTAATGAAATTTCGCTCCATAAGTTTGAATGTAAAACTGAGCCCCGTGCCGCAAATAATTTCTGATAGGCTGTTGCTGTGACTTCAATCATTGTCTCGTTTCTAGCAAACTCTGGGCCCATCGGAGACTCCCACAAGTTGAAGTTGGCAGGAGTGAGATCGGGAGATCGCGGGGGCCACAAAACTGGTCCGTTTCGTCCTGTTCATCAGTCAAGGTAGTGAGGGTTTAAGAAATGCTTTACGTCTCGAATAAAACAAGCAGGGGCCTCTATAATAAAACAGTTGCAACCTTTCGTTTATAGGGAATTTGGGGCTGATTTTAGGAGTAGAACACAGTCGTAATATTAATTATACCTTCTTAAGAATCGCTCGATATTATTTTATAAATAATTACATTAAGTTTAATATACTGCTAAGAAGGCTGTTTGGAATTTTGTGTGCCACAAGATATGATAACAAAACCAACACATGCACGTAAGTATATGAAAGTACATTATACAACCGTATACCTCCTACTTGTTTAAGCCACTCATGTGGCCACCTGCAGGGAGTGGCCGAAACATGCAGGAGGTATACGGAGTGTGTAATATACTTTCATACACTTATGTGCATTAGTTGGTTTTGTTATCATATCTAATTGCTTAATACACGTTATGGATCATTTAAAATTGATTTGTGTGTCACATCGTGAAGTAGGCCTACTTCCTTTCCAATCGTGTTGTGTTTCAAAAGGAAAGATTTCCGACATTTGATGTTTTTAGGTTTCTGAAATATAAACTAGTCAGTTAGTTTGATAGCTTAGTCTGTTGATGTGAAACAGTTTGTATTACATTTTGCATCACTTTTATTGTAATGTAATCATGGTCTACGAAAAATGACTTCTTTCGAGTGATTTCTCAACCTTCTACGAACGTGATGGAAAGAGCAGTCTCCTAATTTAGACCGCAGCCGCTGTTCTGTCTGATGTCTTGGCGGCGTGTAAAGCGGTTCCTGGCCCACCTGCAAATTACTTTCCATGGTGATGTTTTCGATTTCCAATCACTCACTCCTCATGCTGACCTACTGGAGCCAAAAGAACAACACGTGACCAACTCACGGCTGCACGAGATTTTGTGGAGCGCCTATTGTAATCGCCTCGCCCGTCTGTACGCTTAAAACAATTCGAGAACCGCTGAATCAATTTCATGAAATCAGGTAGTTGGAAGTTGAACTGCACTTTGTAAACTCATTCTACTGGAGGTTAAATCTTACGAAAATGACGGACTCTGTGCATTGTAACTTACACGGTTCTCTGAGGGCATCTCGAGCTTAGCCCGCTAGATATTTATCAAAACAAGAAAAGTTCTGGAACAACAGCTTTAGAGAGAAACAAAGAACACATTTCATGCCAAATAGCTACACCCTTCTCTCAAATCTTAACAGTTCTCGAGACGACTAAACAAAACAAAAACCAAAACGCTAGAACTGTTACGCTGTGTGTTCATTCCTCACCTAGTTTTCTTTCAAGCACGAAGTTCAACTAAGTTTTTAAAACTTCAGTTTCTTCCCCACAGAAAAACATGGCGTCTGCATTACAAAGATTAATCGGTTAATGCTATATAGGGCAATTATAGCTTTTTATTTTCGGATTCGTACGAAAGACATTAATACACTGCGTGGTCAAATGCAGTATTTTTAAATTTAAATTGGGTGGTGCCTACATTTATGGCTATGCTTTAAATGTTAGTGGATTCACCACCCATGCTTACTTTTCCATTCCCGCCCACCATCCGGTTCTATCAATGAATTAATAGCATATTTCTCAGCTTGTATAATGATGGGTTTGAAGTGTGTGAATTGTGTACCGTGTAATGAGAGAAAGTTTGTGAATAGTGAATTGAAAAGGATGTGGAAGGACACAGGCGTTCTCTATTTCAAATAGGCTTACTTTTAGCATTTAATATTAGGGAGCAAGTAAACCCTAAGGCCCTTAGTTGGGACAACTGGTGTCCGGGCGAGACTTGAACCCGGAACCCTAGACGTTCGTGTGAAAATGGTGCTAGGCGTTCTAATTGAAACGCTCACTGGACGTCCGTGTGTGAGAAACCAGTTCTGGCAGCGTATTCATAATCTGAATAGAACCTTATAATTTCAGATGGATTGTGAGGTTAGTTTAGGCACCTTGCATGGAGGAATATGCTGCTTCCATCTTCAGAGAAGAAGGAGGGAGGGACGTAGCTAGAGGTGGGCGTGAGTAATGCGGCCGCCCTGGGCGGCAAAGTGAATATTTTACATAAAAATATTCTGCGCGCAAAAAATTTTAAATTATTGAGACAAATGAAAGGAAGTTTAGTATACGAGTATAACTTTGGTTTGTTTCAAATTCGTAATTTCTGTTAGAGCGGTCACTGTGTTTACTTGCCCCAGACGCCAAGAAACCTAGAAGGCATTATATTCGTTTGAAAAGTTGTTATCCGCCTCCAAAACTACACACAGCGTGACAACCGAAAGTTTGCAGTGGAAACGTATACGCATCCTATGCAGGAATATACATTGTTCAGACAGAGGTTTAGTGACTGTGTAGAAAAGCAGCCTGGACTAGTGAAATAATCTGAGTTGCACAGTTGTGTGTGTGTGTTTGTGTTTGTGTGACGAGCGCAGTCAGAGCAGATCGATATGTGGTTGGGGTTGGTGAACGCTCGTACCAAATCGATCCGCTAGAAAGAAAACTCAACTGAAAAGCAAGATAAAATGATAGATACCAGTTCCAGCCTTCCGTTCCATGAAACAACTTATTTTGGCACATTCGATGACCAGGCAGGATGTAAAGAAAGAGAACGTTTGTATACAGCTTATTGATTTGAGCCTTAAAAACCAAACTTTGCGCCATACGAGTATAATGCCTTAGGTGTCCACTTAACACATTCAATACCAAATGTGACTGTAGGAAGAAGAGTCGACCTTCAGAAGTTAATAATCACTCAGGTATTCATAAATCCTATGCTTTCTGTGAAACATGAACTTCATACGATGTTCAAAGAAGCCCGCCACTGGTCTCTATCCTGAGCCACATTAATCCAGTACAGAACCTCATATTTATTTAGGCCATTGGTAAGATAAAGGTAAAGCAATCCCTGTACAGGCCTGGACAGGCCCTTAGGGTTTCAGGAGGTTGAGGCTCCCAGATTTCAAGACTGTCGGCACATGAAGGGAGTAAGGTTGTCAGTCCTACGCACCGACCGCCTTTACCGACAAGGAAATATTCCTGGTACTCATTTCTGTTAGAAGCTGAGTCAACCCCAGGCCCACTGGTAAGAAACTGTTCATAATTCAACGGCAGGACTCCTATAGGTGAACGTATGCAGATATCGGGGTTGTCTGTCTTTTAACACAATCTGTCATACACTGATAGTATTTAGGTCCTCTAAACACACAAACTTTGTCACTTAAATAAATAAACATATCTATATATGTGTGTGTGTGTATTTGTGTCACTATCCTGGCTGAGCTATCATGTCTCCCCGTGTAAATAACATAATTCCAGAAATGTAAGAACAATAAAATGGGCCGTATGGCGTTAACAGATCCACTAGTGGAATTTAAGGCGATGGCAAGACCTGTTGTTGCATGAGCATCAGCAGTTTGGAAACGAATACAGACACAGCTGCATTTGCTGAGATCAGCAGCTGCAGTTACTACCCGATATCAGAACAGGCAGAGACATCCAGACTGACGCTGTCACCCACAGACTGACATGGCTTACACAATGGCACCACGTGCGGAATGGCCGTATTACGTACAGACTAACAATATTGGGTAGAAATGCACAAAAGAAGGGACGGAAGAAATTTTCGGGAAATGTAATGTCGGGAGAGCTTCGAAAACGACGACAGGGGATAATGAAGGATGACGGAAGTTGGCAGTGAAAGTTAGATGTTATGAAATTGATTGGTAACTTCTTAAGGGATAAATACAGCTATGAAGATTACTGTCTTGCAGACTGTGACGCCGAGTATTGCGGTACTTTCCGAAGTTTCAGAAGAACATGCTACTTCGGCCAAACACCTGGCATTTCATCCCAGAAGACAGAAATCTTCGCCGCATTGAGAACTTTATATCTTACACGGTACGACTAATTAATCACAGATTCATGCATGTTGTTACTTAAAGAGCAAAGATTAATCATTTCACGAAACGAGATTCAAAATGAAGTGAATCATCACGTGACTGAAAACAAGTAATGGTCTCCTAAACCAGCTGACGGCGAAGTTAACAATTCCGACGAGAACATTTCATTTAGTAATATCATTAATATGCCAAACTAAGGGATTCTTTTGTTGGGAAGGGCCCCGCAGCAGATGCTACGGTTGCACCGCAGCCTTGAGGCTTATTGAGCAACCCTGTGATGAAGATGATAGTTTTTTTTTTCGTTTTCCAAGTAATGGAGCACCGGTGGAATGAAATTGACAGGGGAAAGCCGAAGTACTCGGTTTTCATTTTATGACGCTACGTAAGCCTGGCGTAAGCGCTGAATGAGTCTGGGACTGTTACAATCATTTTCTCAACATCATAATTTAAAACCCCTTTTTAACTGTACAGTAGTATTTACGTGTGTTGGACAGGTATAGCTTTGGGCCTGTTGATTTCTCGACTAGGCCCCTTGAGAGGCATATTCCCGGAAGTGTTCCCTGCCGCGGTGACTGCGCCATCTCGTTCGTGGCCAGGTGTAACTCGGCGAGTGACCGGCAGAGCAGAGGTAGCTCGCATCACACTGGGGGGCTGCTGGAACGACACTGTAAAGAGCAAATATAATTTAGCAGTGAGTTAACGTCTAAAAAGTTTCCTACAAT
Organism: Reticulitermes speratus; assembly: GCA_021186555.1. Lineage (NCBI taxonomy): Eukaryota > Metazoa > Arthropoda > Insecta > Blattodea > Rhinotermitidae > Reticulitermes > Reticulitermes speratus. The sequence continues at coordinate 37,028,025 of JAJKFL010000006.1, read as the reverse complement.
AATGCACTGTTTAATGATTTTTTTAAAAGGTATTACAAAGCTATTCCATTTTCCGACATGTTTCGGTGGTGGCCACCACCATCATCAAGGAAAGATCACAGACAGTTCTAGGCTGGAAACAACGCTGCTGTAAAACACAAGACAAACTGTGCTTTATAGCAGCGTTGTTTTTAGCCTAGAACTGTCCGTGACTTTTCCCTGAAGATGGTGGAGGCCACCACCGAAACATGTCGGACAATGGAATAGCTTTGTAATACTTTTTGAAAATCCTTAAACAGTGCATTATTGTCGGAAACGTTTTAGACGTTAACTCAATAATAAAGATGCACGGTATAAACAGTGATGTGAAGTTTATAATTTAGCAGTATTCGAAGTAAGTGCAAACCATACCTGACTTCGTGGCAAATTTAAAATGCTTAACCACGAAATAACAGTGTTCTTATGTCTCGGGACTGGGTGAGCTTACCCTGTTACACAAAATTCGCATTAAATAAACTAACTCCATGCAGCGGAGACCTCTTTGAGAAAGGTAACAGGTCCTCAGTAGTCAAGAAATGCCCCTCATTTTATGGAAACTGAAGGTTCATTACCGAATTTGCAAGAACCCGAAAGCTGTTCCTAGCCTTAGCCAGATCAATCCAGACCATGCCACCCCCCCCCCCCGTCCAACTTCTTGAATATCAATTTTAGTATTATTCTCCCATCTACTTCTAGGTCTTCCAAGTGGTCTCTTTTTCTCAGGATTCCCCACGAAAATCTGTATGCACTTCTCCTCTCCGGCATATGTGCTACATGCCCCGCCCATCTCGTCTTTATTTATTTGATCACCCGAATAATATTTGGTGAGCAGTAAATATCATAAAGCTCCTCCTTATGTAGTCTTCTCCACTTCCCGTGTTACCACGTCCCTCTTAGGCCCAAATATCCTCCTCAGCACCCAATTCTCGAACACCCTCAGCCATGTTCTTCTCTCATGTGACAGACCACCTTTCACACCCATACAAACAACAGGCAAAATTAAAATCCTCTATACTTTAATCTTTATATTTTTGGTTACCAAACTGGCAGACAAAAGATTTTGCACTGAATGATAGGAAATATTCCGTGACTTCAGTCTGCTCTGATTTCTTCGTGAATGGAATTTTGATTCGTCATGGTTGTTCCCAAATATTTAAGTGTTCGAGCCTTTCAGAGGATTTATTATCTGTCCTTACGTTGTGATTTTGTCCTGCATTCTGATTTCGAGACACGACCATGTACTTAGTTTTCTCGGTATTTACCAATCTACTTACTAACGACTACTAAAGCTACTGTGTTTTTATTTGTAGCATGTATGCTTTCACCTATTATATTAACATAATTAATGTAAACCAAAAGTTGATGTGTACCATTTGATTTCAAGCCCTCCTGGTTTGTCTGAACCCTCCTAATGGCACGTTATAAAGGGAAGTTGAAGAGCAACTGCCATAAAATGTCTCCTTGTTTCAAACCATTCTTAATAGAAAATGTGTCAGATGTTTGCATACCCGAGCTCTACCATACGTTTCATTTAAACACATTTTTATTATCCTTACTAGATTCATAGTGATTGCAAACTGAATAAGTGTACTATATAAGACCTCATTCTTAACTGAAATCACAGGCTTCTTGAGGTCTATAAATAGCTGACGCACTGCCTCATTATATTCCCATTTTTTCTCAAGTATTTGACGAATGCAGAATGTATTATCAACAGCTGACCTGCCACTTCGAAATCCACACTGATGATCCCCAAGAATTTCCTCTGCATATGGAGTTAACCTTGACAGAAGGATGCTGGATAAAATTCTGTATGCAGTTGACAAAGGTGATATGCCTCGATAATTACTCCAGTGTGTTTTATCACCCTCCTTATAAATAGGTACAGTGATTGACTCCTTCCACTGCTCAGGCAATTCCTCTTTATTCCAAATAGAATTAATAAGTTTATGGATTTCAGAACGAATTGTCCTACCTCCTGCTTTAATCACTTCTGCTTGAATTTGATCAATACCTGGTGATTTGTGTCTTTTTAACTTTTCAGTAGCCATGTCAAAATCGAAGGCGCTGGGCTCAGACACTAGTGGATCTGCTGTATGTTTTTCAGTCTGCCTAACGTCATAACCCTCTGTACACTCAATAAATGACAGAAATTATTCTTCCACCTATTCAAAATACTGTGGGAGTCTGCCACCAAATCACCCTTCTCATTCTTTACCATATTAGTTCTAGGCTGGTAACCCTTCTTAGAATCAATGAAGCCTTTAGGATATGCATCGGGTTGTGATGAAGATATACAGAGTAAAGAGTGAAGGCTGTCAATCACAAGTAAGTTTTATGTTACATTATGATATAACTTTAATGCACCTTGAAGTTACATAATACAGGGTTATTCATAATTCCCTGACACATTTCATAAAATCGGTACATTTGAATGGCGGAAAGGATTGTAACATGCGACCTACAGATGGAAAGAGAAGCTATCCAAATTTGTTTTTGCATACCTCGTCAGTGCTCTATGTGTACGCCCTTTGTGACACGGCAGACGTCAAGCCAATAATTCATTTCCGCCCATAACCGCTGCAGCATATCACGATCGATTTCTGAGATGGCAGCGATGATTCGTCTTTGCAGCTCAGGCATATCCTGTGATAGAGGCGGTAGAAAGACAGAGTCCTTAACATATCCCCATAAGAACAAAGCGAATGAGTTAGGTCAGGTGGTCTTGGTGGCCAGCGAAGCAGTGCCTGGTCATCTGCGGTCGTGCTGCGATCCTGCGTTGGGGCAAATTATGATTGAGGTAGCCGCGGCCACCGACGAAATTAAGCGCCCTGCGGCACGTACAAATAAACTTGAAGAATTTCTCTTTTTATATGTGGGTCGTATGTTGAAGTACTTTCCGCCATTCAAGTGTACCGATTTTGTGAAATGTGTCAGAGAATATCCCTGTAATGCAACACAAACATTAGTTGTGATTGACGGCCTTTACCCTGTAATCTGTATTCATTGATGCCGATGTACAAGTCTCTGATATTCTTGGTCTTACTGTTTGTTTCAAGTTCTTTAATTTTACCTTTCAGATATTCCTTTTTTTTTTTGTTCGTGAAATGTCTACTAGTTTCGCGTCTTACGTTATTAAGATTATCTACATTACTTCAGTTTGGATCCCGTAATCACGGCATTTGAGCCGGTTTCCTTTAATCTAAAAATTGTAAACATTCTTCATCAAATAATGGTTTATGTTGCTTCCATTCATAAGACCAGGCTCTCTTAAGCTGAGATTTTGATATTCGCTTTAATGAGTTCGCAAGCCCTTTTTATGTTGTCGCTATGATTTTATTCTCCAAGTTGCAAACCTGTCACTGATATTGTTCCCTAACATCTACGTGTCTTAGCTTCTTGAGACTGAATATCTCCACACCAAACTCGTGTGCTGCTTGTTTACTTACCGACAGTCTTTCCCTGACTTTTACAACCACCGGATGGTAATCAGGATCCCAGTCATCTCCCCTGAGAGATCGTACATCGAATATACTTGAATGCCATCTCATATCTATCAGTACTTGATCCATCTGATTGTGAGTCTTCCCATCAGGAGGGGTCCAGGTGTTTATGAAGGTTTCTTTGCGGGAACATCGTGCTCGTATCAACTAGAATTTTCGATGAGGCGAACTTTATTACTTGAACACCATAATCATTACTATCCTCATATAAACTCTCGTTCCCAATTGTCGGTTTGAAAATATCGTCTCTTCCCAACTTTGCATTAAAATCTCCTAACAGAATTTCCATTTGATACTTAGGAATGTGATGGAATACCTGCTCTAATACCTGATAGAACCTGTCCTTCGAGTCATCACTTTTTCCCTCAGTTGGTGCATGAGCTTTCAAACAATAATGTCACACCAGCGACCTCTCAGCACTGTATATGACATCCTGTCTCTAATAAACTCTGTGTTAACTGCTGATATTGTTCTCTGGTGCACAAGTAATCCTGTCCCTAATTGATGATTTTTCATTTCCTTTCCCATAGAAAAAGGTATAAACCTCTGATTGTTCAGTGCCTACCTTCTCCCACCTAACCCCCTGTAAATCCTCTAAATCCTGTCTATACCTCCCTAATTTTGTGGCCACTGCCGTAAGTGACACTGGTGTGCACAGGTTACTCACTTTCCACTTGCCGAATCTCATGTATTTTCCATTGCATACATTGTACCAAAGGAACATTACAAGTCCGAGGCCTTTGTGAATGGTTTGTAACATGTTACGTTTTTACGGCGAGGAGTTGTTAGCACCTCGCCAAATCCCCAATTTAGAGGACGACCCTTTATCGGCTGTCCGCGACTGCTTATTCGATATATTGGCAGCTACCCTTCATGCTGGAGGCCGTTTCTCCATCCGGAACCTGAGGACGAGCCATGCCTTTGTAACAAGGACACGCTTATGACGGATTCCCATCGAAATAGTACCAAGAAATAACATTTTCGTTATGTCTCGTTCGATCTCACCCATTACAGCTAACCTGAGGGGGTCTTTACACGATGCTGCTGTGAACGACCAGATAAGCCGGGATACTTATTTAAAAATGCCATGTCCGCCTCCAACAATATCCGTTCGTGCTTACTATTCGCGATCGATAGACTATCAGTATACGAATAAGGCTACGAGCTGGACTACCGGGGTATCGGGTTTTGATTCCCTGCTTGAGCAGAGAATCTTATTTTTGCCAAAATGTCCAGGCCGGTTGTTGGACCCACCCAACTTCCTACCCAGTGGACGTCAGATCTTTCCCTGGAATAAAGTGGCCGGGGACTAAACCTGCGCACTTACCTCCATCTAGTGCCATAGGTTAAAACGGCGTGGTGCTATATCTCCACTCACCTGTACGTGATTATTGCATGACAAATAATTAAACGTAGGGAAACTTTACCTCTTGTCATTGTCTCATTCAATTCTACGTAACCTCTCAAGTTTTAGCGTTGCAAGTAAATAGCCTGGGAATGACTCAGCCATCAGTGGCCAAAACTTGCAAACACAGAGACTGTACAAAAATGTATTTAAGATTCCATATAAGGTATCATGGATATACATTTGGCGGGGGGGGGGGGGAGGGTGCTATATATGACATTCATGCTACATGACAACTCAGGCGGTTAGATGTGCCTTTTCATCGCAGAACGTCGGATTCAATCCCGGGTGACTTCGTGTAAGGTTCATGGTGGACGAAGCTGGTATTCAGCTTGGCAGGTGGCGGACCAAGGAAGTTCAGTTTTGTGTAAACTACATTAATAAGGACTTGTATGACTAATTAAGCAACTCCAGGGAGTAATTAAGCAAGAAGTCTAAAGCGGTATTGCCTGTGACTTGTATTCGGTAAAGAACTGGTTCCATTGTCCACTGGCACACCTAATATGCTGAATGAGGTTTTCGTGGTTTTCCTCAGTCCATCCAAACAAATGCCTGAATACTATATCAAATTAGGCCACATCTGCCTCCATCCATTTGACTTTCCGTTTATAGTCTGAGGTCACCGTCAAATAAACCATAAAAAAAAAAAATTCATGCTCGACAACAGATGTAGTTGTTGAACATGAACCATTATAAAGCGAGACTTCTCAACCTGTTAACTGGAGCATGAAAATGTAGGTGTTAGACACTGAAACTAATAAAAGCCCTAACAGTGTCATCGCGTGCGACGCACGGAATTCACACTCGTAAACCTCAACTTAATGAAGTACGGCCATTTAGCATGTCAAGTAATACAGCAGCGCTGCTTACAAGTGACACTGACACCGCAGTCACACCAAACGTGAGGCCTTCCTTCATGCAGTTTTCTTTTTTCAACCCTCTGGCCTGTTTCTATTCAAATTTAATGCTGACGTAATTAATAATTTACAGACCAGTAAATTTTACGTTGTGTTCACCGTGCGTTTTGATAACATTCAACAATTAAACCAACAAATGCACTTTATTTCTTAGTTATGTTCATTAACCCTACACATGTTTCGGCTGCAATAGAGCCATCATCAGGGGTTCAAGGTCACGTTCACTTTAACATTCACTGTTCCATTTGGTGTCACCACTTATACACCACAATGTATGTCAATTTTCTGTTAACAGTTGATAACACTCGCTGTTTCCGTTTATACAACCTTATATTTTAAATGTCTGGCGTAGGTTGGTTTCGTCTTGGGTTAAAAGCGTAAAGGATGATAATACAATGTCGTTAAAAGTTGTTAAAAACTATTAAAAATTGCTGGAAATTGGTTTGTATGCAAATAGTGTTGTATACAAACCAATTGCCAGCAATTTTGTCAGCAGCTATATTTTCAATCATCACTTCAGATGTGGCGAAATCCGGCAGAAAATGGTCACTGAACGTAATTGTACCTGTTTTCCATTCTTCAGATACGCACATGTACTTAGTTTTCCACTAATCCCTTGTTAAATTCAAACAGTCTCGGAAGGGAATGTTGGATCAGGCAAGTTTATATTCAGTGGTTCCAGGTGTTTTCTTATTTTAGTGTTCTCAAGAACTCTTCGAATGCTGTTTCTCTCCATTCTCATCATTTGTTTCTAATTCCTGTGTTGTGTCTCACAGTTCTTATACGTCGGATGAAGACTGAAGTCTCCAGAGATATAATGTCGTGTCAATTTGCAATTAGTTACCGACATTTCGGAGGCACTTCCTGCTTCCAATCGACACGGCGTCATATGCCACAAGATTTCAGTTTTATCAGTAACACCGTGAAAACCTAAAATCACGCATTGTTTATGTATCTTATAATATTCTTACATTCATCATTTTCTATTCCATTCATAATACCATAACCTAGGGATGACTCCCTGAAGAGAGACTAGAATGATCTGTGACAACTACCTCTCAGTATAGAACCAGCAACTAAGCACGCATACAGAAAAATGTAGGATCTGTAAGTAAATAATCTTTTGACCCTATACAGCATTTCTTTTTTAAATTGAAATAATTAAACAACTTATTGTTTGTAATTCTGTGAATTCAGTAACCAAATAGATTCAAGGGTCCATTAACAACAATAAGAAACGTCACAAAGCAAGAAACGGTTAGTGTGTGTGTGTGTGTGCGTGCGTGTTGCGTGTCTGCGTGCGTGTGTTCAACTAACTTTGTACTGGACGGTTTTAAAATTAACACAAAAATATTTTGGTAGATTTGTTCAAGAATTCTTGTCAATTATAAATGTATAGTAATTTAATAAATGAACATACAGTAATTTTAGCAATTTTATACATATTATAAATAAACAAAGCCTTTAAACTAGTGTCACTGAAGTAATTTCTGCCACAGTTGTATGTACATATCAAATTTCATATTCCTATGTGTAAACAAATATTACGACTCAATTGTTTACTTTTAATTAGCCTGCATGAATATCGCATATGTTTTGTCATATTATGTAATGGCCTGCTGGTGTGCTGTATTCTTCGTAACAATCTCGTAAACCGTAAGATTTTCGACAAAAATGTATTTGACAAAATATGTTTTAATTTTTTCTACATTTTTCTAAAATTTCTCATTCAGGAAGAATTCAGCGAGATATAAACATAGTTAGGTCTTCATGTACAGTGCGTGATACTTTTGTCAGATTGTAACGAAACTTTAATTTCCTCGACAGATTTTCATACAGGCCCCAATATTAAATTTCACGAAAACCCATCTATTGGGGAGCCGAGTTGTTTCTTGCGGGAGGGAGGCCGGAAGGACGGACGGACAGCCGGATGAACATGACGAAGTAATAGTCGCTTTTCGAAAATTTGCGAACGCGCCTGAAACTTTAATGTTCAGACTGAAGAACTTAACAAGAAGATGTCTAACATTTTCTGCACAAAATTACTGGCAAAGTGTTACTTTTCACTGTGTTCATGTCTGTCATCATCTGTGGGAATACGAATCTGGTCTGTTGTAGAGATAACGTAATTTGCCATAAAATGAATGAATTGCGCTTTCTAAGTTCAGGCCTGTTCCCAGTTATATCTGTTGTTGATCTCAGTCTTCATTCGTAAAATTGATAAACTTCTGCTTCCCGTAACAGCTGAACAGGAATTTTAATATTTTTAAATCAAGTACAGGAAACTTCTGTCTCTCGAAAGCATTCGTCAAATTAACGAAATTTTGTAAAATGAAATTTTCACTTACTTGTCAACCTGTCCCTCTCTAATACCCTGTTTTGTGAGGGTATTTCAAGCCACACTGAAACGATTCTCAAGTTCGAGCACTGTAGACTTCGTATATTTTATATACCTTAATATTTTTTACTGTTTAACAGTTTAAAGCTAGCGTTAACTATGCGTAGCGTATACGGACCGACTACTTTAACACAAAACTCTTACTTTTTACCACACACTGTGTATTAAAGAGTAATGTATGTTACAAAGAGCAGAAATTATTTCCGGAACGGATAGCCTACATGTTATTTAATGAAGAGGCAGAGTGGCTAATGTGGATCTTTATAGCCTAGATTATTTACATGAACATAAGCTTTGAACAACAAATTATATTTGATATGTGCGTGTACTTCAGCATCATTACCTTCGATCACTTTTCGAAGTGTTATAAGCCCACGTTTAAAACCAGTGGCTATAGAATTTTTAATTATAAGTGATACACATGAATGAATGTCTACATTTTGGTACCGTAATTTTATGGTCAGCACACATAAAATTTCTGATTAGAATAAACAAGATTTAAAGACCAACAAGTGATACTATTTATTAAACGTTTAGAATGATTATTTGGAGGAACCGACTGAACCTCCCTCATTCTTTTGCAGAAAGAATGGTGCTCATATTCAGATACTAAGAACAGGAGGGCTGTAATACTGATTTCGCCTGTAACAGGAAAAAATTGCGAGTTTACAAATAATGCATTCTTTCCGTTTTCAATATTAGATCTTGTGTGTGTTTTATGAAAGTGATGCCAATCCAGTATAACTAGAAGGAAGCTACGCTACGAAATGACAAACCCAGAAATTCTTATGGATACAGATTTATAACTTACCAGACTTTGGCGTCTTTCTGAGGCAGACGATCTGTTCTGTTTGTTTCTGTTCAGCAGGATTCTGTCTCTCCTCCAACCAGTGCAAGGGCTGGGGTAAAGGATTCGGGTCTCCATCCGCATCACTGCCGTCACTCAGCAAGGACACCATGGTCACAATCTCCGCTCCACGTGGCAGGCCTCGTCGTCCTACGCGAGGAGGGGACGACTTTTGTTTTGCGCCACCCTCTGCTTCATCTCCTGAGGACTCCTCACCCCGATTTCTGGTCGCACGGCGCGGTCCTGCCGTCTTCAAACGCCGCCTAGCGGGAGCGGACATGATCTTCCTGTCACCTCGTGCCTGTACCCCAGATTCTTCTCCGTCTTCACCGTCGGTCACATCCGAAGAAATGTCGACACTCGTGCTATTCTTGTTTCTCTGCACGAGAATGCTTCTCCCAGGAGCCGATAGGGCTCTGTTCAAAGGCGGAGGCGCTGTTGATCTCGTCACGCTAGAAACTGCAGGAGCCGGGGGCACGTCAGATGAGAAGCTTCCGGTAATTGTCTTATTAACGCTATTACGGAAGTTCACCCGCCTTGCGGTTGCAGACGTTATTTCGGGGGGGTTCATTGCACGAGTTTGTGGTGGTGGAACAACTTTGTTGTTGACAGTTTCGAAACTGCGTGTGCTGTTAACATTGATTTCATTTTCTTTTGTTACTTCTCTGGCAATTTTCAAATCTTCGTCTCCCTTATTTTCCGTGCATGAGTTTGCAGAGGATTCAATAGAAACAGTTGAAGAAGGCATGATAGAATCTGCCGAAAGTGCCTCTTTCCTGCGTGGAGAAACTTTAACTGTTATTTTGCTGTTTGGTTTACTACCGTCACAATTAATGCCGTCGTCATCCTCTGCCGTTTCGTGAAAATTAATTGTGCAGCCAGTGACTGCAGATTCGGTTCGTGTTGGAGTTTTTTCTTTAATAACATTCGACTTATCAGGACATTTATCCACGGTTTGCTCTAGCATGACAGTAAATTTATTACTGGAATTTTTTACTGTTGAATTTCTTTCTATATTTTTGTGGTTCTGCAATTCATTGCTTTCTCTGTTGAAGCCTAATAAAGGCGATTTTAAAGAAAGCGTTGCGTTTGACTTCGGAAAAACATTGAAATTAATCTTCGCCATCGATTCTCCCACGTTGAGTTGTCTCTGCAAATCTGTCTGCGGGTTATTCACAACACTTTCGTCGCCACTAGAGTTCTGAGTGGTGACGTTCCTTTCGTGACGTTCTATTTCATTTGGATGTTCATTGTCTGTTCTACTCAGAAGGAAATCGGTACAACCATTGACAACATTGATACCAGTGGGTTTGGCAAGGTGGTTAGATTTCATTAATGATATTTTATTGTTTTGGAGAGGCAGATTTGTAGAAATCCCAACAGTTGTTGAAAAATATAATAAATGGTTAGCATTATTTTGAGGACACGGAAGATTTTTCTTCACTCCAGAGTTAGGATCTTGGCTGTTGTTGCCGGATACGGGTGGGGATGGCTTCCCATCAGATGAGGTGTCTTTAGGACATGGGATGGTGATTGTATCGTATCAGCTGGAGGATGCACGGCTAAAGGATCTTCATCTCCTGTCGACTCAACGTTGGTGTGAGCGAGGAAGATATCAAGGTTGAGCCGACTCTGCTCCCGTTCTCGCCAGGCACGTCTGAGCCTTTCTGCCAGTTGCTGTCGAGAGTACAGAATGGTGTCCTTGCCGCCACCGATGTTCGGCAAGTTACCGGCAGCAGAGCGATGACTCTTACAAGTGACGGGGCGACGTTGGCCGATGCAGCGCTTAGCCACCACTTCCACATTGTCCTTGCTGTTATCTTTTTGCTTGTTGTCAGCCCATGCCAGCTTCACGGCACGAGTTCGTATTACTGCCCCAGGACCTGTGGTAAAAGAGTGGTACGCTGTTGGGTTCAGAACTGAAGAATTCAAGACTCAAGTAGACTATATTTTCAAAAGCTCATCTTCACTTATCAAACCTTATTATATTTCTTTTCGACGGATTTTCTGGTTAAGAGTACGGACACCATTTAGTTTGGCAAAAATGTGCCATTGTTTCGGAGGAATCTCATCCAGCACCAGCAATCTACCAGATTTCTCCGAAAGGTTGATGGGTGTGCATGTGTACTAAATTACACGGTATCACATTAAGCTAGTATCACAATTTTAATTTCAACTTCCGTTAGAGCTTTGGTTCTCGCTGTTTTGTAAAATGTAAGAACGAGAACCCGAATACCCAATGAATGTAGTAGTAACCTACAGCTTCACGGCCGATATTTGATTCCCGGCACGGTCCTTATTTTTCTTGTCCTGTCCAACGGGAACCGGAGGCTCTTTCTGTGCGGAGAAGTGGCCAAGGCGCGAAGCTTGCCATTTACTTCCAGCTAGGGCCGTTGTCATTACAGCCTAAAGCTATATATACGCCTGCTTTCACTCCGACGTATGACTTCGTGCTGCGTGCACAATTAAGCGCATGAACAGCTTTACGTTCAGCATAGCGAAACTGTAGTTCAGTTTTCGAGAAATATTACATGACATGAGAACGAATGAAAACTGCTACATAACGGGTAAAGCTGACAGATTAGGTTAATCTCTGTAAATTTTGCGACGTAATTCTTAGTGAATTTATACTAGAAGTATTTGGCCCAGTATAGGGACCAGTGGTGGGTTCTTGGAAAAACTGGGTAATGAACATCTCTGTTCCACGAATTTCAGGGAATTTCTGCAGTATTCGAGTAATTTTTAGCTTATTTGGCAGTATTTTGTCCGTTGAATCAAAATAGAGTACTTAGTAAAAAATTCAGTGAAACCTACTCGGAACCGCAAGGGACCGACATTTTTTAGTTGCATGCAGGTTCCATTTGACACAGGTACTTCAAATTTGAATTCTCGGGACTGAAAGAATTTCCGCTAAAGACAGGTTTCCATTACATCCAGGTTCCGTGTAAGACAGATTTTACTGTATTTGAATCTAGTTGAATATATACGCCGTGAGAAACTTTTCCAGTGAGAAAGTATTTCGGCATTTCGTTACAAAGGGGCGACATTTGGCTTTAAAAATGGCACCCAACCTGAAATCTTCGTATATGCATGGTATTGGCGTATGCTGGCGTAAACTACAGTAGAAAAAAAACAATCTCGGCCAGAAAGAGCTAAGCAACATTAAGTCTATCAAGTTCCTGTCATTTAATCCATAGAGTTAATTTATGTTTTTTCCAGGTTTAAATGATGCGATAAAATAAAAATGCAGGAATTTGTTTCCTTTGTACATACTTAACTGGACACGGTCTCTTACAAGAAGACGGTACATGCACTGCGCCTAATTCTGTTTCAGTTATTTGCTCTTACTTAAAACTGTGCATTAAAATATAGCCTGAGAAAACAACGTGAATGTACGTTTCTGTCTAATGCTCCTCTTTATCCGAAACAGCGTTGCTGTGTTTGAAGTTTTCCCTGCTTCTGCCACTTGTCTTTCCGATAAGTCTATTAAAATTTATGGAATTATATTGACGTGGGAAAACTGAAGTACTTGGGGATAAATCTATCCCAGGGCCCAATTGCCCACCATGAATCTGACATGGACTCACCCGAGATCGAACCCCAGTCTCTGCGTTGAGAGGTTAGCCACTAAACGCCTGATCCATGGGTTCGATTCCGAGTCACTCCATATGAGATTTTTGGTGGACAAAGTGGCGCTGGGACAGGTTTTTCTTGGAGCGCCTTGTTCTTGTTCTGTCAGAATTGTGCCATCAATACTCCGTATTCATTTTCATCTCAATGTTACCATTCTTAGAAGGACAACCCGGCGAAGTCTGGAAACCATAAAACAAAGAAATTCTCTTTCGGATATCTGGAAAAGTATTTTCACGGTTTTTCAGGCTCCATATGTTTAAATGCTACACTTTGATGCATAAACTTTGAAGTTTATAGCAAATACCTGAAACTGAAGCAGGCCTACTGCATATACAGTTTTCTTGTAAGATACTCTGTCCATTTCAGTATGTTTATTTTTTTCGTCAAATTAGGCATAAATTATTGTCCTTGCAATATTTGTAATTGTCGGAATCTAGAGAAAGGTCACATGCGGAAAGTTGGGAAATTACGAATGTTTAGAATTATTACGCCAGCTGTACGTTTATATCATTTGCGGTTTCGAACTCCATATTTCATACATTAGTTTTGTTATGCAGAATGTACCGCTGCATTTGAAAATTAATAACAAAGTATTTTACTCTGTATCCTGCCTTCAAAAGAGGAATTACACGTATTTAAACTTCCAGTTGCACAGTTTATTCAGTGAAATATGTGCGAAAGGAAAATTACTACCTTGCATGTTCTTAATGTAATGTTCATCTCTGAGAAAACAGTGATGCTAGTTTAACGTGGATGCTACGTTGCTTTATAAAGACAAAATTATTTAAATACTAGGGATAATTGGTCACTCTTATTGTACATGTCTTATCATAATATTTCCTCTTGATAAATCAATGTCTGCGTACAGGCGACTTTCCCCATGCAGTTCTGTTGTGACCCGGGGATGCATGTACCGGCAAAGGATACGTGAAGCGTCATACATTATACATCGTGTGTGCACGGAATACATGGCTTTTCTTTAAGTTAAACATCTCTCTGTAACTTGCGCTCATCGTAATTTGAGAGAAGAGTGAAGTTGCGACTGATAAATAGTACCCAATGCATGACTCTGAGACTAACTGTGGGAACGTGAAATGTAACTCTGGGACCAGGGCTTTCATCATCTGAAAAATGTTCAGCAAGGATGTATTTTACAAACCGTAAAATTTTGATATATCGTAAAAAACAGTTTTCATCAATTTTCTTCATTTGGTTCATGATATTATTTTATATAGCTCGATGTATGCTTTTCCATATCCTTCGCCTAATATTTATTAAACTGTCACATAAATTTGTGTTATTTCGCAAGGCCAGCGTTGTATCTTGTGTGTACATATGTGTATATTTGTGTGTGTATGTATATTGTGTGTACACCTATCAGATATAAAGCATAGTTGAATTTATAAATGTGAAGACATGCCCGTATTGCGTGTAATTATGTTGTTTATCTATTAAAGCACAATAAAAAATCCTGTATGTCTATATCACCTATATTGATGTGCAATTATTCGGAGGGACGGAGAGACGAAAAGTCGCAGTAAAGCCACCGACCTCCAGATCGAAAATCAAACACGGAAACGACTGAATGAGGAAAAGTAGTTAACCAGTCTTCACATATTTCGGTTTTCACCATTCAGGTCGTCACATTCTGCATTATGACCACGTAACAGGCGTAAGTACTAAACGGCTTTTGACATACGAACGGCAGGGTCATGTAGGGGATAGCGGGGAAATTCTGCGCAGTGGGTAATTCTGCGAATTAGTATATCTTCAAACCGATAGGTGACATAAATATCTGACATTTGCGGAAACCTGCCGACAGACATGATAAACCAGCCCATAATGACTGGGCGCCATTCCGATACCGTTTCCATGCACTGAAGAAGAAATATTTACTACGTCCATTCTGTTATTAAGTTTGACGCTTTAAACAATTCAAGGCACGGGCACCACTTCTCCAATTTATGTTATTATACTACACCTGCAATGTTTTGTAATCTGAAGTAACCACACATAAATCTTAAATTTGTCATACGAAGGGATTGAAGCCTGGTGGGGCAATACAGCGCAGCTTAATTTGGGACAGTACTGCGCAGCACAGTGTTACCCTACATTATAATGCTGTGATTTTGCAGAGGCTAAGAGAATTAAGCATATTTCAACAAATCTTCAAAACAAGCAGGCAAAAATTGGTTGGCTTTATTTCTTAAAAGAAATCCAACAATTATGCTAAGGAAACCAGAAGTTATGAGCATTAAATAATCAATTCTTTCAATCACGATGCAGTGGAAAAATACTTCGACCATCTAGTGTTGGTTTTGGAGAAACACAAGCTCGTTTAGAGGCAAACTTTTAATGTAGATAACACACGAATGTCTACTGTTTAGAGACCTACTAAAATTTTAGGGCCGAAATGCCAAAAACAGGTTGGTGCAGCTATTTTTTGGGAACGAGGAATGAATGTAATAGTTGTGTGCAGTAAATGTCTCTGGTAATTTCGTTCCACGTATGTTAGTCTATCCCAGATCGCGGATGTCTCCGCAGTTTGGAAACGGTTGTCCTGTTGGAGCTATTTATTCTTGCTCCAAAAACGGCTGGATTAATGAATTGTTTTTCTCTGGCTTCAGCATTTTAAAAACTGCGTCAAACCATCTAACGACCATCCATGCAAGTCACATTTCCCTCCGAATCTGTAATTACTCTAAGGATAATGGAATAATTGTGGTTTGCTTCCAACCTCATACCTCTCATCGTTTACAGCCACTTTATCTTACGTTTGAAGGCCCCCTGAAAGCTGCTTTCAACAGGGAGTGTCATGTGTACATGAAGAAATTAGCAGTACGAGCTGGCTTAATTGTTCAACAAAGTCTATCTTAAGGTCACTAAAATGGAAAAAATAAATATCCAGTTTCAGAACTGCAGATGTTTGCCTTATAAATCCAGAAATGTTCACAGAAATTGAGTTTGAAGCGAACGAGGAGGCAAATAAAATGACTAACAAGGAATCTGAAGGAGACAATCATGCAATGACATCTGTGACAACATAAGTCACTACACAAAATATGGTACCTTCTGAACCACAACCTGGTTCTGCCAGAACTTAAATGTGACAGACTTCCTTTTGCTGCCACGATCTCAGGCTACGGCACGTACAGGCCCAACTACATCAACTGTGAGAAAGGAAAATTCAGAAATTTTAACAGGAACGCCAATGAAATAAAAAAAACTGCAACCTTATTGCTAATTAATATCACTTTTCTTCTTTATTAACAGCATGGATAATAGGGCCTTCAGTCCCGTTCCATTGTGAAATGAATATTTAATTTTAGCAAAATGAAAGTGCTGGAATAAGTGCGCAGAATTACACTTCCAACTGCGCAGTATTACCCTACAGGTTGGGCAATTCTGCGCAATGCACTGCTCAAGTTTTTTTCAGTTCTCATAGCCCCATTTCTTACAAAATTGAAAGTGGTTGTTGGATAATGCAGAAAAAACATTGCAGAAGAAAAGGGTAATATTGTTGTAATCGTCCGTGTATTCTTGTGGTTGGTAATGACATGTTGCTTAGGTGCGCAGAATTAGACCACTTTCTCCTCCGCTAAATGATAATTCTACGATTCGTTGACAAATCGGGAGAATGTGATAGGCACGAAAGAAATCAACATTTCCTTCAATTTTCACAACTTCACAGCCGTAAGCATTTTTAGGTAGCGACACCTGTTTATGATATGGTGACCAAACGATCCTGTGGGAATTGACCATATATATACCTGAGGTTGGCCTTGCGGTGACGGGTTCCTGTGGGAAGTGGCCACCGGTCCGCATGGAGCTCGCAGTGACCCGTAGACTGCTGTCGCCACTGGCATTGCTACTGGCTGAGGAACACGAGCGGACGGCGTCAACAGACTGCTGCTTCTTTAGTGGGTGACGAGACGCTGTAGCGGGCGACTGCTGCAGCGATAGCTGTCTGATTGGTCCGCCAGTATGCCGCCTTTCGGACATACTTGTACTGTTAAGGAAAAAGGTTAATCATGAGGCCAATTGGTAAGAGTGAAGTCCTACTTGCAGCTGTCTATAGAATGGAAGAGATATAACTGAGCTATTGAGCTTTAGACGTAAATCCTTACTCGCAGTTTGTCTCACTGCTAACCACCAACTTTGAAATAGAGAATTACCAAACCCAACAAGCGAGAAACTACTACATCTGTTTGACGTCAGTGAATTCGAAATTTCGGACCACAATATCCAAGGCAGTATTCTCCAGGGGCGACATAGAGGCCAATCAAAATGTCCTACTCTCAGGTGACTTGTTTCTGACGTTTTGAATTCAGATCACCTACCATACGTTTTCCAGCTACTGGATCACGTTAAATCTGGGGATCTTTAGGGCTCTGTAAAAAAAAAAGCACAGATTTTGAAAGATTTCAAAGCCTTGCATGCGACCTAATATTTCTGAAAATCCAAATAAGCTTGGCGGAAGAAGCCAATAAAGCTGCCCGCGAATTTACAGCCTTCATAGACGGGGCGTATAGGTTGACCACAAGCAAAGTTATACTGTATGACCTGAATAACGTTCTGCCTGGCTAAGACTGCTTACTAAAGCATTAAAGGCTGAGAAAATTGTAGCAAGAAACCCGAGATCCCGCATTTAAACTGGAGGTCAATTGAGTAACTAAAAACATAAGACGAATGATTCCGAGAAATGCGTTTGAACAGTGGGAAACAGAATTAGAGGTAACGCCCCAAGGTCTCTGGACGATTGCGAAATCGCTCATGGAGAGGGATGAACTAAAGACACCAACAGAAATTCATGGTCCTTCAGGCCTTAAATTTCATCCGCCCGAAAAAGTTAAGGCGAATACTGATTGTTTGGAAAACTGTTCCACACTTCAACCTGTGTTACGAACAACGGCTGGTGGAGCCTTTTCGAATCCCTTCACATTTTTCCAGTTCCTGTTTTTCAAAAATCGGAAGGTCACTGAATGAATTCAGGGACAATTTTATCACGGCATCGTCTAAGTCAGATGGTCAGTGATTGTAAGAATATGATTGAATCAATTATTAATACAATTTTATTGATTATATTGATACAGGAATGTAGTAAATAATATACAAGAGTGAAAATGCAACACATCTTAAGCGTTTTATCTTCTCGTCTTTTTTAACCTTGGACACCACGTGTAACTTCACGCTCCGGATGCCTTGTCCCCGGAGAAACTCCCCTGCACACATTGAATAGGAAGCTGGGAGCCCTAGATCAGGCCTGGAGGCGATGGAGAAACGATTTGAAATCCCGGTGGGAAACGAAGCCCGATAATTCAGGAGAAACAAGCCCGTAGCCCAGTCAATATTCTGACTAAGCTACACAGTTCCTGAAATTATATGTAGGCATACCAATATGAGAATTGCCTCCAAATGAATGCTTGAATAGGAGGCTTTGCGGTAACGTTTCATTGAGTGTCTACGATATTCATCGTCTGATTCTAACAAATGGCATGGACAGATTTGTTCCTCTAACCCCGGGTAAGAATATTGTACAATTCTGTTTTTATCTGTGACATGTAGGGAGTGGTACGCCTATGTCACTTTCAGTCAAACCAACAGGCACACGCAAATACTCGTATTTCAGAATTGTATGTTTAAAACTCGCGGTTACACTTATTGTTCATTCCACATGGCGGGCGCGCGCGCGTACACACAGACACACACACACACACACACACACAGCCTACACACACATGTGTAGCATTCTTAGAGGAGTCGTAGGGTCGCAATTCCCTTATAAAGTCGGAGGTAATGTGTATTTGAATGTATTAGCGTTTAATAACATATAGTCTCCCACAGAACTTATTATTATTATTATTATTATTATTATTATTATTATTATTATTATTATTATGTACGTAACGCATGGCCACCTTGTAGTATACAGAGTTAGGCAAAATGATTTGTACAGTCTCAAACGTTGACAGCTATCCATGCATATCACATATAATATTAAATAAATGGAAAACAGTCAAGATGTCCATAAGTTTTAATATGTGCCGCTAAATGCCAGCTGATTTCAAGAGCTAGATTTCGCCGCACAGCAGTCGCAAGCTGGCCCCGACAGTGAAAGAGCCATTTTATGTGCTCTATCACGAAAGTGAGTCAGCTACAGCCAACAGAGATCGTTTCGAGCTAAGTAAAAAGTTCAAGGATTTGAACAACAAATCGTATGAACAGTTATAGAGACGGGATGCATTTGCACAGGCAAAAAGCACTGGACGCCCCAGCACATATGACGCAACAGTGGAACATGTGCGGTAAGCCTAGCTGAGGAGTCCCAAGTAAGTCAACGAATGGGACTCGCTGAGAGCTTTCATTGCCTCACAAAACTGTTGGGCGGATTTTGTGGAAACGACTTTCAGTGCGTCCTGACAAACTGCAACTGATGCAAGCCTTGAGGTCTGATGACAAGTTATGAATTTTGTTTCGACCTCCAAGAAATGATTGAAGACTACATCGATTGGTTTGGTGTACAGCGATGAAGCCACATTTTATCTTTGTGCCAAGGTCAGTCGCCACAACATCCGCACACAGGTGTCTCGAAACCCACACTTCATGTAGTACGAACGGGACAGCCCGAAGCTTACTTTTTCTGTGCGTTGTCTGTGGAAGAAGTGTATGGCCCATTTTTTTTAGCTGAATCACCGTGGCAGGCGTGGCATATCTTGATATGCTGACTGAGTGGCTAATACCAAAGCTACTACAAGACAGGAATAACTTCATTCTACGGAAGAATGGGACTCCGCCGCAGTTTCATCTGCAGATACGACAGTTTCTCAGTGAGGCTTCCCATACCGTTGGACTGGACGACCAGTAGACATAGACGTGACATTGCTGCGATGGCCACCAAGATCACACAGCCTCACTTCGGTGGATACTTTATGTGGGGATACGTCGAGTATACGATGCATCGATTTCCAAGAGATGTGGAAGAGTTGTAAAACGTATCCCCATCACTGCTGCCAGAATTTACAGTGTGATGCTGCAAAATGTGTGGACAGAGATGTGATATGGGGTTGATGTATGCAGGGTCGCCCATGGTGAAAGATTGTTTATCTAATACTTAAATATTAAAATTCTACTATATTTTTGATACACTTTTACCGCAATATTCTATGTAATAACATGATAATATATTACTAATTTTAAGCAGTCCATTTTTACTAACCCTCCATATGAACGTAAAGGAATTATACTTTTACTGAGCCTACTTACAGTCTCCCTTTTCTAAACTAATTGGCATTTTATTTTAGAGGACTAACAAACTAACTAACTAAGTAACTAAATTCTTGGAACAGAAGTCTCTCCTTCCAACTTTTATAGCTATTTCATAAATTCCCCGCATTTTAGGAAATCAATTTCATTACCTTGTTTACAAGAGCTCACATTTTTACGCTTTTCGGATCCAAATAAATCGAGTCCACGCCCTCTCACCGTATTTCTTTAAGACTGGTTTTAATGCTACCCTCCCATACGTGTTTATGTCTTTAAAGTGGTTTCTTTCCTGCAGGTTATCAGATCCTCTTCTCTCCATGCATGTTACATCCCCCCTAATCTCATGAATCTTTATTTAACTATCCTAATAATTATTATTGAACGGTGAAAATTATGAAGCTGCTCATTAAGAATTTTTCTCCCGTCTCCTGTTGCTGTTTTCCGCTTAGATCCATATGTTCTCCGCAGCACCCTGTTCTCAAACATCCTCTGTCCTCCGATCGTAAGAGACAAAGTTTCATATACATGAAAAACAATAGGAAAATTTAGAGCTGAATTTTAAAATTTAGCAGGTAGGAAGAGAAAAGATTCCACTGGAGTGCTAGAAAGCGTTCGCCGAGTTTAAAATGTAGTTTCCGTTTGTTAGTGTCCTTTCCTACATTTTTGCAGGATTTATTTGTTATCTACGTCATGGACTTTTCTCTTTGGTTCAGAGAAAAGATAATTTGAAAGTTCTGCAGCATGCAAACTTGCAAGGAATGAAAACGATTTGTTGGCATGATGTCAGATTTCAGAGTTTCATGACTGAATTCCACGCATTCCTCTCGGGCTGACAGCCTCGTCAGATGGTTCAAGTAGACCAACATTTCAGATACCAACTCTCTCTCCGTCATCAAGTTCCTGATCATTACCCTGATGATGGAGACAGAGCTCAGGAAAATTCTCTTGACGTTAGTTGCTGCGAAAGCTTCAAGATGTACATCATGACTTACTGTCAAAACTAACTACATGGTTTTATTATAGTCACGTTTAACGTAGATTCCCTGCATGCATTGAGGTCTTCGGTGTTACGACTCCGTTTAAACACGCAAAAGGGGCATGCCATGAAGGCGTGTAAGGGAGTGGATATATAGATCTGCTCTTCCTAATCTCTACGACGCGTGTTCAGCTTCACGCCCGGTCGCTTTACCTCAGCAGAAGGTGCCCCGTAGACGCTGGGTGTGACTACGAGCCGGTCTTGGCGATTTTGGGGACGAAAGATCTCTTGACCCTGGCGAGAATGGAACCATTTGCCTAGTCACTATACCGACTACGCTCTCCCGGCATTCCGCGTACACAGATTAAAGGAGATTGGTGAAGGTAAATACAGACTGTAAAGTTGTCCTTGTGTCGGAGGGACAAGTCCTGAACGCGTATAGAGGAAATTCACGTAAAGAGCTACATATAAATTGACTCAGCGCTAAGTGGAGGTGAATGATCAGCTTCGTGATATGGCAGCTTTACTACTGAGGGAAAGAATTCCGATCCCCGATCGACACGAGTTTAGGTTGGCACCCGAGCCAGTACGAATACTGCGACCAAGAAATAGTACCTGCTGCATGCAGGGAATTCAGATTACACGATGCCGTAACCTAAAAGATTACAAAATATCTTACCAACAATGGAAACTGTACCTGTCATGCAATCAGAAATTTCGTAGCAATGCGAATCTATAATTCGTAAGCGCTAAAATTAAACACTTAAGTATGGCAGTCGGGTTAGCACAGCCTCTTATCCAAATCCGTCACTCAGCCTTTGTGACGCCAAGGTTAAGAATGCTTGGAGATATATCTCCAGGCCATAATATGCCTCAGTTGTGTAGACATGGACATGTTTTACATTAAGTGTGCCGGCTGAATATCAAGTTTACACTGTGCAAAGTATGTAAACCGAAACTAATAAGTGATTAAAACCTTTAATTGTCTTAGGTAAAATCCATCGTGTTTCGTTCCATCTACTTAGTGTTTAGCAATTTCAACAGGACTAAGCAGTTATCTACGAAGTCTGCGCAGTTACAATCCAGTGAATTATGCGGAGACAGCCGTGATCTGGCACAGATAAATATATCATACTCGTATTTCAGAGCAGAGCAGCGCTATCTAGCAAGTCAATGTGTAGGCCTGTAACTGACGATGGCGTGGAAATCGCAGTGAAACGACATCTGATAAAGAGAATTTCAGACGAAGGAACATGATAGTGGCAGGGGACAGGAAATTGACAAGGGACGGAACAAATGGTGAAAGGGAACAGAAAAAGTAGAGTGACAGGGGGACAGAAGAAAAGAGTTACAGGTGACAGAATAGGAGACTCAAGTGACAGAACAGAAGAGTGGTGGGAGACAGAACAGGAGGGTGGCAGAGGACAGAACGGGATACAGGCAGGAGATACAACAGGAGAGTGACAGAGTGCAGTAAGAAGAGAGTAACAGGACAGAACAGGCGACTGGCAGGTTATATGACAGGAAATTGACAGGGGGCAACCACAGAGTGACAGCGGACAAGAGACTGGTGGTGCAAAGAACAGGAGCATGAAATGTTTAGAATATTTATCCAACGTGCAAATTTTAAAAAAACCTTAATCTGCCTTTACACTGGGCCTTTTTACAAATATGTGTAAGGACTATGATATCTTTCATCGTTTTTGTTAGAAGTTATTCACTTACGAGACGCATTCTTAATTGAATTCCGCAACTGTTTACAATTTGTTAGTCATTAATCCTTGGCACTAGTTAGTAACCTCGCCCCAGGAATACGTAGAGAGATTTTTCTGTGTTAACTGTTGGTAACGTCATGATGTGATGGTGGACAATTACGAAGTTAAGAAATTGTAATTATAACCGAATATGGATTCAAGAGGATATTTTATTGTCGAGCTGTTCACTGACAGATGTGAGGCACTGTGGGGAAGGCAAATCAGTCAACAGGCATCATACTTCTACTGTTATTGGGTGAGTTCTCTTGCTCCACATATTAAATGTTGAACGTCACTAAATTACCCTAAATTTTTAAAGACGTTTGACATCAGTTTGACAAACATTGATTCTAGGCTGGGTACAGTGTCTTCCTGCAGAACCTGTCTTGATAGTTTGGTTGTAACGGAGTGTCATGAAATCATTTAGACATGCTTATTGTGCATAGTCTATAATAAGAAGAGTAATGGGGAATTCTTTGCGGACGGTCGATTCCTGGGATCGCGGGTTCGAATTCTGCCGAGGGCATGGATTTTCGTCTATTGTTGTGTGTTGTGTAGGTAGCGGCCTCTGCAACAAGCTGATCTATCACTCGTTCAGAGGAGTCCTACCGGCTGTGTGTATCTAATTGTGTGTGATCTAGAAACTTGAGCAATGAGGCGGCCTAGGCCCGAGTTGGAATGTTGCGCCACAGAAAAAGAACTGGGGAATTCTTCAAAGTTTTCATTTTGGTATATGCTACCGTAATCCTACCTTAAATGTCGTCCACCAACGCAGATTGACGAATGTAGGTTGGTATTATGCGAAATAGACTTGAAAACAATTTACAGGAATTGTCTCACAGTCCGCTATGGTTTTCTCCATAAACGTCCAGGTCCTCGTAACTACCGAAACGATCACTAACAGGGGACCAAGGTTGTTCTAACTAGCGAATCGGTCACTATGACAAGTGACCCCTGTCGTTACGACTGGCGAATCGGTCACTATAACAAGTGGCCACGGTCGTTATAATTAGTGAATTAATCACTGTAACAAGTGACCACGGTCGCTATAGACATTTCTCGAGCGATCCTTCATTTAAAGGTACCATTTATTAATAGCCACTAAAATTCTTGCCAACGGAACCTGAAACGGCCATGTCTGAAAGTAGCTGACTTACAAAATCGACGTAAAACAAATAAATGTATATTTTACGAAAATTAAAAATTTAATACCTTTCATTAAGTAACGAAAGAAGTATCTTCGATTAAACAACTCTGTCCCCATTTAATATCCTACTCAGTATTATCACGTGGAAAGAACAAAAATGAAATCAAGTTTTGAGCTCAAACATATCAACAAAACTCCCAAATAATTATCTGAGCTAGACCACCGCAAATCCTTTGTTCCCGGCCCCAAAACGTCTTCTTGAGGAACTGGGTTGCCATTTCCTAACATACAAGTCTCATAGATAATATAATATAAAAGAAAATAAATACAATCAAGTCAAAACAGCACAAATTACATGACCTGCACCCTGAGTCACCCGGGAAGGTCAGCCATCACACGCAGATATTCTTAGTTAACGAATAACGGGTATGTCGGTGATGGTCGCCGTACAGTTCCGGTACTAAACATTTCTCAAAGTGTTGAGTACTTTGGCCCTGGTAGGCAAAGGTTAACACCACCACCACCGCCACCGCCGCCACCACCACCACCACCACCGCCGCCGCCACCACCACCACCGCCGCCGCCGCCGCCACCGCCGCCGCCACGCCGCCGCCGCCACCACCACCACCGCCACCACCACCACCACCGCCACCCACCACCACCGCCGCCGCCGCCACCACCACCACCACCACCACCACCACCCCACCGCCACCACCACCGCCACCGCCGCCGCCGCCGCCACCACCACCACCACCACCACCACCACCACCACCACCACCAACAACAATGATAGTTTTTATAACGCTAAGAATAATAATATTATGAATGATATATTCTACAGATATTCCTTTAAATGTCAGTAGAAGGTCCGCTCGCATAGCCAGTGGCCACTCGCAAGGTGCTTTGGGCGGCCGTGACCATTAATGAGTTTACTGACTTAGTGTGGTTTTCGTCTCTAATAACTAACAAGATATGGAATACAAATATCACGTGACATTGTGTCGCTTTCGGATTTTTAAATCCTGATTTATCCACTTAGTTTTTACTGTCATAATTATTTTCTGTGTGTTATATGCCTAAAGTATTTTATTATTTTATGTACAATCCTATTTAAGATAAATACTGATAGTAGTAATAAGGGGGAAGGCCATCGACGTCTTAATTAATGTTCAAGCCTCGTTTGTGTAAAAAGGGTGTACGACAAGAAGGTAGGGTTACAAGAGACACATCGCTATCCCTAACGCCTCCCCCCGACCCAAAAAAACTTTCCTTTAAAATATGCAACTGATACATATTTCTAGTTTGTTTTATGCAGTGTTTGATGCTGTCATGTCAGTTTACGTGCTGCATATAATTGTTTGTATCACTGTATTGTAAGCCAAGAATTGAAAATGTCAAGGAATGGCAACAATGTGTTATCTTTTGTATTGCTGAACTATATATATGTCGCTGTCAACAATATACAACGTTTTGTCGCGTCTGTATTGCAACATCTGCAAATCGAATCTTGTTTGCGTCACATTGCGTTCGGTCAACTCTGGCCTGTCTGGGTCTGCCGAATTTTTCATAATATCTCTTAAACGGCACGATTTTCGAAAAACAAAAGTATTTGTCACGAAGTGTGTAGCTTGATTTTCTGTGAAACTTTTATCTGAAACTTTTGCTTTTTCTCTTTTCATTTTTGGAAGAATTCCGCGAGATATTTTTATAAACACACTTAGTTTTCATGTATAGTGGCTGATATTTGTGCCCGATTTTAAGCAAATTTGAATTTCCTTGATAAATTTTAGTGAAAGTGCCCAATTTAAAATTCCACAAAAGTTTGTCCCGGGGGAGCCTAGGTGTTCCATGCGGAAGGACGGACAGACATGACGAAACTAATAGTTGCGTTTCGCAACTTTGGGAATGCACACAAAAAATAAATCCGTGAAAGACACGACATTCCCCCCACTCCACCGACATTACTCCCATGCATATCTATGCCCAGAAGGAGGGGAAGCGAAGCGAGATTTGTGCGCGACCGCACTATCGATTATTATTTTTCGATCGATCCTGTTATTCACAACATTAGCTGAGAGATTGTGGCTTTCCTCCCCAGGCCTACCATCACAATTGAGCCGACTTCATTGATTCGGTCGGCTCAGGAGCACTTCAGTGTCGTTCTCTTCACGATCATAAACATTATATCGAAATAGATCAGGTAAATTCTGCGGAATATTTCTCAGTGTTCTCCAGTCGACTTAACCCTTGCTTTCAGAGACAAAATTTACGTAACTCTTAGTCTGAGAGCGAAACTTCAGGAGTCTGTTGAAGGATGCAACATTACATAACTTTGCTCTGATTAACTTCGCATATTCTTTCATTTCAGGTTAAAACTTTACGTACCGTTTGTTCTCAGAACAAAGTTTTATGAACTTCTTGGTCTCGTGCACCACTTGGTTTCAAGGTGAAACTTCATGCATCTCTTAGCCTCGAATGAACTTCTTGTACCCCTTGGTTCAAGGTGAGACTTTGCCTGCCGCTTGTTCTCAGAGTGAGATTTCACATACCGCTTGCTCTCATAGGGGAAATCATGTACACATTGGTCTCAAGATAAGACTTCACGTACCCCGTTGGTCCCATAATAGAACCTGGCATACCCAGTTGCCCCATGTGAAACTTCATGCAGTCTCTGTTCTCAAAGTCAGACGTCACTGACTTCATGTTCTCAAGGTGAATCTTCACGTAGACATTGGTGTGTGAGCGAGAATTTATACATTCCAGTTCCTGTACCCTGAAAATTGTGGGGCGAGGAAGTGGGGAAAGACGAAGGAAAAGGGAGGCGCACGGTGTGAGGCTAGTACCTGTTTTATGGCACGAGATGTCAGTGAAAAATAGCAGTCACAAGTACATTGGCCGCTAGAACATTAGGAGTCAGCACAGTCACTTTAATGTAAGTGGTAAATGCTTTTGCACAGATAGTAGTTGCTGAGTAAATACCCTCGCTAGGCGAATAAACCCCGAATTCCTTACACCTTTCATGTCTGTAGTTACCAGAATTGAACAGTACGTACCTTTCTTCTACAATTGAGATTTCTTTTACCCCTTCCGGGGCGTGGCGTTGACCACCCACCCCCATCTAGCGCCGAGGTTGAAGAAAGAGTAGAGCTATACCTCTACTCCCCCTCTGGGCCTTCATGGCCTTTTATATGGTGAACTTTACTTTTACCTTTTACCCCTTTGTTGCAGTGTGAGATTACTCGTACCCCTCGTTCCGACCGTGATGTGTCACATAACTTTTGGTCCCAGGGTAATACTTCAGACATTTCTTAATCTCACAGTGTGAAACTTCACGTAAATCTTCTCTGGATGCAACTTTGCGTATCCGTGGTCGGGCTGAAAATTCAAATAATTTTAGTCTCGAAGTGAAGCTTCACGTGCCGCCTTTTCTGAGGGTGCAAATTTACTTACCTTTTGGTATCAGAGTATGTCTTATTTTGGTTGAAACTTCAGGTATTCCTTGTTCTCTCAGTGACATTTTAGGCAGCTCTTGGTCCCACAGTGAAATTTTACATGACCCTTTGCAATGGTGATTTCAATTTTTATGTCAAAGAATCTCTATTCATTCCATGCACAGAGATTTGTGCAAGAGAATTTTTCAACACGTTTTGTCATCATTTCGACCACCTGATTGGTAATGTATGAATACTGATGATGGATACGGAGTCGGTCTCTGGAATGTTGACGTGCTTGAAAAACCTGACGCGGTTGTAAGCCCGAGAAGTTTCTATTGAATAGGACATACCTATAAATGTGAGAAATATTCGCTACGTACCCCCGTAGGTGGGTGATGGAATCTATATTCTGTGCTCCGATACACATGTTGATTTACAATAAGTTGGACCTCTTTTCTTCGAAAAGTGTTTCGGATTAAATATCTCAGACCTATATCAGACCACTGCTAGGATTTACAAAGCTGTTACACCAAAGGAATGCATGCTGAGCGGCACCGAGCTGTTATTTTTAAACACATGCTGTTCGTGGTTACGGTGATTCCTATTGAGATACAGGCTTCGTTATTTGTCTCTGAACAGTCGTTTCTGTAAGTGGTGGTTACGCTAAAGTCTGAGCTGTTCACGATTGTCCTTTGTGACACATGTCAGTAATCTGAACTGGTGGAGGCACAGAGGAGTGGAGGGACGTGTATGCGGTGTGACACCAAAGGGCGGTGAATAAGCGGCAGTGACATGGGTAGATACGACTGTAAGTTTTCTGATTTTTACTGGAATCAGTGTTTAATGCTAAGGACTAGTGTTTTCTCTTGAAATTTGTGGAAGGTCCTCAGCTTAGGGTGACGGCTGTTCATGCCCAACTGTCTGTGTATCAGTCGCTGCCTGCCTGCGTAGGGATCTCATTTGTCCTGTTTTTCTGGGACAGTCCCAGGTTTATGGGTTTTGAGAGCTCTGTCCAGGTGTCCCGTTTAATTCACTCCGAGACGCCACATGTCCCGGAGTTTCTCCAGTTCATAAAATTACGACATTTCTGATAATACGTACGAACAGTAGCGAATACTGATCCAGAGGTCAGGTCTAGAGGAAGGTACATAATGCGGCATTATGGCGTTCTGCTAGACCTGACCTCCGGATCAGGACTTGCCAGCGCAGTACGAACATTTTGAGTTTCCCACGATGGGAGGAAAGATCCATAGGAATAGGACAGCCATCAACAAGCTACTAGCAAGAAGGAATAGGCGAGGGAGAGGAAGACGTATTGATAAGTGATCATACAGTCTGCACTGAGACTGCGAAGATAAAAAACGGATCTGTAAAGAAAATTCAGTACGTGAACTGGGTGCCTATTTTCAGTAGTATTCTTCTTATTATTTCGTTTTTTTTTTGTATCCGTATGTCATCGTTTTTTAAACCGAGTTATGTTTTTGTAGTAATGTTAATAAATTACCTTGCCTTTTTCTTTGCGTGACGGGCTAAACATTTTGTTTTATAAGGCCCGGAAATGCAACTATTTTACAAAGTAAAACAAGCACAAAAACAATAAGACTGGAGGCATATTTTTCTTTCTCCAAGGTAGAAGTTTCATTGGGTCACCAAGTTTTAATGTGGACTAGTAATACCGCATTTGATGGAAATCTGTATAATGGTTTCGTAAGTAAAACATACAAACAAATATACATGTATTATTTGCACTTGAACACAATTGAACGTACCTTTAAATGGGTCATAGTAGGTGACACTGGAGCTAGTCGCCTGCGCGCGCAGTGGAGGCCTATATTGTCTGGATCAGAGTTCGCCAGGCCTTTGGAGTCGTTTAATTAATTTGGACCCACCGCTGAATACAGTGAAAGACCATTGTCTTCGTGTTGTTGAACAATAGTCTCTGCGTGTATCGGCTTGAGAAGACTGCCAAATGTTTTACCACCAACTTTGGAGGTCGAATGTTTTGAACTCTCCGTGTAATCTGTCGAATTTATGACAGCGACTTTAAGAGAGAGGCTACGAAACTTTTCGTGGTAATTACAGTAACAAACTTAGCAAAAGTGAAGAGTTAACATGTTTGAATGACAGGAAGAAAACACCTCATTTCCGTAATAATTCTGATCGCATTGCCGTTGGAGTTGTGCCACTTGTCACGAAAACTTTAAATGAAATGAGCTTTCAGCGGTTTATCACTAATTGCTCTCCAGAGTTGCTGTCTTGAACTGAACGCCTGTTCTTGTAAGATTTTAGAGATGTAACACAATACGTGTAATGGCTGAAAGACCTGAAGAAAAGGGACTACTTGGAAGACCTGGCGAAGACAAGAGGGTGTAGACTGGATTTACTTGTTTCAGAAGTAGAAGCCATAGGAGTGTTTGTTAATGCGGTAGTGAACTTTCAGGTCCTATGAAAGGCGGGGAGTTCTTGACTAGCTGAGTAACTACTAGCTTCTCAAGAAATTCATATCTGCTGCTCAGTAGCGTTATATGTATAGGGTTAGTTATTTATGTAATATAACCTTACATATGTAATTAATTTTTCGGATCGAAGAGCAACGGAACTGCAATTCGAGATATTTTGTAAGAGGGGCCTATCGAAATTGCCTTCTGTTGCTAGGGGGATGAACCCACGAACGTTAATAATGTAGGTGGAATGGAGGACACACACTTTGACAGACTGCGTTGGAGTGATTAGCAATCCTGCTTCATATTCAGGAGGTTCGGTTTCAAATCTCGGCCCGAAGAACTTATATTCTGACAGATATCTCGTGGTTTTCCCCAAATCCTGCAGGTAATTTCCGGGAGATTCCTGAAAGTAGGTCACGACCGCCTCCGTCTGCAACTTCTGCAATTTGTTATTCACTGATTATCCTACCATTTTTATAGTCTGAAATAACAACTGTCATTAAGTAAACCTTCAATAAATAAATAAATAAATAAATAGAATCTGCGAGGAAAACTATGGGGAAGCGACATTTTGGAAAAACTGTAACAAGCTGTGTGGATGAACAAGGGGCGAGTGTTACGTAGAAACGCATGCAGGGATTGACTGGATTTGACTGACTCATTATGGTGTTGAACTATGGGATTTACAACAACGGTGTTCTTGTTTCAGATTTTATTACCAGAGCCTTATTTGCAATAGTTTATATATGCATGAATATAGCCTAATGTACAGTATATACTCGTATAATATACAGACGGTTTATTGTTATGTGCTAATATGTTATGTCCTTTTCATGCCACTTCCATGGAAAAGTGTAGTTTTCATGTAACAGGTGGCAGCACCATGTTTAAACTGTGGAATCTGCTGGACAATGATGTTAAGTGTCACCACTTGAAACCTTCAAAGCCCAGTGGTTGCTTTATGTCATTACTTTTCAAACCTTTTGTCGCGTACCTCTAATAACTACTAACTAACTACTAACCAACTAACTAACTAAATAACTCCATGGAGCAGAGTCCTTCTTGAGAAGCTAACAGGTCCTCAGCTAATCAAGAAATTCCCCGCATTTTATGGAACCCGAAGGTTCATTACCGCATTCACAACAACCCACCACCTGTCCCTATCCTGAGCCATATCAATCCAGTCCATGTCCCCCATCCCACTTCTTGAAGATCCATTTTAATATTATCCTCCCATCACGTCTGGTCTTACAAGTGGTCTCCTTCCCTCACGTCTCCCCACCAAAATCCTGTATGCACCTCTCCCTCACCCATATGTGCTATATGCCCCGCCCATCTCATTCTTCTTGATTTCATCACCCGAATAATATTTGGTGATGAAGTACAGATCATTAAGTTCCTCGTTATGTAGTCTTCTCCACTCCCCCGTTACCTCGTCCCTTTTAGGCCCAAACATCCTCCTCACACCCTATTCTCGAACACCCTCAGCCTATGTTCCTCCCTCAGTGTGAGAGACAAAGTTTCACACCCATACAAAACAAAAGGCAAAATTATAGTTCTGTATATCTTAATCTTAATATTTTTGGATAGCAAACTGGAAGACAGAAGATCCTGCAGCAAAATGATAACAAGCATTCCGACTTTTTTTAATTTCTTCCTGAATGGAATTTCGTTTCGTTAGGGTTGTTCCCAGATATTTGAAATGTTCACCCTTTCAAAGGATTTAGTATCTAACTTTATGTTGTGATTTTGTCCTGCATTCTAATTGCGAGACATGACCATGTACTTAGTTTTCTCAGCATTTACTTCTAGACCAATTTCCTTACTAGCGACTACTAAAGCTTCTGTGTTTTTCTTTATAGCATGTACGCTTCCGCCCAATATTTAACATCATCAGCATAAACTAGAAGCTGATGTGTATCATTTAATTTCAAGCCCTCCTGGTTTGCCTGAACCCTCCTAATGGCATATTCTAAAGCAAAGTGAAAAGCAATGGGGATAAAGCATCTCCTTGTTTCAAACCATTCTTAATAGGAAAAGTGTCAGACAAATGTTTGCCTACCCGGACTCTGCTATAGATTTCATTTAGACACATTTTTACTAGCCTTACTAGTTTCAGAGGGATTCCAAACTCAATGAGAATATTATACAAGACCTCCCTCCTAACTGAATCATAGGCTTTCTTGAAGTTTTTAAATAGCTGATGCACTGCCTCATTTTATTCCCATTTTTTCTCAAGTATTTGACGAATGCAGAATATAAGATCAGTAGTCGATCTGTTACGTCTAAATCCACAATCCCAATAATTCCTCTGCATATGGAGTTAACCTCGCCAGAAGGATGTTGGATAGAATTTTGTATGCGGTTGACAAAAGTGATATGCCTCGATAATTACTGAAATCTGTTTTATCGCCCTTCTTATAAATAGGTATAAGGGTTGACTCCCTCCACTGCTCAGGCAATTCTCTTATTGCAAATAGAATTAATAAGTTTATGGATCTCAGAACGAATTGTCTTGCCTCCTGCACTAATCAGTTCTGCTGGAATTTGATCAATACCTGGTGAATTTGTGCCTTTTTAACTTTCCAATAGCCATCTCAACCTCAGAGTCACTGGGCTCAGGCACATTGGCTCTGCTGTACGTGTATGTATTTCAATCTGCCTAACATAATTAACCCCATGTATATTCAATGGCTGTAAGAAATGATTCCTCCACCTAGCCAAGATACTGTGGGAGTCTGCAACCAGATCACCCTCTCATCCTTTACTACATTAGTTCTAGGCTGGTAACCATTCTTAAAGTCATTGATGCCCCTATACTAGTCTCTGATATTCTTGTTCTTACTGTTTGTTTCAAGTTTATTAATTTTAGCTTTCAGATATTCCTTCTTTTTGTTCCTGAAATGTCTACTAGCTTCACGTCTTACATTGTTCAGATTATCTACAATACTTTGTTTTGGATTCTTAAACCACTGCATTTTAACCTGCTTCCTTTGACCTAAAAATTTTGAACATTCTTTGTCAAACCATGGTTTATGCTGCTTCCTTTCATACAGCCCTAGACTCTCCTTAGCTGAGATTTTGATACTCTCTTTAATGTTTTCCCAAGCCCTATTTATGTCCTCACTAACATTTAAGTTCTCCAAAGCTGCAAACCTGTTTGAGATCTTTATCTGATACTGTTTCCTAACCTCTAGTTCACTTAGCTTCTTGAGATTAAATCTCTCCACATCAATATTCTGTGCTGCTT
This sequence comes from Reticulitermes speratus, assembly GCA_021186555.1. Lineage (NCBI taxonomy): Eukaryota > Metazoa > Arthropoda > Insecta > Blattodea > Rhinotermitidae > Reticulitermes > Reticulitermes speratus. Next base: position 36,995,036 of record JAJKFL010000006.1, on the reverse strand, counting down.
GTTTAATTACCGCCAGTCTTTCCCTAACTTTTGCAACCACCAGATAGTGATCAGTATCACAGTCAGCTCCCCTGAAAGATCGCACGTGGAGTATACTTGAATGCCATCTCCTATCTACCGATACGTGATCGATCTGATTATGAGTCTTCCCATCAGGAGAGGTCCAGGTGTATTTATGAATGTTTCGGTGCGGAACGTCGTGCTCTTAACAACTAGATTTTTTGATGTGGCAAAGTGTACTACTCTGACACCATTATCATTACTATCCTCATGTAAACTCTCATTTACGTTCCATGTCCCAAATCTCACATCCCTTTTCCGTTACTTTGTACCAAAGAATCAGTCCAGGTACGAGGCCTTGTGAAATGTTTCATAACATGGTAATTTTTTTTACGGTGAGGAGCTGTTAGCACCTCACCCAACCCCCAAAACTGGAGGATCACCCCTTGTCGGCTGTCCGAGACTGCTTATTGAATGTATTCGCAGCTACCCTCCATATCTGGAGGCCATTCCTCTATCCGAAACCTGAGGACGCGCCACGCCGTTTTGACAGGGACCCACTTATCATGGCGCGTACTCTTTCACAATCAAAATATGTACAGGTACTACTGACTGTTGCAAATATCAATTACGGAGAGTTTCTGCTTTGAGGATTCTGGTCTTCCGGTTTGTTTCGATGGTTAACAGCTGTGAAGACATGAAAGTCGCTAACCAGAGAAATAACGACGCTCTGGAAGCCTCAAATTTTGCAATTTCTACTTTTCGAATTTAACGTTTTGTACAGTTAACATTTATTGTGCGGCACTTTAATGAACTACGTAAATATCAAAATAAAATAAGTAATAAAACATGAAATAGACAGGAACTTGTTTTGATGACCTGACCTGCTCGATTCTAGGTGGCACAGTACTGACAGCGAGTATCAAGTCCGATTCCATCTGCATGCCTTGTCTGTGTGTGGTTTGATTAATGCCGCAGCAGAAAAATTTTCGTACAAATATGTTGACACAAATTTTAGAATAGCCATACTGCACTTCGTCCAAGGGAAGGATATTCCTTGCTGATTTCACAGCAGAATTCCGAAACGGACTTTCCTTGAGAATGGTCTGAAACCGGCGGTCTGTCGTCATAGCAACCAAATTTTCTTGAAAATCGTTCTTGATTTTAGCTTCAGAGAGACATCCGTAATAAATGTTGAAAAAATCTACTCACTTCCACCATCTGGCTCTTCCGTCAAGACTGGGAAGTGTGAAAGAAATTGATCTGGCAGATTCTCCAGTTGTTGCACAGTATTGGACTGATTTCCAGCACGAAGTTCTTTCCCATTATTTTCATCAATGAAGTCTATCTATTCATGAAATGCTGTCAAATTTTATTTTTCACTCGTCCTTGCTATAGAAACAGTTTACTATGAAAGGCGCGTACGTTATCTTCCATTGAAAATGTGTAATTTCCATCTCCTTAAAGGTTTAAGTTTGTAAATTTTTAGAATATCGCATTCAGTAGGGAACTCGCTTTGGAAGAAGCTATGGACCTGTCGTAAGCAGACTGCGCAACGAAAGAACGAAATAACGAATGAATGAATGGATGAATGAATTTGCAAGATATGCAAGCCGACAAAGCCATACGTCATCTTCAAAACGTAATGATATTGTAGTCATAGTCTCCAAAAACATATAAACTTCATGTCCAAGTTCAAGTCTTTTAGCACAACTCCTCCAGATAACCATCATATTTCACTATAACATAGAATTGCTGGATGTTCAGAATCCATTTCTGCACAAATTTGACTCTAGTATTAAATTGTCGGTTCTTAGTAAAATTTATTACTTTGCCTCGCTGAGCGTGTCACGTAATATTGGGTTCAGCTTCTTTGAAGCCAGAGCTTGCCTTTGGACGATACAGTGATTGAAAGTAACTGAACCGTTTTTTTACCATGAATCGAAGCGTGAAAGCCGACCTGCCATCGCTGCTGCGCCATATGTGCATATGGAGTCACACCACTGCCACGTGATTTTTGTTCAATGAAAATATCATTTATTACTTGAAATATTGCTCTTCAAGTTGCATTTTCCTTTATAGACTTACAAAATAAAATATGTTCAAAAATTTCTACATCGTTTGAAACTCGCACAAGCACAACTTATTGGGCTTCATTTGAAATGTAAGTACTTTTATCCAACTGAAGAGCGATTATTTTGCCTGCAATATTTTGTCCATAACTTGATCAGTCACTTCTGCTGAAGTTTCTACAATTCTCCTTTGCGCAGTCTTGTTACAGCAAGAACTGATTTAATTTGTGAAGCAATTCTGTCGTCAAGCATTGTTCATGCAGTTTCTATTGCAGAGGGTATCACAAGCTCTACAGTAACGATGTGTGGTTTGTTACACTTTGCTGCACGCGGAGAAATAGCATGCGATACCTGAAGACGTTTTGATGAAACTTTCAGATGTTTTTAAATGTTACCTGCTGTGTTTATACGTTTTGTTTTTTGGCATTGAAAAACTCCCAGGAATTTCCTTTCAATGATTTATGTTATGAATTGAAGTGTCTCTGGAGCAAAGAAGACTTAATTGAATGGTTCGAGAGCGTCTCACCACATACGACACACACAGGTTGCAATCCAAGAAAATCCCCATTCCATGTATGCCTCATCAAAATTCCTTTGATTTATTGTACTGATTTTTTGCAAGTGATTCATCTGGTTTTGTAACCAGGCAACACTAGTCGATATCATTTCCGTTTATTCCGGTTGAATTTTGACCTCTTTTCCTAATTAAAAAAATTACCCATTCTGAATTACACGAAAGCAAAAAATTAAAACTGTATGCAATGCACGAATTTCCGATTTAAAATAATTCAGACTACTCTTCTGCTCAGGCTGTGGCATATATACTAGTGACAAAGATAAAACGCACTACCGAAGCTTTTACGCACATACCCGTACTGAACTGCAGTAATGCAAACAAAAGTCACAGATAATGTCAATAACTCAAAAAAAATCTGAATTCAAATAGTTCAGATTACACTACTGAGACGCTGCACAGGCTTAGTAGGCCTACTTGTTTGTAACTAGCGGTAAAATCTCTTAGAAAAATAGGCCTACAAATATGTATTACAATACTCCCTTACTTGCTGCTGTGCCCAGACGGCGGAATTTCGAGTTAGGAGGTTTGGACTTGTCTCCTTCGCTAAATATTTATTGCCTGCCTTTTAAAATTCTACCATCAAAGTATGCAACCAGATATTGCAGGTTAGTGAGTTTGCAAGTGTTTATGGTCTGTATAGTTCTGGACTCAGCTCTGCAAAGTTCGTTTGCAATAGTGACATTTGTTAGCGACGTGATTGAAGAACCAAGAAGAATGACCAGGATATTCTATGATCCTCAGTCCGTTTGGTCCGACACGCTGTTTGACGTCTTTGAACATGTTACAGTATTCGGTCGTCAGTCGCAATTAGACGACAGAGGAGAGTCTGTATTTATATTTGAACAATAAATAGTATTTTGGTGTAATCTTATAAATGTTTTTCTTTACATTTCAAGATATTTAAAACAATTTTATTAACGCAATTAACATTTCTAAAATTGAATTATGAAAAAAAAGATAATTCCTAATAATTTATTCGCGTATCACCAGGCGACCTTCCGCGCACCACCAGTGGTAGGCGTACCACAATTTAAAAAAAAACACTGCTTTATGTACACCAGGTTCAGCACTCAAAAATTCTACGTTCTGTCCACAGAGGATATTAATGTGTTTTGTACGGATCTCAGAATAAGCAGCGACTGTTTTTTCTATACAGCAATAACTGATTTGTTTTTGAGAACGGAGACGGTGAGCTTATACCGGGCGGTACGAATTAAATCAGGTTAATCTTGGATTTTAAAGTGTCAACGGAACACAGGTTAGGGTCAGGAAGGGATGAGAGAAGCAAATAATTCATTATGCTAAGGGACAAAGGAGAACATAAAGAAACGATCCGCTACTGAATTTCAACTGGCCTTTCCGCTAGTTATTTAAAACCTATTCCTGAAACTGAATTAAATTAAATCCACAAACTCTGGGAAGGTGACTCATTATTATAATAGTTTTACATGATATTATATTCCTGTGGGTCTACTCGTGACTCAAAGCACAGGAGTGGGTTTGTTAAACCATGTTTACAAATCATAAACAAAACCTGAACAATTGTAACTGTTTGCCGTATCATTCCTTGGTACAGTGAAGTGCTAGGTAGGTGTACGATATATTTACACATTGTAGGTTTGCCTTTATTTACGGATATTCAATCACAGTAAACGATCAGCTCGGTGATGGCGGTGAAGGTGATAAGGGTCGTGGAGTAATCGGCTGCAATTAAGTCGGTAATTGCTTTGTCTACTGTAATTACTGGACAATCAAAACAGAACTCCTCCTACCAGCTCCGCTGTTACTGATCACGTGTTACACGTCACACATCGTATTCGCGGGCTTGTAGTGATGATGATGGAATACAAATATGTTTGTATAAATAATAACTATTTAAAATAGTATTTATTACCTCCCAGGTAACAAATTCCGTCTCCGTCACAAGGACAAATCGCTTAATGCTGTTTGGGAACATAATGGTTGTTTATTAAAAGAATCATACGAAATGTTAAAGTGGCTCGAGGTGTGCGAATGTGTACAAAACATTGAAGAATACACGAAAGAGACACCCAGTTAAAAGTAGACTGTAGTTCAAAGATAAGAAAAACACAACGCTCGAGACATCAGAAACACCATATAGAATATAAGATAGTGGAATCAAAACAACAAATTAATATTTCACTAATACAAGATTCCACACAACTCCTGTCAGTCAATTATTGAACTGGTTTGCGCGGTCACCAAATTGTGTGTAGACTGACCTTGAATTGTAGTGAATGTTAAAGTAGGTGTTACAGTACATGGCAACCACTGTGGTGCAAAGGGCCAAAAATTGTGGGAATTAGCGTCAGCTACATTCCTTCAGTTTCTTCAATAAAATTACATGCGTTTTGTGAGGTGATCGAAATCTGTTATATGATAATTATTCCTTTTGAAGTAATGGAAGTGGAATTGTCGGAGGAAGGAACATGTAGTGCCCATTGAAAAGTTTCACAAAGTAGACAAGAAATTAAGTAGTAAAACACGCCATTACAAGACTTGGATATTATTTTAGTAAAGTCTTTGTACAGGTTTGACACGTAGTTTCTTGCTCAGAGAGAACAGAGTTTCGTAGTGAATGAGAACATTGTGCTGAGAAAGATATCTGGACGCAGGAAGAATGAAGTAAAAGAATTTGAGAACACTGAACAGTGAGGAACGTAATGCTTTTGAGACTTATATGAAGGGTGAACAAATAATAGGGGATGGAAACGAATCAGGCACGGGGTACATAAAAAGGAAAATATAAAATCTTATCGGAAAACCTGAAGGGAGACCTCAGTTTAAAACTTGGGATAATATTGAGGCAAAATGAATGTAAAATTATTTTGATTCCTGTGGCTCAGTATAAGGTCCAATGGTAAACATTTGTGAATACGATAATGACCTTTCTTGTAGCTTAAAAGCGGGAAATTTCTGGGCGGTTCAGTAATTTTCACCTTTTATGGGTGAAAATACAGGTCTGGGATGTGACGCTTTGAAAACTTCAGATCTCGGCTTTTATGGACGACAGATGGCCTCTCTGTCGTTTTGACGAATTTCGATGAAACTTCCGTAAGCGAACACTGCCACTTGAAAAACTGATTTTCTTGATACAAGTTATGAGCTCCTCAACGGCGGTTAGTATTAAGCTTACTCGTTTCTGGAATGTGACGCCGTGTAATATGGTAGATAGGCACCAATATTCCGGGCTAGTGAATTCACTGAAAGCAGTTTTCCTCATGGCCCTAAATAAATGTCATGTATTTTTAGTCCTTTAACAGAATTCGATTGGGAGCCGAGATAGGTAAGTCAGTATGGCGAGCAGTTTACTGGCTGGACTGTCGTGGCTTGATACACGGCACAGCCAGATATTCTCTCTTTTCCACATGCTACAAACCGGTTCAGGGACCAACCCAGCCTCCTTTCCAATGGGTATCCAGGGCTCTTTCCAGGGGGGTACATCGGCCGGGTTCTGAAGCCGTCCACTCATTTTTATGTAGTGAAACTGTCAAAAATTACTCAAGGTTTGGCACTTAATGAAGTACGGGGACTTCCCTTGTACCGTTACTTATGAGTGTTAACATGTATGTATTCCATTTGTTCTACAGCCGAAATTTCCTAGCGGTCTAAATACATGTTGGCAGCAATTCGCTAGTAATAGTAACCTTGGAGGAAGCTAGGGCCAGAATTTGGGCTGTCATGCCATAGTAGGAGTACTAGTAGTGGTAGTGGTGGTGGTGGTGGTAGAGTATTATTATTATTATTAGTAGTAGTAGTAGTAACTTCGAAATATCTCGGAGAAAATCTCGGTTCATAATTGCGATAGACGCGTTATGTCTTACACAATACTTGCGTAAAGCATATTATTTTAGAGAAACAATACCTACTAAGATGCCTCATCAAAATCACTCTCCAAAATTCTCCCGCAGTTCTGCCGTGTTGTTCTCGTCTGCTCACACTGCACGTATCTACAAAGTAAGCCTACATTATGAGCAAATGGCAAACTAATGTTAGACGCTCTACAGACTTTCATTTCCAGCACCTGTCTGGTCACACACCTAGAGAATTGACGGTGTCTAAATAAATAGGTGTATTCACAATGTACCGTCTTTTTACATTTAAAATGCTCTACATCTTGTTCGCACAATGTAATTAGTTACGTGTTTATTCTCAGAATAAACATCAATTATTTTACGTAAAGAAACACGAACAAGGTATGCAGATTAATTTCAAAATAATTGAATCATTTTCCTGCGTGTTTCAATCAACAACTGATCATCTTCGGGAGAAAAATTTGTAGACTTGTACTGTTGCCAAGGCCTTATACTGCATGTACATTGTCAGAGTTATATAAAATATGTACAATATAATATTCTTCCTATTCATGCTTTGTCTTATGGGTATTTAAAACTTACCACCAAGTTTCATGTAGATGTTATAAAAGCATTAAGGTTCAGTTTCTAGTAAAGCTTCACGTAGGCTATTTCTATTGACTTCTTGTGGTTGCTGGGCTTAGTTCATTGTCAGTGTCCACAAAATGGGTAAAAATATTACCTTGAGGTCCTATCTGTGTCTTCGGCCCTGGTGTCGCTTAAAGTTCTGTTGCAATCGCTTCACGCCGTCTTGCCCTACGTAGGATTTTCTAGATGCTATTTGATTGTGGTATGGTATGGTATGCAGTGTAATGTCTTGCCAACGACAATTATAAATCTGTAAATTTTTATTCCATAAGATGATCAGTTTTTGATCGAAACATGTAGGAGTATGCTTTAGTGATTTTCAGATAATGATTGTGCTTTATTTATGTGTAATAATGAAGGTACACGATTGTACAAAGAATCAATTTCAGATGAATTATTTACTTAGTCGTGGAGATGTAGTGTTACTTATGAGGTAGGAACATAATTTTTAAATGTTATTTATATTAATTTCATGCTTAAAAGTTTTAGAAAGTTAAGTACAGTTACTACAATTTTTACTCGTTATATGCGAATTAGAACAATGCGATTTCATGTACGTTACATGCAACGACTAATTTGAAAACATTACGAAAAATGCGATCTCAATTATATGTGATGTTCTAAGCTAGAACAAGTGAGAGAGGCGGGAAGAAGAGGAAGTAGAACCACCATGCCGTTCAAATCATATTTTTCCCATAAAAGCAACATTAAAAGTAATTAATCTTCCTTGTTGCATTTGGCATGCATTTAAGAAGAAAATGACTGGATGGGTTTCCATGTACAATCACTTTAAGATACAGTGTAACATGTTTTCGTGATACATCGTTGTTGAAGTATACGTCTGGCCTGGATCGGCCTTGAGGCTTCTAACCTTTCGGCCGACCGTAAGTATTGTGTGGTTGGTGGAGGAGGAAATTGGTGCTTGTAAGCAAACCCTATGAGAATTGTTTTTGGAACACAGTTATTGCATAAATAGGGAAGTACTTGTGTACTTGTATATGTCAGCCAGCTCAGCATAAATAGGAGTAAGAGGGAACAACAGAGGTGAAGTACTTGGGGCTACAACTTACGCCGACTCTAAACTATACTAAACATATCAAAGGGCAGATTGGAAAGGCGCTGGGGACAATGCGGAAACTGTTCCCGCTCCTTGGCAGAGAATCAAACCTGGAAACATCAACTAAATTACTCCTCTACACCACAGCTATTCGGTCTATTGTAGCTTATGCTGCACCAGTTTGGTGCTCTATTAGCAGATCCTCATTCAATCAGCTTCAAGTGCTGCAAAACAAATGCCTACGCATCATTGCAAATGCACCGAGACGTACACCCATACCAGAGCTACATTATGAACTAGGGGTCGAGCACATCAGGACGTACATGCTCCACATCTCTGTTCGCTTCTATGCCAAATGTGAAGCACACAATAATCCCCTCGTAGCAAACATCGGACGATATGATCTGTCCGACTTACATACTATGTACAAACGGTACAGCCACAAAAGACACAAACATGCACTGTTATAATTAACCAAGGTACATAGGTAGTGTTTTTCTTCGGCACTTTTCACTACTATTACGAGGTGGGACATCCCAGTAAAAAACCAGGATGGAAGGAAATTCTGTAACAACGCGTCATGGTAATTGGTTAAAGGAACAATTGTATTTAGATTACTGTGTAAAAGACTATGTAATTGTACAGAGAAATAAAGAAAGAACTTTAAAAAAAAAAGGAGTAAGAGGATGTTAGTTCAGGTCCTTTCTGGCGATGTGTCCTGCCATTGTTTTCAGCGTTTTATATAAACAAGCCAAATCGGTTTAACGTAACTGAATTCAGAGGTAACTAAATTATGTGGACCAAGTGGTGTACGTAACCTGGAATTTGGTTTCGACGCTGTGGCAAGAATTCTGTATGCAACTGACTCCACGAAACAGTTTCCTTCTTGTAAAGCCAGTAGTTGCTCAGTTTGTCACGAAATTCCCCGTATTTTACGGAACCAAATTCTTCATTTCCATATTACCAGGAACACGCCACAGGTCTCTTATCTGAGATATGACTCCAATTCACACCCTTGAAACTTATTTCTGTAAGATAAATTTTATCATTATTCTTCCATCTACGCCTAGGTCTTGCAGAAGGCCTTTCTGATGCAGATCTTCCTACCGAAACTTTGTGTGCATGTTCCTTCTGTCACATGCGTGCTACGTGTCCGATGTATAAGAACCGAGGAGTGCTGAGAATGTATAAAATAGGCCGTGTCATAGCTCAGGCTATTGGTCACTGGCTTCACACTACAGAGGCCTGGTTTCAATCTCAGGCTAATCCATGTGGGGTTAGTGATGGGCAGGGTGACTTTGGCAGAAAACTGTCTTTTTATTTTCACCCGTTACGGATTAGGCTGTTCGGCCTGTTTTAGTTCAGAATTAACTTCATAAACTTTCAGTGTTTTAGACAGATGGTAAGACTTTTTAGACGAGGTATCAGCCCGTTGCAAGACCTCTACATGTGAAGGATAACACATCTAATGTGATTCGAACACAGGACCCCAATGCTTGAACGGTCGAAGACAGTGTGTGGCTTATACTGCGCGGCCTGTTTTGTGGACTGAATGTATATTCTGCATGCATTGAATATGTTTGGAATTTCGTCCGGCGATGATATCGGAATGGCGTTTTATGAGATGTGCCACGCAGGGCCAGGAACAGTTCCGATACATTACCTGACGGGCACAAATGTCTTTATCCTCTGGTGGCTCCTGCCGCCCGCTGTCCCCAAACTGATATCGGTTTGTGACCTTATACTCCTCAACTAGCGGCCGAAACGCCTTTTGCAAAGTTGTCGTCATTGCAGGATGTCTTGGAAACAAACGTAACTCCAGGTTGCAAGAAATTGAAAATAATCATGGCATGTGACCGTTCTGGTTCCTAACTAATGGCAGCTTTATACTTTAAATGCATAACTGAACCATAAATAGCTCACGAAACTCCATTGCTGACGCTTCCACTTCAGAAGTGGAGGTCGAAAATTAGACAAACAATAAGGTGTTATATTTGGCATTACTGGTACCAGGCCCACTCAAAGAATTATACGGATGCCGCAGTGGATAACCGTGGCGTAACTACAGTTATGCGTTGCCTGATTATCGTACTACCTCGAGCCGTGTTTTTAAACGTGGTTCTAAACAGCCAAGAAGTCGCGAGATTGGAAAGGAACGTGGCAGTTATGTTTATGTAATTTACGGATACGGATTATAAACATAAAAAAGACATCAGTGCTGCATAATGAACACGAAACAAGTTAGGAATTATACCAGTAGTTTTTTTTATGGCGCAACAGCCTCTAGTGGGCCAGGGCCTCCTCATTACCGAGGCTTCGCGATCGTACTCAGGACACACCACATTCCGTAGGACTCCTCTGGATGAGTGCTCAGCCCGACGCAGAGACCTCTACTCGACAACATAGAACACTCACAGGAAGCAGACATCCATGCCCCCGGCGAGATTCGAACTCGCAATCCTAGCAAGCGAGCGGCCGCAGACCTACGCCTTAGACCGCGCGGCCACTGGGATCGACAGCATACTCGTATACACGCCTTAAAATTTTTGGCTGTTTCCCTCAGTTCTTGTATAATTATCTTGAAACTTACAAGTTAACGGGAAAAGTGTAATGGGAAACCGACGTTTATTTGTTTTCCTGTGCAATATATGTTCGAAACCTTTCCCCACACCAATAAATATTTAATGTCTTACTTTCGAGGTGCGTGAGAAACTCAAGTAGCTCTATTTAAAGTACCCGTTATTGCTGTGTGATTTCAGTTAAACTACTAGTTATCGACACATTTTAGTAACAAGTATAAAATATATCGAGTATAAAATTTTGTAAACTCTGTTCTATCACTGTCGAGTAATTATGCAGACAGAAGACCGCCGGTGACATGGCTAAGCGCGTCCAAATGGCTGTCGGCAGGACACCCTTAGTGCAAGGAATAACTAGAGGCGTATTAGTAATCTGAACAAATTTCTGGGTTGTGAAATAAGAGTTCGTAGCTTTGTATTTTTAGTAATGATTTGACAGTTAAATCTTGGCCTGAAACAGTTTGGAAGACCTAGGCGTTAAGTGGGAGTATAATATTGAAACGGACCTCGGATAAGTATTGTATGTATATGATGAACAGTAGATTCAGGACAGGACTATGATGAAAACGTCAGTGAGAAATTTGAGCTTAACGACCTGTCCGATTACTGTGCCCGCACGATGAAATGCTTTCAGCCACTGGAATCATTGGTTTGAATGGCAATCTGAGGGATGCATTTATGCCCTCTTTTCTCTATGTTTTTATTATTCTGTGTAGTACATGTCTTGTGATGGACCTACCCTCCAGTCAAGCATTCTTACCAAATGCACAGGGCATGGTTTCAGAAGTTAATTTTCAATTTCAGCATAAGACAGGGCCTAATCCGTAAAGAATGAAGATAACTAACTCTGTATCAGTGAGTCAGTCGGTTGGTGATTACGTAAACAGCTGTCGCTGTCATTCACGGTACGTCTTCCTTTCTGGAAACGGAAAGTGTGAGCAGACAGATAGCTTGTGCAACTTACCTTACGCACTTACGACGCAGGCGCTTGGGAGTTGCAGCAGCTACTGAGTTGGCCAAGCCGCGTGAACACCGCCATCCTTCAACGTGCAGCGTAGCAGCGGACCGATGGCCCACTTCCCAAAGACTGAGAAAACTTTAGACTTGTTTACCCATAACCCCGTTTTATTGATCAAAAACTTCCCTGTCTTCACTGACAGTTTGTTGTCAAACGGTTGCCATGACGATAGTCTCTCTTCGCTTGTTTCGTGTCCATGGTTACAAGAACCACATGAGAAATGTCGGCAAGAGGAATCACGAGAATTGGTAGTGATGTATAGCGTGAACTGGAGTGAATGGGAAAATTCGTACGTGGTGTTCGCTTTCCCTTAAAGCTTTGAAGCCCTGAAGTTATCTAAATAATACTTTAAAAATTCAGTTTCTACCTTGAATTAAACACTACGCCTCTGTCTACTGTGAGAATTTTACAAAACGTAGAACAGGGTGTCGTAGTCTGTGTAGTGATTAGGGTAAGGGTTGGAGAGCTCAGGAATCATGGTTTGTTTCCCGGTAAGGAACACCAGATTTCTCTCTACTTCAGAGCGTCCAAACTGGCTGTGGGGTCCATCCAGCCTCTTAGTCCATGGGTAAGGGGCTCTGCTGAAGTAAAGCTGCCGGGATGTGAAGCTGACCACTCACCTCCATCTAGTTCCCATGTTAAAAATGAGTGGAGCTATACCTCCACTCCCTTGTATTCTTTCATGGCAATCACAGAGACTACTTAATTCACACAAAATAAATAAAAGCACTATGTGGGCGAAATGCAAAATCCTGTAATGTTAAATCAGCTGATGCACATACTCGGTACGAAACATTGTGCTGTAGGGATTTATGAGCTCTACATTTAACTTCGCCATGACACAATTACCGTACCACGCCTGACTGCAATTTATAACAATAATGTTTTTGGAGATGGACGAACTGATAGTCATCAGTTACTAATTTATTGATTGAGTCAGCCCCGCGATAAAGCGTTACTTCTGTTCGGCTGTCTATAATTCGAGTTCAAGGCCCTGTGCCAATTCTAGAGGTAGTGGCTTCCAATCCCGACACGGAAATCGATATCCCAGTTGAGTTTATTTTCGCAGTTTTTCTTAATGGAGGCTAGAGCCGAGATTGCATATTAAAATTAGACGCGACAGCTTCTTGTTACGCTCTCCGTATGACCAAGCAGCTGTATTATTCGTGAAGTGCTAGACCCTGAAGACTGGAGGAGTATGCTCCACTGAAACACCGGTATGTATTTGTCAGTCGACTTGGCGTAATATCCTAAAAGACTGGATTTTCAGACACTGCGTAGGCCTGAACTCTTCGTTAGCACATTGTCACAAAATGACTGAATGTATTTACTTGTTTGTGGTTCATTTAATGATGCTGTCACCAAGACTAAGTAGTGTCGAATGATATGATTAGCAAATGGTTAGTTCAAGTGGATGTGTTATGAAGAGGCCCTGGTGTAGTTTTTATAACATTATCACGGTATTTTCTGGGTATTTGAGAAAAACCAAGAATAACTTGTTAAACTAGCCCGTCTGGGGACCGTGTCTTCAACCCGGGACCTCACAAATGCTACGTTACACACTCCACTGGGATATCCGTTAAAATAAGTAAAGAAAGAAACAAAGCGTTCGGACCAAGCAGCTTTCCGTCGTATTCTGACTACCCTGACGAATTATCGAGCACGTTGTTGTGACGGGAACGTTAGAGACTTGTTTGCGGGAGGTATTCGTTTCGAGCATCGATCTCAGCACTGATGCCGACGTTTCGAGGGAACGTCGTCCCCTCATCTTCAAGGTCGATAGGTCTTAGGGCCTGACAACCTTGAGGGTACTGTTGGACCGACTCTTGGAGATAAGGAAACCGCTTTATCTTCAGACGTAGGGATTTAATTACCACTGACGCAGCATCATATTCCAGAAGAATGAAATCATTAGTCTATGATATTCCTTCTTCAGTTAAAATTCAGTTGTCGGTTTTAAGCATCTCACAATCTGGCGCATTTGTTCACGATGAGACGTGCGTGGTGTGCAATCCAGACGCACTGATAACATTTTGTTGTTTTACTTATTTCGGATACAATTTCATTTTGGATTTGTTGACTTGTAAGTTCGAGAACATTAAGAAATATTCCGATATTAAGGTTCCTTATAAGGCTGCGCAAAATTCTAAATAGTAAATTACGATTATTTTCGGCACAACACATCGTAACACCAATAACTATTTTCGGAGCTTATCTTCATTTTTGTTTATCACTTTTAGTAACTTCCTATAGCGCATCATTGGCACATTGCCGCACAATGGTCTTTTTTTGTAGGGATTTCCATTAGAGAAATATTCACGAGGATTAGTTGAGATTTTATGTTCTACAATATGGTTTGCATTTTTCAAGGTATTAAATCCTGTTTTCTGGTTTCAAAAATTCGGTCCGGGAAAGCATTGATCAGATACTATGCAAGGAAGAGAGCAATTTGATTTTCTAGTATAAGAGTAAATAAGCCAGTTGCTATCTACGGTTTCACCATTAGAAGATGTTTTACAAAAAGTTTCTGCCATCCGCCGACGTTGTTTCACGAAAACCCGCAGCTTCTTCGTGATCAGGCGCATGTATAATGAAATGGGAGCTAATGTCGTCTTTTGCATAGGACCAGGTTACTGGACCGTTAAAATGGATTTGTATTTCAGCTGATTTTGTTTGCCGGTCGCAGCCATTCTTATTGTCAAAATTGGGAATTGGTGACGAAGTTGAGTCTTTGGTATCGGCGTATTGGTTACCCGACGAAGAATTCATTGAGGTTGTGTGATAATTGTCACTGTCACTATCCCATACCGGTGCCGAGCTTATGGCGTCAGAGAGGTTAACTGTGGATGTATTTGAGCCTTCGATTGTTTTTCTGTAGCTAGTTTCCCAGTTTCTTCAACAACTGATGTTCTACTGTGGCGTTTTTGGGCGCTTGTGGTACTGTAATACAGTCGGCCGTTTGTAATTCATGACGCAGTGTTTGTTCTGATCGCCTGAAGAATTAGTGATAACTATATGATGTTCCAAGTACTAAGCAAAATTAATATATTCTGATTTTTAAAGTCTGCTTGCTGCCAAACGATCAGCAACACGAGACGCCTGGGACTGATCACTTGAATGATATTGATCGTTACTCTTTCAAACTCTCTCCGATATCACAAACCAACCACTGTTCTCGTAAAGAGCGGAGAGATTTAGGAGAGCAAGCAAAGCTTGGTTCAGTTTGAATTTATGGCAGTGCGTCCTTTTCCTAATGACGTAGCGTCCTTGGGATAGTAGATGCATATTCTGCATAGTTTTCTGCGCCCCTCAGTTTCGCACACCGGAGGCAAGTGCCTCATCCACCTTGCCTTGTTACGGCTCTAGAGGCAATATAGGCTTAAATATATACGTGGAGCATACACGCAGTTGAGCTTCCATCACGCTCTGTACCTCCGATAAAATTGTGATAGTAGGTAAGCCTGATAGCGGAATGCCGATTGCATTTCAACTTGCTGTCACAGTGGGAGGAAAACCCCATATTGAATTAGACCACGCTTGGTAAAACGGCAAGATTGGCTGTATCGTCATTGCTAGGATACGGATAAAACACCAACTATGCCGTGCAGATTTATCTGCGTGCTTACGATATTCTATCAGCGAGTCTGCTACTTATATTAGGGGAAATAATTTTAAAACCTTACGTATACGAAATTAATGCTTCTAAAGATTACAAAATGAGTGGAAAAATAGATTTGTATTAAGAATAAATAGGCATCAGGAACTATGCGAAATCGCAATGCATAATGCACGTACCAAAATCTCTTCGTCTTTCTATTTATTCCTCTTTTTCGTACTATAGTAATACGACTCCTAAAATATTTGCTGCCTGTAATTTCGGACACACTGAATTAGAATCCCCGTTGCAATCTACTGTCATTCGCTGGAACTGCCCCGTTTTTAGGCGCGTTTGCAAAACAATTCTGAAAAACGACTGTGAAGTTTCTGTCTGTCCGTTCCAATCCTTCTAAAGTTGCTATGCTCACATTTGTTCCACGCTTACGCTGGTTATTAAAATTGCCTTTGATTTTCTCGTTATCTTCTGTATAAAGCTTACCAGTCATCCTGCTGTTACCATGATTAGCCTACTTTTGTTGCCATGTTTACCTTGCTTACCAAAGTTACCAACATTCCTTGGTTGCTGTGGTTGTGCGGATGCGCCAGAAGCCTTTTTTTCTGCGTGCACGTCCTGCCTTGCTGTAGCAGTCCTGTCCAGCTACTGCAGTTTCATTTACCGACGTCCTAAAAAAAAGACGAATACTCTGAGAATATTCTGAGTGAAATATTCTTTAAAAGTAGTATTCCATAGACAGAAAGTTTCTTATAGTTTGACCAAAATTAGGTTTTGAAGAACTGACAGATTATTTGCCAGAATCAACTACGGAGTGTCCAAGAAGTCACCTTACCCCTGACTTATTTATTTATTTATTTCATCATACCTGCATTTGATGGATCCAGCGGATCTGTGTGGGCACCGTGATGGTCGGCACAGAGCTTGATGCGTCGCCAAGTCCTTTGTGACTTCTTCTGTAGCATTTATGGTGTTAAAAGGGCGAAGGCATCAGTAATGGAGGCTCATAATTCTGCGTTGGCGTTACTATGGCGCACTGCCACTTTGTCTTTTATTATCCCCCACAGGCTGTTATCAGGTGTGGTCAAGTCGGGTTTGCGTGGAGGCCATGATATTGGCGAAGGGGATGTTGCAGAACCACGGCCAATACACGGGCCTGGGAAAGTTGCTGTGCACGGAAATGGCTTCCCAAATCACTGCTGAAAAGGTGCCATCACCTGATTCATCGTCTGACCTGTTCTGTCTTTTTATGTACTCAAACCCTCCCTACCAAACTCCCCTGAATGGAATAGTTGCCTGTATCTGTCACTGTCAACTTCGCATAACACTCAACTAATAATGAGAAAATGCGACTTTGGGTGTTAGCTTGTAGCAGCTTTATCAGATGTTCATTGCCACACAGAGTTTTCAAGTCATATAAAGCCGTGCCAAGACATAAAATGGAGACATAAATAAATAAATAAATAAATAAGTCAGGTGTACGGTGACTTCTCGGACATCCCATACAAACGTAATAATGCGATTGATTAATCAGTATATTCTAAGGTTTTACTTAACCTTTAGAAATGCCTTCAGATTGAGGGGAAAAACAAGTAATAAAAAAATAATTTACATACCTTCAAACCTAGTTTGGAGAGGAGCATGACATTTCATGGATTTATTTTTATAATTTAATTTGGAAACGCTACACAAAATTGTTGTTGAACAACTTCAAAACAAAAAGCCGCAAGCCTGTTTGATGATTGCTGGAGATTACTTTTAAAAAGAACTTTTTTAATGTCCTCAGTAGAAAGAAATAAATCTCGGGACATTATAGCACCATTTTTATCAAATATGCACGTAAGTCTGTAGGATTCAAAGTCATTAGCCTTGAAAGGCGAATAAATATTTAATGTCCACAGTGTCTATACACCAAGCTGGAAAACAGGTCATGCGTATGAATGTGCTATCTATGTGTTCTCTTAACAAAATACATAAAATGACGTATAACGTGAAAGACAGGGACCGGAATAACGTAGTCGGTATAATGACTAGGCTACGGAATGGACCTTCCGGGGCTTGATTTCCCGCAGGGAAATAAATTTTTCTCTTCTGCAAGACGTGCAGTTCGGCTCTGGGGCCCACACTACCTCCTGTGTGATGCGTACCGAGGGCTGTTTTCCGGGTGTAAAGTGGCTGGGGCGTGAAATTGACCACTCACCGAGATTAGAATGAGTGTAGCTGTTCTTCTACCCCCCTTATATTTCTTCGCGGTGTGGACAGGGATAACTACCTTTACGTGGAAGACATGCATTTCTGTTCGACTGCGTGTTTTGTCCCAAGACTGCTTAACAGATTTTGATGATCTTTAGTACTGATGAAAACGTAACGTTAGCGTATGTAATTTTGGCACCTGTGACTCGACAACTATTGAATCTCAGTACAGTCATTTTCAGTTTTATCGAACGTGTCTTATGATAAAGAAAGAAAGGAAGTTTATAACATGAGGAACCAAACGTTACAAAAGTGTTGGAGAATTACTTTCTCAGTCAGGAAATTTATTATTGCCGCCATCTGCTGGTTCTTATCGCGACCTGGCAGCGTTCAAGACAGCTTATAAGTGCCTTCACACGTGGTTTGAAGGTTGAAAGATGAGAAGTCAGGTGCACAGACTAGTTCTGTTGTTGAATGAGAACTTAACGATCATGGCCCTCTCAATCTTTGAAAGTCTGAAGACATGATGACCGTTAAGTGTGGGAAAGTGACATGTGGAAGAGTGGAGTTGTTAAGTCTTATACTAAATTCATTTATAAAGTATTTACACCATGCAGTTATCCTGTTTGATGAGACTTAACAGGCTTACTGCCAGTTGAGATGGTGACTTTTATGTGAAGACATTGGTGGCTTTGGTAACAGTGCTGTGACGGTTAATTTCACAGCTGTTCAGGAGAAAACACCAAGCATTAATATCACCAACTGAGCACCTGGACGTTGTTGCAGGCTTGCTAACAGTTCATATATTTGTGGTCTTCATGAGGAAAGAAATACATGAAACTTAAAACCGAGTTATTATTATTGTTATAGTGAAGAATGGAGATACTCCCATCAAAGATGATTAAATTTCTGGGGGTAGAGGAACATCGTGGGGCTAAGGAATTGTTTGAGTTCAACCTCCACACACTTCGGATCCTGGGTATCTGGAAATGGGATGTACCTCAATGGAGACTTCATCGGGCATTTGCATTTTTAACTATTATATCACTGATTCTGTTTGTCATAACGCAAGCCTGTGATGCATATATCCACATCACCAACCTAGATCGCTTGACGAAAGCACTTATACCTGCTGTATACTCAGGCCTTCTTGCATTTAAGAATACTTATTTACTTATTAGATCTGACGAAGCATTTCAACTAATCTATCAACTACAAAACAAAATGTTCACAAAGGAACGCCCACCAACACCACAGCAGTCTATCATTTTGAATAGGTACGCAGCAAGAGCCAAATTTTATTCTATCGTAAGAAGTAATATAGCACTCAGTATAATTATATTTTGGCTTTTATATCCAATTAAAGACATGCTGGGGGAATATGCAGAAGACACCTCAGAATATGTGACATTTAACAGGAGTAAAACCACAATTGTGCAGTTACCATTCATTGCTTACTATCCATATGATGTTGAAAACAACACTCTTCATTACATTTTGACATATTTATATCAGGCATTTTGTGGACTTTCTGTGTTTGTTGGAATGCCTGCTTGGGACATGTTATTTGTGTCTGTTTTTATTCATATTTCTGGACATTTCAAAGCACTGCACCATGTTTTGATTCATCTGTCTGATGAGGCTAGAGAAACTCTGCAGCTGGATAAGATTGAACTGCAACTCCTTGAAGCCATTCGTTTGTCAGAACAGACTGAGGCTGATGTAAAGAGTGTGTGGCGAACGGGAGATGCTGAAGGTAATGTAAAAATAATATGAATTTCTTTTGGGAAAGTTTATGGTATGGTGATGTGTACGTAAACCTTATTCTAAGAAGATTGTTGGTAGCTTTTTAGTAACAATTTCGATTAGCGCGGATGAGGGTAGGCGGCGCGAAGTCTGTTTAATCAAAGAATGGCACTTAGTGTGGGCGAAAATGAGGCCAGATGACTTAGTTGTCATTAGGTAACTTTAGATTACTGCTTTAATTAGGTCTTCGGTAAGCCAGAACAGGTGCTTTACTTATAGCATTTGTGTCGTTTATTGTTTTCAGTTTCAAATATTTCAAACAATAAAAACAAAAAAAAAACGAGTCAGCCGGGTGCGTCGCAGTAACCTTATCCCTACCGTCGTTCCCAGCTTCCTTCGTCGTAATCTCGACCCTCCATTTCAACCTCTTACCTCATGTATCAGGAGAGGCAGTCCACGACCAACTGACGGGCGGAATTGTGCTCGGAGAAGTAAACTACTCTCGGGTTGCTTGTTTTAAAAATTGTGTTTGGCTGGGGGCAGTCGGCCGGGGGCTGACTTTCATAAGCAATTTACTGGTTTGACAATGGCCTCTGGATGGGGAGGCCGCTGGGCTTGTGCGTGAGCGGGAAAGTAAGTTCCTAGTGCTTGTTACATGATACTGTGTTCGCTTCTATCTCGGTACATATTTGGGTTCTGGCCGGGGTCAGTAACATTTTCTTTCTGATGTTTTTTTATTGTCATGTGTGCTTAGAAGAGGTCTAGATTATTTATATGTGAACGATTACTCTTCAGTATTATATTTCTTTTATTAGTTGCTCTTTCTATTGTTCTTTATTCTTTTTTATTGTTTAATACACTTCGGTATTTGTTATTTCCAGTAGTAGCCAGAGGGTGTTTCAAGTGCAATAGTTTATCCGAAAACGTATTTTCACCCAGACAATCACGAAATCTGCAGGCATGTCTCTTTAATTTATGCGGAGCTTGATTGTCAAGCTCCGGCCCTCCGAATATCGTATTCAGACTACTGTTTTCGTGAAGTAAATGAGACCATTGGGCGTCTTTAGTTTTTTCTGTGAATTTCTTAAGAGATTTGAAAAAGGAGTCCGACGAATTGCAGGATCATTTTTTTTATCTATTTGTGAAGTAAAATTTGTCGGAATCAAACGTTTTCGGCAGGTTTGCCAATTCAAAAAAAATCTGTCTTTCTGGTAATATTCAATACGACGGACATCGGTTTTGTCACGACTGGTTTACTAAAACCGAACTAACCGTGAATTTGTGAACAGAAATTGTTACTATCGTCGTCGTCGTCGTCATCATCATCATCATCATCATCATCGTCATCACCACTACCACCACCACCACGTAGTCTGTCTTGTGAAAGGTCCATAGCCTCTTCTAAAGTGAGTTCTCCTGAGAGGGCGATCTACTGCTTCCGCTTTCAAATTTCTGTATCTTCTTGTTCTCTTAAGGTGATCCAAAGGCTGCTTACGTCTTTTCCCCCTTCTACCCGTCCCTTCTATTTTTCCTTCAATAGGCTGTTCTAGAGGGCAGTTCCTACGCAACGTTTGACCAATCCCATTAGCCTTCCTTCTTTTTATTGTATGAAGGACGTTCCTTTCCTTCTTGACTGAATGTAATAATTTTTCATTTCTCACACGATCGGTCCAACTGATCTTCTCCATCCTTCTCCAGCACCACATTTCAAAACTCTTCAGGTATTTATGATCTACTTTCTGAAGTGTCCACGTTTCAGCCCCATACAAAGCTATGCTCCAAATGTAGCACTTTACTAGTTTCTTCCTTAAATTTAAGCCCAGTTTGCTGGTGAAAAGATTCTGCTTCTTGTTGAATGCTGCTTTTGTCATGGCAATCCTAGATTTAATTTCACATGTACATCTTGTATCATTTGTTATCATGCTCCTTCGACACTCTATCATAATCTGTACTGGGGACAGTCACCTTGATATTCTCATTACCTTAGTTTTTCCACATTCTTTTCCATTACATAGCATGTTCCAACTTCAATTAGTCTACCAACCAGTACGGTGTCTTCCTTGGCCAGTAGCACAAGGTAAATTACTTATCCTCCTATTTTGAAGTATCCAAACCCTTCAAGAGCTTCCCTGGAAGTACTCACTCTAGCAGTTAAATAGAATGGATGACAAGCGGCATCCTGGTCTACCGCCTGTTCCATCTTCACACTTCTTATCTCCTTTTCGTTCAGTCGTACTTTAACACTGATCCACATACAGTGTGCTGATCAATCTTCTTTTGTGCCAGTCGATACAACTTTTCTTTAGATAGGCATTAATTTGGTCCAGTTTACACAGTCAAATGCGTATGCCAGTCTATAAAGCAAGCACACAATTTCTCATCTATGTCCAGAGTTCTTTCTAATATTATTCTCAGCATCCCAGTTTCATCCCTAATTCCTTACTCTCTTCTAAATCAAAACGGATCTTCTCCAAGTACGTCCTCAGTTTTCTTTTAATCCTTCTTCTAAGTCTTCATTGTGCCATTAGTCTGAGACTATCTTCTCCCAAAAGTTTGAGTAGGCCTACATCCACAGATACATCATTATTTCCTGTAGCCTTCTTCTCCCTAATCTCCTTGATAGCTATTTCGACTTCACCGTGCAAGATGTAAGGGCTTTTTTGGTCTGTATATAGTTCCTTTTCAGATTCGACTTCCAGGTTTTCTTCTTGAATAGCTCGCCGTAGAACTCGGTAATATAAGTCTTCCAAATTTTCAGTACTTTCCTCTGATCTACTATTACATTCCCTTGAGAGTCTTCGATGCCAATGTTATGTCATAACGTCCTGTTATTTAAAATTCCATGATCTCGACACATATGCCCCAAATATATTCCTTCTTGGCCTTGTCTGTAGCTCTTTTCAATTCATTCTTCCGTATTATTTATTAAGTTATAAGCCTCACAGGCAGTAAAGCCAGGAAAGAAATTACGCCTATTTCTGAAGTGCAGAAATGTGAATACTATTGTGTACTATTGCACACAACTCCAGATATATCTATGAAAGTTCAATTAACAGAGATAATCAGACATATAAAGGTGAACAACACATGCAATTTAATAAATGAGGAAAAAATCGTGAATTTAATAAGTAACGAAAGGAAAACAGCAGCTGGACATGAGAAATTACACGTAAATTTTAGTTAATTGGCTTAAACTTCCTCTGAAATGTCTCAGGCAAATACAATTGGGTGCAGGCACAGTTCTCGGAAAATGTGTTCTTGCACGATTTGCACCATGTGCAGCTCACATTAAAAATGTAGTTTGAGTACAGTCAGCAAGCATCTCAGTTGATATGGTTTCGTTCTTTGGAATTATTCAGTGAATGCTTACATTTTTCTCAAGCTCAACACAATGAAGGGACATTCTAATTAACGCTCTGGAAGTGTCTGTAGGGCACAATCAAGCGCAATGTAGTGTTACAAAACAGCAAGAGCAGTAGAACAAGTCACCGAATATATTCAAGCCTTAAAATTTTTTACTAATCACGCATCGAATGCTGAGACACTATTGTCTGTAGCAGAAGGACTATTATCACAAACTTCTTATAAGGATGGCGTTGCTAATATATTGTTCTGGGACAACATTTTGATTTTCATTGACTGTATTAACAATTGCATAGCAAAGTTAAAATAAATTGGTCTGTGCGATGAAGCTTTTGGAAAGTTTAAAGTGTACCCTCGGAATATCATGACAGTGCTTTTCTCACGACATAATATCAGAATCTCTTTAAAATGCAAGTGGTCTCTGTAATGATACAAGGTTTAGTATCAGACAAAGACGAGAAAAATAACAAGAAGAAGTGGATGGTGAATTGCAGTTTAGAATGAATATTGTTGAAGTAATTGATTCTGTTCTTACATAAATTCATGGAGGTTTGCAAGTACGTGCCGAATGTCTTCCGACTTCAGTTCTTCTTGTGGTGACGTTCTGTGCTGTCAGCTGAATAGAAGAACTTAGCGGTCAGATACGTGCCGGCGCGTTTCATCAAAATACGAGTAGGCCTATATATTTATTAGTTCGTCAGTCACACTCAACAAGCTGTATTATACACGTTTTTTACTTGGCAACTTCTATAGTACAGCTTGTTGAGTGTGACTGACGAACTAATAAATAAGCACTTGATAAATAGACCAACGGGGATGTTCTACATTTAAAAAATACGAGTAACTGCAGTAGGTACGGCACTTTGAGGTCATAATTATCTGAAACATAACAATAAAATACCGCCGGATGTGTATTTGCTGTTATAGATCTATAACGTTTGTTCTGTCATTTACGTGCCTTCTTTGAACCTTTGACAGTCCCACTGTTATGTAGTAACCATGACTGCTGCATTTCGTGCGTACACGTCACCATGTTCTAAAGGTGTTTTCATTTAGATTAACTAATGATTTTCGGTGGCACCATACAATGCACAGAAGATATAGTTTGTATGTCAGAATTTGTAGCAAGGTGTATGTAAATTTATCACTTGTGAGGTATGTTAATACAATGCGACAATTCAATAAAACTTCCTCGGGCTAGCAGCCACGTCAGGTGGCAGAACTGTGGTTTATTCACCGTTCTGCCACCTGACGTGGCTGCTAGGCCGAGCAAGTTTCATTGAATTCACTATCCGCGGAAGCTTTAGATTATATAATGCGATAATTATGTGAATGGAATTTGGTGGCCTCTTCTACGGGGATAAGACGGCCAAAGTGTGAAACTGACCAGTCATTCCTTTAGCACTGATATCTAGAAAGTGTGGAGCTTACCTCCTGTTCGTTATATACCTTCATGGCATGGTGCAACTGTTGATTTATGAACTGTAAATTGTAAGTCCACCAATTAAAGCTGATTAAGTTTAATCACGCAAAAGCCTTCAAAGGTTACACGTTTTCCCATAGTGCATGGCCAACTTTCAACATTGGTTTAAATATCGCTGCCATTTCTCCTGCTGGCTTGTATTTATACAAAGTTTGTTACATTTTAAAGCCTCTCTGAAATACTGTACAGCCACAGGAAAGAATTTACAGTTTTGTTAGCTGCATCGACGGCAACCGAAAACGGTTGCAACTTTTTTTTTAGTAATTTAACAGCTGCTGTAATGAGAGAGAGAGTATAGACCGCTATTAACGAATAGTGCAAGCTTGAGTGCGCCCAGCTGTCATTTTCTTCACATTTCAGCATCTTAAATTTATTGTTTCATAGACCTGACGCTGCAGTCTTGAGCAAGAAGAGGTATGCTTCACAGTACAGTAAATGTGAGCCAACACAGCACTTTTCAATTGT
The DNA here is from genome assembly GCA_021186555.1 of Reticulitermes speratus. Taxonomy (NCBI): domain Eukaryota; kingdom Metazoa; phylum Arthropoda; class Insecta; order Blattodea; family Rhinotermitidae; genus Reticulitermes; species Reticulitermes speratus. The sequence continues at coordinate 36,970,410 of JAJKFL010000006.1, read as the reverse complement.
AAAGTGTCTTTTATGACGAAGAAAGAGTTCATTCTGTGGGAATAAGAGCAACTCGCGCAATTATTCTGTCATCGTTTTGTTAATATGTAAGGCGTTCGGAAAGTAATACCTCCATATATGTATCGTTACATCTAGACAAGATATCGAAATTAAACAAAACACAAAATATAGCTCAGAAGGTGTATTTTATTTATGTACCTCATTTTTCCACGTAGTATCGCTCTAGTTCCATACAACGTTGTCAGCGTTGGAAATTTTTTCGAATCCGTTGGTGTAGAATCTTCAGGCTGTTCTCGAAACCATTTTTTAATTCAACGTGAAATAAATTCCTTTGAGATATATCTTGAGACCTTCAAACAACCAGAAGTCAGACTGTGCCAAATCCGGGCCGTACGGAAGGTGTAGAACAACTTCAAATCAGATGCTGTATATTGCTGTTGAAGTGGTAGCACTAGTGTGGTGCCTGGCGTTATAATGTTGAAGAAGCATCGGCTTTTTTTTCCCGACGAACGCGATTTATTCACTGTTCCAGCCTCTTTATGGTCTTCACCTATGTCTCGGAGTTGATTTTCGTTGATTTTCTTGAATAAGTTCTTTGCCTGTTCAATTTCGTTTGCCTGTTCATATTGAATTGAGGTAACGGGACTTCCAAACAGCGGCTGGTCGTTCAGGTCCAAATTTCCTTCACTATTCCTCGATTTTATTATCCAACGACGCGCAGTACTCATGTCCATAGTATTTTTACCGTAGAAAACCAATAATCATCGGTAATTTCCGGTAGGAGTTTCATTTCCTTGCGTCAAAAACTCAATAACAGCTCGCTGTTTGATGCGCTTCGACAGTCGAATACAACGCAAAGCAGTACGTTTACCCCACGGAAAATTGAAGCCTAAGGAACAGTGAACAATTTCGCACAAGTACCGCTTCAAGGTCACACCACTTGCGTGAGATACCTGAGTGGAGGCATTAATTTCCGAATGCCCTACGCACCTTAATGCCATTATGTTACAGTAAAGGATGCGGAGTACAAAGCTCCAAATATTCCCAATATTGAAGGACTGCTGTAAGATACGAGAAAGATGAGAGGTACAAAAAGGGCCAAACTGTCGCATGTCACAATTTATAAGAGGAAAATATTCGGCACCACGGCGTAGCTGCTTATCGCCTCGCTGGTCGACATTGCTAAAGCCGGGATTAGACGGCGCGTGGCTCGGCTCGTTTTACGTCATAACTGACGTCACTAACAAAGAATCGTATTCAAACGCGCCGTGTAACCGGCCTGGCGCGGCGCGGAGTGTGATTGGTGGAGCGAGGCTCGTGGGATCGCCTCAGAAGCGGTTTTCTCACGAGCCTCAAAGGGACTCGGCGCGGGCAGCTGTTGCGGCTACACGGCGCTTGCAGTCTACGCGCCAAGCCAGTCTCGTCCAACCTGTATACACTTAGGTCTGGTCTTTGTTTTCTGCTGTCGGGGTGCGCGAAAAGTGAAAGTTTCTGTCCCACAATTGGTATTGGCTAGAATGGAGTGGTCAAACGAGGACATTTTTAAGTTCATAGAACAACACGACTTATTCCACAAGCCGAGCCGAACCTACCCGAGCAAGGCCGCTGGTCGGCCATTTGCCGAGCTGCGCCGCGTCGTGTAGCCAGATTGTCTTTTCTGTTCCGATCTGTTGGCCGAGCAAGTGACGTCACGTCACTGGATGAGCCACGCGCCGTCTAATCCCGGCTTAATACGAACTGGGAACTATGCCCGTCGGGTCGCTGACTGCATAGCGCACGCCTACTCTCGGACACAAGTGATAGGTCACGTCATAACATAAAAGCTCAAAGGACAAAGCTGAATTACCGGATCGTCCCTTTGATAATCCAGGTATAATGCTAATGCAGCCCTAACTACTACCGAAGTGTCAACTTCCTAAGTATTCTCAAATATAAAATTTTATGAAAACCCGTCCAGTAGGAGCCGAGTTGTTCCATGCGGACGGACGGACGGACGGACAGGCGAAGCTAATAGTCGCTTTTTCGCAATTTTGCGAACGCGCCTAAAAATGTTTAAAAATATGCAATCTATACATGGCTTCCGTCAGTCCAGGCCGTGTACAGGAGATCAGGCTTCATCTCACTTGACCTGTGCTGCTTAGTCACTTGAAAGGTCGTACGTTTGACCGCCGCCAACTTTTAAGCCTCTTGTATTTTCTGTGTTGGCTTCACCTTTTCCAATGCTGCGAAAATTTTCATTTTCACGATTTTGCAAGACTTCTGCTTACTGCCTGCATACTTTTGTGATGAAATCGTGCAGGTACGAAATTTTTAAAGCGACTTGAAAATCGTTTGTCTCTTTGCGTGTTGGAAAGTTGTCAGTCGCGCGGAGAACATCGTTTGCCAAGCGCTGCATTTACAAACGTTGGGTGTTGGTTTCACATATCCTTCATGTTATTGTTTTTCATAAAATAACTTGCAAATATTGAACAAAATTCAATCGAGGCGCTGCACTGAATTGTAATAGTGTTGCTCAAACATTAAATTTCGTACATTTATCATGTGTGTCTCATTGATAGCAAGAATTTAATAGGAACGTAAAAAATATACAGCAGTGGTGTAGACATCGCAATTTCGCATCCCTTATTGGCCTTGATATTTATCTGTTGCTGATGTAAGCTTATTGTTACAAAGATAATTACGCAACACATACAGTACGCAACAGCAAATCAGAAATGATTTTTCCTTTTATTTCATTAATTTTTCGCCATGTTGAAAGTTGTAACTGCATTTTTAGGAGTTTTTGCAATATAAAAATAACGTCTTATATGGACATCATGTCTGCTTGACACACTGTGACCAAGTATCAGTTCCTAAATTGTTACTCAGATTTTCTTGTATCTTGATGCAGGAGACTTACTAAAAGCTGTCGGGCGTTTCCAGTTTTGGTTAAATTTACTTCTATGTTCATCTCAACTCTAAGTACGTACTGGAAGTAAAAATATTTCAAACAAGACTTCTAAAGAAATGAAGCACATATTTTGTATCAATAACATTTTCGTAAAACTTTCATTTCTTTAAAGAAAAGGAGTTTTATTGTTTCATCTTCTCATAAGTCAAGAACGGCTGGACTGGTTTTGATAAAATTATTTATTGGAGGTCCTTGCTCAAACTTGTCAAAGATAATCTTAGTCCATCTACCCTTTCATCTGTCTGTCTGTCTGTCTGTCTGTCTGCCTGCCTGCCTGCCTGCCTGTATCGGTTTGACTAGCTTCAGCACCCACCTGAACTGCTTGACTGTTTTAAAGAAACATTTTTGGATGAATAAAAAGAGACCGTCAGTCACAGCTGTGGTTTCAACAGTATTTTATTGCCATTCGTGCTACATACTTCGGTTCATATAAAAGCCATCATCAGGCAAAAGTTTAAGAACATACGTAAGAGAAACGTACTTGTAAACAAGAGGTAATGTGTAAAAATATCTGAGAGCTCAGTTTCACATGGCAGTATTTCTTATATTCATTCAACCGAAACTTTATGTAATGATATATAATTATATATTAATATAGTATATTAAAGTGCATGATGTAATAGGTGTAGTACTTCTATTAAAAGTCTTTATTTAAGTTCCTCCTTCCAATGTGCATGTGTGTTAGAAAGTTATATGGAACGGATCCACCAAGAAATGGTAACATTTTGAATATTATTCGTGTTCCAGCTCAATTGTTGTTATAATTCCTATATGACTTCAGGTACTTATTTGCACACAAATAGATAGGTTTGATAAATGTTTATAGCAGTAGTGAGCTCGTGTGTGTGTGTGTGTGTGTGTGTGTGTGTGGTGGAGCAATGACTGTTTGATACTCGAGCTAGAGACGTACTCATGAATTGTAAAACGGATTCTACAAGTATAAAGAAATTCAGTTAATTTAATAAGTTGCTTAGAATGTTGTTGGAGATTTTATATACTAGTACTTATGGAGTACACGTCTTCCAGTCTTGCATATTATAAGTTATCAGTTTTATGTAAAACAGCCCTGTTTTCAGATAGCTGATAAATTTCGGTTGATTTATGTAAAGTATGGATTGTATTGTGACAATAAGAACCAAATGTAAATTTGTGAATAACTATTAACTTAGTCTTCCAATGCCAAATTTCTGCTAAAAATCTGTTCCGGGATTACTGAAGAACAAACACGTAGATAGTAGTTCTATTGATAAAAATAATATTCACTGCCCATTCACTCCCTAGAGTGTGACTTACCTCAGTTCAAAAATGAGTCATAAAGTGCCCAATTTCTGTATATATGCAAGCCTCGTATCATGAATAAATGTTTCCAGACACACGGAAAGTTTATTTTCTTGGAGTAACAGAAATATTCTGCCAAATATGTTCTTAAATTTTGTTTTTGTACGAAGCGAGTTTCTGATATAATGATATCATTCTTCCCATGCTACGTATTGTTCGCCTACTTTTAGAACAAGGAAACGTCAAAGGACACATATGCATGTCTGTAATGTAAGGCATGTAATTTAACATGTCAGAGGATGGGTATGTATGGCCACATCACAGGAAAGGTTATAGAGCCAAGTGATGCTACAGTCATTTCGCACCTTCCAAATGAGCGCCATACTTGTTGAGTTTCCATGCAGCCAAAATACGGTGTGTTGTTTTCATATGTGCTTTTGTCTTGCATCAGAGTTTTTAGTTCAGTGAATACCACTGTTCTTTCCTGGGGGTAAATCGACCTGGGCGTGAAGTTGAACACTCATGTCCCTCTAGTGCTGAGGTTAACAATAAGTGTAATTATACATGTACTCCCCTGTATGCCTGCATGACCTGGACTGGGACAACTTTAACTTTACCTTTTTCAGAGTTTTCAGTTATAAGTGTTTTACTCAACGGTGCGGAACAGTGGATTTTGTTGACATTCATACCGCAATGATTACTTTGCAACAATATCATATATAAAGCTTACTTACTTAAAACCCATCTTGAATAGAACTTGCTGTGGGAGAAGCAACTACTTACTCAATGATGTCTGAACATGAGAGAGTTGAAACTGCATTCAAACCTTCCCCTATATCATATTCTGTCCCTTTTTGAGTGTCCATGCAAATGCTACAATACTTCACCACTGATGCCATTCTCTCAAAATTCCCCTACTTAACTTCAGGCTCTGAATCTAGATGCTCCAAATTACCCTTCTTATCTGAAATAATTCTGCAGGTGAAGTAGCTGAACCTGACAGAAAGGTAATTCAGGCTGCATTGACGAAGCAAAAACTAGAAGAAAAGACGCAGTGCATTCTAAATGAGTGCATCCAACATCACCAAGCCATTCTGAGGTAAGTATTGGTCAGAACCCGTGGCCTGTCAGACATTAAAATAAATCCATTTGTGGTGAGAACTTAGAAATGTAGATCAGAATAGTGGAATGTAGAAAAACCGCTGCAAAAAGGCATGGTGGATACTATGTGTACCACCTGCTTTACTATTTAAAAGCAGAATTTTTTGTACAGAGCTTATCTGTGTGTTTCATAGAATTCTTATTACAAGTATAAACAGTGTTTTTGGTTTTTGTAAAGTATGAACTGTGTGTGCACGTGTAAATGTTATTTAGTCCATCCTACCTTTATCTGATAGACACAGGTGGCGGGCTCTTGTGAATGCGATAATGAACTATCGGGTTTCATAAAACGCAGGGAATTTCTTGACTAGCTGATGACCTGCTAGCTTCTCAAGGAGGACTCTGATCCATGGAATTACCTTTACCTGATCAGAGACTGAAACTTCTGCCAGTTTTCCACTGCCCTCATAACTTTCCTTTCTCTCTCTGATCCATTTATTCCACCTTCAAGAAATTAATAGTTTAAATTGTAATTTTAATGAACTTAAACATTATTTTGGATATGCTCCATCATCTTGAGTATTTCTATCTTCTTAAGAGAATGAACAACAACCAAACTAACTGTCAAGTATATTGTAACAGACCATGGTCCAAAATATTAAAATTGGCAGATTTTAAATTTTTAACATGTTTTCACACGCGTTTTGCTTCATATGATACTCCTTACAACCTTCTTGATGTTTTTGAAAATGTCATCTAAATTTTTCATTTTATGAAGCTTACTGAAAAACATTTGCTAATATTCCACTAGTCTCAAGAGGCAACCTCTGTTACTAACTTCCAAAATGACTTTGGTCTGAACATAAAGAAGTATCACAGAAATGTTTGAACTCTGCATACAACGGTTTCATTTCATAATGTAACAATCCATGCAGTGAATACTAAAATCACAGCCTCCTATGATGTAGGCATCAACGTTTCAGAGGAACCTGCTCATGCCATGTCGAGAGTAGATAAAGTACTTCATCTAGGCTGAAGATGAAGACAGCAGGTTGGTACCTGTGTGGCTGTAAGATGTTGCATCTCAGAAGAGACATTTTAATTTGACTTTTCATTTCTAAAAGTAACAAGTTTTCAGGGATTGTAGCAAGTTAAGTTTTTTGACGAGTTGAGTAACTGCCAATTTTTTCAAGAAAGCTTTGCACCTGAAGTGCTGCTGAAAGTTTGTATGAATTTCAAGGATATCCAGAAAACTTTCTATAATTTAGGTAATGAAGAATTTGTAGTTTTTTTTGTATACAGTATTCTAAAAAAATACACTGGGTTTTCAAGAAATTACATTGTGTGCACAGGGACACATGCATGCTGTATGCAACATATGTGCCAGGACTCTATCATCACATTGTGACATAAACTACTAATGTATTACAGATTTGTGAAGAAACTGGAAGCTTTTCTGAGACCAGTTATGCTACTGCAACTTTTTGTTAGCATGATTGCCTTCTGTGTGATTGGCCTCCAGATGTCAATGGTAAGTATAATGCTTATCACCAAGTGGATGATAATGGTGATTTCCAAATATATTCTGTACAATTCCACATCCATTGGTGTCATTTGTGTTCATTTACTGCAGGTATAATTGTTAATGACAGAGTTAACCCTGTAAGAGGCAATATGCGAGTATCTGAATATTTGCTAGGTAAGAGCATAGATTGAGAATGTTTGGAAGCAGTGTGCTGAGGATAGTATTGTGAGTTAAGTTACAGTAGGATGGTGACATTTGCATAGTGAAGAGTTTTTTTTTGTGAAGGGCCACACAGCAGATACTACGGACGCACCGCAGCCTTCAGGCTTATTGTGCAACCCTGTGATGAAGATTATTAGTTTTTTCCGTGTAGTGGAGCACCGGTGGAAAGAAATTGACAGGGAGAAACCGAAGTACTCAGGGGGGGGACTTGTCCCAGTGCCACTTTGTCCACCACAAATCCCACATGGGCTGATCCGGGATCGAACCCGGGCCTCCGCAGTGAGAGGCCGGTGACTAACCGCCTGAGCCATGGCACGGCCTAATGAAGAGCTTAATAATTTTTTATTATCGTGCAGTATTCTGAAGCAAATTAAATGAAGATGAAAGGGGGCAGAACATGTGGCATGCAATGTAAATCTGAAAGGCGTAGATCTTAGAGGAGGTATGCAGTAGATTCAGCAAGTTCATAATAGTGTATAGTGGCAGGCCTTTGTAAATAAAATATTCACCTTTGGGTTCCATTAAGTTGTGGTATATGTTTTTAGGTAGGTGCTTGGAGTGATGCAGACACCATTGAGCTCTTAGGCACTAGAAATAGGTCCGTTTTGGCAGGTGGTCTGAATGCTAAGAACCAATTTTGGATTAGCGCAGTTTTAAACCCTTCAGGTGAGAAACTGCTAGAAGTGTTTGATTCAAATGAATCTGAAATTGCAGCTCCACAATGTCAGTCACTACACCCAGCGAGGAGCGGTGATGTGCTCGATATTGTGGTTCGCCAGAATATCCAACTGGCAGATATCATTGTATCTTACGTCCTGGACTCAGATCACCTACCAATAATCTTCCACATACTGGATCATATTATATTTACGGACCTTTTGGCCCCTCTAGAAAAATTCGCAGACTGGGAACTCTTTTAAGGCCTCAACTCTGAATTAATTTCACCTAGAATCAAAGTTAACTCGGGCGAAGAAACCGATAAAGCGGCCCGTGAATTTGCAGCCCCTAGCCTCGGCATATAGGCTGGCTACAAGTAAAATCAAACTTTTGGACCTAAATAGCAATCTGCCTGGGTTAGATCACTTGCTGAAAGAGAAACAGAGGCTCATAATATTGTGGCAAGATAACCAGGATACATCATATAAAGCAGCAGTGAACTGGGTCAGTAGAACCATAGCAGAATGACTCAGAGAACGGCACTTGAACGGTGGGAAACAAGAAAAGGTTCTGTGCGATCACGCCTCAAGCAATCTGGCCTATTGCGAAATCTGTTTTGAAAAAGGATAGACCAAAGGCACCAACCGTAATTCATGGCCATTCAGGCCTCATATTCCACTAGGCAGACAAAGCCAACGCCATCGCGGATTGCTTAGAATATCAGTTGACATCTCATTACCTGAGTGACGAAGACAATGAACGGCGGATGGAGTCAAAGCTCTGATCGAAACCGTAGATGACACTCCCTCTATTAGAGTTAGACTATGTGACACACTAAAATTAATAAACTTACTAAGATTGAGAAAGGCCCGTGGAATTGATGACATTGCAAACGAATGCCTCAGGCACCTACCAAGAGACCTTTAGTGCACTTGGCGCATTTATTTAAACACTGTATCCGGCAATCACATTTTCCGTCGCCTTGGAAGAAAGCATCACCTTGCCCAAACCGGGCAAGGACCCAAAATTTACGTCCGATTTGCCTGGTGTCCACTACGGGCAAACTATTTGAGAAAATTATTAAAAAAAATAGTCCAAAGGCACACTCATGAAAGAAACTTCCTAAAAGCTAGTCAGTTTAGCTTTCGTACACGTCACAGCACGACACTTGAATGCATGCGGCTAAGGGATCACGTGACCATAAATTTTAACAATAATCTGTCTACAGCTGCGGTATTCTTGGAAATCGAAAAAAGCCTTTCATGTTTTATGGCATTTAAATAAAACTTTTCGGTCAGCAGAGTTACGCTTATTAGCTCTTTAGTTTCAGACAGAAAATTCAGAGTCTCGGTTGAAGGCGAAATATTCACGCCTAGACAAATACAAGCAGGGATGCCCCAGAGTCCCATCCTGTCCCCCTTATTACATAACACTGTGCAACACAAAAAAAATTACGGAAATGAAAATACGTAATCTTAGCTAATTTTGGGACGCTGAACACGAAAATTACATTAATAATTGAGAATTGGCTCTGGCTTCCAAGTTATGGAAGGGATCTCATAAGAACAGACGAGTAGAACGCTCACGTCACAGACTACTTCTGTTTGGTGCCTCCTATTCAGAAAGGGATTACCAAGAAGGAAAAGTGGAGAGTGGAGGACCCAAATATACCATCAGCTATTCGTCCAGTGCCTGACTGTGAAGGTCTGCCTATTCCAGAACCTCCCGACAGTTTTCCCCTAGACTGTGATGAGGAAGAGAAGAATACACCCGAAGAAACACCACAGCCATCTACTTCAAGAGCTCTGGAATTTTTCCTGAACGTAACCTCTGCTGAACCACACAAGACCACGCAGAAAGAACTTTCTGACCTCATCAGAGATCTACACATAGAACTGTCGAAGAACAAAGCAGAACTGTTGTCTTCTGGACGACACTGTGAAAGTGACAAAATTTCGTTGCCGCCAAAAACATTTTGAGCAGTTCTTCATAACACAAGGTGAACTCAGTCCTTGTAAGAACGTCGAGGGTCTGATGGCAGCAATGAACATCAGGTACAATCCGGAAGAATGGCGACTATTTATATATTATTCCATGTGTAGCCTAAAATCAGTGTTGTTGCACAGGGGCAACGTAATGCCTTCAATCCCTGTTGCATATGCCGTCCACAAACAGGAAACATATGAAAACGTGAAAGCAATTCTCAGCTATACAAGTCATATCAATGGCATATTTGCGGTGATTTAAAGGTAATTGCCATTCTGATGGGACTGCAAAAGGGTTACACGAAATTCTGCTGTGCGAATAGGATAACTATGCCCAAAGTGTTCACTACAGCAGGAAGAAATGGCCTCTACATAAATCACATAACCTGGAAGAACGAACGTAGCTCATCAGCCTCTTGTAGACCTATGTGAAGTGTTGCTTCCCCCTCTGCGTATTAAATTGGGCCTCATGAAAAATTTCGTGAAGGCACTAAACAGAAATGGCCCAGCATTCTCATTCTTGTATGAGAAATTCCCAAGGCTTAGTACGGAGAAGATTTAAGGCGGATGTATTCATTGGCCTCCAGATAAGTCAGCTCTTCAGATACACTCAATTTGATGTCGTTCTCAGTGATGACGAGAAAGCAGCCTGGAATGCCTTTCAAAATGTTGCGACTGATTTTCTAGGAAATGTAAAAGCCGTCAACTACAGGAAGCTGGTGGAGGATCTTATAACTTCTTAAGAGAAGCTCGGCTGCAACATGTCGCTCAAGATGCATTCCCTCCATTCACACTTGGATTCCCTTCCGGTTAACTGTAGTGCCGTGACGAACACGGTGAGCGTTGTCACCAGGATATCTCAGCGATGGAGAACAGATACAAGGGCAAATGGAGTGCTGCCATGTTAGCCAATTACTCCTGGATGGTGAAGAGGGCTGCTCCGGATTATCAGTACGAGTGACAAGCGAAAAGGCGCCTCGTTTAATTCATGTAAGTTCACTGTTATATCCTGCTTCCATACAGCAATATAATCAAATATTTTTTAAACCAGAGCCAATTCCGTAATTTCCATGCTAGTTTGTTGTTCTGCATTACAAATTGTACTAAGTAGACATATTTTTGTTTCCGTAACAGGATATGAACCCAATTTTGTTACACAGTGTAATTTGTATATAAACGATGCTCTCCAATCACCAGGTACACACTCTATTTGCGGATGATATCTGTGTATAAGCCACTGACCGCAAAGAGGGTTATGTTATCAGAAAGTTGCAGCGCGGCCTCACATCAATGTAGGCGTGGTGTGAACGCTGGAGTATTAAAATCAATGAAGATAAGACTAAGGCTATATATTTCTTCCGTGGAAATGGACTGGGAGAGTCTCGGAACATTCCCTTCGTTAACAAAGTAAAATATCTCTTTGTGAACTTTGATACGATTGCATGGAGATATCATATAGAAATGATCGAAACCGAGGCCTTCAGAACATTTATCTTAGTCTACTCCCTATTCAAAAGTGGGCGATTAAGCGCTAACATTAAATTAACCCTCCTCAAGGCACTTATTCTTTCTGTAGTGACTTACGCCTGCCCCGCCTGGGAATTTGCAGCAGACGCCCATCTTTGAAAATTGCAGCGCCCGCAAAACAAGGTTCTCCGCACTACTGGCAAGTTTCCAAGGCGCGCACACTGTGCCGCGAGTTGCATGTGGCTTTCAAAATTCCGCACTTATATGATTTTTTTACAAAATTATGCAGGCAGCAAGCAGAAGTCATACGAAATCATGGCAGTGAGATGTTCGCAACAATGGAAAAGGCGAGGCCCAACACAGGAAATACCTTAAAGTTGGTGGCGGTCAAACGCATGCCTGTCAAGTGGCTACGGCCGCTATAGCAAAGACAGCGTAAGTTAAGGTATTATCTGCTGTACAGGGCCTGGGTTGGCGGAGATCGTATATGTATATTTTACATTACTTTAGAATTCTTAACACTATGTATATGTGCATGTATGAATTATAAAATATGTACTACACACACAAAGACTGTGACTCTTGACAATGGCCAGACCCACCCTCCCGTCAGAAGGCGCGTCATGACAATAGAGCAGTCGCCACCCGAACATGCAATATCTGGTCATGAGCCCCAAGAGGGGCTCGACGCCAAGACAGACTGGCTGGCTGACTGCCAGCCGTAACGCGACTTTCACTTTGGGCCGGCACTAAAAGGGCCGTATGCAGGTTGTAGGTGCTGCTCTGGTGTGCGAGCTTTGGTGAAACGTATTTCTGTAGCCTGGGCAGTTAAAAAGGCCGTTTGCAGAGTATATTGGGAAGTTCCCACGAAATCAAGGAACTGCTTGACCATAATAACCATCAAGTGTCAAGGAAAACTCTGCAATATGTTGTTTGATGCAACAAGTAGTTATAATAACCTTTATTCCTTAAACCATAATCATTGCGGTATGTGCTAATCGTTTTGACATTCTACATCCCTGCATTCTGCCAAAAAACATAATTTATAAGTTTCTCTGTCACTGCCACAATTAACTGATTATTTCCGTAACAGCAATGGCTTCTTTGTCTCTGTAACGGAGACGAGTGTGGTTTCCGTGAGGCTGGACGTGAAATTTTAAGGAAAGACAGTCGTCTTGAGGTTCAAAAAATTCGATTTTTAAGTAGTAGCGTATTTGAATAGTTCGCCCTTTTGTGGTTAAAATGACGTCCATTTTTATTACAGTCGGATATCTGGTTAAAAATTTTAATAAACTGTTACTTAAGGTTACGTTCTTTAAATGCCACGCCCACTTCTTGCAGTTTAAACTTATGTCTCTGTATTTACAGCAGAGGGTGCGTTGACTTTGCATAAATATGACAGATGTAGCACTTTTATAAAATAAAAATTTATTGTTTTTTAATAAAAAAAAGTAGCTGTGTTAGATTGTGTTCTCTATTATATTAACAATTGAGATTTTAAGCCGATACTGTTCCGTAACGTCCACATCATTTAGCTTTTTGAGACTGAATCTGCCGATATCAAACTTCTGTTCTGCTCTTTTACTTACCGACAGTCTCTCTCTATCTTTCGTAGCCACCAGATAGTGATCAGTATTACAGTCAGCTCCCGCAAAATATCAGATATCAAGTATACTTGAATAGAATAATCCTCTTTATCAAAAGTCATCAATCTGATTGTGAGTCTTCCCATTAGGAGAGATTCAGGTGTATTTATGATTGCTTCAATGTGGGACCATTGTGCTCTTAACTAAATTTTTTGATGTGGCAGAGGTCACTAATTGAATACCACTGTCATGACTATTTTCATGTAAATTCTCATTCCCTGGTGTGGGTTTGAGAATATATTCTTTCCACAGTTTTGCATTAAGAAGTCTCCTAACAGAATTTTCATATGGTACGTAGGAAAGTGCTAGAATACCTGAGATCTTCCCTCCTCTGGGATATTACGTGGCATCATGTGGTAATTGTTCTAGTTCCTCACAGAAACTGTCCTTTGAGTCATTACTTTTACACTCAGTTGGTGCATGCATGTTTGGAACAATAGTATCATACCAGAGAACTCTTAGCACTATCACTATCACTAACAAACTACTCTCTTAACTGCTGACAAGATTTTTTGATGTACAAAAAATCCTGTCCCTAATCGATGATTTTCATTTCCTTTTCCTTAGAAAAGAGAGTATTCCTCTGCTCATTCAGTGCCTCCATTATCCCATCTAACCTCCTCTATGCCCACTGAATCTAATCTGTACTTCACTAATTCTCTGACCACTGTCTTAAGTGACCCTATGTATAGATGCTTCTTTCATTTCAAGTGCCGATCTTATGTCCATTTTCCTTTGGTTACATTATTTTAGAGGATCTGGTCAGGTCCAAGGCACTCTGTTCCATTTCATAAAATGTTAAGTTTCTACAGTGAGGATTTGTTAGCTCCCTGCCCAACCCACAAGCTGGAGTACCACCCCTTGTCAGCTGTCCACTGCTTCTTCAATATATTTGCAGCTACCCTCCATATCTGGAGGCCATCTCCTCCATCCCCTTAAAATACTACTTACAAGAATGGATTCACACTGTTAAACTGTCTGTAATGATTCTGTGCCTTTCAGATTCAGATTCATACAGATGCCACAAAGTTTGTGAAGTTCTTTGTTTCACTTGTGTCAGCTATCATTGAGCAAGGGATGTTCTATTGGTTTGGAGGAGAAATGCTGGAAGAGGTAAGGACAATGTGTGTGAGATTGTGCAGAGGCAAGGTACTTCCATGGCTGGGTCTCTACAAATCCACTTGTCTGCTCATATGTGCAGAGTAAAAATCAAGGACAGTGAGCAGGAAAGTCTTTGATTTATTTTTAATATTCTCTCATCCAGTCTTTACTTATTGATAGCTCATGAACACTAAATTCAAAAGTATAAAGGTAAAATTTACAGGTAAACTTGTCCCTGGGCATGCCATGAAGGCATATGGAGGAGAGGAAGTGTAGCATTCTTGACCTTGGCACTAGATGGAGATAAGTGGTCAGCTGTACGTCCCAGTTGTTTAACTCCTGAGGAAAGTGTTCCCAGTACCCTTGGAATAGGAAAAAGGCTGGGTGGGCCCCAGAGCCAGTCTGGATGCTTTGCCCCTGCCTGGAATGGAACCGTGATTGCTTGGTTGTCCAATCTATAGCCAACTGTACCAACTACTCTATTCTGGTCTGAGTAGTAAATGGTATTTTATATATGTATATGGTATATTGTATATGGTATTTTATTATGCAGGGCATGGTCTGTTATACACTACACCATTTTAGAAACACGAAACAACCCTCATATATTTTGTCTTTGTTGTGGGAAGATGATGATGATAATAGTTCCTAGACAAAGTGCTTATTTTCTTCAGTACTGACATGTTGTTGTGCTGAATACAAATTTGTGTAACATATACAATAAACTTTCTCAGCTGGCCCAGCTTTAAACTTCATAAAAATCTAAATAACTCATTACATGTGTGACCATCAGGTAAGTTTCCATTCAAAGTTAAGGTATATAAGACAGCTTCATGATATCCAGATAAGGCTCTAAGACTTGTATTAAGACACTTGAGAATTATATATATAACCTTGAAGTTTTATAAGTAACTTGTTTCTAACTTATGCTTTAAATTAACCTTTTAAAACAGGATATATAAAAGTGTATACTGTACAAACCTGGGATCCCTAAGTGAAGTCAGCATTATGGGAATTACGTATCTTTATTTATTCTTGATCAAAACATACCTGATGATGACTGAAGAACATTGAAACTTGTAGTAAGTTTTTTATTTAAGATAAACACCAACAAAATGCACAAATTATAAGGTGCAAATTAGCTCCTTATATCATGATTTTACCCTACGTGTTTCAGCTCTTCAAGAGCCATCATCAGGGGTTTTTTACTCTTATAAAAGGTGCTTTACAAATGCTGCATCTGTTGATGACACTTTTTAAAATTATGCACTATTTAGAGCATAAAATACTTGTTCATAAGTTAAAAAACACACGAGTCATAAATCACAGTTAAAATGATGGTTTGTTAAAAATAATAGCTTGTTAAAAAACACTGTTCACTGCGTCTATTATATAAAAAATTGTTCGCACTTCTAAAAGTTACAGGAGATCACACACTGCACCGTGCTGGTTGCGATGGACTTTGATGCAGCACGGCGATAGACAATTCGTGCTGTATGAGGTGTTGTCATTTGGTTTTTTTCTTTACGTTGTAGTGTGGTTTTCCTGATGGTGTGGTATAAATTGATAGGAAGAAGAAGTGGTTCTGGTGCTAGTATGGTGTGGGGTTGTGTCTTGAAGTATACCCGGTGAGAGTGAACTGTGAACGATAACACAGTTCACTCTCACCGGGTATACTTCAAGACACAACCCCACACCATACTAGCACCAGAACCACTTCTTCTTCCTATCAATTTATACCACACCATCAGGAAAACCACACTACAACGTAAAGAAAAAAACCAAATGACAACACCTCATACAGCACGAATTGTCTATCGCCGTGCTGCATCAAAGTCCATCGCAACCAGCACGGTGCAGTGTGTGATCTCCTGTAACTTTTAGAAGTGCGAACAATTTTTTATATAATAGACGCAGTGAACAGTGTTTTTTAACAAGCTATTATTTTTAACAAACCATCATTTTAACTGTGATTTATGACTTGTGTGTTTTTTAACTTATGAACAAGTATTTTATGCTCTAAATAGTGCATAATTTTAAAAAGTGTCATCAACAGATGCAGCATTTGTAAAGCACCTTTTATAAGAGTAAAAAACCCCTGATGATGGCTCTTGAAGAGCTGAAACGCGTAGGGTAAAATCATGATATAAGGAGCTAATTTGCACCTTATAATTTGTGCATTTTGTTGGTGTTTATCTTAAATAATAAAAATGCACGGTGAGTTAAGATTAAAGATTGTAGTAAGTTATTTGGATTTTATCAAAGATTGTAAGTTTGCTGGCTGAAAAAGTTTTATTTATTACATAGAAGTGTTTATTTGCAAATCACTGATTCCAACATTACAGTTTACTGTTTTGACAACAACTAATTACAAGAAATGCTAAAAGTATTGTCTTTTTGCTTCCATACAGTGCACTGCACATCCCAATAATGATTTTGCGTGAGCTTAAAATTTCCAGGCTTGCTGAAAATGAACCAACATCCTTCTTATACCCTCTGTTATAGTGTTGCTACATCATTAACTGCCACTGCATAATGCTTTTAAAACAGCCCCATATTGTAAGAGTTCAGCAAGTTTAAGACAAGTAATGTAAACCATGCAATTCTTCTGCCTCGACTTATTCACTATTCTAGTCATTTGTCATTAAAATGTTTTAAAGAGAAATGCTAAAGTGAATTGTAGCACTCTCATGCATTAACCAAACGCACACTATTCTCTGTAGTAGACCATCCTGTAGCAGCTGTGTAACGGTGCTGGGTAAAAAGTAATGACAGCCTGTGCTGGAAAACATGAGGACTTGTCAGTATATCGCCTGTTAGGCCCACAGGCATTTTTCTTAAAAATTGCTGTTGTTGTCACAGTGGAATTAGTTCGTGTGGGTTGATATCTGTATACAAATGTTGTCTGTGAAAGTTCATGATGCTGTTTTATGTAAGTCATCCTCATATATGAACAGCAAGGAGGATAGAAAGAAAGAATTACTGACACACTCCTGCAGGAGCCACTACTAAACTCTACTCTTTGAGGGTAGTTTTATCGGAGCAGGTAGTAAGGATAGAGGAGTTGTTCATGGAGGACCTCCCAGACATTTGAATGGGCATGGTGTTCTGCAGCTGCATTACCTCATGTGCTTACCCCTAGATACTCAGCAATGTAATCCACGAATAAGCCTTCCATCTCTGGTGTTTGGATTGTCCATCATCCTCATTCTGCTTCCATGGACACAAATGTTCCTCTTTCCATAAGGCATTAACCTGTACTAGAAATATTTTTTTTTTGTTTGGAATGCCATGACATGGAATTGTGTCCTGGTAAAAACAGCATGCCTTGACTTCATCAACATATGCACAACCAAACATGTTGTGTATATCAGTAATCTCTGCAAATGTGTATTCACCAACCATGTTCAGTACAGGACAGTGACTTGATTTTCCCAGCAACACAGTGACATTACAAGCATGCAGAGCAACATTATGTTAAAATATGACAGGGGAGGGTCCAGTGGAGGCAGTCTTGCAATTTGGGTTTTGGCCTCTACACTCCTTTGTGCTTCTCCTTTCCAATGTGACATAGCTCAGAAATGAAGGTTTCCAAGACCAGTGTTTACATAGAACTATTTCATTGTTTTTGTGCATAGAACACATCCTTGTAATGGTGCTTGCAGTTTAAGTAACACTCTGCATAACGTAAGGGACAGACAGTGCTTTGGAAAGAGGCTATGGAAAGAGACATCCAGGAAAAGTAATAATGTGGTAGTTTTTCCATTTGCTCTCCACATTGCAGTACAGCAGCCTTTCAAACCACTCTAGTAGCTGATCGATCACTCTCTATTTTGTGCCAGTAGTATGATGTAATTTAGTTCAAAGTACAGTCTGAAAGTGTTAATCCTGCTTCTATGCAGACCTTACATCTTGAAAAAAAGATTCTTCCCCTTCAGTGAAGTTTCTGCATTAGAATAATGGAAGTCTCCTACCAAGTATTTTCTTTCATTTCTCATAATGAATGAGGACTTCATACATGCACTTAATATCTTAGAGTGCCCTGTACATAATGAGCAAGTGGGCCACAATCCGTGACCAATCACTCATTTACCAGAAACATTAGCTAATGCTGGAACAGAATTAATACCTTTGGGGGCCGTAGCACTGTCCTACATGTAATGCCCATATGTTTTTTCTTCTTCAGTCAATTGATCAAGAAACAGTGTTAGAACTAATCTTACATAGCATTTGGAACTAACAGTTATGTGAAAAAATTGGCCCCATTACGCTCTGTGCTCTAAGTGTGCACCACACTCCAACTTTGAAATCGTATACTGGACTTCATGAACAGCATGAGGATTTTCTGTGGTCCAGTATTTATGTTCAACTTATGTTACTAATGAGAAACCGTCAACATGACCATTTATTAAAATTAAACATTTAACTACAGCAACATATTTCGGCTCGGTGGCCACGCGGACTAAGGCATAGGCTGTGGCCGCTCCCTTGCTGGGATTGCAGGTTCGAATCCCACCTGGGTATGGATGTTTGTCTATTGTGAATGTTGTGTGTTGTACAGGTAGAGGCCTCTTTGACGGGCCGATCCCTCGTCCAGAGAAGTGCTACAGAATGTGTATGTGTCATTGAGTGTGATCAGGTAAAATAATAACCCTCCACACCTATCCTGAGTAGGCAGAAGAGGCCAAGCTAAAAAAAAAAATGTTAAACCATCTTCAGACTTTATCTATAAACTATATTGTATAAAAAGGAATCAAAACCTAGAAACAATATATTAATTACTAAATTGAGACCTTAGTTTTTCAGTTTTCATCATATTTGTCATGTTCATTAATTGAATATTAAAATGAAGTTCAAAAGTATTTTATTAGAATGACATCATCATGTTATAATGGCTCAGTATGTTACCTGAAAACTTATCAAGGCTGAATGTTTCTTTCTTGTTGTGATGAATTTCATAGGTAAAATCTTGAATTTGTAAAAATGGGCAAGAAGCCATTTTTCTGTGGAAATCTGTAATAATATACACTTATTAGAGAATGAATTTGACACACCATGGAAAGGGAAAGAGTCAACAAGAATCAAACTGACATCATTGGGTACAGGAAGCACCTGGGTCTGGTTTTCCCATTTACTTTGAATGTATGACCACATTATTTGAAACTGTTGCTCATTCTGCAAACATTGAAACCTGTGTACTCATAAGGAGGTTTTGATGGAAAACTGATACCCCTTTTTGAGAGCTGAGTTTCATATTTCAGTTTTATCCATGCATCTTTTGCCCTTTTGGAGCTCCTTGACTGAAGGTGACTGAAATTTGCTGAACATCACGTTTGTGTTACAGAGCCTGAAGATGGTAAATGCTGCATATTTCTGTGAATGGTACACTGCAAGCAGTAAATTTAAAAAGAGTCTTAACATATTAATGGAGAGAGCCAAGAGACCAGTGACGGTGACAGCTGGAAGTTTCTCAACCTTAAATCTTGAAAATTTTACTAAAGTAAGTAAAGCTGGGATATAGTATATGAGGTGCAGTGAGTACTAAGTTTACATTATTTTAGTATGTAAAATATTGATACCTATCATTCATCCTACATGACGTAACATCCCAGAAAGCCCTAATCTTAAATTTTGGGTAGTTCCATTACATGATTTGCTCTGGGCTAAATGACTGAAGTTTGATTCACCTGAGAGGGAGGAATTCTCACTTTGTCACATCATGTAGATGGTTCTGCTGCCCACCCCACTCATAATACAATGGTCACTGAAATACTTTACCAGGGAGTGAAGTAGCTTGAGCTTGAAGCTGACTACATGCCTCCAGTCAATGTCAAAACTAAGACTGTGTGGAGCCCTATCACCAGTTATGCACTGTGTCTTCATTTTCTATTCTGTAGGCCTTTTTTTAGTAAAGTAATTAATTCAAGCCCCAATTAATGTTACATACTGTTGCAGCTTCCAGAAATTTATTTTGTGTGTTTAGGTACTAACATTACCTACAGCACTTTTGAAGACACACAGAAATATCTCTATCTTATTTCCTACAAAATGTCATTTTTTTTCATTATTTAATCTTGTTTGGTTCATATAATATTAACATTTTTTTGTAAACAATACAAAAAATTTAAATGCATAGCGGGAAGAATGTCTTACCCGAAGGCAGACTGTCGGTACTTAAATCTCGATGCCAAAGGGATAGGCGATGTAGTGGACACTACTGGCTGCTCACATGGGTTAGCCTACAGTAAAATACATGCACATATGCAGTTGCAAAAAGTTTGCAATAGGTGGATTTCCAGAGAACTGACTCCTGAGCACAAAGTGACGTGAATGGAGCTCACTTCAGAGGACCTTTGTTGCTACAGTGTTGAGGGAGTGACATACTCAACAGGATTGCTACCTGTGTTGAGTCATGTGTCCATGCCTTCCAGCCTGAATCTAAATGTACATCTATGCAATGGAAGCAACGCGGTTCACCTGCAATTGAAATGTTTAAATGTTTGCCATCAAGGTGCAAGGTTATGCCATTTCTTTGGGACTCTCACTGTGTACTGCTTGTACATATGAAAAGCCTGGTGAAGCTGTCAGTGCCACGTCATACTGTACAGTTCTGCACACACTGCAGAAAATGATGTGGGCGACTGAGCAGAAGACTGTTGCTCATGCACAATGGTGCCAGACTTCATGCAGCATATGCAACCCAGGAGAAATTTAAGGAAGTCAAAGTAGAGCTTCTTGATCACCTGTCCTACAGCCTTGACCCTGCCCCGAGCAGTTTCCAACTTTTTTGGTCCACTGAAAGACCATGTTGGTGGCAGACTTTTCCTAGCAGTTCCGAGGTTGAACATGAGGGGTGGCTGTGGATAAAATAGCAGCCGGCACAGTTCTATGGAATTGGTTTTCAGCAGTTGGTAAAGCGATGGGACATGTGGGGGATTATGTAGAAAAATAAATGATTTTTTTCTGGTAATTTTTGCACTTTCTTTTTGCAGTTATTTTTGGCTTACTGACTCCCCCTCTTACATGGAAACTCTTCAGTAACTCCAGTAATGAGGATGTGGTCCCTGATAACTATCCCTCATGAACATACAAGTATTAATACACAGAGTATCTTCATTGCAAACAAAAGCTATGCCAGAAATAGCGACAAAGAATATTTTTCAAAATTTATCCCCTGACCTGATGACATCTCACAACTTCTGTACTGCAAACATTAAGTTGAAGAAACTGACAAAAGATGGTAAGACACCTCCATCAGAGAAAAACTGGTGACACATTTTGTGGTCATGCAAAGATCTGCTGAATGAAATTTGTAAGTTACGATGCCACTTGTTAGGTGTTCCAGCTTGTTCAGTAACAGCAACATTTATATAATGTGACGTATAGGTCTGTGGGTTCCAAATAACAATGTTTATTTTACACTGCTGTTCAAAGAATTAAAGATTCAGTAACTGAAAAGAATCACGGCAATAAGAGAATTATTTACATGGAATGACAATGCACTTGTATATGATCTCGGTTGTCTGGGCCCAGATGACTTTTTGAAGTTCTTCAGTGTCTTCACACCAAGTCTGTAATCCTCTACTTTCACACTTTGGTTATTCACACAATTGTCTGTCTGCTACATCTTATTTCTGCTGCCTGCTGGTCTGATTCACACTCTCAGTATATTGCTTGTCTGTCACTTGCCACTCACTGTTCCCAACTCATGTCAGCCAACCAACCAATCAACCAATCAAACAACCAACTAACTAACCAACCAACCAACCAAAGAGCTAACTAAGGGCAGAGACTTGGCGCGGAGTGCAGGTCGATGTCTCGTGGTCTGTTTAGCCATTCCTGCGTTTGACCGCATCGCTGGGATCAATAACAGACACCTAATTCTATAACTGGGGATTTCCCTTATGCTAATGATTTCCTGTCTACAGTGAAGATCTCGACTTGGGCATACTAAGAACTGACACTGAAAGACTAGTGCTGAAGAAAAACAGGACCTTTTTTAGTGTTCGTATTTTTTTTATTTTCATTATTAATATTCTTTGGCGGGGGAGGGGGGGCATACTTTAGCTGGGTGGCTCTGTGGGTTTTGCACCAAGAGTGGCATAGTCACAAGATGAAGTTTTGAACCAAGAGTGGCATAATCACAAGATGAAGTCATGCGACTGTGGGCAGACACTTTGGTGAAGCCGCTGTGGCTAAGGGGGACAGCGGGTCGTGTCCCATCTTTGCATTATACCCTGGCATTTGCCTTACAACTGATGAAAAATCACTGAAAACCCTCAGTTTGCAACTCACGTTTTCTCCGAGACATGATTTCTCCAAGGTTAAATTTCCTTATGTTCAATACATTTCTGTGTTTAACTTGCAGGTGGTCCAGTCATCATACCACTACTTTACTTTGCTTAAAGCAGTTCATGATGAAAATGCTTACAACCCAGAATAACAACAACAGCAACAATACAATATGTATAAATTTGCTAGTTTGAAGCATAGTGCGTGCTGGGGAAGTACTGAGAGACAAATTAACTACACATGATGATGCTGTAATGCTGCAACTGCATTTATGATAGTAGTAAATTTAGGTGACATTTTAAAATGTATGTCGTACATCTATGGTTTGTTTCCTCTTGCATTGTGTAGGTCTGGGGAACATGTGATGTACAACAAATGTTCTGTATTTGGGTGTTAGTACTGAGGTGTCTGGGCAGTGCCTTTCATCTGCCTATAAAATTCTCCCTCAGCTTAGCGGGTGTACTACCAAACATGGTCACGAACGCAAGCTAAATCACATTCCTAGTTTCTCGTGTTCATGACCAAATATGGGCATGGATGCCAGTGCCCTGTATGCACACAGTCCTTAATGACATGCACCAAGGATTAATGCTATATGAGGAGGAGGCTTGAATGCCTCCAGGGAATTTTTTACTATAATTTGCTGTCACAGCCTATCAGTCAGAAGCTTGCTACTGGACAGTCTCATAATAACAGACTTCAGACTTCTACTGTTTTAACAAACTGTTAGTATATTGCATTATTATATCAACATTTACCGGTATTATCATTGTACATCACAAGTGTTGCTGGGAACTCACATTCATTATTCAAAGCAATCCACTCATAGACTCCTGCTTGATCAATGATACTACTAGTCTTCTACAGTCCCAACCCAACACCATCATTGTGATACAAGAGTAGGAGAAATGTGCTGTGGTCTCTGTTAATAACATACAATACACAATATCTGAACCTTTAACAGCAAGTAAAAGTAATAAATGTTGGGCAATCTGCCAAATCACGTTCCAGCTACAATCCAATATTTTTGAAACTATCTGTTCCCACCATCAGGTCCATTTAGACTATGAATGACATATGGACACCAAACTCTAACACGTTGGCATTGAGATCAACCATGATGTGGAAATTCATCTGGGCAGATCATACTGCATGTGTCTACACAGATGATAACAGTATTGCAGTAGTAGTAGTACATAGGCTTTCTGTATTATTGTTCTGTCAGTTTCTTACACAATCTTAGTTCCTTGTGCTCAGTTATGTTTATTGGCTATTCAGTCAGCACATAAATAATACTCATAGCTATAATAGCAAAGCAACAGTAGTAGCAGTAATAGTAGTACTTAGTGATTGTTGTGGTAGTATTCATATCAGCAGTAGTAGTAAGACTGGTGATTGTGTAGTAGTAGTAGTAGTAGTAGTAGTAGCAGCAGTAGCAGTAGCAGTAGCAGTAAAGTGGCAGCAACAGCCATGAGAAAGTTCTGTCAGTCAATTAACCAGCCAAACTAACTGCAGGCTGGATGACCATTGTTCAGTTTCTTTCCAGGCCAGGGACTTTATTTGCACTACCATTTTCAGACTGGTTCTTTGGTCCATAGAGCCGCCAGTGTCTAGCATGGTCTGTAAAGCAGCCAGAACATGAATCTGGCCGCTCACATGTATACAGTACTTGGAACTTCCACAAAATAGACCACTTCATCCACAGAGAGTTGGGGAATGTCACAGTATGAGGACACAAGTAACAACTATCAGTGCTTATTAATCACACAGTCAGAACCAAAACTTTGCTTTTTCAAGTATATACAGGCTACCGGTTTCGGCTCAAAGAGCCATCATCAGGCCACACAGAAACCATAAATTAAAAACTCCATATGTATGGAGTTTTTAATTTATGGTTAATTTATGATTAATAAGTGAAGATATACTTTTGTATCTACACACCAACTGGGATGTTCGGTATTAAAACTATCAGTACTTCTTTTATTAGTGTGTGTGTGTGTGTGTGTGTGTGTGTGTGTGTGTGTGTGTGTGTGTGTGTGTCGGGGGGTGGGGGAGTGATGTAAGATTACAGAAGGCTCATCAGCTGTTTCATTTCCATCAATCCCCATTTGTCCTGGCACCCATACCAGTTATGTTCTGCTAGTTTCAATAGGAATTAATGGCAGTCCCAAACTAATTTTGAATTTATCTGGAAACTCTCAAGGGCCTTATTGGCTGCTCGATTGTCAGAAAGAATATAGGTGTTCCTACATGTGTAGCCCGTTTTCTATATTCTCCATTATGCATGCCTTAATGGTGTATATTTCAGCCTGGAATACTGTGGTATGGAGCCCAAGGCTGAAGCTATGCTCCCTTTTCGAGCCCCATCTATACATCCCAGCGCCAGTGCCTTTATTGTTCTTGGACCCGTCTGTGTACCAGACGGGGCCCCTGTTAAAAACTGGTTTGAACCCGTGCCATTCACACTTGTCAGGGAACTTGACCGTGAATGGCTTGTGGTATGCATATCTCGGTATCATCCTGTCAGTCCCATCTGTAGGATGGTTTCATGTCCCATATCCCGAGTGTAATTCAGGAAACTTAGTAAAATCACCTTGAGGCAAAAGTTTTGATGATAGAGGTATGTGGTTTGAACAGGGTTATGGTGTGTAAGGTGTATTGATCAGATATGAATATTAGATTGATGTGGGGTCAGCGTCTTGGTGTAGCCACTTTTGTCACTAGTAAAGTACTTTTAGCAATGAATACTTAAGCCAATGGAGGAATAAATGTGACTAAGTTATGTACAAGTGGAGACAAATGCTATTGTTTTTAGTTTTGTTGGTGAACAATTCATTACAGCAGTGTGTGAAGATAATGCCTGGTAAATAAAGTTAAAATGTAAAAAACTGAGGGGGGACCTATAAATGAATTTAAAAGGGAATGAATTATCAAACATAAAGGCTGATGCTATGAGGGTGCACGAAGTACAGAGCTGTGGTATTTCAGAAGCTACATTTCTCTGGATCCCCACACTTCTTGGTAGGGCCTGTGAATCGTGAGGGTGATGGAAATGTATTTGTTACAATTAAATGTCATTACAATGAAACACATTAAGAATTTCAGGATGATGTAAAAAACGAAAGAGATAAATTCACAAAGTTCAAAATTTTATTCGTGCAGCCTGTTTCAGTAATTATTGCTCGGTAAATTCTTGAAGACTTTCACAGCTTTCCAGTACATGGTCCGGAACGTCTTTCTTGGTCACTACAAAGCACCGAAGATTTGCTGCCATATTAAAAATCTGTTGTGCCAACCTGCACATCCCTTAGATTAGATTTTTGTTAGGCCGAAAGATCATGTGGAGGATTGGCCACGCTCGTACAACAATGGTTCATTCACCGTCATGTTCTTGGATCTTGCATCCAGAAACTACCTGTTTACAGTGTAGTGCCCCATATCATCTTTTAATACATATGCTGTTACATTTAATTGTTCGTGTACTGGAAAGCAATTTGTCCTTAGGGGAAAATTTTCCCACCACAGAGAGTCATGAACTAGCTGGCATCATTTCCTCAGCTGGGCAAACAGGAAGGCTGGATCACCTATCCTTCACATAGTAACAGTAAATTTGTTGAAACTACTGAAGACTGTTGCTAAGTGGCAAAGAAATTGCTGACGTATGATACGAACACGTGTGGCATTTGGAAAGCGGCAGTTAGAGGGGGCATTCTCTCCAGAACCACCGAGGGATTTAGATGTGTGGTAGAGTGACAGTAGAATAAAAGGTGTGACATGATGGGAGCAGAGCTTCTGTTTCTGATAATTCAAGGTAAGCATTGTTAGCTGCATTTAGTACCAATTTAGAGAGAGTATTTTGTATGTTTTTGTTTTTCAAAATTTTATTCCAAAATTTACAACCGTAAAAATAGTAGAAAACTCGCGGAAATGGATGGTGTTGCAGCTTTTCCTCCCCCCAAAAAATGTTGATTCATATTTTATGGTTACATTTTCCCAGTTATTCTGTATAATATTTTTTTTTATTTTCGCTTTATTTTACAGTTCAGATATCCATTTTTTGTTCACGTTTATGAATAGTGACCGTAGTAAATTTAGATCATAATATATCTAAATACATCTACATAGTGTTGTTTATTGGTGGCAGCGAAACCTTTGAAGATAGTGGCGACGGTGGAAATGCAGCCACCGTGCTCCACTACAACAGCCTTTTCCACCTCTTTGTTGTTTGCAGTACGAATTATTTTCCCCTGCGTAATCGCACCAAATTTACAATGCGCGTGCACACACATTTATCGCACTTGGCCACTGTTCATGGGCGCTATATAACAGTGGTCTTGTATACAATTCCGTCACGAACAGGCCAATGCAGTCCAAGTCTGAGCTGTACGACTTTGGGACATCGTGGGATCTGTGGGCGTCACGCCGCTGCTGCGAGAACGGTTGGTCGTGATGTGACGTACTATCTGAAAACATTTACTTCAAGCGCTGGTGTGAGCACTAACTCTATAGAGCAGAGTCCTTTCTGAAAAGCTAACAGGTTCTCAGCTGGTCAAGAAATACCGCGCATTTTAGGGATCGCCACCTGTCCCTGTCCTGAGCCAGATCAATCCATTCCATACTTCCGCATCCCACTCCTTGAAGATCAATTTTGACATTAGCATCCATCTACGCCTAGGTCTTCAAGGTGGTCAGTAGTATTACTGTAGGTATAACAGGTCATGTAAACAACCCCCACACCCTGGTTAGTGATTTTTCCAAACGTAAACAAACCCTTACCACAGGTCAATGACCTCCCCCGATGAAAACAAAACCCACCCCTAGTTAATGACCGTCTTGTCCCAATAAACATGTAAATGAAGTTGATTAATATGATATATAAGGTATTTTAAATAGGTATAGCAAATGATATTAACCTAATTAAGAGCCCCCTCCCCTTACCAGACAGTACGACGTCTAGACAGGTGAATAATGTAACCGGCAGTTCGGGTTCGAACCCTGAACATGTCGATTACGGGATGTAACTATTTATTTTGGCATTCAAATTGGGGTTTGATGAGTACAACATCCGGCTTGAGAAATTAGGGGAGAGAAGTAAATTTAGAAAGGACAGGCGACTACCGCTTCAAGGACGGTAGGGACTGCATAACGAGGAGCTTAATGATATGTACTCATCACCAAATATTCGGGTGATAAAATCAAGAATGAGGTGGGCGGGGCATGTAGCACGTATGGGGGAGGGGAGAGGTGCATACAGGATTTTGGTGGGGAGACCTGAGGGAAAGAGACTACTTGGAAGACCAAGGCGTAGATGGCAAGATAATATTAAAATGGGTCTTCAAGATGTGGGATGGGGGCGTGGACTGGATTGATATGGCTCAGGGTAGGGACAGGTGGCGGGCGCTTGTGAATGCGGTAATGAACCTTCCGGTTCCATAAGACGCGGGGAATTTCTTGACTCGCTGACGACCGGTTAGCTTCTCAAGAAGCACTCTGCTCCATGGAGTTAGTTTGTTATGAGCTGTTTTGATTTCAGGCTTCCGCCGCGATGTTGGTGAGATCTGCGCTCGTCTGGAATATTACGCTTCGTCTTGTAATAATTGTTAACGGACGTTTCGGGACAACGTATCGGTCCGATCTTCACGGGTCAAGAGCCGTTTGTTTATGGAGACATTACATTACGAATACGTTTAAAAAAAAAATGTTAAAATTAGCGACACCATAGCCTCGGTTGTGAATTGCTTTTCTTACATTAATTTTTCCTATTATTATCAGTGTATTTGTATTGCACACGATGTAGACCTATAGAAAATGGCGCAGATAAAATTATACATATCTCGTATAATCAATACCTCAACAACAAATGCAGTTAATAAAATATAATTCATAACAAGTATTAAACTCCTACATGTTCCGGCCGTGGGGTTCCATCCTCAGGGAGTTTTGGAACAAAGGAATATAAATTCAACACGTTAATCTAGGCATTACACTGCTCGTATTGGTATGTTTATAACGTTGAAATTCTAAAATATATAAAAAGCTGATAAGCATAAATTACAGTATTGTGATTCTAAAATTATATGATAGTGAGAAGTTCCAAGTATAAGTCCATGGTTGTTTGTGGTCTATATGGAGCATGCACACAAATATCTATCTCATTCTTGTGTGATCCACAGTGATCCCGTCCACATGTAGTAGTAATCTGTGACATGTAGCGTGTGATGTGTGGCCCCTGTTCAGTACTGATGTGCTACTATAGACCTCTAGCGGTAAAACTTTCCTATCGTCATCTACATGCTTGCCCTGGAATTTCGACAGCAGTATGATTGGAAATGCTCTAATCCGTGGCTGGTAATCAATGCTTGCAACATTTCAGAGTAATATTGTGCGATATTGTAGTTCTTATTCGTCTTCTGGCGCACAATTTTTTTTTTGTGCGTGTGTTGACGGAGATGTTGACGTACTTTTGAGTAGCATGACGTGCGGAATTTGACTTGATATAAGACACTTTTCCCGTGGACTGCATTTTTTATTGTCGCATAAATAATGTTGGGTGATATTTTACAGAACATTGTGTCACTAAAAGTGCCAGACAAAACGAAAGAACTTTTGATAGCGAAGGCACTCCTAGCGAATCAAGAATTGGATGAAGAGGGTTGTGTTACCATGTTAGATTTAGGTGTAAGGTTTGTATTTTTTGCATTGTCAGAAGTATGTAAGTTATTTAGTTCGTAAATCAGTGAGTAAATTATTTACAGTGGACTATAATGAATTGTGGGTGCTAACGTTAAATTTTAATGTGACAATTGACATTTTTTTATCTCCCACGTGTAAGTACAGTAATAATTTTGTATCATTTGAGAACACTTTCCAAAAATTCGCGACATCTGTTTAAGATTCCTCAGCAGTGATGTTTCATGTGGTTTCCCATGCTGCTGTCAAGGTATACTCACTCTTCATAGGAGAGGGACATTTTGTGCTGCTCCTGCATGAATCCTGTGTAAAGAGGTTTTGATTTTCGGTGTATAGGGCTTGAAGAACAGGAGCAGTGAATAGTGAGCGAGGCAGGTGATGGACCGTATGAACTGTGTTTTACGTGTAAAAATAATATTGTGAAAGCCTTCCTGAGTGTCATCAGTGCTTTGTAGATTTAGATACCCATCTAAAGAGTAGGCAGGCCAACTAGGAGCAGTAATATCACCATATGTAATATACACTCAAGTATTCTGCTTGTTTTGTTTACCCATTCGCTTTCACAGATGTTTGACCGCGTGAAGGCTTTTTTTATGTGAGAGACAAAAGTGTTAATAGGTGGTAAGATTGTAATTAATTCTGTAGAAAATGAATGAAATTTCTTTTATGAGGATAAATACCATTTGATACAGGGTGTATCTAAAATGATTAGACAGACTTCCAGAGTGAGTTACCCACACCAAAACATGGAAAAAAAGTTCATGTCAGCATATTTCCACAAACACTTAATTTTCAGCCTACGGCCCAACAATGTGTTGACCCCTTCCTTTAGAATTTTGTCTGTCAGGACACTTAAAAGCCTTAGTGTGTTCAGCTCCAATTGAAAATGAAGAGACCAACACATTTTTTAGCCCTGTCAAGCCAGTTGCAACTGCCCCAGGACCTTCAAAAGGGTGTGGCATTCCATCATCAGACATGTCCTGGTATGCATTAATTCAAGTGGAGGACATGTCGAACATCTGTTGTGAATTCTGACTTGATAACCAGTAAGAACTCAACAGTTATTGAATTGGGAATGTGTATTATAAATGTATTGTCAGTTGTAAGTAAAGTATTACATAGTTAAGGTATTTATTTTTGACTGTAATCTTTCAACTGTACACAAAAGCCACTTAATTGCAGGCATATATTTATGTGAACTTTTTACTTTGTTTGTATGTGAAGAACTCACCTTGAAGTTTGTGCAAGCATTGTAGATCCATCCTTTTTGTTCAACTTTTGAACATATAGTAAAAGAGAAAAAAGACAGATGCTGTGAAGAACTTATGGAAAGGAATTCCAGTGGTTTACGTGGAGTTAAGCGAATTATTTTTTTGTAGGAAATTAACTTGTATGTTATGGGTAGAATTGTCATTTGGGGACATCATAGAAGGTGGCAACAGCATTTAATGACCTAAAATGTGGCAGACTTAAATCAGTGCCATTACATTGTGCTGTAAATATCACCTGACAGATTGGCATTGGAGGGGCATATATAATTTTTTACTGCATTTCTGATCATCTTAAAAATGCTTTGTATAAAACTGAGAGGTGCTAATGTGGTCTTTGTTTTATGTCATGTGCTGGCATGTTTTTTATGGAGCCAGCTTGCAGAACTTTGACAACATTTAGATAGGTGTCAACAGTTTATGCATTGCTGTATGTTATAAAGTATAACTTTATGTTCACATATGTTTACAAATTTTATTTGAACTTTGCGCACTAATGTGGAATAGAAGGATGAATGGTTGTGTGAGACACGTTTTTGAATCTTTGGTTACTAACGCCTTGAAACCCTACTGTATTGCACTGTATTTTAATGAGAGGGGCATTTTGTGTCTCCCTTCAGTACCATTTGTTTTTTTATACATTTGAGACCATATTAGATCAGGAATGCCACTACAACACAGTCACGTCAACTGCAGTCGTGGTATCCGAGGTGCAAGGAAAAAGCAGGCTTGGAGGTTACAATTTATTGACACACTGAATTGATGACTGCTAGTAGACATGTAGAACATAAACAATATTTATATAAAGTTGGTGTTCTGTGTTCCAGGAAGCTTCACCTTCCATAGTACCATCAAAGTTAAGCTTTGAAGTTTCAATTTAATGACAAAAACTCAAACAAAATAATTCCACAGAGGTTATGCTTTGGGGTTTCGTTTTAGTGACAGGTGCTGGGCTCACAGTTCCAACATGTATATGAAACAAACAGTATTCCAGCAGGTTGTCCTTGCATGGTACTAGCAATGTTGGACTTGGAGGTTTCATTTTAGTGTCAGGAACTCGAGTCTTTGCTCTGCAGTCTCCATTATGTTCCATCAGATTGTATGCATGGATATACTGTAACAATGAACAGCTGAGTGACACATTACAAATTTACAGTTTTTGGTTATAGAAGGAGAGTTGTAAGAAGCAGGTTTACTGTGACCAGGCTTCCTGGGTACCTTGCTTGCTTACCTTAGGAGCTGTCACGCATATTATAGTCATCCTGTATGTTGGCAACCCTTATGGACTATGGTCCCCATGATATCAGATGTGATTTTCAGGCCATGAATTAAGGCATGTATACCATGATTATGGTGATGTGTTCAGTCATAAATGTTGCTTCTGTTACTCAAATAACAGTCACACAAGGTGCATGTAGAATTGTAAACATTATCGTATTACTAGGGAAATAAGTCACAGCTCCACTCCATATAAAATCTGATATTTTTTTGTGTGTGAGTATCTCAGTAAGTGTCTTGGTGTTTACATTTCTATTTTTTTGGGAACACTGCTAATGCATGTACAACTGTAAGTATAGACACACTTAGTTACCATGTTGGGGTTTCAACCTTGAATGATCAGTTTCTATGTTACGGTAGTGGTGTTAGTATGACCATTCCACTTGCCATATGCACCAAAGAAAGCAGTGTTTAATAATCCAGTTTTTGTTTGCTGCGTGTGTACCAGTGGCATAAATCCATTGAAGACCTTGAGTATAACATGGGAACAATGTTTCACTGAAGCAAAGTTTGTATGAATGGATTGATAAGTTAAAAAATGGTAGCACATGTGTAACTGATGCAGGACAACTGGGATGACTGTCTGTGCCCACTGCTGAACAAGCCAATACCATGATTCTGAATAACAGAAGGGTGGCTTTTGATGGAGTAGCAATACATCTACAAATCATGAGATCATCCACAGCAGGCCAGGCCTTCATAAAGTTTGTGCAAGATAGGTTCCCAAGAATCTCAGAAGAGCACAAGTGCAAATGCTTGTATCTGTCAGTATGTTTTGAAACACTATCAAAATGAAGGTGATGACTTCTTGAGATGTATCATCAATGGGAATGAAAGATGGTTTCACTACTACAATCCAGAGAGCAAATGCCAGAGTGTGGAATGGAAACATCAGTTCAAAATGCAAACCAACAGTGAGAAAAGTGATGTTCACACTGTTTTTTGGGATTCACAAGGACCAGTACTGGAACATTATCAAGAGAGGGCCACAGCAGTAAATAGTGTGTAGTATTTTGCGATGTGTGAAAACCTGAAGCCAGCAATTGCCAAGGACTATGGCTGAAAGGTGTTTTATTGTTGCATGGCTATACCAGAGGTGTGAAAATGCTGGACATCATGTCATTGTGGTAACTACATTTTGTAACTTGGTGCCTAGAACGTTGAGGTGGCTCCAAGATTTTTGAGTAATTTGTGCCGCCCCAAGACAACACCCATCCACACACTGGTGTCCAAACCATTGAAACCCACTGGCAACTGAACTTTCAGGTGTTGGAACTTTCTCCACATAGCCCTGACTTTGCCCCATCAGACTATCACCATTTTTGTTCAGAGATAGTTTAAGAGGCCACCAGTTTGCCAGTGACCAAGAAGTCAAGGAATCTGTGCATGCATTGCATACCACTCAGCCAAAAACACTTTTTTTCTTCTGGTGTATGGAAGCTTGTTCATTGCTGGACTAAGTGTATCAAAAAGCAGGGAATTTGCTTAGGAAGATGATTATCTTACACATTTTCTATTGCTGTTAGCTGTTGCATAAATGTTAAAGAAGTACATTATGGAAAATTTGTGACTCACCCACATATATTTGTGTACACAACACACACACATATATATATATATATATATATATATATATATATATATATGCACACATAACATAAATGTTGTGTTTGTAGATGGGTACTGGAGGGGGATAGACCAGTGGTGGTAGCAGTGGGATGGAAAGTGCTGCAACACTTGAAAGAATTCCAGCATAACACAGTGGCAGAGTTGCTGAATGTTGCCTTGCTACAAAAATTGCTACAGCTTGACATGTCTTCCAGTAATAGGCCAGAGGTGCCTACTCTTGTGGCTTGGACCCTGGGCTTTGTATCTTCACAAGGTATTTAATGTTTTGTGGTAATTCCATATGTCTGTCACTCATGCACACACTCACACTAAAAAAGAAAGGTGAGTTTCACCTTGTATTTCTGAATTAAAATGAAATGAAATGTATATTTCTGGAACTGGGAGAAAATATTTGTTTACCAGTTTCTAGCTTAGTTTGTCTCCTTAAGGGGAAAGAAATTAGGCATTTGATACCACTGTGCTATGGCACATATGTACTTGTATACAGTTTTGAACAAATTCACTATTTATGAAGTTGGGTATGAACGTAATGCCACTGCAGCCCATCACAACCTCTTGTGGTAATGTCCTACAGTTGATATTAATAACATGGTGGCTATATAAACTTCTGAGATACAGTGAACTAGAGCCATGGAGTTCTGTAACCCGTTTATATTAATAGATCTTAGGAAGACATACAACTTTTGTGCTTCTTATTATTAAAAGACCAACTACTTGCACATAAAGGCAAGTAAGATATATACATCCGATTTTCCCTTCTACATGTTTCGGCAGTCAACCGCCATCATCAGGGAGTAACACCTAAAACTCGCATAGTTTAAAACCTAATGAAGCCATTATTTATGTAAGTATGTAAGCTAGAAAGACATAACATGGTCATAAAATAACATGTAAACTGATTATATGTTTAGCTTAAAGTTTGTTACAAGTTTTTGAGACCCCTTGAACATATAGTATGCAAATTTTTTACAATCTTGATTCATGTTGTATTTATGAAGATAAGCAGTTTGTGTCCTAGTAGGTATTCTGCTCTTCTTAATATTACAGAATGTGGCACAGCGTCATGTATATGTGGACTTCGACCTGTTGAATGCACTGTTATATGTTGCATGGAATGAATAGTATCAAAATACAAATTTTGTGTTAGTCATTGTTATTGTTGTCATTATTTAATTATTTTTGGAAACTTACTGCTTAATTATGGAATCTGTGTTAAATTTGTGAGATATACTTAGTTGTACTGATGCCATTTTTGTAATTGTTGACATAATTAATGTTTCAATACAATTTGTGGGTATGTTTATACTCCTGCATATGAAAGTTCTTACTTGTAGCTCCAGTGGCATTTCCAGTAGATCAGGAAACGTTTGTGGTTGCATGGGTTCAGAGCAGTGCCCCCCGACTTAAATCGTTTTAATCCTAGTTTCAGTGGTCCATTAATAGCCAGAACAACTCAGGCTGTCAGGAGATACAATTGACATTTATTGTGTCTCGTAAAGGCCAAATATACACACTAATGATAAACTTCTTTGCTAGGGTGAAGTGGCCAGGGCGTGAAGTAGACCACTTACCTCCATCTAGTGACAAGGTTAAGAGTGAGTGGAGCTATACCTCTCCTCCCCCTATATACCTTCATGGCATGAACAGGGACAATTTACCCTTTTTGACATTTTTTGTGAATGATCTCTAATGTTCAAACATTGTGTTTGTTGGTTTAAAATAATCGTGCATATTCGTGGAAATTCGTCATTGGAGTTGACCCCTATGCACCAGATTTGAGTGCTGTCTAGGAAGATCTAAATGCCTTAGTTAATTGCTGCCTTTTGAAAATTGTGCAAAACTTTATAGTAACAATATCTTAGGATCTGTTGGACAAAATGCAATGAAAGTACACATATCCTCATTATTAGTGAAGAACATTGCAGAGTGTTTAAAATCCTACAGAATATATGAAACCTAAAATTCAAATTTGATTTCTAATAAAAAGTGGGGATGTGTGTATGTTTAGTCAAATTCATTGTAAAAATTCCCAGATGCCTATCCATGCTTGCTTCTGCTTGAGAGCTATTCTCAATACAAGTTTAGAGTGGTCTTGTAAGCAAGTAACACAGTCCCAGTTCACACTTTACATACATATCTTGTTCATGAACTTGGTCATTTATGGCAAAGAAGGGGAAATATGAGATATTATTATGCCAGGAAGGGGGGAAGATAAGGATGTTTGAGTACTGTCAGCGATACAGGTTTGTCTGTTCCACCAAGAGTTGGATAACTCCTGTGAACAGCAGCTGTCTTGGTTGAAAGAGGGTGGAAGCCTGATTTTTTCACACTCCTGATTACTCAAGTAAATGGATGAATAGCCCTATGCCATCCTTGTGGAGGTCTGTGGTTGAAGTTATGACCAGAACTGGTTCCATTTTGTGGCTTTTATTCTTTTCCTCCTTTTGCTCCTGCTCCTCCTCATCATCCATGTCATTCAGCTGCCTGCTGTATCCACCAGACTCACTATCTAGTCAACACCCTTTCAATTTTATGACTGCCAAGCTTTTGCACACGCGCGCACACTGACATTTTGTTACTGTTGTTGTTGCTGTAAATATTTTGTAGATTAAGGTTATGTTTGTTTTTGGAACGTTTCTGAAATGATGTATGTACATCAGAGAATAGTTTTAAAGTTGTCCAATCTGTGCATTTCGGATCAATGTGTTTGTTTATTAAACCAACTAAATGCATAATATCAAATACATATAAATAGTAAAGACTACTCCGACATGTTTCAGTAAAAATATTGCATCCTCAGGGAGTACAATGTGTGAAGTTAAAAGCAGATACAAATTGTGAATTAATATTTACAAAGTTTCATAACCTGTAGTATGATCTGCAGTTGATATCAAGTGTGTGTAGAAAATATAAATGTGCGGTTTAAATCTTATAATTAAAATATAGGTAAAAACATTTCTTATACAGTAGATATAAATTGTACAGAATAAACTTATAATTGCCGATCCCAGTGGCTGTGCGGTCTAAGGCATGGGTCTGCGGCTGCTCGCTTACTGGGATTGTGGGTTCGAATCCCATCAAGGGCATGGATATCTGTCTCTTGTGAGTGTTGTGTTGTCAGGTAGA
Source organism: Reticulitermes speratus (assembly GCA_021186555.1). Taxonomy (NCBI): domain Eukaryota; kingdom Metazoa; phylum Arthropoda; class Insecta; order Blattodea; family Rhinotermitidae; genus Reticulitermes; species Reticulitermes speratus. Next base: position 36,934,195 of record JAJKFL010000006.1, on the reverse strand, counting down.
GGTCTCTGCGATGAGCTGGTCCCTCGTCCAGAGGAGTCCTACCAAGTGTGGTGTGTCTCAGGTGTGATCGTGAAGCCTCGAACAATGAGGCGGCCTAGGCCCCCAAGGGGCTGTCAAGCTATTAAAAAAAACTTATAATTGTTGTTATTGGTGGTTAAGTTCTTCTAGTCTGCGGCATTATATATTCAAGCATCTAGTATGGTTCCCAGTCCAAAGTGGATCATGTTGCTTTGCTTGAGCTGTGTTGTATACCAGAGCCAACTGTGTACTGGTCTGTACGTGGTGGTGATTGTATGTCACTAGGTGCTTGAATATATAATACTGCAGACTAGAAGAACTTAACCACCAACAACAATGACTATCATGTTATCCACATGGGGTTTGTGGTGAATAGAGTGGCCCTGGGACAGGTTTCTTTTTTTCCTCCAGATACCTTTGTTTTATCCTGTCAGTATCATTCCACCAATGCTCTGTACTCACATTTAATTCAACTACCATCAACACTATAATCTTAGTAACTGACAGCATTAGTAAGTACAACACTTTTCTCTCTAACAAAAAGGTCACATTTTTAGAATGTTGTATTTCAAGCAGGCAGTGGTCAAAGTCTAGTTATAGTGTCATAGTAATAAATCATAAGAATATCACAATATATAAGCAATCCGACTATTTCAGTAGTTTACAATAAAGGAAACCTGGCTGAACAAAGGTCTGTTTTGCTAGTCTGATAGGTAAAAGTACAATATGTCGAATATGAATAACGAATGTTGTTATTGCAGTACACACACTAATGCACATGAAATAGACATTTCTTTTGCTTGGTTGATACATTTTTAGTATAGGACTTAGTGTTTACAAAGGTTTTTGTATTTATGTAGTATAAGTTATCTGTTGTGTATATGTAGGAATTGGGTGGAACATTTAACATAATAATGTTTTGAGTTGTACTTACCTGTATGTTTTGTATTTTATGGATTATGCCACATTGTATAATCATTCTAAGTCATGGGTCCATGTATGTATGTAAGTATGTATGTATGTATATGTTTGTGTGTGTAGGCATGTACTATGTATGCACAAAGGTACGGTCATGCCTACATTTCACACCTCCCCTCTGTCAACACTACAGATCAGCTGAGAATGTAAAGGGAGAGGTGCTGTGATAGCCAACATAGTGTCAGTTGGTGGGAATGGAGGAAACCACACAGAAGTGTGGCAGCTGCTAGGCAGATATGTGCAGGAGAATGTGTGTTCTTTCTTTCTCTGACATGACTTTAGTCATTTATTAAAATGTTATACAGATAATGTTAGTCTGTTTGGATGTAAAGTTTTTCATCTAATCTCTTTCTTTCCATTGTTTCTTATTTTGTTTTCCTAGCCATGGAAGAAGCAGTAAGAAAAGGCATCACACATTTTTTAATAAAGAATGTCCACGGTAACATCAGTGTACTTGTAAGTGCTTCAAAGCTTCTGTGCGAGTATCCACAATGCATTCCAGTAGGTGATGAACGGGCAAGGCTTTGTGAAGTGGTGATTTCAAATATTGCGGAGGTACCTATGCCCAAACCCCAGCCTGCACAAGTAGCACAACTTGTTAAACAGGTATGGAAGATACAAGATTTGAAATTTTGTGGTTATTGAATGCAGTGAAGTCTTGTCAGGCAGTCAGCTATATCAAAGTGGAATGGATTTCCATTTTGGAAACTCGTTATTTCTATCATCAGGATTTATATCTTTGATTATGAAGATAATGATAGTTTCCACTAACTGAGAACTTTTCTTTGTGGATTTGCAAAATGAATGGCCATGTATAGAGCAACATTCTATCATGCCACTTCACTGCTTTTATCATCAATTAGCAAACTTAATTTTGCAAAGCTTACTGTAACATCATCAATAGGATAGTGTAGTTGGTGTAATTACTAGGCTACAGGCTGGACAAGCGAGAAATCATGGTTTAATTCCTGCAAGGGTAACAGATTTTCTTCTTCTCCTCCAAAGTGTTAAAACTGGTTCTGAGGCACACCCAGTCTCCTGTTTGTTGGGTACTTGGGACTTTTCTCTGGGGGTAAAGTGGTTGGGATATGAAGTTGACCACTAACCCCCATTTAGTGCCAAGGTTAAGAATGAGTGGAACTATATGGCCATGCCCCCATATGCCTTTATAGCCTGCAGAAGGACAAATTTAACTTTACATTTTATTGCAACTTTATTTCATAGGAGGTTTAAATTGTGTTACAAAAAAAGTATTGCTTCCATATTTTCACATGCGCAGCTGCTGTGACGAGACTGAGTGAAATGTAAACAGATTATTTGCAGGATTTTTTACAGGATGTTAAGAAATGAAGAAAACAGGATAAGACCTGTAACCAGAAACCAGGGCTGCACAAATCCCGGGCACCTGGTTGTCCAGTTGACTAAATTTTGTATGATGGTGACTAATAATTTTTTAGCATAATAATTGCTATTTTACCTTACATATAAAAATGTGTGTCAGTTCACATGCATCAAGCAGTAGGTACCAGACAACATTGAGTTCCACAGGTCACTCCATTTTTTTGGGTCCTCAGTATGGAACCTATTCCATGTCACTCTTCTGGCACCTAAAATTAGGACATGGCTTCTTGACTAATTGAAAATTTGTCAATCCCTGTTAGAAACATTATGCGAAATTCTGATAAAACTGATATGGTGGCACAGATGTGTTATGCATGGAAGAAAACAAGATTGCTTTCAGGTTGTCAGATATAGATCAAAATGATCATTCAGGAGGTTAATGACAGGGTTGAAAAACAAGGTAAAGAAGATCCACAAAAGAGTTAGGAAAGAGTGGACACACGTAAGACAATATTGGAAAGTGTGTATGATAGTATATGGACTTACCAACAGCATTCTTTGTGCTTACTTGCTGGTTTAAAGCAAAATACAGTACATATTAGACATGAACAAAATTCATATTTCAGCAGGATCATATGTCTGATATTGTCATATGCCCTTTCTGTTGGTGTTTGCATTTTTGTGTGGTATGGTGTTTGCACTTTTTGTGTGTTATGGCCCCTGTTTGCTGTTTCCTGTTTTGTGCTGGGGGTGCTTTGTGTTGGGTTGGTCATGTTGTCAGCTTCCAGTAGCAGTGTACCATGTTGTTACATCCATGGAGCTGGTTGCATGCACAGACAGGTATGGGGTAAATAGAAGCTGAATGAAAGCCAGTTGAATAATCAGGAAATTGAGTGAGCAGATATCAAAAATCCAACACACTAATCGTAAAGAAACATTGTAAGGGTTACAATAAATGACTGGATATATTGAAAGAACTCCGTAGTATAAAGCATGATGACACCGTAATTGCAACCATTGTAGATTGAGAGATATACTGATACAGTCTGTGACTTACACCAAAATGGCCCAGAAGCAATATAAAATAAGGTAATTTATTGTGTGTGAAAAATTCCAGCAGAAACCCAAGGAATGATGAACCAAACAGTTTGAAACTTGTCAGGTGTAGTGTAACAAACTATGACAGATGTAGTGATTGTGTTGGACAGTGAATAGAGCCGATTTATGTAGACTGCTAGACTGTTTTTCTGCATCCAATACTTGTGTGGTAATACTTACTGAAATTGTTAAGTATCATATATCAGTTTACACTGGGTAAACCTCACACATGTGAAAATATTTGTATAATATTTATATAATTTTGTTGTTCCAGATGGGATATATAGAGACTCTTCTTGTCAGCCTTTGGAAGGAGGAAGCAGAGAAGTGCAATGAAGAGCTGATATTCAGATGCCTTGCGGTTTTGCATGCAGCACTGATAGACTGCACAACTGAGCCCTGCCCTGCACTGGCAGCAGTACTGCATTTGGTGGATCCACACTTTATTCCAAAGTGTGTGAAAGCTATTTTACAGGCCAACCAGGGTCACTACCGCACACTCCGCACTCTGTGTGGGTGGCTTTGTTGTTGGCCTCGTGCTGCATGCCTGAGCCCCTGGGTTCTAGCTCTGATTGATGGCCTAGAGGCTGAGCAGCGGTTTGATGTGTTGATGGATGTGGCAGCAGCCAGTGTGGAGTGCTTGTTTGCTGCCATAATGCTTCCTGCTCTCCGATCTGGTGTTGTAGATGTCGTCTGGCGTATATGTGCATCATCCAGGAACTCTCCACACGTTTTTCACAAGGTACTGTTTTGTGTAGGCAGTAACATGATATTCAATGTTCTTGCAGTGCTGAATATTAACATTTTTTTGAGATGCTGTTGGTAGTGGCCACTGTCAAGCTGTTGTGAACATGATAATGGGACTTAAGGTTTTATAAAGCCACCTGTATGACTAGATAGGTACCCATTAGCTTCTTAACAAGGACTGTACTCCCTGAAGTTAGATTGTTTTGTGATTAGAGGCAGCAGTTTGAATAAAACCCAGACCTGCAGGTTGGAGGGTAGCATACAAGTTCAGTACCCATAACGTTCATATTGATGATTGTAAGTAAACTTGGAAGTAAAAATGATAAATTTCGTGTGAGTATAATAACAGGTGGACACCTGAAGACAGCAGTAGAACAAATGTGAGCCATGTATAAAGTGAAAAGACCCACATTCTAATTGTTCCCACATTCAATCTTTAAATGACTGGGTTGGTATTTAAGTTTTAGCACATGGTTCATGAAAAACTTGAGTATTGTTTGAACAGAACAAGATAAAATTATGAAAAAAATGACATTTTATAGAAAATAATACAGAGATTGTGCAGCATGTCTTAAAAATGCAGTATATTTTCTTGTTTCCTAAATATATAAAATGAATTTCTAGGAACTTTTTTTACGTGTGTTCATGTATGCTAACATGGTCGTTTTAGGTTAATGTGCATTTCTTGTGGTCATAGTTGAGACTGCAAGTAATGTATTATTTTCTTCAGTGTATTGTTTTGTGCTGTAAGGATATACCTATATTTTCTGTTGAAAATTCAATTTCTTTGCATGTTTTGGGTCTTTGTGTAGCAGTGAAGGGAATCCTGTTGTTTGTTCACACTTGCATGTCATCAGCCTTGTATTCGAGGTTATCAGTTGCATGACATGCAGTGCAGGACAGCTGCCCCTTTCTTTGTTCACCTTTTACATTGGTAAGAAATTACTCACATTCTCTTTGTGTTAGTGTAAGCAGAGTCTTACTCTGCATTCTCTGTGTTCTGAATGTGAGTATTGTAATTTTGTAAAATCAATTTTGAAATTATAAATGGCCATGGCATTGAAAAGAAGGTAAAGGAGGAAGTTGAAATTATTTGGAAGGTGGAAAGAAAACCAAGTGTGTTATGAATTGGAACTGAGAAGCATCTGGGGCTGCCTCCGTTGTCGCCAGGTGGCATAATATTACAGAAATTGCCGGTACTTGAAGAGGAAGTTCAATGTGGGGAACATTCAAGTGAAGTAGAAAGTATGCATTCAAGTTAAAAACTTGAAACTTTGTTAGTATAGTAGTTCAGCAAATTAGATCAGAAAATATTCTGATTAACGGACCTTTGTTACAGCATATAGCCATTTGCATGGGTCTGAGGCTGAAAATAGAAAATTCTAAGTCTCAAACAGGAGACTTGGTAGATTAAAAAAAATTCCATGGCATATCTTGCAAGTTTGTGTATGGTGAAAGTTGTGGTATAACTGGAGACACTCTGGAACATTGGAAGATGTGCTACAAAGTTACAAACAGAAGAATATATTGCATTCTGATGCCCAACAAAACCTTCAACATGAAGGGAGAACCATGCCATAGTGGGGGGAAGGAAAGACTGGGTTGCTGTATTGCAATTTTGATGGTACTGAAAAGCTAAAATCCTGGGTTATTGGAAAATATGCTGAACAAGATGTTTTAAAAATATATTCATGCTGCCATGCAAGTGTGTAAATAACAAGTCATCTTGTGTAATGAAGATACTTATAGACTTAATAAAAGGATTTGACAAATTATGGTCTGTGGGACAGAATGTCATATTGTTTGCAGATAAATGTTTAGCTTATCAAACAAATATGTACTTCATTTTTGGGTGCATTTGCACATTTGTGAAAAGTGTTAGCTTCATAATGTTTGTTCATCTGTCCATCCCTCCATCTGCCTGGAACAACGTGACTCCTACTTGGCAGATTTTCATCAGATTTTATGATTGGGTTGTGGTGGGGGGGATTTTACTAAAATTTGTGAAGGAAGGTTGAGTTTGGTTAAAATTGGACAAAAATAACGGGGACTTCACACATAAAAACCTACCTACATTTGTTGACTAGTACTTAGGTTACTAATGTTATCATAATTGCCTTTGATAGTAATAGATAACAATAAATAGTGAACAGTAATAATTGATACCAGTCTGTGAGTTTTGATATTTACGAACCTGCTTATTTCCTCATGCAATTTACATGGTGCATAATTAACAAAAATAAGAACTTTCAATTGTGATATTTAATACTTAATAATTATGTGTAGGAATATGAAAGTTGGTGTGCAGATATTAATATATCTTCAAATTGTGTATGAAATATTGTTCTTCGATATCGTCATCCAGTTTTGTTATGTAACTAGATTCAATCATATGTTCAGGAAAACACAACTGATAAGATGTAGTAAATTATATTTCTGTGATGTTTCGGCCTGTTTGATTGGCCATCATCAGGTAGTAGTATAGTATACATAAAAAGAGAAAATTACTTCAGGACGAGGCGTCTCCTGTACAAATATTAAATACAATGATCATATTAAAATTATTATCCCAAAAGTGGAATAATAGTTAAAACTGATTGAGTACAAAATACTTGCATTGGTTCCTTGTATATTGTAAGCAGTTCAGAGTTAAAACCTGTTAAATATAACATATGTGTGCTGCTTCTTCTCATATATATTATAATCAGCTCAAAGTATTCAGTAGACACTGGTGATGAAGTTTTTTATGCGATGTGTAGTGACTAAGGTTAATGACAAATTATCATAGATGTTCTGCAAACTTAGAATTTTGATTTTGGTTTTATATGATGAAAAATGCTCTTTAAACCTTATCCACCAGTTTGCCCTAAGTACGTTTACCACCGTCTAAACACTCCAAAACGTAAATACCGCTTTTCCCATATTTATCTATATTTTTTGTTTATTGTAGGCTAATAGTTTCTGTATGGTAGTATTGGCTTTATATGATATATTAATGTTAGTGTTTTTAAATATTTTGGTTACAAATTTGGTTTCCTTTTCTACATATCTAAACAGTATCCATTTTTTCTTTTTATCAATTGGAGTTGTGCTGTTTCTATCTTTCCTGTTAGTCCTTTTTCCCCGATTTATGTCGTCTAGAATTTCTAGATTAAATTGGTTGTTATGTAAGATGGTATTGTTCTTGTGTCTCAAGTTCTTTTTCATGGGTTGCAAACTGTATGTTCATATGCGGTTGTTGAAATATCTAATGGCAGGTAGTTTTTGTTCAATAGGGTGGCATGAACTGAAAGGTATGATACAATCCTTGTTTGTGGGCTTTCTGTAGATAGAAATTTTGAAGTTACAGTCTAATTTAGTCATACATCTTTTTGTTGTGATATCCAAAAAGTTTATGGAATTGTTTTTTTCCTCTTCTAATGTGAACTCTAAATTGGAGCAAACATTATTAAATTCCTGTAGTATGTCATTAATATTAGGATAGGTTGATTTATGCGCTAACAAGTTGTCATCTATGTATCTAAAATATCCATCTATCTTATGTTTCATCGTGTATCGTAAATGGAGTTATGTTCCAATTACTGTAGATATATCTTTGAAAACTGAGGAGACCGAAGCTCCCATCAGTAGGCTGGTTTTTTGCATATAGTATTCATCATTATATTGAATTTAATTTTGGCTAAGGTAACTTGGCAAAGTTCTATAATTTCATGTTTTATGAACTCTTCTACATGATTATTATTCAGTGTTTCTTTAATGATCTCTATTAATTTATTGGTAGGGATGTTGGTGTACATATTCTTCATATCTAAACAGGCAAGTTTTTGAGTCATCAATATGTATTTCTTTAAAATCTTGAATTAAGGTGGGAGTGTTTCTTACATTAAAAGAATTAGGTAATGTTATATATGTTTGTAGAATGTGTGCTAAGAATTTAAAGTTTAACTTCTTATTTGCCAGCGTACTGCATAGCTGGAATTTAACGTAATCTTAATTTTTAATATGAGTTAATATAGGTCATCCATGATTTAAAAGTAACTTGCATATCTTCTCTTTGGAGTTGACTGGAGACCCTGCTGTGTGGTGTATATTTTGTAAATCTGTTTTGTGAGTAGTATTTTTTAATGTGTGATATATTATTGAAAACATATGCCATTTTAATAAATTTGAGATGCTATAGTATGTCACGCTTCGAAACCCATGTTATGTTATGCTATCCTTGTTTGAAATTATGGTTTGTGAAATTAGTGAACTATGATGCTTTTTATGTATATATGTATGGCATTTTCCTTACTTATTTTGTTTGATTTAATGAAGTTAAACAATAATTTTTGTTTTCTTTGTTCAAAAACGGTACAAAAACCTTGTTCCATAGACAGATTTTTAATAGGAGTTTCACTGTATTAAATATAACCATAGACATACAGTGGAAAATTAAGGTTATAAGCTTTTTGTATGTGACTTTGTGTACTTGCCTAGCACACTCTACAGTCTTACATCCCAGAAGACTGTAATCTTAATGCTCGTTACTGCAAGGACCTTAAGTCTCATAAATGTTGAATATAATTGTGATGTAATCAGGAATATATTACTTTAAGCTGTGTTGTTGCAGATACTGAACAAAATTCCTGATGTGACAGCACAGTTGCTCCATGAGGATTCAGACTCAAGCCGTAGCTGTCTTCAGATGGTGGTGAATATGTGTTATGCCATGATTATTGCCTTTCCAAGAAGTGACAGCATGTATGATCCAGTGATACGAGCAATGAAGGTGCCTTATTACAGAAACTTCTTTTCTCCTGTCTCTCTCTCTCTCTCACGCACACACACACACACACACACACAAATGTGTGTGCATGTCTGCCTCTGCCAACAGGTTTCACCTGTGAAACTACTGAACTCATTTTGATATTGGGAGTTTAAGTCTATAAGACAAATTTCATTTGTTTCAGCCCTTCATCACCTCTACAGTACATGAAGCACAAATTTAACTTTGCTTGATCCAAAACTGCTTGTTGTACAAAACTTGATTCATTACACAGAATGCAGGCCTTTTAAGAACTAGAACTTTTATTAGAATTATTTTCTGCTGTGATGAATTTCTAAAAAAAAAGAATAAGAAAAGAAATTTATGATTGTGTGCTGTGTTCTGTGTGTGGTATAGTTAGCTTGCAGTAGTAGATTTGTCTGTAACAAGTAGAAGTACCTGTCATTCAGCCAGGATGTAGTTGCTTTCCTTGGTAAACATGAAGTTGTATCTGTGCATGCCATGAGGGCATGTGGGGGAGTGGAGATATAGCTCCACTTATTCTTAACCTTGGCGCTAGATGGAGGTGGTCAGCTTCATGTGTCTGTCACTTTATTCTTGGTGGGGGAAAGAGTCTACAGTATGTTTTGGGTAGGCCTCAGGGTCAGTCTTGACATTTTGGGGAAGAGAAAAATCTCTTACTCTGCTGGGATTTGAACTACACTTCCTTGGCTGTCCAGCTTGTAGCTTAGTCACTATACTGACTGGCCTATCTTAGCTCATGTTGCTTTCCTTGTCAGTGTTATGATATATAGTAGTTGCATTGTAAAGAATGAATAAAACTTAAGTTAAGAAATTGAGTAATATGCATGTAATTTTAAGCAGATATGGAATGAGGATTTGAATTGGATCAAAAAATCTACACAGTACTTGCACATTGCTTTAGTAGCCTTGGTTACCCAATGTATTGCCAAGTGGACCAAGTGACTTTTGTGTCTTGGGTGTTGTCTGCCTTGATAGGAAACAGAAAATTGATAGGGTTGGTGCATTTTATATAAAGTGTTATTTTGTGAATTGGCCAAACTTCAGGAGCTTGTTCTAGAGGCCATTTGGTGCAAAAAGTGCTATACACACCATACATTCCACATCATTTTTGACTTAAGCACGCTGTAACCTGATTGAGTTGAATGCTGGTGTAGGAGCCAGCAGCTCTGTTACCATTCAGTTATGATTCTGCTTGTAAGTCTGTGTGTTTGGGGTTTGCAGGGCAGAAGAGTTATTTGAAATGTCTGTGGTAGTTACAGATCTGAAATATGCAGACAAGGATTTTGTATACCTGTCTGTGCTATGGAAGGGCTATGGTATCTGCAGCAGAATGCCGGTGACAACATCCAGGTAGTAGAATTCAATATTGGAACACATTTGAGAATGTACACAGAATTTTGAGGAGGACTGATTTCTTCCCACCAATGAAGGCAGAATATGGGCATCCATGGGTTACAGGAGATTATGTTCTGGACACAGTGCAGCATATTCCACGTACAAATGTGTGCAGAAATTCGATGAGGACTGATATTGCACTAACACAAGCAGGGAGATGTTGCATGATGATGGGGTTTTATCCTTATTACTAGCAAAGGGTATGTATTCTTTTACTGGGAGATTTATCAACTTTGTATAATTTTGTGAGTGGCTATAACCACAGCTGCAAATTCTGCTTGACATTAACACAAGGAATTTTTACTCAGGTACAGCAAAACCCATGTGAAGTAGTAGGTGTAAAGGAATTTTCAGTGGAGGAATTTGGCAAGTGTATGGTGTGGAATGTTCAGGAAACTACCTGCTTGGATCACATTGCATCAGGGGGGCATTTAATAGCTGCTTGTGATAGGAATTATCTGGAAAATGAACTGTCATTTTATTCAGAGGATATACCACTTACAAACAGAGGGTGAATGTGGATACGCCATGAGAGAGATACTCCACATGTTGGCAGAGAGATTACAGAGTACTTCAACAAAAATTGATCAGTAAAAATGGGCAGGAAGCGGTGGACTACTTACATAGCAACTTCATTACATGAACTGTCGCAGGCCTGCAGAAAATACGGCCTGTGGTTCTGCATGCATTGGGCCCATGAGGACTTTTGGAAACTATATTTATTTAAAAAAAACTATAATTGTGTGAAAGTTGAAAATTAAATATTGCCATCGACATTATATTTTGAGGAGTGCCGTGCTGACGAGTATGTATGCATGATGGCATGACTCACACAGTTCAAGGAATAGGAACTCAGCTCTATGACTATTAAGGAACCTTTCAAATTTCAAAGGAAGCTGCAGCTGCTGGGAGATGCTTTACAGAAGGCGAGTTTTTAAAGAGTGTGTGTGGATTGCAATGTCTGTGTTACATCCAGAAAAGAGGGACTTATTTGAGAATGTCAGTCTATCACGCATGACTGTACAGAGAAGAATAGGTGACATGTTTGCTAATTTAAGCAGTCAGTTGAAAGCAGAGAGTGAATTCTGCTTTTACTCCCAATTATGGATGAAAGCACCGATTCAAAAGACGCTGCCCAACTTCTCATTTTTATTAGAGGTGTTGATGGAAACTTTGAAATTATTGAAGAACTTGCTGGCATATGCTCCATGACAGGGCACACAACCAGAACAAAATCTACAGTGAAGTAAGAAAGTTTGTGAATGTTAAGTTTGGATTTAATTTTACAAACTTGGTGGCCATTTGTACTGCTGATACTGTGGCTATGTACAAAAAAAAATGTTGGAGCAGTTAGTCTTCTTGAAGAATTTATTGAGAGACAAATGAGCAAATATCTGCAGGTTTTATGTAGCAAAGTCTTGAAATTTGAGCATGTAATGTCCCTTGTAGTTTCCATTGTAAACTACCTTTGTTCTAGAGGACTTTCTTGAAGAGGTACACACCAAGTGCAGCAACTTAATCTACCACATGGGTGTGAGGTGGTTGAATCGAGGAGGAGTGCTTCAACATTTCATTGCTTTGAAAGAGAAGGTAGCAAAATTCCTAGAAAATGAGCCAGTAAAATTGGAGGAGCTTGAAAATGAGTCCTAGAATTATGATGTCTTTTCTTTTGTGATATTATAACACAGCTGAATGATCGCAACATTCAACTTCAAGGAAAAGATGAACTTATATTTAAAAGTTTGCTGCAGTGAAAACTTCCAGATGAATTGAAACTTAAAATGAGTAATTTGTCAAAAGGTGAAATGTGTTACTTTCTCACTTGTGCACAGCCTCCATACAAGCATGCAGAGTTAGGAGAAGTATACACAAAGAAAATTTATCTTCTGATTGAAGAATTTGATAGAGGACTTTCTTTATCTAAAGAAGAAGACATTCAGTTGAAGCTGATTGAAGATCTTTTTTCTGTGGATTCAGAGGAAGTGCCACTACATTTGCAGTGTGAGGTTACTGAACGTCAGTGTTCAGCAGTTTACTGAAATAAGCACAGAGAAAGCAGCCTGTGTGCCCTCTGCAAAAGTCTGGACAGTGAAACGTACAAACATCTTACCGAAGTTGCACTGGAAAAATTCAGCATTTTTAGAAGCACTAACATATGTGTACACTTTCTCTATCATGAACATGAATAAAAGCAAGCCATGTTTCTCTCTGACTAATGGTCATTAGGAAGGTATTTTCAAAACATCCACTTCGTGTATGACCACCAAATGTGACAAGGTTGTTGCCAAAAAAGAGATTTAATATCATGAAGTTTGCAAGGTGATTAGGCAAAACATAAGTGTTTTCTTTCAATGAAACATTTTTTGTTAATTTTTCCTTAATTTATAATTAAAAATAAAAGTAATCAATAATTATTTGATTTAATTAGAATATTATTAATAAAATATCACCCTCTACCCCCACCCACCCCAGAATCTGCCCCTGTGGCCTGCAGCTGCTTTCTTTAGAACAATATGGTCCTTGCTGCTTTCTGAGTTGTGCAGGACTGATGTAAGGGTGCGCTATAGCAGTAATGTGGCAGCAGCTGATGCAGTGCATAATTAAAGGTGCTGGTTGAATAGGAAACAAAATGGAACACACAGAGTGGATACTGTCAGTGGGTTAATGCCAGGCAGGATGCATGCAATTACCGGCTAGTCATTTTGAGAATTAAGTTTGGTTGTAAACAGTTGATACTAATAAAGGATAATCAAACTTACTTCTGCATTCATTGTTATGATACTCTACTACTCATTCAATATCTGTGTGAAATTGACCTGTGGTTTAGAGGAGAAATTTCTCTTGAACATGTTCCTGAAGTTTGGTCAACTTGTCCTGGAACATTCCATATCTTCATAAATGAATATCAAAGCCATTAATTTAAAATGGCCAGAAAATTGGCTGGTATTGAAGGAAATTGGCTAACAGTGAAGCAAAACATTCAGCCTAGCTAAACAACCTTAGTTTAATGATCCTCACTGCACCACATGATGGTGTCATAACAAAAATCTGAATTGTGCTTTGGTGACAGTTAACAGTTAGCAGTGAACAGGGCACCATGTCATATTGTTAAGGTAGACATATGAGGCTTGTTCAGTATTGCCTCTGTTCAGAGGAGGTTTGAGTCTTCCTCCAGTAACAGCCATTATCTGTGAGAATGGTGTCAGGTAGCTTATGAAACATGGGATAAAGCCCAGTGGTGTCTGTATATACTGCCTGCTTTGTCATCAAGAAAATTATTTTGGCCACAGTGTGGATTTCTGTGTTTCATATTAAGCAGTAGTTATTTCTGTAAATGCATGAAGTGGTTAGTCTTCATAAGGGATAGGATTTGTTTCCTGTAAGTTCAGAACTGAATTTGTTGTGATGAATTTCTAGCCTCAATGGGGTTGATATTAATGGGACTTTGTTGTAGTTTTCTTTGTTGCCCATTAATTTGTTGAATGTTATGTACAGCCATCAGTTGGTTGACGTTTTTCATTCAGAGACCCTTATTTCACAATGAACAAAAATTGGTCATCATTATTGTCTGTATTTAGTTCCAGATGTTTTATTTTTATAATACAGTGCAAGCAAGTTATCCCCTGACGTGATTTCAGCTTACGTGAATTTTGCATTAAAATGATTTCATATGTATTTATGTAATGTTGTTAGTGAAGACTAAAAAATAATGAAGTTGCTAGTGTAAAACAAAAATGAGCAGCATTTATAAATGGCAAAAATGAGAAATGAATGGTATTAAATTTAATTCAATCACAGTCATCTCCTGAAGTTATGTCGTAGGTGGTACTGAGGCTGGCGTTGTTAGTCGAGACAAATTTTCCCATAAACACACTGGTAAAATGAGGATGGTGGTTTCAGACAATCTGTTTTGTCCAAGAAGAAAGATTTGTTTGTACTTAAGAAAAATTTACAAAAAAATATTAAATCTGACAAACAAATGACATTTACGAAAAGACATGTTCTCCTGAACTGTGGGTGTGTCCTCTGGATCATCACCTCCAGTGTTTAACAGTACACATGACAGAGCACAAATTCCTGAAATTACTTTAAGAAATCAAGCACTGAAATCATGTGAGACAAACATTATTCTTCTGCTGCAGAATCTCATAGCTGGCAAGCAGCCTCATAATTCCTCATCTAGTTGTTGCTGCTCACTGCTCAGTCCTGAAATGCCTTGATGCCAGCTTCGAGTCAGAGCCCCTCAGTCAACTTTGAAACCGTTATAGTTTTCTCATTAGGCTGAGACTCAGGTTCTTCAGCTTATTCGAGGGCACTTTTCGTTCGAATTTCAACAAGGTGGTCGAGTGTGAGCTCGTGATTGTGGGAGTTCAGGAACTTGAAGATATCTTCAGCATTATACATAAGAATTTGTGCACTTGGCTTAATATATTGGGTCTAGGGCAAACACCATTTGTGCAGAATGACGTAAGTTGGAGGACGACTGTGTTTGCTTTTTCAGTGACAATTAAATGCACTGAAACCGAAGGAGTAACAAAGATGTTGACAGTCCTTCATGTCATAACCACGTTTTGGAAAGCAACTGTCTAGCAAATCGGGGGTATCTTGTATTACAGATGTTATATGTCAAAATGAGATCGTATCACATGCTATTTTCTCTCATATTGGCAGGATTGTTCATCGTTCCTTCCTCCAGGGCAGTTTGCATCTGATAACCTGCCATGCTGGTACAATGGAATACATCTGGAGTATGCTGAGAGTCATGAAAGAAAAGAACGTTCATCTTTAAGCCATGTGGGATTATACAACTTGGGAAACACTTGCTATGTGAATAGTGTATTGCAAGCTCTCTTTATGACGCACAGGTTAGAAGCTGTGATTTTTATTGACTGATGTTTTTGTAATTGTCATCATTTTTATCATCATCACCATCATCATCATTATTATCTTCTTCTTCTTCCTTTTCATAATCATCATCAACATAATCACCACCACATTAGTCCAGATAGACACAAAGGGTCTATTTTGATAATTTAAGAATCTTCATAAGTTGTCCTCCCATGCTCTTCTCAGATATCCTACATCCCTGTAACCATGGTTTAGAAGTCATAGGTTGTTATGTGACTTTGCCCAGGATCCACTCACAGGAGGCAGTCGTGCCAATTCTGTTTCTGGTCTTTGATTCTTTTGTTCATGTTAAGTATTTGTAATTTAGTATGAATAGTGAAGTTACCTATTTTGTGCGAGGTTTTAGGTTATCACAGCAGTGCCGATGAAGATTCAGGTCCTCTGGGATGTGCCATGTCATCTGGTAAATAGGTACCAATGTTCAGGGTCTAGCAGTTCAAGAAGGGTAGCTGACCATGGTCAGTTTCTGGCAGCATTTTTGCCTGTTGCCTGTTCCACCTAGTGCATAGCTCTACCAGTCCCACTGGCTCACCAATTATCCTTACCTGCATAATATACCTATACTTTCCACCAGAATGTCAGTTGACATGGCATAACATCCCAGAAGACTTGAATGTACTTATATCTGGGAGATCTATTCAGTACCCACCCATATAGAAACAGTATTTTATACAGATTTAATTTGTGTTCCCCCCCCCCCCCCCCTCTTTTTTTTGTAAGCATTCATTTTACTATGCTGCACTGAAATTTGTATGTTCTTTTTGGAAAACTTCGCAAGTATATGATAATCACAATCCAAGTAATTAAAATTTGTAGCTTATTTAATAATCTTATTGTTCATTGTAAATTTTTTTCATCTTTTGTAGTTTTGATAGAACTGTAAAAAGTGACACAGTAGTGAATGCATCCCAGCTCAGTGCAGCAGATAGCTCTTGACACCATTGGTGGAGGAAGTCTGAGAGAACTCTGATGTCTGACTCATCTCTTTTTCTTCATACCTTCCGATTAACCACATGACCCTTTCCCACTAGATAGCGGCAACTCCTCATCCCCTCCCTCGCCCTTAATCACCATGCAAGACCTATATATGGGTCTAATCCTTGTGTTTCACATTCTCCATGAATGTGGTGACTGAAATGTTGGAATAGCTTCGCCATAAAATGTGGCTAATCCCTGAAATGTGAAGTTACTTATTAAGGTCAGAAAAGTTTATCCTCCTGGCTGTGACTTGGCTGTAGATGAAGCAGTGATTGATTGCAGGCTTGAAATACTGCATGATGTGCTTGCAAACCAAGTGAACATAAAGGCGAGATAATAAAAGAGAATAAAATGAAAAGAATTAATTTGGAGAGCAAATATTCCTGATATATGTGATGCATTTATTAGAAACTGTCGCAGCTTTTGTAGTGATGACCTCTCACCTACAAAAGTGATGAAGATGCTCTTCAAAAAAATCATACATGTGATACAGCTACAGCTAGAAGAAAAGATGGCTCAGACAGTTCAAACACCCTAAACCCCACAAACTGAACAGGAGTGAAGGCAGACAGTTGGAGAGGGGGTGGTAACTGTGATATTAATGTTGTACCAGTTCATATCCTAAAATTGATGTAATGGTAACCAGATTAATAGGAGAGGGCAGGGAAGAAACTGCAATACTTTGCTAGAAGTCTATTGTGAACACCACCTGGAGCGTAGGAGGTGTGCACCAGTCATTGAAGTGTCTTCAGAATGTGCTAATCATGAACTCTAACAAAGCCAACAGATCTACATCTATTGCATGAGGATAGACAGCTCCTGTACAGAATATACCTCATGAAGCAGTTGAATGGAAACCTTTTTACACTAGATGCCGGAGAGAAAGTAAAATTTACCATGCAATACAGCCTCACAGCACTTTGGAAAAATCATTAAGCACATAAAAATATGTGCTGAGTGCATGGATAAGAAAGCAAACTCTGTGCAGTGGAGTCATTGTAGTATAAATATGAACACCATGATCCTATTTGTACCATGTTTGCTGTTTCCTAATTTTTATGATATATATATATATTACAGATTGAGGGAAGAATAAAAATTCTGTACTTTTAGTGTGCACGGTAATATCTTGGTATACAATTTGAGGTTCTCACATTGTTGACTATCAAGATTATGATCTACTGGCATATGTTGCCAGGAAGTCTGATAGGTACTGGTGTTTGGAAGATCATGTAGCTTCCATAGTCTACCATGAAAATGGAAGTGGCAGATTCCTCCAAAATGTTGTTAATGTGGTGTCAGATCAAAAGCAAACTATAGTGATGGTACGTTAGTCATATGTTCTAAAACCTTTCTGTAGTGAAGAATTTGAAATGTGAGCTATTGCAGTGTTTATAAGCCAGCACATGTCTCATCAGTGTCACTTAAGATTCAAATATGCAGGAAGTATCATATTATAACATTGTGCACTAAAGTTTTAAATGTAATTGGTGAAGAAATAAGCTTTCAGTTAGTAAAATTGAAATTTAATAATTTCCTTGTGACAAAATATGACTTGTTTTGTTCACTGCAGGTTCTGCTCTGCAATTCTGAGTAGTGATATTCAGTCACAGCCCTTACTGGCAGAACTGCAAGCTGTGTTTGCCCTCCTTCTGTACTCCCGCCGTCAGGCCATCTCCCCAACCAGGCTGCTGACAGTGGCAAGACCACCAGGCTTCCAACCTGGTTACCAGCAGGACAGCTCTGAGTTTCTGACGTGAGATTATAATTATATTTACTGTTGCATACCCCAGTTTAATGGATAGTATGATGTGCAAGCTGAAGTACCCATTCATGGTGTGGGATATGGTTATTTGCTTTGTCAGTATCAACATGTATAATAGTTAAATTTAAAGGAGGAATAACAATGAAATTAGGAAATCAAAGTTTACTCGTGTCATATAAAGGACGAGATGTGAATAATATTTGCACCACTTCCAAAAACTGTAATGCAGGTCTTGAAAATCACTATAAGAGAAGTGACTGTCATGCATATTGGCAAGAGTGATGAAAAAAATTTTGTAATGTCTTCAAGTGTTCTCTTACTTTAGGTTCATGGTAGGAAAAATGAAACCAACAGAAGTTGACAGAAGTTACATATATTACACAAATGTGTGTGCATGTGTGTGTATTCCCACATGAAATGAAAGCTGTAAAAGTGTGAGTGGGAAAAGGAAAGATGAAATGTTCTCTGCGGGCCTCCCTCTTCCATGATGTTGACTAACAGCTGTGTACACTGTTGTTATGATGTGCCCATTTGCACTTGTGCTGTAGTGTCACTCTTCCCCTTGTTCCCCTCTGTTCCTTGGAAACACCAGGTACAGCCTTCTGGAGCAGGTTTCCCTGCCCTTTCTCTTACCTCAAAGCTTGGGGTTGATGAGCGTAATGGTGTCTCTGTCATCAGACTGAAAATGTATCTGTAATGACTTCATTGGGAGAAGAAGGCACATAAATTGGGACCCTATAACACTCTGGGCAGGAAGCGGTTAGTGTCCGTGATAAGTCAGCTGACAGCGATGTCCCATGGTGTTTTGTAATGAGGGGCTAGGGAAAATGTTAGAAAGCAGCCATGCCCATTGTTTGTGGAAATTGTTTGCTTTGCCCTTGAATTTGTGTTACCCAGATCACACACCATTACCCCTGCCTTTGGCACTTCCTGTTTACATCGCCTTGGGTGGGGGGAACTGTGACTAGTCAGACAGTTTTGGGGTGCACCAGTAACTCCTAAGGATGAATAAGGAATGACATAATGAACTTTGATGTGGAGTGAGAGAATGTGTAATGAACTGGTAGCAGCAAGCCCACTCATAGAATTGGTTTTACTTCAGCTGCCAACTTCCCTGAGACGAGCTGTACTGCCACTGGCAGTTGCTGTCCAGGCCACATAAATCCCTATTTCGTACTGATGGCCTTGCATTCCACCCCTTGGTTTTTGCCCCCCCCCCCCCCATATATATGTGTATATAAAATCTTGAGAAAAATCAGCAGCTACTGCAAAGATACGAGGCTGCATCAGTAGCCATTGATTATAAACAAGGACATCCAAGTCTTGTGCAGTAATAGAAGAGTTTACAGGCAGGCACTTATTACCAAATAACTTCATTATATTCAGTATATATGGGGCTGGGATAGCATAGTTAGTGTAGTGACTGGGCTATGGGATAGACGATCTGGGGTTTAAATTCTGGCAGGGCAGAGATTTTTATCTTCTCCAAAATATCAAGAATGGCTCTGGGACCCATCTGGCCTCTTATTTAATGGGTACCATGGTTCTGTTCCAGGGGTAAAGTGACCTAAACTGTTGTTATAAGCTGTGCTCATAATGGACTGTTACTGTATTAGTTGTCCACGAGCTATCCACATTACAATGCACTGCACTTGTCCCAACCATTGGCCCATGATTGGGACACGCTGTTGAAACCATTCATTGTGAACCCCTTTTATTTTGCCTCTACAGCCTTCAGCAAGGTGAAATTCTCTACCTCTAATGCCCCTTTTGAATCCTGAAATGAGCCAGAGTGTTACAAATCTTCAACTTTGGGCTGTAGGAATGTGTACAGGGTATTGATGGAGAAACCTGAAGGAAAACACCACTCAGATGACATGGGCATAGATGTGAGGGTATATTACAATGTTTTTTTGGATGGTGGTGATGTTACAATTTGTCAGTAGTAATGTTGTTTTTAACAAATGGTATTATTGCGTCGAAAATTTTGTCAAGTTATGACTTGAAAAAGAACAAAAATCATGCTGCATAGAATTTTGCAACATCAGCATTAGTCTTGACAGTTTGTTTGATGATGTAGGTACTTGCTGGATGTATTGCATGAGCAAGAGAAGCTTAAAACAGTGCTCAAGACTGCAGTCATAGGAGGTGGAGAACAGGGAGATGCCATGGAGGCAACAGAAGCTGGGGCTATGACACGCTGGACAACAGAAGAGGATCTCTCAACTGAGAACATTCTGCACTGTAAGGCTTGCTCGTTAGCCGATTGCACACAGGGTGAGAGGATGGGTATTTGCTTTCACTTGTTTGGCTTCATACTGTCCGTTTGTCTGAAAGAATGTTCCTGCAATCTAGACATATCCATTAACTCTTTGGCACTGAAGGATGCATATGCTGCGTCACATGGGGTGAGGTACAAATTTCCCTTTGATGCAGCATGTGTTGGGCAATTATGGCCATTATTGTACAGCCCTGTTGGGGTGTTTCTGCCACCACTAACCTCTGTAGTTATGGTTCTGTCCAAAAAATTAAATCCTAGAGGTTTGCGGATTGCACCTGGTAATTAATTTCAGTGTCAAAGGGTTAAATATATATATAGGCACTGAGGCTAGTTTTTTTTAACTTGGTAGCCCTCTCAGTATAGCGACTAGGCCACAGGTTGCATGATTGGAGAACTTGAGTTTGATTCCCAAATGGGGCAGAGATTTCTCTCTCACCACTATGCTGTGGGACCCACCCAGCCTCCTATAGAGTGGGTAATGAGGAGCTGTTACTCAGGCCAGTGTGTAACACTAACAACCAACCAGCATTATGATATTTTACAAAGTAAATCAGAACTCTTGAAACAGATATTTTGATGTAGTTCAGTCACCGACTTTTCATGTAACTTGTGGTGTTAATTTAGTTAGGATATTTGTAATTAATTTAATTATAGTTTGTTCCTTATTTCCCTTTTTCTTTCTTTGTGAAGTAATTTGTGCAGCATCTATGTTGCATTCGAGTGGTGATTTAGCAAATGGCCCTGCGTTGGTAAGCCTGCTGTAAAGTAATTTGTGCTGTATCTGTGTATTTTTGTATTGTTACATTTGGGTGCTGATTCAGCAACTTTGCTTCAGAGTATGCCACTAGAAAGGTTCAGGCAAACCAGCAAGGGTTGAAATTGAATGGTACACATCAGCTTCTCTTTTACGCTAATGATGTCTACTGGGTCAAAGCATACATACTGTAGCAAAATGTACGGAAGCTTTTCTCATAACTGGTAACGAGAATATGTTAATGCGTCGAGAACAGAATGCAGGACAAAATCACAATATAAAAATAGGTAATAAATCCTTTGAAAGTGTGGCATAATTCAAATATTGGAAACAACCCTAAGAAGTCAAAATTTCATTCATGAAGAAATTAAGGGCAGTTCGACCTCAGGGAATGCCTACAACCATTCAGTCCAGATTCTTTTGTCCTCCAGTTTGTTATCCAAAAATTATAAGTACTAAAATATACAGAAATTCAGTTTTGCATGCTATTTTATATGCGTGTGCAACTTGGTCTCTGATGTTGAGGGGAAGTCCGAGGGTGTTTGAGAATAGAGTGCTGAGGAAGATATTTGGGCCTAAGAGGGACAAGGTAACAGCGGGACTGGAGGAGATTGCATAATGAGGAGCTTCAAGATCTGTGCACGTCACCAAATTTTTTTATGATTGGTATGCCGTTGTTCTAATTACGATAATAATTGGTACTTCTCACCGTCAATCCAACTATATTAGTGTTAATAAAGTTGTGTTAACCCTTTAACGCCGGATTTAAATCCCCCCGTGCAACGGCAGCCTGTTTTTAAATTTGGAATTCAATTCTTAACGCTTACTCTTAGAAAAAAAATCATATCTCATACACTTTTCCTTCAAATTTCAGGAAATAAAATTTCGCAGTGTGTTTATGAATTGATCAATTTGGAAAAAAATGTTCACATATTTTTATAATAAATTTAGGCCTGTGAATTGCATGCATTATATAAAATTGAGTGTAAAAATTTTATTACTCACATAATTCTGGCTGCTGCAGATAATCCGTGTCACCTTGGATCACTATTCTATCACAATACAAAATTTTGATGTTTTACAAATTAATTTTAGTGTGATAGTCCGCGAAACAAGGCACCACGCACAGGCCGACATTACATTTCGCGCACTTGTACTTTGTTCCCTTTTTTCACGCCGCGCGCTGAGCAAACACGGCCACGGCGTGTGTTGGATTTTGCTGGCCAGTGTTGGTGGCCGTCAAGTCTTATTACGTTTGTTGCAGCCGCACTTGGCCTTCCAATCAAACGGGGGGGGGGGGGGGGGGGGGGGGGGGGGCATCTTTGCTTCTTCCAGCTTCTTCAATCAAATTCCTCACCAGGAGAAGTCTGAAATCTCGGTGGGCATATTTAGCCCCACATGAAGATAAAATAGAATCCAACTACTGAGTACTATTAGATCCAGAAGGTGGAAAAACAGTTTCATGGTCCACTTGAAATTACATCGACTCATCGAATAGCTATTGGCCAGACGATCAGAACTGTTGACGTAACCCATGTGCCGGTTATACCGTGCCACGATGTGAGGCTTCACAGGGCGGTCACAAAAATTTCCTTCTGCCGGTGGCGGGTCCACGTTAGTCAGCATGTAAACGTCTCGTCTGTCCTTCCAAACTAACGCTGTCAAATTTCCCCTGGTCCTCACCCTACAAGAGACATGTCTGTGAGCCCCCTGTAGCTGTAAACATGGATTTTCGCGGATATCTCCAGTTTCTGTGTAATAATTTCATCTGAAAATTTCACGTTACAGTACACCACTAACAACCTTTCAGCTTGTCAATCAGTATTCGTATCATATCCCACTCTTATAATTCAAGCTACACTACACTCCAGTTCCAGACATAAACAAAAGCATGCTGTGTTTTGAAACGTTCTTAGTCACGCCAGAGAATTACGCACTTGAAATGTGTTGACATCTAAAACGGTATTCTGGGGGGTGGGGGGGGGGGGGGTAGAGGGATGGAGGGGAAGTAATTCTCACTCCACAAAGAAGCCCTAACATTCAACAGACCTACGCAGTATAAATCTTTCGCAGTACCTGCGATAGGGGTGAAAAAAATGCTTCCAAATTCAACACACTCTTAGCAACCACTATAGTGGACGTTCGGCGTATTGCCACATTTAAAGGGCGACCACTATACTGGACGTTCGGCAGCTAAGGGTTAATGGTGAGAAGTACAGTAAAACCCCTATTTAATGAATTGCTGGGGGATTAGAATATATTTCACTAAATCGAAGGTTTTCATTAAATGGAGGTTTATTTGTTTATATGGAGCTATTGTCGGGACATGAAAAAATCATCACTAAATCCGGGATTTCAGTAAATGCGGGAACATTAAATTGGGGCTTTACTGTACCAATTAACAGCTCACCAAATATTATTCAGGCGATGAAATGAAGAAGAAGGAGATGGTGTGGCATGTGACACATGTGGGGGAGAGGATAGGTTCATACAGGATTTTGGTGGGGAACCTGAAGGAAAGAGACCACTTGGAAGACTCAGGCAGAGGTGGGAGGATAATATTAAAATGGATCGTGAACAAATAGGATTGAAGGGGGGGGGGGCATGAACTGAATTGATCTGGCTTAGGACAGGGACGCATGGCCGGCTCTTGTGAATGTGGTAATGAACATTTGGGCCCCATACAATGTGGGGAATTTCTTTCCTAGCTGATGGAGTGTTAGCTGTTTAAGAAGGACTCAGCTCCATGGAGTTAGTTAGTTAGCTGGTTAGTTAGTTATTTAGTTAGTTAGCTGATTGGTTGTTGGTTGGTTACTATATGTCTTGAAGTTTTTGTGGCGACATAATGCAATGAAATCTTGGGCTGACAGCCATGTCAGGTTGTTTAAATCAGCCAGCATTTCAGACACCAACTCTGTCTCTGTCAAAAGGGTTTTGATGTAACTCGACACTCAGGCTGCCTAGAATATATAGCAGTACCAGACAGGGGCTTGTGAAAGGACACAAACCAGAAACCCCTATTGATTTTTATAAAAAATTTTATTTATCAAAAATTGTTCATTATGTTAATCTATCTTGTCATTTAATAAATCATGTTTGTAATAATGCAAGAGTGGGCATAAATTGGGTGGTGGTAGTAATAGAAGTTGGCAGCTGCTGATTGTTGATGGTTTGTGAAGGATCATTCTTGTCTTTGCTTGAAGATGCACGAGCTTCCATGTTTTCAATCAATTTTTATGTAGATGGTTGAGGCTCAACAGGTTTTGGGCCAAACAGTTGCGAGTGTGGTTTGTTTGGCAGCTGGTTAATGCATGTACCTATGCTTGCGTGTGTAAAGTTTGTGGTAGCAGTGAAGGGAAGCATTTAGGTCATACATGAAAGCAAACTTCTTTTCCTGTTTGATAATTTTCATCCAGGATTGCTGTGGCCACTGTGCAGTGTTTTAACACTTGCAAAAGTTTTGATGTTTACTACTCTTACTGCTGCAGTGTCTTCATCATGAGTTTCAACATCTTCATCTTCAACAAGTTCAGTCAGTTGTTTTTAAAAAATTCCTTTTTGTGAGTCAGAACTTGCCCTTTGTGAACTTCTTCAAACCCAGTTTCAACTGCTGGCTTCATATTTTTTTCTGTAATAACTTTCAGGGCTCTGTCAAAGCTAGTGACGTTGTGCACAAACTTTGGCAGCAAGGCATTCCACATACTTCATTCATACCAAGCAAGTGTGTGTGTGTATCATTCATTCAGCAAATTCAGTAAAATGCTTGAGTGATGAGGAATGAGTGTATTCTGAACATTATTTATGGACTCCTCAGACTTATCTCATATCTTTCAGAACACCAGTTGCCTGACAAATTTGTGCAAGAGCATAAACTATTTATAAAATATTTATGTCAAACAAAGTCCTGGAATCTATGCTAATCCCAGAATTTTACTAGCAACAAAATTTAAACAAGAAAAGGAACTACTTGTCATGAAATAACAAATTTGCGACCTTTGAGGAGTCATCTGTGTGTTCCAACTGAGTGGCTTCAAGGGACGAAATAATTGGTTCAGTGAATTTTTTAAATAGGAAGGCAGTGTCATTCTTTAGACACATTGAGTTTGACATGGCAACTTCAGTCATATAACACTGGCAGCAGGCATAACATATACTTGATGGTTTGTTGAAGTGAAGCAGTGCTCTTTGATGATGCATGCAAGAATGTTCAAACCAGATATTACACTAAATTCATTTCTAAATTCATTTCTAATGTCCAGCACTGAGGCAGTCTGATAAGCATAAATTCCAAGTGTGTGATACACAGTGTGAATAAAACGTTTTAGGGTATTTGTTATAATTTTCTGAACTGCACAAAATTGTCCATGCATGGCTGCAGGTCAGTCATAAGCATCTCCTCAGAAACTGTCCAAATCAAACCCAATGTCTGTTGATGTTCTTTGAGTAGCTTGAGTGAGGGAAACGCCTGTCATATAAGGAACTGGCATGAAACAAAATTTTTTCAAACCTTAATGACTTCCTTATCAACCTATTGAACACAAAGTGAAAACTGCTCCCCCCGAGCTGTATCTGTTGTTTCATCTGCCAAAACAATGACAAATTTAGATTTATTAAATTTTGATAAGTTCTGGGTTTTAATAATACCCTAGAAAATGCTTATTATAGGCTATTATTTCGTACTGCGTCGCTTGCATACATTGCATTGTGAATGTTGGATGCTAAATGTTCTTCCAAAACCTTATCACTACTTGGCACATGATATCTTAAAAAGGGCGCAGAAATTTACTTCATTATTAACTGGTTTCCCTGTTGATATGCATCCCAAATCTTCATGGCCTGTCAGTGGCAACATTTATTTTCCAAAGAGAAGTATAGTTTGCACAATGTCTGTTAATTTGAATGTATTTTTGTCTGAATCTTCTTTCTTTTAAAATCAGCGAAGTTTCTTCAGGTGTCTTATTTTTATTTCAAATGTTTGTAATTATATGAGTAGGGAGCAATGATTTCTTGTAGCAGACAGTTCGTTCATGATTCTTAGGTGTCTCTAAAGACTTCATTTTTTATGTGGTTTCATTACCAAAGGTCCAAGTTTAGGAGTAAATTAGAGTACAGTATATAAATCAGTCACTTATAGCTAAATAATATCAACCAGTGTGTTGAATATGCATATTGTAAAGAGAACTAGTGATCCTTTTCTAAGTATGGTTTGTAAGTACATGTAATGCCATAGTGCATAGGAATAGAAAGTTTGATGTGTACTTAACACATCACAGCTGCTGAACCTTTTATTTTTGACTACAAGCACAAAGAGTAACTTAATTCAACATGGGTCAAGCAATTGTTAAAATTTCTAATTCTTTTTGTACTTGCTAACACACAGAAAGGGGGATTCTGGAACACCCCCTCACCCCCTGGACACATGGCATGATGCTGGCATTTATAAATGAAATTAGCCAAGAATTAGAGGTTGCTTGGGCATCCAGTTAGTCAAAGATGTGTTGAGATTCCACTTTGTGCCGTAGTAACAATTAGAAAAATGGTTTTGTCTTTTGAAGTGATTCATCTGGTTGTGTTTCTTTATTAAAAAAATGGTGTTGGTGCAACACTTTCTACCTGACAAATTTAATGTACATAGAATTTACACTTAAAACCCAACAAAGTGAAGTACTCTTATGTGAGGTTGAAACTATGAAGCTCAACTTACATTTTTGTTCCTACAGTAGTCATTGCTACAGTACAACTTGTGATTGGTGAAGTCATCAGGTTGATCAGTTTTGAAAGTAATGCTTTTAAGCTTCATCTCCCTTGCAGAATTGACTGTACACGTTTCATTAATAACGTTCTTTGAAATATCTGGACCAAGCACCATAATTTTAGGTCTACGCAGTACTTTTCCAGGTTTATGTATCATCTCACCACCCGAATATAACAAGTATAACAATAAGAATAGTAATGACAACAGCAGAAAAAACTGTAACATATTTACATTTACAAGCAAGCAAGAATTCTAACTTTGTTCAGATTTAATTGTACAGCCACATGCCTCCAAGCGTATCCTGCTAACCCAGGAGTTAATCGCATTTTATTGTTAGATTATAATTCTACATTATCTGAGTGTAACATAAACAAACACAACATTTGTAGGACTTTAGGTATGTGCAGTAGAAAAGCTGGTGTTATGAGTTCTGTGAAGTTGGTGCCCCCCCCCCCCCCCCCCAAGAGGTTTAGTCCCACCAATGGACAAATGAAAGTAGAACCAGTTCTCAAAATGTCATGTGCATTAAACATACTTAACACAGTGTCCAACATACTTGAGGTGTACTGAGGTACTGAATTTCACATACCTTTACAGAATCGTTAGCAGTAAGGCTGTTAACATTTAGTGAGTAAGAATTGAAGTCCCATTTCTCAGATAACATCACTACTTTCAGCCAGTCAGCAGAGTTGTCTAATTCACGACATGATAGTGTGCTCTAGTCACCAGATAAATTGAACACTTACTGATGGGGTTACATGCAGAATTGTTGTGGCTGTCAAAGTAATGTTACAGTATTCATAAGAAGCATGTGGTACCTGCAGTAATTCATTTAACTGTACTAAGTAAAATTGTTCTGGGTCAGTGTCCTCTTAGGTGAATACCTGTCATACTCTACTGTGACACTTTCCATGGTACAGGCAGAAAGTGTAGAGCCCAAGAAAAGACAGATTGAATCCTCTTCTAGGACCTTAGGACATGTGGTTTGATAGGCAAGTACCAGTGTTTGGCTGGAACCTGCTGCCTCCATATTTTATCTGAAAGCAGGAGGCAACAAGTTCTGCCACAATGTTGACCCCTATCTAGAGAACTGCATGGTTTCACAACCTAGAAGAGTAATTCTGATGTGGAATGACCATACTTTCTCGTGCATCTGCTATCCTGTTGCAAATATGTTGATTATTCCTATTCTTAGTTTCAAATGCACATTTATGCATGGGTTGCCATTGTGCATAATATTGTTGTTCATTTTCCCAGTGCTTTTCTTTAAATTGTAAGTTAACACTTTTTTTTACCAGATTCATGTTACATGTTAGACTTTAATGTTTTAAGTTATATGGCCACAGAATGTTTGTATTATTTTTAAGTGATGGCCACAGGAAATGTTGGCTTGACAACTATCCTAGAAGACAGTGATCAGAATACTCACTGCCATTGCAACCTTATGCCTCATGCAGTAGTAGGCTGTGTTTGTGCAGGCCTCAGAAAAAGTGACAAAAACAACAGAAGGCCCTGTAGTTGTAGTCTTCTGAGTTATAATGCTGTATACTTTGGAACATATACCACCCTACATGGTGTCACATCCCAGAGGACCATAATCTTGATACTGACTGCTGTGAGTAACTCAGGTCCTGTGATGCAGAAGGTTATGTTCTTTTGTAGCTGCAGGAGATGATGAGCAGCAGCTGAGCAACTGTCACTCCAATTCGACTGATAGTGGGATACAGTCAGTATGCGGTGATGAGAATGGTGGGATATCACCTTCTCCTGTTCCGTACGACAGCTTAGTACAGCAGTGTTTTGGTGGGCGCCTGCTGATCAGCTTTAAGTGCCTCCAGTGTCAAGCAGAATCAGTCCATACAGATTACTTCCGAGACATCCAACTTGCTTTCCCTCCTGGCTGCAGTCCTACTCAAGAACTGCATATTCAGGTACTGAAAGTGTGTCCTTAGCTATGTGTGTATACCCCTGTGTGTTTGGGTGATTTCTGATGGTTCTGTAGTGTAGGACACTAGCTCCCAACCTAGTGTTACAAGGAATCATCTAAAATTTTGGCATGTTTGCAGCGAGAACTTGCAGAAGTACACCTCTGTGCTTCACCCTGTCTGTCTGTCTCTGCCTGCCTGCATGTGACAACTTGAGAAAGGCTGAGTGTAGTTCCATGAAATTTACTGTTTGGGATATCTGTTGACACATTCAGATTTTGAAGTTGGTCATCAGTAACATATATTTTACATGGAGACACACACAACTTTTGCATGCATCTGGAATGTAATTCACTAAATATTTGTAGGAGTGACAAGTGTTTCAAACAAGAGTTTTATAAAAGAATGAAGTGCATGCTTTATATTCTATACATATTTGTTGTAAGTTGTCACAGTAATTAAACAAAGGGGAATGAAATTTGCACCACTTTACTGCTGTTAGACTTTTTTAATACAATAACACAATATTTAAGCATTTATTGTAGCAACACTTGAATTTGGCTAGCATTCTAGCTTGAGTGTGCAACATTAAGTTTTACCTACTGTTTCTGAGCATCGAAAGCAGGTATTCGAATTTTTAAAAACTGGAATTGATATGGACATTGAGAACACTTGTTTATATCTAGATTATATGTGGACTGCCAAAATTAACGTAAGCATGCTTTTCCAAACCCTTAAAATAACAATGAGCAACAAATGCTTTGTAATCAGTTGTTTCCATGTTTCATTACATACCGTGTGTCATAACGGACCATTGTGCAGAGTGATGACAGAATAATGGATTGCTGTAATAAAATAGTGAAGTTCAACAGATTTAGGAAACTTTGTCAGCAAACTGAATTAATTATGATTACAATATTGTGGGATCTTCATCTTCAGGGTCCACCTCCAAGACTACAATGCATCAAAACCCAAAGACTATAATCTGAATATACTCTGAAACTATTTACTGCTGCTTGCATTTCTAAGACTCTGAAATTTTAATGAGTGTGGCTCATAAGTGCATGATTTCTGTGTGCAGGATCTCTTGGATTATTTTGTGTCACCAGAACAGTTGACTGGGGAGAACAAATACCAGTGTGATTCATGTGGTGGACTGCAGGATGCTCAGCGAACAATACAGATTCTGCAGTCTCCATCTCACCTTGTGTTTACACTCAAGCACTTCCAGTTTAATTCTAAGACAGGACAGCATGCCAAACTTCTTCACCAGGTTCAGTGCTCTGAGACTGTTGAGTTGTGCAAGCAGTCATACAAATTATATGCCGCAGTTGTCCACTCTGGATCGAGCATGGACACAGGTCATTACTATACTGTAGCTCGTGATGATAGTCTAATGTGGCATATCTTTAATGATTCCTTGGTGGCATCATGTAATCCTCCTCCATGGAGCTCGCCAGACACCCCTTACATCCTTTTCTATTCTCGGCCTGAAGAGAAACTACAACCTGCTGTTGATCTCTTGGCTCTGCCACCACTCCACTCATACTTAATGGAGCTTGTTCATCATGACGAAGTTGTGTGGATGAAGGAAGTGCAGAGTGAAGAGGAGAGGCATAGAAGACACCCTTCCCCCCAAGTTGATCCTTATAAGTCTGACCGGGACAGTGATGGTGGAGGAAACCCTCCAGGTAGTTGTGGAGGAGGGAACATGCATCTTTCTCATAACAGGTTTGTGTTTTGATTCTTGTTTTACTGCTAGACGTGTAATTGTACATATCAGAAACTGATAAATATATGAAGGTGGTTTAAATTATAATAAGCAAGCAGAAGAAAGAGTGTTAGGTTATGTGATGCTTTATTTATAATATGAATTTTGTATTATATGTATAAACAATACAGTTTTAAAGTAACTGCTATGAAAGGTGGAATTTGTATACCTGGTAATATTGTTAATATGGATTTATAACACACCACCATTCCCTTTCCAGATGCACAAATGCAGGCCAATTCCTTTACCATGTTATTTTATCATGTATCAATGCCTTTTATTTTGTCAGGGATTCGAAAAGAAAGGCCAGCTATGGAGTGGTAGTGCATGAGTTCTCAAGATGTGTATTAATAGGTTGTCATTTATAACTGTTTATTACCAATACTGAATTTGAAATATATGTTTTCAGTCACATTTTGCTTCACTTACAAGTCACCAAATTTTTTTATCTCGAAATGTCAGTTCATTAACTTCCTTTTTTGAAGCTAATAAATTTGCTGACAAAGAAATACAATTTGACTGACAAAAGAAACTGACATGAGCATCATACCCAATGGTTTGAAAGCTGCTGAATGACTTTTAACAGGCAGCAAGCCATAAGCCTGGTGGAGTGAGAGCTGATGTCAGTGGGTTTTGCCAGTATTAAACCAAAAGTATAAATCATGCTGTGCAGGCACATTACTGTAGCGTCAGATCTTGTTACATCATATGGTCTATATCACGCATGCTTTAGAATACCTTTCACAATGCCACACAGCTGCCTTTCATATCACTAGTCTGTAACATGATAAAGTATGCATGGTATGCTGCCAAACTGATAATATCACGTGAAGTTTTCAGCGGTGTCAAACAATTTGCATTTCCAGATGAAGTTAAGACTGCAACATGCGATTGCAGCAAGCAAAGCATTCATTCGATGTTCTTGGTGCTGCAGGTTTTTGTCCTTTAATTGCCTTTACAAATACCATCCTGACTCCTGTAAGCCCATCGCCCTATCTGATATGTTACAGACACCGGAGGAATTTGCTGTAGTGTCTTGAGGTGGATATTCCAAAATATATAATACAAATTTAACATTATCCGTATTCTGTGCAGTAAACTAGTTCACAGTATTTATTCCAACAACTGCACAATAATAAAAGACAATATTTTTTAATTACATGATACTGCACTACTTGTTTCAGCCTCCAGTGGCCTTCTTCAGGCAGGTCACCACCTCCCTGAAGATGGCCATTGTAGGCTGAAACATGTAGGTGGAGTATCATATATTTAAGAAGTACGGTCTTTTATTATTGTGCGGTTGCTGGAATAAATATTTTGGACACAAAAAACGTTAAGGTAATGATACTATTTGGATAATACATAAAAAGACAGATTCCAACACTAGACTAACACTTTATTTAAAACTTAAAAGTGTTTACTTCTGAGATGTTTGTATTACTGAAGATGCAAGTCTTCTGGGATGCACACTATGTTGTTGGGTGAATAGTTCCTGATGCTTTGAAGTATCATAGTGCCCTCATCTTCAGGGTCAAGCAGTCATTCTTTGACTAATTGACCCTGAAGATGAGGGCACATGTTCACATCACAGAAGACTGGCATCTTCATCAACACTGCTGCAAGAACCTCACATCCAGCTTTAGTGTTACTCATTAAAACTAACTGTTGTCAGAAAAGTTACAACAAATGGGCCATAAGAGGCATTATTTTAAAATTCCAGAATGGTGAATATATCAGCAAGAACTTTGAATTATATGAAGCATTATGCTTGTTTTATGATGTGCCCTTAACACTTAATTCTTACGCCATTTTCAGTCTGAGAGTAACACCAACTAAACATGCAAACAATATACTTTAGTACTGTCAGGTACAAGTTCCAGTATACTCGTACGTATTGCAGATGGCTATTATGCAGTTCACTGATACCATGTAGGCATTCATAATTATGGGATTCAATTCTTGTTTGACCCTGGAGTACCAAGGTTGAAGACAGAACATTTGTTATATAAAGATTAATTATTAACCTTGTAAGGGTGCTTGTTTATATATAATATTATTATCAGTGGATCCACACTTGTTCTGATAAACTCACTGAAGTGTTAGACACCATTTATTGAATAAAGTGGAGGAAACCAAGTATTGTTCTTTGTTTCTTCATATAATGTTTATTGATATGATGTCAAGTGAAAAGTGTGGCATCAAATTACATTAACAGATTATTGTACTGTCCTGGGAGAATGGCAGAAAACCATTAAATAAATGTCCAGTATAGCTTGCCCCACTTAGGGTTCAAACTGGGAGCCTTTTAACCTACAATGCAAAACCATGGAGCCAAATGTGTTTGCTGCCTTTACTTCACTTAGGAAGAGTGCACTAAGGTAAGTTTGTCCCTCCTGTCTTCCTGCTTTGTTACTGTGTATGTGTATCTGTAAACTGTTATGTGTGTTGTAAATCCTCACTGTACAGAATGATATGCTGATGGAGGGTATGAACAGGATGTAGAAATTTCATCTCGGTTCAGTGTGGCTCAGTCATGGCTGGCTACCCGAACTAAAGTTCTTTATGATTTTCCTCCAAGCGGCTACTTTTCATTTATTCAGTGCCACATGGCCTCAGAAGCTGTATGTCTAAAATACAAAATGACAAACCAGAAAGAATGTGGTGACAGTGAAGTGATAATTACATGGTGTGTTCCAGTAAACATC
This sequence comes from Reticulitermes speratus, assembly GCA_021186555.1. Lineage (NCBI taxonomy): Eukaryota > Metazoa > Arthropoda > Insecta > Blattodea > Rhinotermitidae > Reticulitermes > Reticulitermes speratus. Next base: position 36,900,984 of record JAJKFL010000006.1, on the reverse strand, counting down.
TTGCATATGGTGCAACTTTTATGGCCTTGGTATATTCTGTCTACCTCCATTTAAATTCTGTACAAATCAATGATGCCATCTGTGAGGGATTTGATCCTTAGTTTTCAGTTCCGAGCTGTCCTAAAACATAGGGGACTCATTATGGAAAACATACATGTAATGTGTACATCCAGCATTAAGCTTCATATGGTAACAAGATAGGCGATATTCTGTGTCCTTTTTCCAATATTGTCTGGCCGCTTCACACGAGACGGTATTTATTTCTCATTGACGTCCCCCCATTCCTTCATCTATTTTGGGCTTTTACCTCCTTCCCTCCTATCTCCAACATTCACTTCCCACCACGTTCATTTTCCAGCCATTCTCATTCCTTTCTCAATTTTGCAGGAATGTCACAAGCTAATCCTGAGTTTTCCATTTATCCTAGCAACGGCTTTACAACCCAATGGTGTGTCGTCCTGATCGTGAAAAGTATTTTCTGTTTCTTATAGTTAAATATGGAAGTTTTATATGGATATACGGTAACAGTCACTGTACACCGTAAGTGTCTGTATAATTTGTGTTGTAACTTGGTGTTCTCTAGTGCAGTTCCAGACAGACTATAAGAAGGCTTCATTAGGCATGACACGCTGGAGCAGTAATTTGTATAGCGTGTGTTGGAATACAAAGTTAGTCTGGAAGTCATTCGTGAATTTGAAGTCTAGGGACGACAGAGCAAATGAAGAAGAAATGTTATGTCTGTGGACATTTCTTAATCTGTTTGACAGTTTGCTGTCACCACAAATTCACCTCCTAGGTTATACAATTACAAAGGTTAGTCATACATTACCAATATAACAGCTATTTCCATCTGGATTTTTCCTGAAGTGATATATATCAGCAAAAACTGTACAATGTTGTAATATAAACAAGGTTGTTGTTAAAACCTGTTCCCTGTGTGAAGCAGCAGTGTAGGACCTTCTTTGTTTCTTAAGTGTCTTTAGGGGGTGTACAGAGAAGGAAACTGGTGTAATGTCCTTCAAAGAAAGAGAGAGAAATTCACATTTTAGGCCCAAATTTTCTTCCATCCTCTCCATTGTGTTCAGTAACAAATTATTTAATTCCTTTCCGTTCCTTCTCCCTTTCTTTCTTTGTTTTTAAATATTCTGTACATACTTGGTAATTATTCCGAATTAATCCCTTCAGAATTTTGACATATTTTCCTTTCCCAAGAAGCACCTTAGGCTACTCAACAAATGTATACAAACAGAAAACAATAAAGCAGCACATTCGAATAAAAATCCTGTACTTCCAATTCTTTCTCTTTCTTTACATTTACACTTCAGTGGCCCTTTACACTTCAATGCTGGCCTAGGTGCGAAGCACAGGCCCTTAATTTCTCACGTGCACCGTTCGAGCGCGAATGCATTTAAGGTTATTATAAATGAACAATACGGGCAAAGTATGTATAATGTAACACTGAAGCACGTTCACCTAACCATTGTTGCAGTGGAAAAGCAATAACTATTAGATATTATGAATGTGTGTCTATATTCTTTTCTTAGTTATCAGGCACGCAAATTGCATATTTTAAGTGCAGCATTATATTGTCATCTGTGGCCTGTCTGCCTGTACCATATTTTTCCACGTTTGCTGACAAACGGAAAGATTTTCGAAAAAAAGTATTGAATATAAAATGTGTTTTGATTTTCTCTGCGAATTTTGAAATATTTCTCATTCTAAGTAGAATTCAGTAAGTATTTTCATAAAATCCCATGTGTCTCCATGTAAAGTACCCGTTATTCTTGTTAGATTTCAATGAAACTTGAATATTCTCAACAGGTTTTCTTAAAATACTCAAATATCAAATTCCATGACAATCCGTTCTGTGGGAGCCGAGTTGTTCCATGCAGATAGGCAGATGGACTGACATACAGACATGACGAAACTAAGTCGCTTTTCGGAATTTTTTGAACGCATCAAAAGAACCCCTTTCAGGAATGTTGGATGCACTAAGGTTATGTTTGACACAACTGATTTTGCCACTTTGGTCAGATCGAGCTGTCTCTTTTCTGAAACACATGTTTCCTTGTTCACACGTACATATTTATTTCCTCTACATTTTGGTTTCGATGCAAATTTCTTTGTTCTAGGCACTTTCAAATAAAAGCTTAACACGTGCCACAGACAACTTCAAACACGCAAAACAACAGAGCTCGATACTACTATCGATACATATGCCAGGGTGCGACACATTACAGACCAACATTTCTCTCCACAGCGAAGAAAGAAATAACCCCCAAACAACTAACACTCTTAGGGATTTCAGCCCTTTTTCTGCTGGATTGCAAAGAGTGGGTCTATTTAATAATAATAATTTAACAATTAGTCACGTGTTCAACAGCCAACAATAGCGCTACATGCAACACGGGAAATACTAACACCTCTGCTCTATAAAGCGGAATGCGTTGCTCGCCCGCCAACCAGTTTCATTTGAAGTTTTGCGGAAGTGGTTTCGCGCTCTGCGAAGATTTCTAGAACTTTAAAGAACGGAAGACAATCATAATGGCTTTTTGGAAGAAATTGAAATTTTGGAGAAAGAGGAATGTAAGTACAAAATATAGGAATATTAACTAAGTATGAGGGTATTTTATTGACTGCATAATTAACTGCCTATCAACAGAGCTGTGTTAAACATCTCTTGCTCACAGGATAGATACGTTGTGAAGTTAGGCACACTTTAGGACATCGCCATTCGTTGCTTCAACTCTCACATCTCTCTGGATACATTATGTATCACCAAGTCAAACATTAAAAGACTTCATTTTCTGCCTACACAGTGACCTTATGTGTTTTGTGTGGTTCTAAGAACTGACAGCAAATATCTCTCTAGGCACCATTATCTGATTGGTTTTTAGGCACGTTCGCAAAATTGCGAAAAGCGGCTATTGGCTTCGTCATGTCTTTGTAAGCATGGGAATTTTTGGAGGTCTTACCTGCAAGTTTAAGGAATAGACAGAATTCTGTTCCTACAGGGAACAAATGTGCTTGTTAAGATAAGTGCGATTGGACTTGTGGTTTGTGTTGGCTTTGTATTGGTAAAATGAAAGTAGGCTACTAATTTTAGGTTCGGATTTATTTCTCAATTCTGTTAAATACGAGTAAATATTGTAACATCTTTGCGTGTTCTCTATGAGGTCCGCGATAGGAAAGAGGAAACTAAGAGTTCCATTTTCATGTTTTTAGATTCGCTGACTTAATATAATAGTGTACTGACTCTCAGAAATTAAGTGATTCCGAGCACTAAGTACGGTGTTCCTCTGCGCGCCAAGAAGGCAAATAGGGGAATGGAAGGATACGACCATTTATTCTTCACGTCGGCATTACATGGGGTGAGTTGTCAGCCTAAGGCCCCGGCCGCTTTTACCCGGATGAAGAAGAACTTTTTTCATAGATTAGGATGTAGGTAGACCCTCATAACCAGTCTGGCTTTTTCGGTGCAGTAATAAATCTGTTGCACCTACCATGAACTGAAATACAATACCTCGACTACACCCACTACGCTGTTTAGGCTGCCGTAACAGATGCATTAAATGCAAAGAAAGCGCACATGAACCTCCTGAATACACATTTTTCCATCTTGATATAATTATCTTCCTGTCTTCCTCCCCATAACATTCTCTAACAACGTTTTGTGTACGGTATTTATCTCCGAACTTCATTCTGTTTTAGTTGCCGATTCCATCGCGATAAAAATAGCCCATACTCAATGTTAGAACGTACACGATATAATTCTGATAATGACGTTTGTTCTGTTTATTCATTCAATCCTAATTCTTTTAGGTGAAAGAGGAAAAAGTGTGGCAATTTGTATAATTATGCAGTTTGAAGACGTCTGTGCACATGGCATTTCCTTAAATTATATTGGAGTTTTGAGTGCAGTGACTTTTAAAATGAACTGAGATCCCTTCACACGCTATTCTACGCAGCATTTTCAGATCTGACATAAAGTTGTGGGGTATATTGCACCTGTACATAAGTACACAGGAAAATACGAAATGTGGTAATATAGGAAGGCAGATCTCAGTAACGCTGAGCTAATGTGTTCAGCAAAAATACATTCACACAACAATGGAACCTTGTGCTGCTTTGATCACTTAATTCATATTACGGCTCATTTATTGTAGCTACAAATCTACTGCTGCCAACCTAATTGTAGCTCAGATAACAAAGTTCAAGTATTAAAACTTTCTTGCACTTCTGTCACAAGCTCACAGCTTACAATATAACTATAGAAATTGGTAAGAATTTTACATTTTATGGCTTAAAGTTTTCTTTGATACATTTCCTAAAACTGAATTATTTCCTGCGGAACAGAGGTTTAATTTGACCAGCACACTCTTGATAAAACTTCCAAATAATTCTCACTGTAGAAAAGAATAATGCAACTTATCAAAGTCTGTCAACTCTTCTGGATGATGAAACCTTGGGAAAGTCAAAACTCATCTCAACAATAAGCTCCTGTTTCACGCACATTATAAAAACAACGCACAAATCATTACATGTTGGTGTATATGTACTCTGTACATTTCTTAATAATGCACTATAACTGTTCTGTGTTCTTTCCTAACAGGAGAAGCGATATGAGTTACGGATAAAGAACGAACAATTATTGGAAGAAAAGAGACAACTGATGGAAAAATACACGGTAGAGTCTTCGAATTATCGGTATGTTAATATATTAATATTATGTAATTACAAGTTATCATCGACCATACTCTTTCCATCTTCACTGTGAAATATTAAAATTGTTTATCATCATGTACAAACACAGGAAGCGCGCAGAATATGTTAATTCTCTTTTTCTGCGATGATAAAATTCAATCTATCGTATTTAAGTACTGTAACAAAAGTATGTATGTGTGTGAATTGAAACAGTGTGGTTAACAGAAAATTATAAACTTTCTGAGCTATATACTTCTTGCACGGAGATCATTCTTTCTACTTACTAACGAATTTCATATTCCTTCCACAGAAGGCGGCTTGATGAAATGAACAGGGAAAATGAAGACCTGAATGAAATAATCAAGATAATAGTATCTGATTTAGACGAGAAATTTAAGAATTTAGAGGTGAGTATTCTTTGCATGAAGAACGTGACTAGCTCTGTAGTACATTCACATTACTGTGGCCCACCACATCAATTTAGCCAAGTCAACAGACTGCGTAACATGTCGTTTAATAAGCAGAATTAGAAGCAAAGTGCATTAAGATGGGACATGGCTTGACAAGTGAAGATACACAGCGGTGCAATGAAATATATCCTGTCCTACCCCAACTCAGTTCAGAGTATTGCAATCATTTTAGCAACCAAATGTTAGACATTCTTTACATTTCCATTTGACATGTGCACCAAATATTATTTTCAGTAACGTCTGGACCTTTGAAACAGAAGGCATATTAAAGGTTTCAGCTATAAATTTCGTTGAAGGGTAAGGTAGGACAAGGTTAACAAATTGTTCAAATTTTCAGGTATGCCAACAACACATTTTTTCTACTTTAGGAATTTAGGAAAAATTACCATTTGTTTCCATTCCGATTTATGCTCTTTTGTGGTAAATTGTGCCATATGCTGGCTGGAACTACCTTCACGAAGAGTGGACTGAATTAGTAGATGAATTTAGAAGCAAAGCAAACCCTGAATTAGGATGTTTAAAAGGCCTTTAGGTCCATGAACATTAATGTCTCCTAGGATGGGCACCATGCAGTATGGCGAAGAGATAGCGAACTACGCGCCATCAGATTCCAGAAACAGAAAACTTGTTTTTCACGAACGTCAAAACCCGAAACCTCAGGCTTTAAAATAGGCCAAACATTACTCTGTATCAATTATCTTTAGCGAAAATTGATTTAGTTTTAACAGGGCCGAATGAGAATTAAGTTTCCCATGACTAAGTTTATTTTATAAAAGAAATAGGATTATATTTTCTTATGTAGAATGGAGATTGCATTTTACAACAAACACCTTAATATGTGTGTTCCGAAAAGCCGTTACTATGGGAAAACTGTAACCAGATTTCATCAAAATCTGTCACCTGTTTTCAATTATAAAACCTGAATAAGGCACAACACATCACATAATTAATCTTCTAGTGCATGCGCCTTTTGATAATAACACATAAATTTATTACATGCAAGTGTATGTGTACGCTGTGTGTTAATTAATGATGCACTTCAATTGGTCTGTGTTTCTTCCTAACAGAGTGAGCTATATGAGTCAAGAATGAGGATGATCAGTTGTTAGAAGAAATGAGACAACTGAAGGAAGAGCGGGCTAAGATTCTTCACACTTTCGGGTACGTTAATATATTCACTATTATATGACATTGCAGGTGATCATAAATTATACTCTTGCCGTCTTCGCTTTGCATATATTAAATATTTATTTGACAAATTCTTTTATTATCAGAACGAAAAACAACACTTTAAACACTATGCATTTATTTATCTTCTACAACACAATTCGGCCGTTTGTATCGGCCATCAACAAGTAGAATCACAATAACATAAATGGAAATGTATACATAAATTGACTATTATTCCCTATAAAGGAATAATGTTAAGACATATACAGTGGTAGTTGTGGTGCGAAGTGGCGCAGTTGGATGAGGCACTGCGCTACAACAGAAATTGCAGTTATTGTATATATTACGTAAAGGTTGCGTGTGTGCCACTGTAATTGTTGTAGGTTATGTGTGTATTATCATGTGCAAGATGTAGGAAGGCTGAAGAATATTTTAATGTTTTTGTTCTTTTACGATAAATGTTCAAGTCGGAAGTATTTAAGTACTTTTACAAAAGTATTTAATTGTGTACAGTGCAACAAAGTGGTTAATAGAAAACGATAAATTTTCGGACCTCTATATCCCTTGCACGGAGAACATTCCTTCTGCGTAGGCCGTGCCATGGCTCAGGCGGTTAGTCGCCGGCCTCTCACCGCGGAAGCCCGGGTTCGATCCCGTGTAAGTACGTGTGACATTTGTGGTGGACAAAGTGGCACTGGGACAAGGTTTTCCCCGAGTACTTCGATTTATCCCTATCAGTTTCATTCCACCGGTGGGTTGCACAATAAGCCTTAAGGCTGCGGGGCGTCCGTAGCATCTGCTGCGGGACCCTTCACCACTATTCTTATTGCTTACTAATGAATTTCATATTTCTTCCTCAGGAGGGAGTTGGATGAAAAGAACAGAAAAATTGTAGACCTGAATGACATCCTCGACATTTACAGAATCCATTTCAAAGGGACATGGAACGATTATGAGGTGAGTATTCCTTGCACAAAGAACGTAGCTAGCTCTGTAGTACACTCATACTATTGTGGCCCACCACATCAATTTATCCACAACCTGTCCATTCGAATTCAAGTCACCAGACTGCGCAACATGGCGAGACCACCAGCTATAACGGGCAGGTATATCATGTGGCGGAAGGATTTCGGAGGTAGTTATTTCCCTGATGACGTGGACAGAGATGGTCCTCGAAACGCTGGTTTACTCGCCACTCAACCACCTGACGCATCTGCTAGCCCGAGAACATGTTGTTGAATTCAGTGGTCGTGAAAGCTTTAAATTATTCTCCACATGTACGCCCTAATGACTTGTAAGGAAAACCTTAATAGTTTTACACTTATTGTTTATTGTTATGCGAAAAGTGTAAAAGGACCGAAGAATACATTAAAGCTAGACACACCACCCTCAGTAGGCCTCCTCTGGACGAGTGATCAGCTCGCCGCAGAGACTTGTACCTGACAAAATACAACACGCCTTCACGTCCCCGGCGGGATTCGAACCAGCAGACCCACGCCTTAGACCGTGCAGCCACTGGGCTCAGCGGTTGCAGCCCTTGCAAACTGTTATTTATTACTTGAACATGCATGTGGGGCTGCTTTAATTTACTAGTTTGTTTAGAGCCATTATTTTGTACCTGTGCAGGCTGGGTCTTTGAAGCTGAGATGGCTGGGATCGGCAATAATATTTTATACCATCTATAAAATATTTGTTATGGTGCATCTCAATACTGTAGCCAGCATAGAATATTAAACATTTTGATCTCTCCTTTCATTTTAGGGTAGAAAATGACTGCAACATCACACGCATCCACGAAGTAATGGAAAATTCCAGAATTTTGATAAAGCAAAAATACACCAAAATCAGGAACTTGGAATTGAGGAGTGCCGATTAGTAGTGACAAGTGCCATAGAATTTTAAAACTTTTAAAGTGACTAACAAATACACTTGAGGAGTTCCAATTAGTAGTGACAAGAGCCATAGAATTTTGAAACTTTGAAAGTGACCAACAAATACACTTGAGGAGTGCCAATTAGTAGCGACAAGTGCCATAGATGTATAAAACTTTCAAAGTGACCAACAAATACACTTGAGGAGTGCCAATTAGTAGCGACAATTACCATAGATGTTTAAAACTTTTAAAGTGACCAACAAATACACTTGAGGAGTGCCAATTAGTAGTGACAAGTGCCATAGATATATAAAACTTTCAAATTTACCAACAAATACACTTGAGGAGTGCCAATTAGTAGCGACAATTACCATAGATGTTTAAAACTTTTAAAGTGACCAACAAGTACACTTGAGGAGTGCCAATTAGTAGTGACAAGTGCCATAGAATTATAAAATTTTAAAGTGACCAACAAATACAATTGAGTGTATGAAGGTAATTTTATTACATAGTAACTACTGACAAGTTTTGGCCACTCATGTGAGGGTGGTAAGAACAAGCATACAGTTACAATTATAATATGTTGGGATCAATCCACAATAATTTTGGTCAAGTTTACAGTTAAAAGAGCATCGTATTGATAGGTATAAAGTATTGAAATATAAAATGTTTTCATACATGGAGTATAGTGCTGTGGATGATTTAGTGAAATAGGATCCAGGTCAGTGTGCGTTATATCATCACTTACCGACCTGGATCAAAATTAACTACATGTGTCTTCTATGTACATTATCCACAGCAATGTACTCTATATAGGACAACTCTTTGTCTTCTAATATTTTATACCTATCTATACGTACTCTTTTAACCGTAAATTTGACCAAAATTATATGATTTTTTAAATGTTTGAATGATGCCAACACATTTAAAAAATCATGTTACTATGTTACTACGTGGTTACCATGTAATAAAATTATATTCATACACTCAAGTGCATTTTTTGTTATTTTTAAAAATTTTATGCATGTGATTAATGCAGGAAACATGGAACATATAAAAGTGCCATAGAGTTCTTTCTTTAATGTGCCTAACTAAAGAAACCAACAAGAACATAAATTTTGTCAGAGTTGCAAAATATCTTTGGAACTGTGTGTATAAAATAATTTTTTATTTATTATTATTATATTATATAATTATTTAATAAATTGTTTATATATATATGCAAAAATAAATAATAAACTTGTTCTTTTTAATCTGTGGTCTTCTGGGTAATTACACGGTGTCGTGTGTTGTTTTTAACATTGACCATGTATTATTGTAATACAACTTGTTCTGTTGTACAGTAAATTGTTTCATTCAGTAGTGTGTAGCTTTGCACCCGGTCCTTCAGACATCCCTCTATAGTCTGCTGCAGTCACAAGTGATGGACTGTGAATTGGTGGACTAAGACTTTCGATGCCCTTTTTTTTTAACTTTATTCATTTCCAAGAAAATATTTGGAGTGTGCACAAAGAAAAGTTACAAAAGTTTTCCCATAACCAATATAAATAGCTATGAGTTCATTAAACAAAGGCAAATAAGAGGTACAGATAAACAACGTTAGTGAAAAAATTAATTCGATGCCTTAAAACTAGTTAAATTTCGGACATTGGGATATTCGGACATTCGGAGTCGCTGTTAGTGGCGTGGCGCATGCGCAGTCCCTTAGTCCATTCCTCCTCAATCTGTTCCTTATTCTGATTATATGCGAGACGCTTCACTTGAGAATGTAGTTGCTTCTCACTCATGTATCCCATTCCTTCATTCATTTTCAGCGTTTAATGCTTCCCCTCCTACCTCCCACATTCACTTCCCATCTTTCTCATATGCCTACCACCTTCATTTTTCTTACCATATTTGAGGAATGTCATAAGCTAATCTTGGGGTTTCCTGTATCCTAGCAACAGCATTACAATCGAATGGTTTGTGTTCCTGAGCATGAGAAGCACTATATGTTATGTGTGTGTAGATTATAAATGTTTTATATGAATATAAGCTTACAGTCTCTGCACACTCTGTCTGTACCATTTGTGTTGTGGCTTGATATCCTCTGATGCCATTTCAGGTATAGGCCTACTGTAAGAAAGTTACACTAGGCACAAAACGCTGAGGCAGTGTTTTGACACACGTATATCTGAAGTCCAGCACCTAGACAGGATGGGCGTTAGATCAACAAATAACAGCAGTGTACCAAGTATGACACAAAATGGAAAATCTTTATTCGTAATATGAGGCTTTCTATGTCAAATGATTTGCTTTGCTATATAAATACTTCAACAAAACGGCATAAAATTAACTGTCTACTACACATAAGATGGCACTGAACTTTCACTAAAACTCAACACTATCATTGTGCCAGCAGTTTATTGTTTTAAGTGATTATTTATGTTGTATTGTTGTGGTGCTATTGTGGTTAACAACTCTAGTTAGTTTCTTAGCAGCAGCAGGTCACTAGACAGTTTAGAGATGCTCACGCTGGGACGTCAACTAAACAAAATAGCTGACAGAAGTGCAGTGCATGAAGAGATTTTAGAATCAGTAATAACATTTTGTGCATTTAATTTAGTGAATTCTAACACATGTTGGTGGAAAGCCAAGTCGTGCTAAGTCGCTTCATACAGAGTAAAGTTTGGTCCCCACCAGGCAACCCCCCCACCCCACCTTGAACTGCAGCTTTGAAAAGACCTCTCTGTAGAACACTAACACAGGCATGATGTGGTGTATTCTGTAAGCTATGTACATATTTGGGAAAACAATAACTGTTGAAGTGTCTATACACCGCCACACTCTTCAAGACCACTGAGTTTTGTTTTCCATGAACCCTGTGAGCTGCAGCCACTCATCTTTCACTGAGTGCTGGATATCAGGGTTTTCCATTTTAAGGGTCTCCTATTGTTTGGTGGCTTCCCCTAAGTAAGGGAAGAACACAGGTTGAGAGTGTTAGAGATTAGGGTGCTGAGGAAGATATTTGTGCCTAAGAGGGAGGGAGTAACTACAGAATGGTGAAATTGTGTAATGAGGCGCTTCATGTTTTGTACTGCTCACCAGATGTTTGGTTGACAAATAAGAAGAGAATATGGGCTGGGCATGTGGCACGAAGGGGGAGAAGAATAAAGCAGGCAGGAGTTTGTTGGGAACCCTGAAAGGAAGAGATCATATGGAATACTTAGGCGTAGATAGGAGAATCATATTAAAATGAATCCTAAAGAAATAAGATAGTAGGCAATATGCAGTGGAGCAATCTCTGCTGGATACATGATTTGTATTGTAATTAAGTCCCTAATGATGAAAACCGCGTGTCAGTAGTATATTAGGACAGAGCAAGAAACATTTGTGGGTGCGTACACAGCCTAAGCATATGATATATTAATTGAAACGAGCCTTTCTTCCTTTTCTTTCGTAGTGTGACCTCCAATACTTACTCATTGTAGGTGTAGAGGGTTATTGTTGCACTTGATCACGCACAATGACACACACACACACCCAATAGGACTCCTCTGGACGACGGATCGGGCCTTCGCAAAAGCCTCGACCTTACAACACACATTCACAAGAGACAGGCCTCCACGCCCGCGGCGGGTTTCGAAACCGCAATCCCAGCAAGCGAGCCGCCTTAAACCTACGACTTAGACGGCGCGACCACCGGGACCGGCTTTTACCCAACCCTGACGGTTAAAATGTTTGATACAACCCATACGCCTATTCGTTATAAGGGTTGTAGTATTGTCATATTGACCTCATGATTTTTATATTGTGAAGGTCTGTCTACGGGGAACCTTTGTCTTCCGACTCAGTAGTGTTTTGATAGTGCCATAATGGCTTTCACCATGTGCATCGTCACTCTGCTGACTACAAGTACTGAAGGCAGGGGCTGTTTCACTTGCTTGTGTGTTTGTACTGTTTGAGGCCCAGGCCATATTGACTGGGAGCTAACAGCAGATACGTTGTGGTGGGTGACGTAGCCAGGATGTTCAAGACATTTGCACGTGTATGTACTGTAATATACTCTGCACATATGAAACTGTAAGTTGTATTGCTAGGTGCTAGAATGCTGCCCTTCATAAATCCATGCTAACGAGACAGGCAGCCAGCAGGCTCAGACCGCCACGGACTTCAGCCATGGTGGGGTTATTATGACTCAATAATTTAAATTTTGTCAAGCGCAGAAATCAGTTTTTTTTAAAATAAGATCTTTCCAACTTAATTGCGCTAGTATATATCAATATGAAAGCTACTCCAACATGTTTCGGTCGGTACACGCATCCATTGTCAGGGGGTACACACATGCGTCATATTAAGTTAAGAATATGTAACACTGTCCAAGGTAAAAGTATGATGTAGAATACTTTCTAGAATAAATTACAGTATTTTCGTACACAGTGGGCAATGATTTATAAAATAATATATAAAACTAAATAGGCCTATACAAAACACAATTAATAAAAACTGTTTGCTTCCAAGCATTTTCTTTCTAAACTAGTACAATGTTCAGTACACGCACCTACACGGTATACAGACCTTTATACTAATTTGGAAAGAAGATGCTTGGACACAAATAATTTTTATTAATTGTGTGCTGTATATTTTATATTATATATTTTATACATGGAGGGCTCGCGGTGGCGCAGTTGGTTGAGGCACTGTGCCGTTTCGATTCCCAATGGTGTCACTGGAATTTTTCATTTAGATTGTGTCAATGACATAAAACTTTCTGCCGCACTATGGCCCAGGAGTCGACTCAGCCTCTAACAGAAACGTGTACCAGGAATATTGCTTGGAGGTAAAGGCGGCCGGGGGGTAGGGCTGACAACCTTACCACCTTCATGTGCCGATTGTCTTGAAATCTGGGAGCCTCAACCTCCTGGAATCCTAAGGGCCTCTACAGGGATTGTTTACCTGTATTTTATACATGACTGCTCACTACATACGAAGATATTGTAATTTACTCTGGAATGTACTTTTTACATTTGCCTTGGACAAGGTTATATATTCGTAACTAAACATGACCTTTGAGTGTACTACCTGATGATGAGTACGTGTATCAGCCGAAACATGTTGGCATAGCTTTTATATTGATATATGCCACTGCAGCAATTTGGAATAAATCTTGTCTGTATATTGCTAATAGCACGAAAGATGTATAATAATAAGCTAATTTGCTTCATTTAAACTATTTATTTTGTCGCCAATTTTGAGCCCCTTAGACTTTCTCAATCGGGGCGACCGTAGCACTCGCTCCCCAGCCCCCCAGCTACGCCCTTTATGGGATTGGTCAGAATTATGCCATAGGGTTTTTACCCATAGGGACAGGACCTCTGTACCAATTGCTTGTTCTTGGTCTTGTATGTTTCGGCAGTCAATTATCCTGCTCTTTGATGAGGTCAGTTATGTGGCTGACAGGGTGAAGTAGCAGATTATCATGGATATTGTATCATTATTTAAGTTAGTATAATTAAATGTCTATCTTCGATTTATTTAATTTTTATTGCTTGCACAGACAGCAGTTGTTAGTCCCCGCTACAGAGCCTCTCCAACTCCTCCATCAACATTGCTGCTATACCAGTCACTATGCACCTAGCCTCCATACACTTAACATTATTCACTAACATTAAGCACGCGATAAAGTATGTAACTGTGTGCTGAACATGATGAATAAAGAACGCTTTTGGAAAAAAAAAAAAAAAAAAAAAACTGTTAGTCACCGGCCTCTTACCACGGAGGCCCGGGTTTGAGAGCCGATATGATAGAGGGTAGGCAAAGTGGCACTGGGTCCGGTCTTTTCCACAGAACTTCGGGTTTTCCACGTCTGTATCATTCCACCCATGCACCTTACTCATCTTTACTCACGCTGCTCTTACCAGGAGGACAAATGGGCGAAGACTGGGAACCCTCCAAAAAGTAGTGCTCTTTCGGAAATCGAGGCGCATTGGATAGGAAGTACTTTTAGTCTTTCAAATATTAATTATGGAGTCAGTTTTTGCTTGGTGTCTTTAAGGTACTGGCCGTAATATTTGGAGCCAAAAGACGGGGGCTCCCTAACAGTGTGTACTGGATTCATATGGCTGAGAGAAAGGACAATTGGCGGGGCGCTGTGATGACGGTAATGAACTGTCGCGGGTTCCGGAAAATGTGGGTAACTTCTGGCTGGTTGAGAAAATATTATCTTCTCCATCTTAACCGGGGTTGGCTGTATTACTACGCGTTTTTTACGAAGTAAAAATGCATTATGTAAAGATCATGTCCTTCCGTCTGTCTGTCTGTCTGTGACATAATATCATCAATGAATAAACCGCTTATCAGATTTTCATGAAAATCAGTATAGGAGTTCTGTAAAAACCTTGTCGAACAAGAGTGAGTTTCGTGAAAGTCGGCACAAGGAAAACCATACTTTACTGAAGGATGTGAATGAATTTCTGTCCTTACTTTCCACATTTATTTTCCGATTTGGATGAAACGGTGTGTAAGATATCGGCAGTAATGGTGTTACGCATTTGTGAGTTTCGTGCATACGGCGCAGGAGAGGCCATAATATTCTTATGGGCATAAATAAAATTACATTTATGTGTTTAACGTGAAACATTATATTTGAAAGTAATGAACGCCATTGTGAAATCCGTGTACTGCATTACGGCGTACACAAGTTTGCACTCGTATCTCCTAAGCAGTGCTGCCAACAACATATCTGCTGAGCTGTTACGCTGTCTCAAGCAGCGAAGGCCGCTACAATGTGGCTAGCAGTGAGTTCTGCTCGCTACCTTCCTATCGGTTTAATTAATGACGAGTAAGAGGTGACCGTACTCAGACCTCGCTTGGCGCAAAGACAGCCCGCGTGATCGCCGTTTCTTCTAACTTTACTGTGCATCTATGTAAATTAATATGTTTAGGAAGTCTGTGTTTTGGTCTGTTAAGATTATTTCATGTCGCCTATTGGTAGACCGATATTGATACAGACGAGAAAAGTGACAGGTGTATTTTTATGCATTTGCCATTTGGGTTTTAGGGGAAACACGGCCACTGCTCACGTTAAAATAAGCACAAGTTACTCTTTAAGTAACACAAAACGGTTGTATGGAGGTGGCGGCGTACGAAATTAAAAAACAAATCTCCAGACTTCTTCTTTGACTTTAACGAATTAGGTACTGAGAGTTGAAGTGTTCGTTAATGAAGATGTTTATGATATGGCTGACAATGGTTTCATTCACTGTCTAGTTCTTCTGTGCTACGTGTTTTTAGCTTGATTTAATTCTGAAGGGGAAAAGAGGGCTTATAATTTCGCCATCTGCCTATGTGTCCAGCTTTAAATTTTTGAAACATTTGAACGGATTTGACAAGTTTGGTATGAACGTTATGGCAGTAAAGTCTGAATTTAAGTTTTCGTTTCATAATCCGATTTTAACAACATGGCTGGAGCACGAACGTACGCGGTCTGAGAGAAACTGTAATTCTGGAATTTTGTGTGGTGACAGTCCGCCGACAAATGTGTGACTCATGATGTCTGAAACATTCCAGAACGTAAGAAAAGAAATTTGTGGAAAGTAACAGACTTACATATCTTCCGGTTTGATGGCAATAATTAATAAGATTTTTACCCTGAATATATAAAATTCTGTACTGAATTAGAATGTAAACATATATATGCAAATTTTGTATGAAACATAACTTATGTGCCCAAAATTACAAATCAGGCTTCGTGCATGTCTTTGAAGTTATTCTCGGCAAATTTAAAGTAGACAAAATATGTAGGCCTACTTCGGTAAAAAGTTCTTCCAAAATTGGCCTTGGTGTTGCAGTTGGTGATAGTGGTTGTTGTGCCGCAGGGTTCGATCCTCCGAAAATCCCAACTGATTCGAACGATCGTTCCCTGGGTCGCATTTAGCTTAGAACCGGGCGTCAGGGCTTAGAGTCCCGAAACCTGATCCAGTAGTGTGCCACCATCTCCCGTATAGGTATTTATTATAAAAAGGACGCAGAGGCCGCGGGAGGTCGGTCTCTACGATTTATTTCTCGTTTTTTTCGGAGCGGATGGGTTTCTTAAGGGGGTAAAGAGCAGTATGTTGTCTATCAATTTACAAAAAACAATATTATTAATTCTAAAAAGTTACATTAGTTTCCATTATTACGGACGAGGCGACAGGCATATTCACTTCAGTTCCATCTACTAACCAACCCCACCAAACCAACCAAACCACCAAGGACCCTAGTGTCTCAACAAGTAACCCGTCCTACCTCGTGTGGTTGAAGCGATGGTTAATATGAACAGTGCTATGTTGATCTCCATCTCAGGACCCGTCTGTCCCCCTGGATGTCGTGTGGTCTCTTCGAGGTTCGAGACCGAGATACACCTCGGTCACGGTAGCCTGCAGAACGACGACGGTCGACGAAGAATGATGGACAAAAGACCCCCTCTCCAACTTTTGGCGACCCTTTTATATTCATAGTCTTCCGTATTTGTATTGCACTCGCAATCGATGTCAGCGTTTGCCGCTTAGCGACCTCGTTTAAAGCGTTGCAACCACCTTTGGTCAGCATAATTATTCCATATAACCGCTACAAGGTTTCTTCACATACATGCTGGCTCAACAATTTGCGCCGTTTCTCGGTTTTCACACTGTCCTAATTACACATGCCTTACAACATTTCGTTTAACCTGGGTGGTTGGTATTCACATTGACTAATTATATATGCCATAAATGTCACTACATTATAGTGGTACTAGTAGTAGTAGTGGTAATAGTTGTAGTAGTACCTGTAGTAGTAATACTCAAAGTATTTACAATTGTAAGCAGTGTTAATTTAACTCATCTAGTGCTACCTCCTAAAATCACCCACGCAAGCTAGCATTTAAATTAAATTGAATTCTGTTGTTTTAGTCTGAATGTGAATTACGCAAATAAGACTGGCAGAAAATGGGCTGCATGTGTTAAGTTATACACATAAACTCCATGTTTCAGATGCACACAAAATGAAAACTGGGTACTACTAACTAGCGTGGCGGTTAACAAACCTGGACACAAATAAAAAAAATTCGGATACTGATATTTACGGTTGGCAAGCGAGTGTTGTTACTTTAGAAGGAGAGAAAGAGAAGAAAGGAATATTGTGACAAACTTGTTTAACTTCACTTTTAAGGAACTGTATTAATGGAATAAATTAAATTACATTACATTTTCCATCAATCGTTTGACTTTTTCGACACTTATTTCTCTTCACAAGGCGTTAAGAATCGCTACTGAACTGTAAACGTCTGTCACTCAGAAACTATGTTTTATACTTTGTCTGTCATTTAATGCACAGTTGAATACAACGTTTTTGATGTCCAGTGAAAGAGCACCTTGTTTAAGGGGTCAACCAGAGTAGGTGCATTTCCCGATCCGTCACCTGAGGACGGAAAAGGAGGTGGCTGTTGAAGATGTACGTTCCAACTGTACATTAGACGATAGACAGAGTCCAAAAGAAGACACTATCATCATGAAACTATAGAATTGAAATATGGTAGTCCGTGGTCAGTGATGATAATTCGCTAAATGGTATATGTGGGTTTTGGTGAAGCTCTATATTTTACTATTTCCCATAACTTAATATTTTAAAGTCCTGCCTGAGCTGTATGTAAATTGCTGTGTAACACAATGCCAGGTTCTATGGAAATGCGCTAAGTAGGATAGCGCTCCAAACTAAACGACAGATGGACTAAGAGGCAACCTCCCTGTTATGCGAGTAGTTAATTCACAACGTGCACGGAGTACACGAAAACATGAAACTGACGCCAAAGTTTGATTTTGCAAAAGGAGGAAGCAGATGTTTAAATGATATAAATCCTTCCGTTTGGTAAGAAATTAGAGCAATATTAAAAATGATCAATCACTCATATATGCTTTGTTTATTTTGTTTATTTGCTAGATTTGTGAGTAGAATTGAAAGGCCACACAAATGCTTGCATCATTTACATGTCATTACACGTTAAATACGAAATAATACAAGAGTATACAGCATTAAAGAAACGAAAATAGCAACTGTGGGGTGAATGTTCTGTCAAATTTAGAATGTTTTATTCTGTGTCATTTTGACGACTGGTTTTATCCTTCATGGTGAGAAGAAACATGAAGAAAGACGCTGACTGATTCATCATCTGTAAACAGAGAGAAAACACAGTTTAAGGACCTTTAACTTGACCAGTAATAAAATAGTAAAGAAACACGGAAATCCTGCTTTATAAAAAGGTGTCAAGCGATAAATATGCAGATTGTGGTCTATTAATACGTAGTACTTGTGTGTCTAACACGTGGAATACTGGATACCGGCATTTACTGTCACGAACCGAGTAGTAATAATGAAATTGTAACAAAACGTGTTTGTTGGATACATTGATTGTAGAGCATACTTGTGGGTGTGGGGCACGTGTATAAATTGGATTAAAGAAATATGCCTGAACGACATTTTGAACCGTTCAGCATTCAAACTTGGGATTTTTGTTCATGAGTCCGAGTTTGGTTTGTAAGGAACGTAAGATGCTTGGCGCGTTCCCATGAAAGCATTCGAAAATTTTGGCTGCCTCGCTATTTTCTTAATTCTTCAGTTGTGATTCTGTCTACATTATTGGACTTCGTGTCATTTTAAGCTGTAAATGAAATATGGGTCTAAGCCCAATTCGGATATGTCAACTGCATAGCATCAAAGAGAGTTTCCTTGCATGTCTTTAATTATTCTCCATATCCGAAAGCGTTAGACCACATGCCAGTATTTTTTATTATAATTCCTTTTTAAGAAGCGCGATAGCAAGTTTTGAGTCGCTGTGTTTTATTTATCTTACAAACGGAAATCGACATTTGTCTTATACACTCAATAATTGGCTGGAAAGCCATGATTTTCGTTTGACTGTTTCGAGTTGCAGATTTTGCAGCCGCATTGACTTGGCCATTATGGTGATGGGGCATAATTATTCATTAAGTCCGGACCCATTATTAGAAGCTTTCGCATAGTCTCGAAAAACGCCGATTATCTTCGTCTTGACCCTCCGTTCGCCTCTCTGTCCTTCTGCCCATTTCTTTTATCAGTGCAGCTCACCCTTGACGGTTTTCTGTGAAATTTGATATTGGGGATTTTATGAAAATCTGTCGAGAAAGTCCAAATTTGTTTAAAACGTAAATGAAACGTAAGCCTGTTTTATTGTTACTCACAGCTGGCGACATTAATTCACCATAAAATCATGGCTGTGCAACACTGAATACGTCAATATTGTTGACAGAGATATGTAGCAAAACACACAGAAAAGGCACTGTTGTTTGTCACTGCAACAATATTTACGCGAACGTTCTACAATGTTAAGTTATTCGTGGGCCTACATTGCCTCTCTTGTTCATAGCTATCCTTTCCACAATTATATTTTCCAGATCCCCCACAAGATCTGAACTATAATAAAGAATTTGAAATGAAGCAGTTCTCGTCACCACCATGCACGAAGATAATTCTCTGTTCCGTGAAGACTGTTGCCAGTAGACAAGCATTCTTACGTTCACTGCAGTCTCGTCATTTTGGTGTGATGAGACAATTTACATTTCGTCCCTACACTGGGACTGAAGCTCTCATTTCTGCAATTATTTTTGCCTTGAATATGTCAGTCTTATGCTCGAATTTATTACTTTTTGTCAATACATTTCTGTGCTTTCCTATTTAATCCATTACCCAGTCTCTAATTTTTATTCACAGGATATCCTACCCCCCCCCCCAGTGACGTTTGTTTTTAGACGCATACCCATCATAGCGGAGCGCATGTTAAAATGCCGTCCGTCTATCCGTCCGTAACTAAGCACATAGCAACTGGAGAACCGCTAAGTGAATTGTTGTCAAATGCAGTTCTTTCGGTAACGAAGCGTGATCATAAACAATCAGGAAGGCCTCCTCTCGTTTCATTTTATTTGTTTCCTGAAAAGTCTGTATGTATACAACATATACGTATACATATTTATATGTATTATACATATGCAATGGGTACCGGATCATTCCCTAGCTTCAACCGGCCTGGCCTTAACTTTGACCACAAACCCATTTCTAGCGAAGAGTTTAACGAAAGTGTACAACTATATAGCTATTCCCCCTCTGGGCATTTATGGCATGTTCTAGGGTGAGATTTACCTTTACTTATATACATATATATATGTAGGTATAGTCGCCCCATAACATGCTATGCTGGCACAGAAGGGAGGCATAGGTATACCTCCAACCTATTTGCAACCCGGCACTAGAAGGAGTTGGGTGATTAGCACCACGCTCCGTCCCTTTTACCCGCGTAAAAGACCTGGTACTCTTTGTACGGAGGCTGTGTGGCCTCAGGTCCTGTCTAGGCGGCACAAAAAATCTCGTCCTCACCAACATTCGATCCCCGGAGCATCTAGCCCTCAGCAATTCGCTATAGCGACTACGCCTATACACACATCCATATATATATATATATATATATATATGCGTACTGAAAAGTATGTATGTGCACAAGACATTTGTAGATATTCGGACTCATGTTGATATGAAGTTTTTGACTCGGTATGACGTCAGTACTTCAATCCCGATCTTACGACACGAAGTCACTGCACACGCTCTGTTCGAGTATGTTAGGCTGGGATAGCGTAGTCGGTATAGCCGCTCCTTACAGGCTGGACGATTGGGGGTTTGAAGCCAGGTGGGGGCAAGTGTTTCTTTTTCCAAATACCCTTTCAGACCGGCCCTAGGGCCCACCCATCCTCCTGTACAAAGGGTATACCTGAGCTCTTTCCTGAGGGTAAAGCGGCGAGGCATGGCTTTGACGAAACACTCCCATTTATTGTCGAGATTCAGACTGGCAAGAGCTATACCTCTACTACCCATCTGTGTCTAAATGTCATGTTATAGGAGTAGAGTGAAATTTACCTGTATACTTACGTACATATAGGCTATATATATAAATTTTACTTTATCCGCCATGACACTGTGTATCTCGGAAATTACTGAGAGTAGATAAGTGTAAATGTAAAACGTTTCTTTTTTTCATAGAGGAAAACTAAGAGAAGCTCTTAAATTTGCTGTTGTATGCATTGGTTCGAGGCCAAGTAACTTTCTTTTCGCATTCTTTCTCCCGTAAGCACAGAACTCGGGCCATAACCATAATGCGTAATTTCATAACCACCACTTGTTAATTTGCAGACTCGCTATTCCAGTACAAATTAGGCAGACATGTAACGCTGGCAGCCACAGTGGTGGCCATGTGACTGTTTTGTACTGCAAGACACAAAAACGGTGCGCCTGTGAGCCCAAGAACACAGAGATTGTAGCGAACGACTCCAATTCGTCCTCAAATTTTACGGTCAAGGTAGCAGCCTGTAGTTGATGATCCTCATGTCGGGCGATCAGGCGTAGCGACATGAAATGAACTGGCTTCAAGACAATTCCATATTTATACGTTAATCCTCCTAGAAGATTTAATTGCATCTATTATTCGAAAAAAGCTTCAAATCTTAGGATTCATAGGAGCGTAATCCTACTGAATGCAACCATAATTTCACATTTTTTTTTGAAGAACAGTCGGATGTAAGTAGTTATACAGCCACATACACAATATGAGACGTAAAATGTGTGTGGGAACGCGTGTGATGAAACTGACTTATTTTAACTATAAAAGCATTTGCATCAAAACTTTATATGGCAAAGTGCCGTAACAGCTATTGTGAGCAGGTTTGTGGGCCGCATGTGGAAAAATCACAGCAAGTGATATTCTTACGCGCCTAAATAATGGTATAGTTTTTGTAGTATGTACATAATTTAGGAATGTGCCCGCAAACCACATAATACACACTCGCGGGCCGCGGGTTGGAGACCCATGTAATGAAGGGAATGTGACATCGTAACTGCTTGACGCAAGACACATAATTAATCTTACATTCATCATGGTCTTTTTGCACACCGGAACAAATTTCCCAGCTGTTAGTGTGAACTCCTTGTTAGCTGTGGCCATGATGAAGACCAGACAGCGCTGGAATGGCACAGGTGTTCCTACCCAGTCGCAGCTCCAGACCGCGTCTCTCACGCTCTCCGCCTGGAACAGTCAGCGTGCAATTGTGCCATGTATGTTACAGATTTAAGAATGTAATTAGCACACGATGCTGCACACTTGTCCCTTACTTGTTCCGACAGCTCTGTCCCAAGACTGCAGAATGCAAACGCACACCCCAACATCAGTCCGTAGACGTACAGTGCCTGTGCTAGATCAGTATGGTCTTCCAAACTCTGCAAAAGAGAACTAGTGTTGAGAGTAGTTGCCGTCTGCGTGGTGCAGTTTAAGGTCCCGGAGGACTGTACTTATAGTAACAGTTACCGTTTTT
Source organism: Reticulitermes speratus (assembly GCA_021186555.1). Classification (NCBI taxonomy): domain Eukaryota; kingdom Metazoa; phylum Arthropoda; class Insecta; order Blattodea; family Rhinotermitidae; genus Reticulitermes; species Reticulitermes speratus. Next base: position 36,878,383 of record JAJKFL010000006.1, on the reverse strand, counting down.
GTAAAATTGCATTGCACGATGTTTAGACTGATTATGTAAAGGCTCCCGGCGGCTTACTGCCATCGGGGCAGCTATTTGTAATACCTTCCATCTTGGGGTATCTAACCAAACTAGATCTACACCCAGGAAGGTACTACTGGTAGAGTAGCCTTACAGATCTCCGCTGCATCCGTCTTAACTCTAACTTCTTTAGTAGTGTTGCCACCATTTAGTTCTGTATTCTCAGCAGATAACTAACAACTGCTGCTAACCAATCTGTAGTGGGTGTTTAGTTCAGTAGGTTCCACTACTGAGTAAAACCCCGTAGGTGTACATAGCCCAGCTAATCTTACCTAAATTCCCCTGGTATATCTTTACCATCAGTCAGCTCTTACTGACATTAACTGTACAGTTACTTTATTTACTTGGGATTCATGTCTCCACCTTAGTTTATAAAAACTAATAAAAACACTCAACTTACTAACAAATGTAAATAAAAAAAATTTATTTAACTCAACACCAAGCAAACAAAAATTAATTCCCATAAAGTGTCTCACTCTACTACAAAGTTAAATTATCTCCTTTTCAATTTGCATAGTTAAATGTTTCTTTTATTTTATATTTTCCAAATTTAATATCTCTTTCACAATTTGCAATTTAAATATTTCTTTCCTACAAAATTAAATGTTTCTCTTTTTCTGTCTGGCCCAACCACACTTGCTTGTACCCTTACACAATTAACCCTAGTTGAATAATTGTGTTTCCTTAGTACCTCAACTTAAATTCATCAGTTACACATTTCCAAAAACTACCTTCCTAATTCCCTCTCCAAATTAGGGGCATATAGGAATTTAAAACTTATTCTTTGCAAATCTTACCTTGCGATAAAAGTATTCCGTACATCTATGGATCACCAACTTAACTGCTTGGTCGTATCTCTGTATATTGGTATCCTTTTTTCGTGCACCTGGCATTTTTCTCAACGCTGTAAATCACTTTAACAAAATGATGTGCTGCACTGCTTCGTCACCTTTTGTAACGAACTTCTGTGGTTGAATTTAACATATTCACCACCAAAATATAACCATAAACTAACACCCACCACTCTTACACAAGATAAGTGTTGCAAAATCACTGCCTTCGTAATTTCAATTTATAATTTCTAACAGGTTAAAATTTAGAATAACCACAGACGAACTGTATCACATCATGCCAAACACGCCGAAAAGGCCTCTAGGCGTGGTTCTCACCTGTATTTAAAACCTCACCCTAGTTACGTCATAAATCTAGCTCATCTCAACTCTTTCATCCAATGAGAGTTTCCATATTAACTCATATCCATATATGAACTGACCAATGAAAAAGCTTTTCCTATCTTCTTACCTTATAAGGATTATGCTAAGGTTGCAGTTCACATCACCTTGAACATGCAGAGTGTGTGTTAGCCAACTACTGCAAGTGAAATATAAATCTATATCTCAAAACGTATGGAAAATTCCACACGGTATTCTAAAATACACTCATAATAATTCGTTACACAAAAATTCACACATGCTATTAGTATTCATTACACAAAAATGCATCACACTAATACTTACATGCACAAATTTTCTACAAATTTTATTTACACACTTTATTTACAAAATCCCAAAATTTCAAATAAAGTACTATCTGCATAATTAAGGGGTGATGACTTGTTAGTCATATATCATACACAAAACAGTCAAGCCCCACATAAAATTAAGGCAGCACCTCTAATTCTTGCCTTCTTACCTGTTTCTTAACTCAGCTTCATACCTACGCAACCCATCATTAACCTTTCCCAAATTTCCATTACTTCAAAAGAAAATACTAATTCTTAAAAACTGATCCCCGGCTGGATCCCTGGCCGTGAGTAAGATATTGGAAAGAGTGACATAACCAATAATCTATCACTCAAAACCCATTTCTCATGTTTTAATTCATTACAATTAGGCCTACGTAGGTGATAATTTGTCGTCAGATCTGGATATTTAATGCTGTCGACTTGTTGCTTTTATTTACTTCCTATGCTGAAGGACTTCGTGTTTTACAAAAGCTGATCTAAATAATGTAAGCCTGAGAACTTTATGGTGGAAAGTGTATTAGAAACGGAAGTGGGAGTCGCAACTGGTGTCTTGTTGTGCCCATAATAGCAGTAGAATGAAGTACATCTTATGTACACTGAGCTTGTCACCGAAATTAATTGTGTGTTGTGTTTCTTATGTTTACTGATTTTTGTGTCAGAGTATTCGTGTACGTTGAAACTATTTTTTGAAGGAGAGGGTCGGTTTAAGGCATTTATATACTCAAGACAAAAATACATTTAACAACCGTACCTACGCGTGCTCCTGAACTGACCTTGTAGTTAGAGCATATATATTGAAAATATATTTCACAAAAAGTCTGAAATAAAATAAACCTTGCACCCCCACCCCGAAGGGTGGGTTCCTGAGCAGCTGCTTAAATTTCGATAGCTTTAAGTAGGCCCTGCCAAGGAAATTAGAGTGGGGGTGGTTTTTACAAGTTTGGTCTATTATTTTCTTTACTTCTGTGAAAAATTAGAAACCGATCACGGATATATCTAACGTGATAAATCTCCTTGATTTCATAAATATCTGCATTCAACATATCTATATATCTAATATATGGGGCAGTAGAGGGAATTGAATAATTCAAATTTTCCGTAAAAATACTTTAATGTTGGTTACTCAGCAGTGTGACATTAACCTTATCACCATTTCGCAGGTGAAGTCAGACCGTTAGATGTTTACGTCTAGTAACCATTGTATTCCAGTTAAAGTACAATGGAATAAAATGCAGTTGTGTCTTTTGAGGGCGAGGGTTGGTGGGCGGATCACCAGGTATGAGCCAAGGGTTCGGGCAGATGTCATTACGCGGATGGACATCTGAGTTATTCCCTACTACCCTCATGACGAGGACAGAGATGGTTCTCGAAACGTTGGTTTACTAGCCAATTAACCACCTGAAGCGGCTGCTAGCCCGAGAAAAGTTTATTGAATTTAGTCGCCACGAAAACTTCAAATTGTGTGTGTGTGTGTGTGTGTGCCTGTAAGATTTACCCGGAGATAAAGGGAACCCGACCCACGTTCTCGAGGCCAAATCTGCACTCTTGAGTGGCTTTCAATACTTTTTATGGTACTTACTGCAAGTAATGTTACAGCCCGAATTCGCTTATTTGAACAAAGATGTGCATGAGTTATAGAAAAAGGAGAAGTGTATTTTACATAAGTATTGTACTTCTGTATTAAAGTTATTTTACCATGGCAGAGGAGAAAGCGACAAAACACAGTGTGATCAAAAGCATCAGGAACACACCGCATAGTGTGAAGTTCATTGTGTCTTCTAAGGTCCGCATGTACCTGAAATTATACAGAAGGGCTTACAGTGCAATGAACGTAGTCCTAAATTCAGAAGAATATTTCCTGATGTCTGCACCAAGAGGAAAACAATTTACGAACACGTGAAAATATTTCGAGCAAGAATTTCCATTCAAGAGAGTAAGCCTTATTTTTTTAAATTTCCATTGAAAAAAAAATGATGTCTGAATTAAACTCTTATGCGGAAAAGTTTTGTTACTTAGTGTTACAGCCAATCTTTCTCGTGGTGGCAGACGCAGTCGTAGTTGAAAATTCTTGTACATATTTCATGGCCTATCAGTAATCAACACATTATCGGAGCTTTCGATACACACTCGTATAATACGGGGTAGCTTAGTCACTGTAATGACTAGGCTGTGGGCTGGACGACCGAGGAATAGTTGTTCGATTTGCGGTAGGGGCAAAATATTTTCTTTATCCAAAAGCGTCCAGACTAGCACTGGGGCCCACCCAACCTCTTAGTCCACGGGAACCCGGAGTTCTTTTTCCTAGGGTAAAGCGGCCGGAATGTGGAACTCACCTCTCACTTTCTTTAGTTCCCAGGTTAAGAATGAGTGGAAACATATGATTATTTCTACTTCCAAACAAGCCTTCCTGGCACGCACACGGACTTGCTTTTCTTCGATACTAATTCAGAAATTGTTAAAACGTTTTCTAAAGGTTTCCTAAATCCTAGTATATTTTGTAAAATTGTCCACTTAAAAGTCTACTTAAATATAGGGCGTAAAGAATATCACTTTTTGCTCCGAACTGTCCTCAAACTTATTTTCTTTTACTAAACAAACTAAATGCACATACAACATACGCAGTAGCAGGTCTTTAGTCTTTTATCACTGCTACATGTTTCGGCACTACTGTGCCATCTTCAGAGAGTTCTTACAACGAGTTTTAAAACTAGCTAAAATATGATAGATTACTTTATATTCACCGTGCATCTTTGTATAATTGATTATTTCTATCAACAAATGCACCAATTGGTGCATTTGTTAGAAGAAATAATCAATGATAGATTACATTCTTAATATTTGTATATATAGTACTTCGCACTGAAGTTCAATTCGCCGAGTGGTACATACATACATACATAGTCTGTAATACATTATAGGACTATTACGTGTATATCGTATTATTTGACAGTTATTATAAAACAAGTAGAGTATAAAATTTGGTTAAAACTCTACTTGCTTGACATATCGTGGCAGTATTCTTATGCATATGCAAATATATTTCGCTTATTCGATCCATTTCCGACCATATCCCTATATGACTAGTCGTGTGGTATGTGCAAACAGCCCCTTGCACATACCACAGGACTAGTATGTGGTTTATTCTTTAGTACCGCATAAGCAGATTCGTCTCAGTGGATACGTGAGCTCGTAGAATTTAAGATTTACGATATTAATATACAAAGTGTAATTTCATGGTGCTAATTTTGGTGTGCGGTGTGCTATGAGTGCCGTGCGGTGTAAGGCGTTTGTCTGCACCCACTTGGTTGTTGAGATTGCGGATTCGAATCCCGCTAGGGGCATGGATGTATATACCTTGTGATTGTTGTGTGTTGTCAAGTAGAGGTCTTTGTAACGGGCTGATCACTTGTACAGAGGAGTCCTACCGAATGTGTTATGTCTGAGTGTGATCGTGAAGCCTCAACAATGAGGAGACCCTGGCCCACTAGGGGCTGTCAAGCCTCGTGGAAAAATGATAATTGGGCTCTCTTCTTTCGGAGAACATAAATTTACACGCGATATATTAACACATATTCTGATATGTATTTCTGATCATCCCTCCGAATACGACAGAACGTATGAGTTTTTACCAGCGAGGCAGTGCAACAGTCCACGAAGGAGATTATTCTATGCTTTCTTTAGAGACAACAATAAGCAGGACTTTGTGGCCCTCCCGGCGCGACACCCCTGAACAGCCTATTAAGCGACGGGCCTAAGTTGTGTATGTGTCTTCGCTCTAGAAAGTATGAAAGAAAACATAAAATAGGCCTGTAGTGTTTTCAGCGAATCAGATGAAGGCATACCACAGGCAACATGACTCGTTGATATCATGATGTCGTGGCTTCGTGTTTCGGCTCAGTTACAACGCCAACTTCAGCCCATCTGAAGAATTACAAGGATGTTGTGGCCATAATAATAATAATAATAATAATAATAATAATAATACCTTCAGATGTATACCTACTTAAAACTTTAGTTCCCTGTTTTCGAATTTCTTGTGCATACTGAAAATTATTTAATTTTATTATTATTATCTTTTTTATATCGTGTCTAAATATGTACTTATTTTCCTTGTAGTATGCTACCGTCCTCTACACCAGTGGTATTCAACCTTTTTTGTTCGCGTACCCCCACATATAATTTCTCTTCAACTTTGTACCCCCAAAGTTGTTAGTGCATAATTCAAGTTATGCATAGCCTATAATCTACATATAAAATAAGTTAAATAAATTACATCCAAAATAATATATCAAATAATAAGTTTTAAATGAGAAAAAGGAGAGTCAAGCTATTAAATAACAAACATATTATATGCACTATGTGGAATAAATTGAAACTAGCCGCTCAGATAAGAAGAAGAGAGAGGAAAAAATGGCGCTCCCAAATCGCATGTCCTTATGTCCGGGTCTCTTGTGGCTAACCCTAAATCTGGCCCTGATTATTCAGTGTTTATCATGAAATAATATATTTATTTTTTAAAATTTTACGTACCCCCTAAGATGTCTCCGCGTACCCCCGGGGTACGCGTACCCCAGGTTGAATACCACTTGTCTACACAGTCGGTTGCCCGGGATGTAGATAGATTCAGTGATGAAGCACCAATTAGAGGATGTCTTAACTGATGTTCTTCCGTCTTTCTCCTACTCCTTGGTTTTGTTGAATTAATGTAATTATTTCGAAGTAGGAATTTATTGACTGATGGATATAAGATTCGAGTGATGAAATAGGGCGTTCAACTTGGAGGATTAGAGCGCCAGAAAATGATAATACATGCAATTAGGATATGAACACGGGAAGGACCGTGTTTGATGGACACATTGGATGATTATTCCAGGTAAGACAAATAGTCAGATCGTGAAAACGAAGGTCCTTCCTCAGGGTAATGTACGTAAAAGATCCCTGCAACATCCGCAAGCCACTGCTTCTACGATCACTCACAAAGAAACACAAACTTAACTTCCTTGATTTACTGAAGACATGCTTCACTCCTACTACTGCACAGTAATTATGTAACTTCGTAGTTCGTTAAAAGTGTAACCGCGGCATTTTGAACAAACGTAGCTACTTATCACTTGTGTAATTACCTGTATAAACGTTACAGTTTCAAGTTTACCGTGTATTCGTAAAACACGAAATACACTTTATACTCCCCTACCTTGCAGGATTTGGCATTTCATTCCAAACCCTGATTCCACATAACACCACTTTCTAATTGAAATTTTGTAGTAAACTTCCCGAAATTTACGGAACACCCAAATTTTGCATCCGTGCTACTCCAACTGCCAAAACGGAGTGTCCTAATTACTAGTTCGCATTCCCGTCACAACACGCAAAGTCAAGTCCCCCTTCCTATATTCCAAAATTACTCTATCGGCCGAAACATAAATTTCGAGAAACCTCATAGACCGAATTCAAATTGTTGGAAAACTGAACCTGATTATTTGTGCTAATTTAAGCCGGTAGACCCCAAATGTCTCATAATCGAACATTTTGGGGTGTTGCCCACTGGCACTTCTCACTCAAGGAATTATGACCTCAAAAAGTGTCAAGTCTTGTGTTTCACTAAGGAACGCCGAGCTGCAAAACTCCAATCAACTTGACACTTGATAGCTATTGTGCTCAGGCTTATTCTTTTGAATGCTTTAGCCGCACTCATTTCGTCTCGCTCTTGTCCCTAACCATCTTTATGCTACAGTCAAAAGTCCCTTTTCCAAGTAAATAACCCAAAAGGAATTTATCTCAATAAGGCCCGTTCAGGATTTAAATCCGAATCGCCAGTCCTGTTCAGGGATTGTACCTGAATGGCCGATAACAATGTCTTGAGTACGACTAATGATAGCTTTGTAACTGAGCAGAAATCTGTTAGCACCACTTCATAAAATAATTAATTTATCCTGATTATAATACTCCTACATTTGACTTACCGAATTTTTCCACAGAAGAACGGTCAAGATAGAGGTAATGTTTGAAATTCACCTGCAAATCTTCGACGTGCTGTTAACAATGCGGTTGTTAGTTGTGACGCACGTCAGACAGGCGAAGGGAATTATTTCCAGCATCTTACGTAAATGTGATTAGGAAGAAACTAATATTAACTGAACACATTGGACTAAAACGCTTGGACACCCACTTAACGGCAAAGTGGAACAGCGGCCATCGCTAAGCTGCCTGCAGTCACGCGATTGGTCCGGCTGTAGAGTGACGTCCGATGTGAAATTAAAAAAGAACACTATTTTCTTAATGTTGTTGATGACATAGGTGTATATACATACCGCATAATAAGTTGGTGGTGTTGGACACATTCATGAAGTCTTTTCTGAATATCACCCTCCCTTACTGAGTCATCTTCTGACGTGAAGCGCTTCTGGTTTATGTCGTAGATTTTCGCTGTAAGTTTCTCCAGCTGACTGCAAGCGACGCAAACCATTACGGCGTATAGGATAGGGAAGCCGAAAAAAATGCACTGATATTGCATTGATGCGATAACCTGAATGAAGAAAGAGAACTAGATTTTAGTTAATTAATTTGTAGTTAAGTAAACGATTATTTATATTCACCATAACATACGTGTAGATCACCGATTCTCAGTACATTGCTGTCAAGAGCAATTATTTCTGCGTGTTTAAATTGCTGTATCTGTGTTTTGTTTTAGACTCTTCTTCTTTGTGAATATTTTCCAGTGGTTGTATGTTGCAAAGGTTTACTTAAGATCTGTCTTCTGTGCCACTCTGAAAGTGACGGAACAGAGAAAGCGAGGGAACTTGTAGATGATATAGTTGGCTTACAGCCTATTCGTATTTTTGAATATGTGGCCTTTAATACATAAGTAGTAGTGGGTGATTAGAATCCCTGGAATGCCCACTTAGCTAAAGTGTAAAATTAACCACTTTCTTGATAAGACGCTGAAACAGCCACGAAACAAAGTATTTGTTATACCATTGCTTTAACAAATCTCAATTATTCGGGCTGTAGTAGAGCCTTATAACTATAAGGAGAAGAGGGAGTATCGTGGAACGGAATATGTACACTAAGTGCTCAGGTTTACTGAGATATACAAAATTCTAGTATATTATTTTACAACTTTTGATGATAAATAGAAAATTAGGTTTTTAAAATGTAGCCTGAAAAGTGCTTGGAGAGCTCTGTAACACATATCTATCTTAGAGGGACAAATTCACTTTTACATTTTCTTTCAAATTATATTTATGTAGAAGGTAGAGAAACGCTGAAAGTAAGGCAGGAATTAATTTTTAAAAATAATCATCGTGGTTCAATAAGTCGTCATGAGTTTCAACAATTATCATTGAGTATACTTTACCGGTTGATGCCAAGCAAGTTAAATTTTTATCTTCAACTCAAAACAGTTCAGAGGAACTTCTGAGAGCACCATTTCCATCATGTATGAATGAAGACTTATCCCACTAATTGTGTATTAATTTGTAGGCCTATAGCTTCAAAGCCGATCCCAGTGGCCGCGCGGTCTAAGGCGTGGGTCTACGGCCGCTGGCTTACTGAGATTGTGGGTTCGGCCGATCCCAGTGGCCGTGCGGTCTAAGGCGTGGGTCTTCGGCCGCTCGCTTACTAGGATCGTGGGTTCGAATCCCACCGGGGGCATGGATGTTTGTGTTGTGTTTGTTGAAAGGACGGTAGCATGGAACGTAAAAAGTGACACGAAGGACGAAAGGATATAAAACAGTACAAAAAAAAATGGATCAAAGGGGGAAAACCCCGGACAGGCAAAAAAAAAAAAAAAAAAAAAAATCCCACCGGGGGCATGGATGTTTGTGTTGTGTTTGTTGAAAGGACGGTAGCATGGAACGTAAAAAGTGACATGAAGGACGAAAGGATATAAAACAGTACAAAAATGGATCAAAGGGGAAAAAACCCGGACAGGCAAAAAAAAAAAAAAAAAAAATCCCGCCTAGGGCATGGATGTCTGTCTTCTGTTAGTGTTGTGTGCTGTCATGTAGAGGTCTCTGCGACGAGCTGGTCCCTCGTCCAGAGGAGTCCTACCGAGTGTGGTTTGTCTAAAAAGTGTGTGAGCGTGAAACCTCGAAAAATGAGGCGGCCTAAGCCCCCAAGGCTCTGTCGAGCCATTGGGGGAAAAAAAGTAGCTTCAAATGGCGACCGGGATAGCGCAGTCGTTATAGCGGCTCCCTACGGGTTCCACTCTCCGGGTTTTGAAACCCAGTGGGGTGAGAACTTCCGGACACACCCAGACCGCCCCACAGGCCCACCAACTCCCCTGTGCAATTGGTACCGGTTCTCTTTCTCGCGGGTAAAGCGGCCGAGGCGTGAGGATGACCACCCTCCAACTTCTACTGCCAGGGTCGACAATGGGTAGAGTTGTACCTCTGCCTCCCCTTAGTGCTTGCTTGGTATGTAACGTGACAGATTTACCTTCTATCTTCACAAGCATTCATTTATAATTATAGAGTAAAATGTTGAATAAAGGGAGTGCTGTCGCCTTCCATTTAATGTAAGCATTTTTCATTAATGTTACGAATCCAGTACTATTACTTTACCTGTGAAATCAGTATCAGCTCGTAAACTGGGCTGGTGGATGCATCGAAAGGATACCAAGCTTCGAAAACCATATCATGAGACGTAAAAATTCGTATAGACGTCTGGACCACGTGGTACACTGTGGTGAAAATAAATATATTTTTACTGATGTTCTGGATATCCATTATCAATCCCGCAAACGTACGGAGACCAGTTTCTGGATCTCTGATTGGCAGTTCTTCCCATGTGAAGAATTCCGTGAGGCGAATCAGCTCTTCAAATTTATCCATACGGAACCTAGAAGCCATGAAATGACACTGTGTTCTACAGACTGAACATAGGATCTCTTAGAACAAAACAATTATCGGACATGGTACGTTCTATGGAAAATTGAATTACTAGGCTAAATCCAATGTAAGACGCATTTTCGGAAATACGTCTAGCGATATACACTAGCAGTATAACTTGTGAAAGAATGACAGTTTATTTAACAACGCTGTCACCAGCTTAGTTGGTGGGTTTATTAGTCGGTAAAAAGAACTGGAAAAATGAATGGAAGTGGTCGTGTTGTAATTAAAGGAAGTATCTCGACATGTTTGTGGAGTGACAGAGTAAAACCACGATAACCTCAGTATAGTCGACGTCTAGGTCGATATTCGAACGGAACGTCAACTTTAATGAAAGCTGTAGGTAAGTTCTTGACCTCAATTTCTTCATAAATCTCACTTGTCAATTCAAAGGAGGCAGTTGTTTTCAAGTTGATGGCTCAATTTTTCACTTTATACTAAGTGTAAAAAGTCATCTTCATTCGACGGGTTGAATAGTAAATAAAGACAGCTGTTGAGTTTCTTTCACACACTGTTTCACCTGCCTTAATTTCAAAAGACACAGACAAACACCACGTTCTCTTATGTGCATCTTTTGAGCTTTAATTATGGGACTTCCCGTCTTCGGGGGGTCAACAAAAAGGGAAGCCCTTCCTGTGGCCACTTTGAAGATTCTACACGTTAAACATCTATTTGAATTAAGTTTCTTTTGTAGTGGGCAATGAAATATACCAGAGTGATAATCCATTTGGCTTAGTTAGTACGAGTTCAGTGTGGTAGTAGACGTTTATATATAGGCCAAATTTATTGCTTTAAAATGTGTGAAATCAAATATTCAACTAAACAAACGAAATTTAGAAACGTTAACTGCATTAGTAATAATAATAATAATGATAATAATATCGTCGTCGTCCTCGTAATTTTTCCTGTTATGTTCCAGAACTATTATTTACACCATTATATACACCGTATTTATTCGCTTTTGAAACTTAATTTTCGAAATGTGTCATTACCTGACGCTGAGATGCATCCAGAAAATTAATATGCATGCCACAATCACACGAAATGTCTTCATAGCTCTCTTCAAATCATCTCTGTGCACGATGAAGTCCATTATCAGGGCCATGAACACAGCATACGCACAGATAGTCACTGTAGAATTATACAAGAAATTTCCTTTTGACGTTTTATCCACGTAAATAGAGACACCGCCTAACCTCAATAAAAATAGTGTTACACGAAAACGATGCTGTGTTAGATTGTTTGTAACAGTTTTCTTCGTTTCCATAATGTAACTTGTCTGTGCAAAGTGTAACCGAATGCGTTTTTTAGCAAACTTGAATGCGATCACTACAGACACTTGGACCCACTGAAACAAGTGACACTCGAGAGATCTGCAGTTCAACTGACAGTTTATATACAAGTGTTAGACAGAGTCGTTTCCTGTGAAATAGTAATGACTGAAGAAGTTTTTACTTTGTTTCACTTATTAATATCAGTTTGAAGTCGGCGGGAGGCGTAAATTATTCGGACAGTTTTCCGAAAACTTAAGCAGGTGTAAAGTTTTTCTGTCAGAAGAGACTTTAATTTATCAAAGGCACATAAGAATTAGGTCTATATTTGAAAGTATGGACTGGTTAAAACTTAGTGGAAGTGAGCTTTACACGAAAACATATCTACTTCACTTGAAGAGAAGTTGACGTAATTATTTTTATTGAACATATGATCATCTTTGGTGTTTTGATGTCATTAGTGACACTCAGCTTTGTTTACTCAATTTTGTAAATAACTTTCATCTTGTTTGAGTGATTGTGGTAACTCTCCTTCCAAAGCTGTCATCCTGTAATACAAGTTCACCTGTTAAACCTTTAATGTCTGATGGTTATTGCACGTACCACGAGACTTAACATCCAAAATTGCATCTTACTCAGAGAATGTGTTTGTGTTTCGTAAGATTCTTAGAGGCATCTTTGATCTTAAACGGATTTAACTGAAAGATATTTAATGAAGACGTAATCTGTTCTGCGTGAGGTAGGAACTGAGTATTTAAATATAATTTAGATTAATGTTTGGTGTTAAATAGTGAATTTTCAGTAGAGTGTTATTATGTAATATGTAAAATATTCGCTATCTGACATTAATATTTGAAGAGTGACTATTGATTCTCACTTTTGAAAATAAGACAATTGTGAGCAATAAAATAAAGATCCGACTCCACTACGTTTCGGTCGTGTTATTATTGTCGTGAATAAAACCACCATTGTGAACTGCTACGAACCGTTTTTTTTCTGGTGTACTGCTCTCATTGACTTTTGAATACAGAGAGGGTACACATTCATGTGTAACAGATGGCGTTCGATGTATCTCTCTAGGTCTCCACATCCTCCCCAACCTGGTCAATTTCCAAAGGAGTGACCAGCTGCTCCGAGCGATTGATCCTGTCTCCGTCTTGCTGGCGAAGTGTGACTGGGCTGGATATCTTCCTGTAGAAGAACGACATCTCGAACTCTAAAATTAAGATGTTTTCGAGGTGGACGTTTCACTTCACGGTAGTTACGGAGCTGTAGAATATATTCCCCCTTTCACCGCCGCCAGAAATCTTCAGCGATCATTTATTTTATTTCAAATTCTTTGGACCTTTCTTTTTTTCGTAACTGGCTCAGTCCACACGGAATTCTTGTTAGGTTTTTCAGCATTAAGAGGACGAGATGACCTTAAAGTCGTGAATTAAGGACAGATTCAGTGCCAATTAGAATGGTGTTTAGTCTTTCTTCTTCGACCTGTGGTTGTCCTAGTACTTTCCTCAAGCAGCGCTTAGTGGAACCAATCATTCATTCCCACCATCCTCCTCACCAAGCTGCCCGTGGTGCAATGAATGTGCGAGTAACGCCGTGATGCTCTAGGCGTTCGTGAGTCTTGGAGTCTGCCGGCAACGCGAAAAGTTGAATAAGTTCAAATTTAGCGGTTTGGTATATATGTGCTTTGTCAGAGTAAATTGTATGGGTAGAATTCGTCTTCACACAAATCGTAGCACAGCCATAAAAAATCTGTCCGTGGACGTCTGTATTTTCTCCTAGAGCATTGAGAGCTTGAATCCGACGATGACACTCGACGTAGGTAGAATTAAGTGCATCAGTACTATCCGATTGTGCAGACTGTAGGTTTTCTGAATAATCCAAGAGAGCGTGGATACTCCGATTCTTGTCCCCATACAGTACCCAAAGAATTTTCTTCGTTCTTACGTTAGTACGTTCGTACTTTTCTCCGGTTACTGCTATACCATCTAATAAACGTTTCGGTTCGCCTTCTGGGCACCCACAGAGGAAGACATGTTTGTTGATGTTTGAGGCTGACGGATATTGTCTATCGAAGATTCAAATTGCTACAAAATCTAGACGACAATTCAATATGTCCTGAGAATGTTTCTAATTTGATGGTAGGCAATTTTATTTCCTGGATAACTGTGGGTTTTACGTGCGCAGCCCGTACTGTACTTGTAATTGGCGGTGTAACATCTCCACCCTTATCTTGAATAATACTGTCGGCACTTGGTTCTGTCTACACATTCTTCGGAAAGACCCGAGCCAGTTGCATACTTTTCATCACCAAGCAAATAATGAATTTACCTAAGCTTAATCAGTCTAGATTTAGCTTAGGTAAATTTCCTGAAGACGATTGCGATAAAGTTCGAGGTCTTCGAGTGCTATGGAATCGTTAAATGTAACTGTATATATAACATTCATAGCATGAGAGTGCCGCGTCACACGTTTACCTTTTAATGTCTTCTAAATCTGCTATATTAATCTGGTCCGTTGACAGAACGTTTCAGTTCTTACCTTGATTTCAGGCTTCCGCCGCGATGTTGATGACATCTGCGCTCTTACAATTACCACACGACGCCGCATAATATCCCAGAAGAGGGCAGTACTTTGTGAAATCCTTGCTAGGCGGCACTGCGGAGCGTCTAAACGTGACGGAGTACGTTCACTTTATGATAGATAGCGACCATGGTTGAATGCTTCGTACAGTCGGTGGTAGATAGCGCTGCGATCTCCGACAGTGTGGGAGCATGGAAGCGAGATCTTGTGGCGCCCCAAGTGGACTGGTTGTGTGTTACTGTAGCAGGCATGGCTCAGTGGCTGTGTGTACTGATTGCCATAGAGACGGCAGAAAAAGGCAGTTTTGCGTGTAAGTTTTATCGTGTGGGAGCTGGTTATGGCATTTCAAAGTTAACGTACGAGTATTTTGTGTGGAGTAGGTTTCAGATGTTGGTGCAGGAAATTTTACATTTCTGAATTTTTAAGACGGTTCCAGTTTATTGTTAACACAACGTAACAGAATGTTATCGTTGTTGCAAATGCGTGATTGTTTCATTTAATAATAATAATAATAATAATGATGATTCGGTATTGATGAAATGTGATGTATGTTTAACCCTCGGATCACTGACTGGGTATAAAATGTATCCAGGCTTGATCTTTTTGTAACAGTTCTTGTTGGTATATCTTACCAATTTTTTTTATTGTTCTTTGAAGTCCCCTTGACACAAAATTATCATTACGCAGCGAGTATATTGTTTTTTAGTATGATATATTTTTCTTCAAATCCAGCTGGACCATGTTAGCTCCATGTATCTGAAAACCAAGAATTGGAAAAGAGACTGGATATTTTTCCAGTGCTCAGAATGGGTGTGCAAGGACCATTCTATCAAGGCAGTTCAAATACCATGCAACAATTTGAAGGAGCAATGATAACACGACAAACGTCATTCACATTTATGTTCTGAACTATGTTTTCTTGTTGTCAAATATTATAGGCATTCCATTCTCTATAGTAGCATGAAAATGAAAAATTTAAATAAAAGCCTTTTTTTGTCCTTAATTGAGGCTAAGACACAGGCTTTAAAAAAAAAACAGGTTGAGAGAATACTTAAAAGACATGGGTAAAAAATGTACCCAGTGCAGTAAAAGGTGGAAGTTTTCTTGCTCCGTAATCGAAGGGTTAATGTGATGGGAACATCAAGTGTGTGAAGATAACATTGAATAATAACTGTTGGTCAGTAGTGATCATTTCCCTGACTAGTGTGTATGATTACTATTTTGTCTCATAATATCACAATTATAATTAAGGTCTGCTATGCCAGAGTGTGTTACAAAAGCAGCATGAATGACAATTTGAAATTCTTCAGGGTTCCTAAGAATCATCAATGTGTAGCCAGACCACAAACACAGTTGTTGCATGGTCTAACAGTGCAGATGCATATACTTACACATGTTTATATATGTATATAGTGCTGTATTATACATATACCATGTACACATATTATGTATGCATAAGCATAAGAAGTGCCTCTGTCAGGACCACAAAATCAGCACTTTAATTACACACTGCGCTATATGATATTGCACAAAACATTGCATATACACACAATTTTGAAAATGAGTTGCTTACAACTACTGTGGTTCAACAGAGGAAAGATGTGGATGTGGTGGGGTGTTGCATGTTTTTTAGCTGACTGATCACCGTATTTGTCTCTGATATTTTACAAATTCCTAGTGGGTGCATCCAGATTTGTAGTGAGTGCATTGCACCCACTTGCATCTCCCTGGCTACCAGTCTGGGAAAGTACCATATTTCTTATTAGTTATTAATTTTCATGTCATGACAAAATCATGTCTCATTGTTCATAAAGCTATGTCTTATGAAATGAAAATATATCACATAATGGTAAATTGTATCAAGTGTTTATGTTGCACATGGCATACATTAATTTGCACATTATGTATTTTTAAGTACTGTCATAAGTTCCAAATTCAGTAATATCCAAGATTTTATCAACCTTCTTCTGTTGAATTCAGAAGAAATTATCAACAGTTGACCAAAATATTGTAACCAACACTGCACACTGTGAATAATTTGTTACCAATAGAGTTCACCTTGCATTGATAATGTAACATAGAACATTAACCATATGAATGACAATATAATTTCTGTATTTTCTGGTTTTATTTTTACACAGGGTTCAGCTGTGTGCAAACGGATTGGACATGCCCTGCAATATTGGGTGTGGAATTAGTGTAAATAGAGAGTGACTTACTGGTACTGCTAAGTTGGAGGACATATTGAAGCTCTATGAAACTGACAAACACAATGTGCTTTATTACCTGCTGCCCAGTGTGATGCACAGACACTTGAAATCTGGTTGGCAGAGTGCGATGAAAGTGAACTTGGCTGCACATGTTATGAGTAGTTATCAGCATTATGTTTGCAGTAGGTAAGGACATTTGCACAGTGAAGTTGAGTCAGTGTTGTTTCAGTGTTTTGTTTTATTTTCTTTTATAAAGTAGTCGATTGTGAAGGGAATTTGTATCATTTTAACATTAATTGCAGGTAAACTGGAAAGCAGATGTCTGTCAACAATTGTGTTTTTCAAGAAAGTTGACAGCCTCATTGGTGTCATATGCTATTCTGAGTGTGCCAAGGTTTGTCATTGGTGACTCAGTACAAGTAAACACTTCGAACATTGGATAAATGCTGTTTATAAGGTAAAACACTGGACCTTCCCGAGCAATGAATATAGAAACTGTGCCAAGAGAAGGCAAATGCATTAGTGTACTCTGGCATTATGTTGAAAAATAATGATGCTTCAGTGAAATATTTCAGCTTCATTTTATATTTCATTTAACTTGATGACTGTGACATATGAAACCTCACTGAATGTTGTACATAATCTGTAGGTTATTATATATGCTGTTTTATATACATGTACTCTGCTTCTTGAACTTGTATTGTGTATTACACTTTGTGTTGTTATTTTGTTTGTTGACTTTTGTGTAACACTGGGCAGTGCTGCAACTTAATGTATTTGTGTTGTGTGTACTGTGAAGAAAATATCACCATAAAAACTGAAGTTTTTTTATTTATGTAATCATAGTTATGGCATCTGAATTTCATTTATTTCATGTAGTGACAGTTGTATGTAATGGAGGCAGTTGCTTCTACTGTAAAGCCATTTATTCTTCCAGAACATTGAACATTGTAAGTAGTTTTGAATGCATGTGATTTTCCTTGTGACACCATTTTAGTAGAACTTTGAAATTCATCATATATTGTCCTGACCCTAAAGTGTGTATTTATAGTGATAATGACTGTAAACAGTAGGTATTTCAGATCTCATTTCCTCAGTTTGTTTGAGAGGCAGCTCAAAATTTTGTTCAGTAGATCTGTCGACAGTTTAGAAATGCTCACGCTGGCTGCGTCAACTAAACATAATAACTGACAAAAGTGCAGTATATGAAGAGATTTTACAATCAGTAATGAAATTTTGTGCATTTAATTTTGTGAATTCTAACACGTTTGTGGAATGCCAAATCATGTTAAATTGTGTCATAAAGAGTAAAGTCCAGTCCCCACCACAGGGAACCACCCTCCCCCACCCTCAAACTGCAGCTTTGAAAAGACCTCTCTGTAGAAAACTTATCACGGGAATGATGTTGCATAATTTGTAAGCGATGTACGTATTTGGGAAAACAATAACTGTTGAAGAGTCTATACACCGCCACACTCTTCAAGACCACCAATGTTTTGTTTTCCAAGAAACCTGTGAGCTGCAGCCACTCATCTTTCACTGACTGCTGGATATCAAGTTGTTAAGTTTGAAGGTGTATTTTACAACCCTTTCTCCTATTGTTTCATGGTCTGTCATGTCCATCTAAGTAACTTAATATCATTAGGCGCCCTGTGTTTTGGTCTGTTAAGATTATTTCATGTCGCCTGTTGGTAGGCCATTATTGACATAGACAAGGAAAAGAGATAGGTGTATTTTTATGGATTTACCATTTGGGTCTTAGGGGAACCACGGCCACTGTTCACGTTAAAGTAAGCATAGGTTTCTCTTTAAGTAACACAAAACGGTTGTATGAAGGTGGCGGCGTACGAAATTAAAAGAAATAAGTCTCCAGATTTCTTATTTTCCTTTAATGAATTAAGTACAGAGAGTTGAAGTGTTTGTTAATGAAGATGTTTATGTTATGGCTGACAGTTTTTTCATCCATTGTCTAGTTTTTCTGTGCGATGTGTTTTTAGCCTGATTGATTTCGGAAGGGGGAAAGAGGGATTATGATAGGGCCGTCTCTTTCTGCGTCCCGCTTTAAATTTTTGAGTCATGTGAACGGTTTTGACAAGTTAGGTACGAACGTTATGCCGGTAAAAGCCGATTGTAACCTTTATTTCATATTGCGATTTTAGCAACATTGCTGGCGCACGAATGTACGCGGCCTGAGCGATACAGTAATTCTGAAAATTTGTGTAGTGACAGTCGGCCCAAGAATGTGTGACTTCTGTTGTTCGAAATATTTCATAACGTAAAAAAGAACTTCGTCAAAGTAACAGAGCAACTTATTTTTCCCGTTTCTTGGCAATATCTAATAACACGTTGATTCTGGGCATTTAAAATTTTCGGTTGTGTGATGGTGACATTTATTATTATTATTATATTATTATTATTATTATTATCAGTAGTAGTAGTAGTAGTAGTTGTAATAGCAGTAATAACAATACTCAAATTGTTTACAATTGTAAGCAGTCTAAATTTAACTAATCTAAGTTTCCTTCATATGACCACCCACTCAAGCTAGCCTACAAATTAAATTGCATTTTGTTGTATTTTAAATCTGAATTACGAGAATAAGACTGACAGAAAGTGTGCTGCATGTGTTTTACACAAAAACTCCATGTTTCATACTCACACAAAATGAAAACTGGGTACTACTACCTACCGTGGCGGTTAACAAACCTGGACACAAATCAAAAAAGTTCGGATAATGATTGGAAGAGTTCATTTCTACACCAACTTATGCACACAATCATATAGTATTATTAGTTTATTTCCCTTTACACGTATTTCGGCGTATTTAAAACGCCATCTTCAGGGGGGTCACAAAGTTTACAAGCATAGACTATACAATCCTTTTATATGTCGTTACATCCATATATATATATATATATATATAAAATATAAAATGTAATACATCAAGTAGTATTCTGTTGTTGTCAGATCTTATATAATGTATACTAATAGATTAAAATAGTATTAAAATTGTTAAAAGGTTTCATGGCTTGAAGTATATTTGAAATTTTTGAAATTATTGGCAGCTTGGTGTTGCGTCACCTTGGGCGTATCATTTAAATTGGCGTGGAGCTGTGTATCTGTTGTGTGCTGCGTTGTGTCCGGTTCGTGCTGCTGCTGTGTGGTGACTGAGGTCACCACACATATATATAGATGTAATGACATACACAAGGATTGTATAGTCTATGCTTGTAAACTTTGTGACCCCCCTGAAGATGGCGTTTTAAATACGCCGAAATACGTATAGGGGGAAATAAACTAATAATACTATATGATTGTATGCATAAGTTGGTGTAAAAATTAACTCTTCCAATTATGATAAGATGCACGGTAAATACAATATAAAGTTCCGTATAATGATATTTATGGTTGGCAGGCGAGTGTTGTTACTTTAGACGGAGAGAAAGAGAAGAAAGGAATATTGTGACAAACTTGTTTAACTTCACTTTTAAGGAAATGTTTTAATGGAATAAATTAAATTACATTACATTTTCCACCAATCGTTTGACTTTTTCGACACTTATTTCTCTTCACAAAGCGCTAAGAATTGCTATTGAACTGTAAACGTCTGTCACTCAGAAACTCTGTTTTGTACTTTCTCTGTCATTTATTGCACAGTTGAATACAAAGTTTTTGATGTCCAGTGACAGAGCACCTTGTTTAAGGGGTCAACCAGAGTAGGTGCATTTCCCGATCCGTCACCTGAGTACGGAAAAGGAGGTGGCTGTTGAAGGTGTACGTTCCAACTATATATTAGACGTTAGACAGAGTCCAAAAGAAGACACTATCATCATGAAACAATAGCATTGAAATATGGTAGTCTGTGGTCAGTGATGATAATTCGCTAAATGGGATATGTGGGTTTTAATGAAGCTCTATATTTTACTATTTCCTGTAACTTAAGTTTTTGAAGTCCTGCCTGAGCTGTATGTAAATTGCTGTGTAACACAATGCCAGGTTCTATGGAAATGCGCTCAGTAGGATAGCGCTCCAAACTAAACGACAGATGGACTAAGTGGCAACCTCCCTGTTATGTGAGTAGTTAATTCACAACGTGCACGGAGTACACGAAAATATGAAACTGATGTCAAAGTTTGTTTTTGTAAAAGGAGGAGGCAGATGTTTAAATTATATAAATCCTTTCGTTTCGAAAACATTTGAGAGGTATTAAAAATTACCAATTATTTAAGTATGTTTTGTTCATTTTGCACATTTGCTAGGTGTGTGGAGAACTGAAATCTCAGACACGTACTTGTTTTATTGCCATGTCATTGCATGATAATTAAATAATACAAGCATAGATATAGGCTTCACAAGCAGCATAAAATAAGCAAAAATAACAACTGTGGGGGGAATGTTTTGTCAAACTGCAGCATGTGCTATTCTGTGTGACTTTGACTCTTGGTTTTATCCTTCATGGTGAGAAGAAACATGAAGAAGGATGCTGACTGATTCATCATCTGTAAACAGAGAGAAAAGACAGTTTAAATACCGTTAACTTCACCAGTAATAAAATAGTAACGAAAAACGGAAGCCTTGCTTTACGAAAATGTGTCAAGCGACAAATATGCAGATTGTGGTCTATTAATACGTAGTACTTGTGTGTCTAATACGTGGAATACTGGATACCGGCATTTACTGTATTGCACCGAGTAGTAATAATGACGTTGTAACAAAACGTGTGTGTTGGATACATTGATTGTAGAGCATATTTGTGGGTGTGGGGCACGTGTATAAATTGGATTAAAGAAATATTGCTGAACGAAATTTGAGTCATTTAGCATTCAAACTTGTGACATCTGTGCATAAGTCTGATTTCACTTTTGAATGAACTTAGGAAGCTTGGCACGTTTCCATGAAAAAATTCGAAAAATTTGGCTGCCTTTCTGCAGTGCGTTTATTTTCTAATTTCATCATTTGAGATTTTGTCTACATTATTGGATTTCGTTTGATTTTAAACTGTTTAGAGGCAGTGTAGGTGAAATATAGATCTAAGCCCAAATCGGACATATCAACTGCATAGCATGAAAGAGAGTCTCCTTGCATTTATTTAAATATTATCCATAACCTAAAACTTTATAACACATGCCATCGTTTTTTTATTGTAAGTCGCTTTTAAGAAGGGCGCAGAAATGTTTTGAGTTGCCAGGTTTTATTTTATCTCTGCGTGATACACGTACTCTGTAACATATGCCCCTATCGGTACATTAGAGTTACGATTTTGGTGATATGTCGACAAAAGGAATTTGGGGTGTCCAGGTTCAGAAATCAAAGGATAAATTTTGTTTGGTTTGAGTCGTGCGTACCTCGTTTTCATGATGGAATGCGGTTCGGGCATGTAACTGTATGATTTACTGGAATGCCATGAATTCGTTTGACTGTTTCGGGTTGCAGATTGACCTGGCCGTTATGGTGATGGGGCACAATGAGTTATTAAATCCGGGCCAATCTTTAGGAGCTTTCGCATAGTCTCGAGAAGCGCCTGTTAGCTTCGTCATGTCCCTCCTATCATCCGTCTGTCCGCTTGTATCATCGCGGCTGTGACCTTTGATATTGGGAACTTTTATGAAATCTTTCGAGAAAGTGTTAATTTATTTAAAATCTGACCAAAATATCGGGCACTTTGCAAGAATACGTCAATACTTTTTTATTTCTAAGAGAAATAAATTCGCGATAAAAGCATTGTTGTGCAGCATCGAATATATATATATATATATATATTGTCGACAGTGGCATGTATCTCAACAATACACAGAGAAGGTATTGTTGCCTTTCCATTGCAACAATATTTACGCGAAAGCACCACAATTTTGTTATTCGTAAGCCTACATTGCCTGTCTTGTTCATAGCTCTCCTTTACACAGTTACAATTTTCAGATTCCCCACAAGATATGAACTATAATAAAGCGTTTGAAATGAAGCAGATCTCGTCATCAGCATGCACGATGATAATTCTCTGTTCCGTGAAGACGCTTGCAAGTAGACAAGGATTCTTACGTTCACTGCAGTCTTGTTATTTTACTGCGATGAGACAATGTACATTTCCTCCGTGCATTGGAGCAGAAGCTCTCATTTCTGCAATTATTTTTGCCTTGAACATGTCAGTCTTTTGCTCGAATTTCTTAAATTTGATTAAGAACTGCCTGTGCTGTCGTATTTGATCCAATACCCAATCTATGATTATTATTCACAGAGCAACCAACCCCGAGTGACTTTCTATTAGAAGCGCCTATTAAAATGCCGTCCGTCTGTCCGTCCGTAAGCCAGCATGTAGCAACTCGACAACAGCTAAGTTAATTGTCAAACATATCTCTCTACAGCACTTTCGGCACGAAACGTGAGGATAAACAATCAATAAAGCCACCTCTGTTTTCGTTTTATTCCTTTCCTTAAAAGTGTGTATGTATGTATATATGTATACATATGTATGTGTATTATGTATGCATGTGTGTATGTACGATTGTGTATGTATGTACGTATATCTGCATTTATATAATTTGGTGTAAAGGTCACCCAAAATCGTGCCTATGCGGGCAGAGAGGGGAGCCAGAGTTATAGCTATTACGCATTTCCAACCCCTTGCAAGAAGAAGGTGGGTGGTTGGTCAGTACCACGCTTCGGCTGCTTTACCCTCCGGAAAGACCCGGCACCCATTTTACGGGGCCGGTGGGACTCAGGGCCGGTCTGGACGGTTAGGATAACCTCTCCCCTGCCGAGATTCTATTCCCAAACCGTGCAGCCCTAGTGAGTCGCTATACCGGCTACGTATACGTGTGTATATATACATATATTAAAAAAATATGTATACACATATATAAACACATGTAAATATATAGTCCTATTATATATGTAACATAATATATATATAACATATGTAATAGGACTCATGCTGATATGACGTTTTTGATTCTGTATAACTTCAGGCATATAATCTGAATACCTGCGGTCTTTCCTGAGTGTAAAGCAGCTGAGGCATGGCCTTGAACATCCACCCCCATTTAGTGTCGAGATTTAGACTGGGTAGACCTACACGTCTACTCTAAATGCCATGTTATAGAGTGAAATATACTTTTATAAATAAATATATATATATATATGTATATATTACAGTATCTGTCATTACACTGTGTATCACGGAAATTCATGAGAGCGGATGAATGTAAATACAAAATAAATTATATTTCATGAAGGAAACTGGGAACAACCCTTAAATTTGCTGTTATGTGCCTGGGTTCGAGCGCAAAAAATTCCTTTACTCGGGCCGTACCGATAGTGAGTACTCTTATAATCACCACGTGTTCATTTGCAGGCTGGTTATTCCAATATAAATTAGGAACACAAGTAACGTGGACAGCCATACTGGTGGCCAAGTGACGGCCTATGTTCTGCAGGACACAATGTGGCAGGCAATGTTAGTATAGACGTAACATTGAGGCGCGTTCGCTTAACCATTTTTGCCGTATAAAAGCAATATATATTTCTTATTCTGAGTGTGTGTCTGTAGCCTCATTTTTCCAGCATGCAAATCGCATGCGCCGTATTATTTTGTCATATGTGGTGTTTTTCGGGAACAAATTATTGAACATAAAGTGTGTTTTAATAGTTTCCACAAATTTTGTCTCCCAAACTTCTCATTCCAAGAACAATTGAGCGAGATATCTTTATTCTTTTCATATGTTAAACTTGAATTTTCTCGACAGATTTTCCAAAGATACTCAAATGTAAAACGTCGTGAATATCCGTCCAGTGGGAACCGAATTGTTTCATGCGGCAGACAGACAGACATGACGAAGCTAATAATCGCCTTTCGCAATTTCGCAAACCCCCCTAAAAACGGTACATCTGTGAGTCCAAGAACATACAGATGTCAAATGCGCGTTTCGGCGTCGAAAGACACCACTGCTTCTCAAAATGCACGGTCAAGGTAGCAGCCTGTAGGTGATGATCCTCATCTTAGGTGATCAAGCGTAACGACATGTAATGACTAGCCTTTGTTTCGGAGAACATCTCAGAATCTGTCTTCAAGGTTAGACATTTTGCAAAACTTTGTAAAGCCTTTGCGTATTGACAAGTTAATTTCCCGAGAAGATTTAATTGCATATATTTTTTCGAAAAGGCTTCAAATCTTAGGATTTATAAGAGCGTAAACCTACCGAATGCAGCCAACATTCCACATTTGTTTGAAGAACAGTCGAATATAAGTAGTTATACAGCCACGTACACAATATGAGACGTAACATGTGCGTGGGAACGCGTGTGATGATAGTGACTTTTTTTAACTATAAAATCATTTGTGTCAAAACTTTATATGGCAAAGTGCCGTAACCGTTTTTGTGGACATGTTTGTGGGTCGCATGTGGAAAAATCACAGTACTTGGTATACGTACGCACCTAAGTAATGGTGTAATTTTTATAACATGTACGTAATTTAGAAATGTGCCCGCGATCCACATAATACACACTCGCGGGCCGCGGGTTGGAGACCCATATAATAAAGGGAATGTCACATATCGTAACTGCTTCACGCAAGACACAAAATGAATCTTACATTCATCATGGTCTTGTTGCACACCGGAACAAATTTCCCAGCTGTCAGTGTGAACTCCTTGTTAGCTGTGGCCATGATGAAGACCAGACAGCGCTGGAATGGCACAGGTGTTCCTACCCAGTCGCAGCTCCAGACCGCGTCTCTCACGCTCTTCGCCTGGAACAGTCAGCGTGCAATTGCGCCATGTATGTTACAATTTAAGAATGTAATTAGCACACGATGCTGCACACTTGTCCCTTACTTGTTCCGACAGCTCTGTCCCAAGACTGCAGAATGCAAACGCACACCCCATCAGCAGTCCGTAGACGTACAGTGCCTGTGCTAGATCAGTACGATCTTCCAAACTCTGTAAAAGAGAACTAGTGTTGAGTGTGCTAGCCGTCTGCGTGGTGCAGTTTAAGGTTCCGGAGGACTGTACTTATAGCAACAGTTACCGTGTTTGTAAAATTTCATTGCACCGTATTTAGATTGATTAGGCCTACTTAGGTGACAATTTGTAGTCAGATCTTTATATTTAATGCTGTCGACCTGTGGCTTTTATTTACTTTCTATGCTGCAGGACTTCATGTTTTACCAAAACTGTTCTAAATAATGTAAGGCTGAGAACTTTTTGGAGCATTGTTTAATAGAAACGAAAGCGGGAGTCTCAACTGGTGTCTTGTTGTGCCAATAACAGCAGCAGAATGAAGTACATATTATGCACACAGAGTTTATCACCGAAATTAAATGTGTGATGTGTTTTTTCTGTTTGCTGATTTTTGTGACAGATTATACGTTGAAACTATTTCTTGAAGGAGAGAGCCGGTTTAAAGTACAATGTACAAGACTTGAATGCAGTTAAGGGCCGTATCTACGCGTGCTTGTGAACTGCCATTTTAGTTACAGCATATATTCAAAATATATTTCTCTCGAAGTCTTAAATTCAGTAAACACTGTGCCCCTGTCCCGAAGGGTGGGTTCCTGAGCAGCTGCTTAAATTTCGATAGACTTAAGTCGGCCCTGCTAAGGGGAATTAGAGTGGGAGTGGTTTCACAAGTCTGGTCTGTTAGTTTCTTTACCACTATGAGAAATTGAAAACCGATCATAGATACAACTACCGTGATAAATTTTCTTGATTCCGTACATTTCTGCACTCAACATATCTACATAAATAATTTTTGACGGATTAAGGAGCATTGAATAATTCAAATTTCCCGGGAACGTACGTTAAAGCTGGTTAATCAGCAATACGATATTGACATTATAATTTGACAGCATTGATATATTTCTGCGCATATTTTGCCCAGATATAAAGGGAACCCATCCCACGCTCTCAAGGCCAAAGCATTACTCCTGAGTAAAATTTAGTATTTTTTATAGTACCCCTTTAATAAATGTGATGACTGGATTTCGCTTATTCTAACTGAAATATGCATGACTTATGAACAAAAGAGTGGTGTACTTTACATAAGTATGGGACATATCTATTAACAGTATTTTACCATGGCAGCGGAGAAGGCGACAAAACACAGTGTGATGGAGAGCATCAGGAAAACACCGCAAAGTGTGATGTTCATTGCGTCTTCTAAGGCCAGCATATACCTGAAATTATGCAGAAGTGATTAAATTGTGAGAAACGTAGACGTGAATTCTGAATAATTTTCCATGATGTCTGCTTCAAACTGGAAAATAATTTACAAACACGTGAAAAAGGTTTCGAGCAAGAAATTCCATTCACGAGTGTAAGCCCTGCTGGTGCACTTGCGACTTTAGTTGTGCACCTGTTTAATTGCATGGATATAGTTCATTCCTTTATTTGACACTATGTGAAACTTATAAGTTGCAACGTGTTCCATTCTAGATACTAAGCAACTGTTGCTTGCGATAACAGACCTCTCACGTTTCCATCTACCTGCGCTATGGAGTACACCTTCTCGTCGCCATGTCTGTTATAGAAGACTGAGAGAGTGACCAACTAACAAATAACAAACTAACGGCATGGAGCAGAGAAGCTAATAGTTCCTCAGCTAGTCAAGAAATTCCCTGCGTTTTATGAAACCCGAAATATCAATAACCTGCCTTCGCAGCAACTCGCTACATATCCCTACCCTGAGCCAGACTAATCCACTCCATGTCCTCCGCTCCCAGTTCTTTAAAAGCCATTTTAATATTATCCTCCCTCCTATGCCTAAGCCTTCAGGTGGTGTTATTCGTTCAAGACCCCCCCCCCACCCAAAATATTTGTATATATTTCTCCTCTCCTTGCGCCATCCATTTCATTGGATGTCTCGAATAGCGTTTGGTGAAGTTACAAGTTACGATGATCCTCATTCTGCGGTTTTCTCCACCGTCCTCTTGTTTCCTCCATTTGGGCCCAGACATCTTCTTCAGTACGATGTTCTTGAGCACACTCAGAGTATTCATTTAATGCAATGCATTCAGTTGATTTGGTAACTCATGAGGATATCTTCTTTTTTCTTTGGCTGACACAAATGTATTTCTGTATTGAGAATAAGTTTTTCATGATTATGACAGTGGCGAATCCTGATTATTTCCCTCACTCCCGCTGAAATAATTAAATGTTTAATCTTCCATCATTGTCCAAGGTATTAATAAATAATAATAATAATAATAATAAAGACAACCGAATCAACTTATCGACATAATGGAAAGTTTTACAAAAATGGAATTTGGTCTGGACAAATGTCGGATGTTTAACATTAGACATGGAAAAGTGGAAATAGAAGGTTCGAAACACGACAGGGCGAGATATCTAATAGAGCCAATGGATAAAATTGATACGTACAAATACCTTGTTATAGGCCTACTACAGTCTGGACTAGTTCAACACACTAAGATTAAGAAGCAACAAACAACTGCACTGACATGTAGACTGCAGAAAATAGTAAAAACTTATTTAAATAGCAAATACCTTACGAAGGCAATCAATACATAACTTATTCCAACCTTAACGTACTGATATGGCTTTAAATCGTGATCTCAAACTGAATTCGAAAGTCTAGAATGAATTATAATGACTAAAATGACAAAAGCCTGCATGTACCATAGAAAATATACCGAAAAACGAGGGTCGTATAAGAATTATCGATATGCACAACCTCCACAATAGCCAAGTTAAATAATTAAGAACTTACCTACACAACAAGAAAAATACCTGCCACCTACATCGAATTGTATGTGACAGAGATGTTAATTACACACCTTTTAACTTACATGATCCTCTACCACAACAAATGAAAATATCAAAACGACGCAAGAAATAATATTTATGTGGAAGAGCAAAACCGTACACGGAGGACATGCCTATGAACTTGAATCATCAGGCGTCGATAAATTAGCATCGAAAGCACGGCTAAAGCCTGGCGAACACTTCACAGAAACCACTAGACTTATGATAGGCATCCAGGATCAGGTAAGTAGTAGCAATAATTATAAGAAGTGTATTTTGAAGAATCAGAACATTTCTAACGATATCTGCTGCAAATGCTGAGGACGATCAGAAATGATCCAACACATACCCCGTGCATGTTGTGCGCTAGCGCAAGATGATTACACCCATCGTCACAATGACAGAGCCAACGTTGCTCATCATGAATGCCTATCAAGGAATGACCATCAAATGTGGACTATCAAAGGGACAACCAATGCCCTATTATAAATACGAGGCACAATCCGTTTTAGAAAATTCCAATTATAAATTATATTCCCAGTATGACATGTCCGTAATCACTGATCTAACTATCCATAACAATAGACCGAATATAATTATACTTGATAGAACTATCAAAGAAACCTACTTAACAGATGTAGCAATTCCTATCAGTCACAACCTTCGCAGCATCATTAGCGAGAAGTTCCAGAAGAATACACACTTGAAAGAAGAGCTAATAAGATACGACAAATGAAAACGGTTTACATAATACCATTAGTACTATTCACAAAGCGAATTATCCCAAAAAATTACAGTTTGAAAGTGCTTCGTCTCCGCCCTGCTTTTTATATTCAAGTGTAGAAAGCAGTGATTCTCAATGCATGCTGAATTGTTAGAAAGTTTTTGCAGGAAAAATGAATAAGAAATGCTTGGGCAGTGTGGCCCGTACTCTTTTGAGAACCAGCTAAACTGATGTAAATAAGGAAAGTGAATAATTAATGACAATAATAATAATAATAATAATAACGAAAATGTAAATGTAATCACAAGCAATTATTTCCTTTAAAAGAGAAAACAATCTAAACTCTACCCGTTATGTTTTGGTATTTGGAATGATATTCCACTCTTCTATTGACTAATGCAGATTTCTCAATAGCAACATTCTAGACGTTTTGGGGTTTTCGTGGGCTCTGCCTTCTCTATTGATAGGAGTGAGAGCTGACTCTGTCTTGACTTTGAATGGAGCGAAGGTAGGTCTTGATT
Source organism: Reticulitermes speratus (assembly GCA_021186555.1). Lineage (NCBI taxonomy): Eukaryota > Metazoa > Arthropoda > Insecta > Blattodea > Rhinotermitidae > Reticulitermes > Reticulitermes speratus. Next base: position 36,848,839 of record JAJKFL010000006.1, on the reverse strand, counting down.
CTCAAGAGGGTTGAAAAAATTCGTTCAACTGAGGTCCTTGTACTCGAGATGGTGGAAATTAGATTTGGTAATTTGTAGGTTTGTTTAAATGTGGAGGCTATAATGCTGCCATGTAGCCATTGTAGAACTTGGAAAGGGGATTTTTCTCTTAAGTTTTCCGAATCATAAAGCACCATTAATTCATTCTTCAGCAATGTACTATCGACATCACCCTCAGTTTACTTACAAGGTGATCAGGAACGTTACACTAACTTAATATCCATCATATTGCTCACAATTAGGTAGGTCAAAAGAATACCACTTTTTAAATATATGAGAAACGCGCTATCAAATTATTAAGTAGGGTGCTAATGTTTGAGTGAAAGAGTTTTGTGTACTTTCTCTTCACTGAATGTACTAGATCCTGACATTGTAACACTTTTATCACTTCATTCTTTCATACAAAATCGCGTATCAACAAAACACAAAAAGCGAGGAAGATAAAATAGTCAGAAAGGAATATTTTCTTGAAAGACGAAGAGGGTGGTTTGAGGTTTCCACAACGTGACTGTTGAGGAAGCAGGTCTTCTGGGTTTTAGCGCCTTGTGGTTGGGTAATTTGTTTCTGAAGTTTCAAAGAAATGTACCGCCGTCATCCTAAGGGTTATAAGTCAATTCTCGTACTCATAACCCTGAAGATGAATGCGGTATATTCTTTCGATACGTCGGGAAGCGATTACACCACCACACGGCGCAACACCACCACACGGCGCAATAATCCAGAGACCTCCTTCCTCAGTACGAAAACATTTTGCTAAAAATAAACTCTTCCAGCTCTGTGTCATTTTCAGTGGGTAAAGCAGCAGTCTTCCTGCCACACCTACCGTATCTTTCGCTGCAGTATTTGTTTCTCTTTCGCCATTGTTACACAAGAGACAAGAAGGATAGCTGTTGATATCATCACTTTACTTACATTTAAATGCACGCTGTGGACAGACAACACTCCACATTGCCTACAGTCTCTGTCTCTGTGTCTCTCTCTCACACACACACAAACACCAACACACAAACCCGCGAGCAAGCGCTCTTCAAGCATCAGGGTTAGTAGCGAATACTCCGCTGCCGTAAGCGTTTTAGTAGATGATATATAAACATTTTAAATAACTTAAAGAAGTAATTTAAAAAATTACAAGATTTTCTCTGTTGTTAAAAGAGAAAGAAAGTAATTCCCTTCTTGTCAGTTGTATAGCGGCGCTATGTTAGCTACACCGGAACATTCGCCATTGACAATCCTTCCAACCTACGAAATCCTCAACCATCAAACAAAACAAAACAACAACAAACAAAAACACTGCAACGCATTAAGCTTCTGTGCAGACTTCAGAATCTATCTCCACCTGCTCCTGCAATCACTCTTTTGATCCTCAAGTGTAACCACTTGCTTCCACAACTGTCCTCCCGTCATTAACCTCGTACTGAGTATCCCATCCATAGTAATATAATTATACTGCTAGATGATGCAAGATTATTTATAGAATTTATAATTTTGTATTTTACTTAGTATTTTGTGTATGAATTTCTTTAATTCTTTTTTTTTTTTTTTACTTTCCATGAAAGAAAGTGATGTTTGAAATAATATCTTATTCGAAAACGTTTTCTTAGCTTAGTGTTACAGCCAGTCTTTCCTGTGGTGTAAAAGAATGTCGTAGTTGAACAGTTTTGTACGTATTTCATGGCCTATCAAGAACCAACAAGTAATCGAAGTTTCGATACCCATTGTAATACGGGGTAGCTTAATCACTGTAATGACTAGGCTGTGGGCTGGATGACCGAGGAATCGTGTTTCGATTTGCAATATGGGCAAAAGTTTTCCTTCACCCGAAAGCGTCCAAACTGGCTCTGGAACCCACCCAGCCTTTTAGTCCACGGGAATCGGGAGTTCTTTCTCCGATATAAAGCGACCGGAGAGTGGAGCTGAACTGTCACCTCCGTTTAGTGACCAGGTTAAGAATGACTGTAGCCATATGATTATTTCTACTTCCAAATATGCCTTCATGGCGTGCAAACGACTTCGCTTTTCTTCGGTACTAATTGAGAAATTGTTAAAAACTTTTCTAGATGGTTTCTTAACCCCAGTTTGTTTTATAAAATTGTTTCCTTAATGTCTGCCTGAGTACTGAACGCACTCAAATATCGCTTTTTGTGGCTAAATTTCCTTACAGTAAGCAGTACAGCACGGAGACGTGCTGCCTCCTTAATGATTATTATGTACTGAAGTAACAAAAAGAAAATCTAAACACACGCAACATTTCAGTTGAACGTGCCACCATCGGCAACTTTTTAATAGCTCCATCTAATTAGGTGTCAGTTGTCGCTTAGGCTAAGGCAGAACACACGTGCCGAGGAAGAACTGGACATTTCACATTGGACAGTCTCGAAGAAGACTGCGGCTTGACCTGCACAGGAAGCGGGCGTGGCTGCGTCATCAGAACGAAATGCTACTAAACTGCCGCATTTGATTCACTCTTGTTCATGGACTGTGGTTCACAGATTCTACGATACAGATCTTAAACCAAGAGCGAATTTTGTGAGGTGGTAACGTCACGGGATGCACGATGGAGAATGTTTGGCTGCGAAAATTAGTTTCATGTAAGTGGCTACGTGTAGGCACAACGCAGGCAACACTTCATGTTGTTATCAAGACGTCGTAGCTTCGTGTTTCTGCACATTTACAACGCCAACTTCAGCCCGTCTGAAGAATTACAAGCAAGTATTGGCCAATAATAAAAATATCTTCCGATATATACCCACTTAAAATTTTAATTTCATGTTTTTGAATTTCTTGTGCATATTGAAAATTATTGAATTATGTATAATATGTTATCTTGTTTTTTATAGCCCATATTTAAATTGGTATTTTCTTTGTTGGTCTTGAGTTGGACTCATGATGGCGTAAATATTTTGGCATCAATTCTGTTGATAGCATGTCATAAAATAAGTATGTTCTTCTGATTACGACACTTCTTCATTTGAGTTACCGAATTTTTGCACAAATGTAGGTCAATGTAGATAAGATAGATAATGTTTGAAATTCACCAGCAAATCTTCGACGTGCTGTTAACAGTGTGGTTGTTAGTTGTGACGCACGTCAGACAGGCGAAGGGAATTATTTCCATCATCTTACGTAAATGTGATTATGAAGAACCTAATATTAATTGAACACATTGGACTAAAACGCTTGGATACCCACTTAGCGGCAAAGTGGAACAGCGGCCATCGCTGAGCTGCCTGCAGTCACGAGATTGGTCCGGCTGTAGAGTGACGTCCGATGTGAAATTAAAAAAGAACACTATTTTCTTAATGTTGTTGATGACGTAGGGGTATATACATACCGCATAATAAGTTGGTGGTGTTGGACACATTCATGAAGTCTTTTCTGAATGTCACCCTCCCTTACTGAGTCATCTTCTGACGTGAAGCGCTTCTGGTTTATGTCGTAGATTTTCGCTGTAAGCTTCTCGAACTGACTGCAAGCGACGCAAACCATCACGGCGTATAGGAGCGTGAAACCGAAAAAAATGCACTGATATTGTATTGATGCGATAACCTGAATGAAGAAAGAGAATTAGATTTTAGTTAATTAATGTGTAATTAGATACATATATGTTTATATTAACTACAACATACGTGCAGATCACCGATTCACAGTACATTTCCTTCAAGAATATTTACTTTGCGTGTTTAAATTTCTGTACCTTTTGTGTTATTTTATCTCAGCTTCTTTGTGAACATTTTCCAATATATGTATGTTGCAAACGTTCTGTTTAAGATGTGTCTTCTCTGCCACACACAAAGTGACGGAACTCAAAAACGAAAGAAGTTTTAAAGAATCTAGTTGTCTTAAAAAGCTTATTCGTATTTTCGAATACGTGGCTGTTGATACGTAAGTAGCAGAGTGTGTTTATAATCCCTGGAATGCCAGGTAGCCGCATTGTAAATTTTTCCAGTTTCTTGATAAGATAACGAAATTTCCACGAAACAAATTTATTTGCTATACAATTGGCTTTAACATTTCTCTAGTACTCGAGCATTAAAATAGCCTTATATGGAGAAGAAACTACGGTTTGGACGATCCGGACTTCGAACACCGGGGGGACGAGATTTTTCGGACACATCCAGACCGGTCTACCCAGGCCCACCCAGTCCCCTGTACAAAGGGTAATGGTTTTCTTTCCCGCGGAGACTTGAAGCTAACGACCCACCAACTTTCTCTGCAAAGGTCGAGAATGTCTATAGGTGTACCTCTACCTCACCTTACTGCCTGCTTGGCGCGTAACGGGACAGGTTTACCTTATAACTTCACATGTATGCAGTTATAGTTATACGATTAAATTTGATTAACAGGAGGGATGTCTCATTCCATTAATGTAGGTATCTTTTTACCAATATTACGAATACAATACTATTAATTTACCTGTGAAAGCATTATCAACTCGTAAACTGGGCTGGTTGATACATCGAAAGGATACCAAGCTTCGAAAACCATATCATGAGAAGTAAAAATTCGTATAGATGTCTGGACCACGTGGTAAACTAGGGTGAACATAAATACATTTCTACTGATGTTCTGGATACCCATTATCAATCCAGCAAACGTACGGAGACCAGTTTCTGGATCTCTGATTGGCAGTTCTTCCCATGTGAAGAATTCCGTGAGGCGAATCAGCTCTTCAAATTTATCCATACGGAACCTAGAAACCATGAAACATCATTGTGTTCTACAGACTAACATAGGATATCACAAGATGAATAAACCACACAAATTTATCCATACGGAAGCTAAAAACTGTGACATAAGTCTGTGTTCTACAGATTGAATATGGAATTTCACGAGACGAATGTGCCACTCAGATTTACCCGTACGAAAACTAGACACCATAAAGTAACACTGTGTTCAACTGACTGAGACGAATAAGTCACACAAATTTACCCGTAATGAAAGTAGAAACCATAAAGCAGCACGCTTTTCTAGAGAATCGACGTGGGATGCACATCCGAAATTGACGGCACATGAAGTTACTGGAACATTTATACTTTTCAAAAGGTACCTAATACAGGTGATCTTGAATAAGTCAGAATCCTCTGAGGAATGCGGGTCTTTCATCAGTGACGTTCATAAGATTGTTGATGGTAATTTTGCTGTCTATGAGGGTGGTGTCCGTAAAAGTGTTGATGTCACTGTTAGTGCTACTGAACGTAGTGTCTGTAAGATCCTTGCCGTTAAAATGCCTGCTATCATGTGAGGCGAGGTCTGGAAGGACATAAGGGAGCGTTTAGAGTGACGAACCTATTTATTTGAGAATCCACAGTTATCGACAATGTTATGTTCAGTGAAATCCAATGTAGGACGCATTTCGGAACGTACTCGTACGTCTGACGACATACGATTATACTCATAATATAGCTTGAGCTTAAATTGCGTCAAATTTATTTGAATGTCGCGTGTCAGTTTTAGTTTCTGCAGTTTATTTAATAAAGTTTTCACATGTTCAGATGGTGTTGAGTCGGGGTTATTATTGAGTAAAAGGAACTGGAATTATGAACGGAATTGGCCGTGTTTCAACTAAAATAAGTATCTCGACATGTTTTTGGTGTGACAGAGTAAAACTATGATAACCTGAGTACAGTTGGCGTCTAGGTCGATATTGGAATGGGGCGTCACCTTAAAGAAAGTTGTAGGTAAGTTCTTGACCTCTATTGCTTCATAAATCTCGCGTGTCAGTTCAAAGGAAACAATTCTTTTTAAAGTTGTTGGCTTAATTTTTGACTTTATGCGAAGTGTAGAATGTTACCTTCATTTCGACGGGTTGAATAGTAAATACAGACAGGTTGTTGAGTGTCTGTCACATCCTGTTCCAACCGCCTTTATGTTTAAAAACCCCGCAAGTTTGGCTATGAATACAGTCCGATGGGCACAATAAAATGTTCTCGTTTGCGTATCTTTCAAAGTTTAATAAGGGACTTGGTTTTCGAAAGGATTTCAAAAGAAAAGGAAAGCAGTTTCTGTGGCCACTTTGAAGATTCTAAACATTACAATATATTGAAATTAAAGTTCATTAACAGTGCGTAATAAAACGTATATCAGTATGACAGTCCTTTTGGCTTATCCTATACGAGATCTGTGTTGTCACGGTTGTTTATAAATAGGCCAAATTTATTGTTTTAGAAATGTGTGAATATCTGACTGATGAAAGGAATAAAACATTTAAAATTATGAGAAATATTAAACATTCAGATAAAGAAATTAAATTTAAAAATTTTAACTGTCTTATCATTACTGTTGTTGTTGTTGTTGTTGTTGCCGTAGTTGTCATCGTTGTCATTTGTCATGTTATGTTCCAGGGCGTTTATTTACACCATTATACACACCACATTTATTGGCATTTGAGCCTTAATTTTCCGAATGTGTCACTACCTCATGTTGAGATGCATCCAAAAAACCAATATGCATGTCAGAATCACACGGAATGTCTTCATAGCTCTCTGCAAGTCATCTCTGTGCACGATGAAGTCCATTATCATGGCCATAAACACAGCATACGCGCAGATAGTCACTGTACAATTATACACGAAATTGCCTTTTGACGTTTTATCTAGGTAAATAGAGACACCACCTAACCTCAATAAAAATAGTGTTACACGAAAACGATGCTCTGTTAGATTGTTTGTAACAGTTTTCTTCGTTTCCATAATGTAACTTGTCTGTGCAAAGTGAAACCGAATACGTTTGTAGCAAACTTGAGTACGATCACTACAGACACTTGGACCCACTGAAACAAGTGACACTCGAGAGATCTGCAGTTCAACTGACAGTTTATGTACAAGTGTTAGGCAGCGTCGTTTCCTGTAAAACGTAATGACTCAAGAAGCTTAACTTTCTTGTTTCACTTATTATTGCGAGTTTGAAGTGGGTGGGAGCCGTTAATTATTCAGACACTTTTGTGAAAATTTAGAGCAGCTGCAAAGTCTTTCTGTTAGAAAAGAGTTTAATTAATCAATAACACATAAAAAGTAGGTCTATATTTGAAGGTACCCTCAGGTTGAAATTTTGTGGAAGTGAGCGGTACAAAGAAACATGTCTGCTTCGCTTGAAGACAAGTTTATGCAAGTATAAATACATTAATATATTATTAATATATAATAATATTTATTAATATATCAATATACATTATTAATACATTAATAATATATATTATTAATATATAAACATATATTATTTATATATTAATAACGCATATTATTAATATATCAATATATATTATGTATATATATTATTAATACATTCATAATATATATCTGTGTGTCCCAAACCTTTTTGCTCGCGCACACCTGTTGTCTTCGAAAAAATAACCACGGATCCTCACATCTCTTTTCACGTGATTGTAAGATGTCCGGATGATAGGAATCCAAAATTAAAAGTTTATATCTCGGAACTGATTTTAGATACCTACGCCGGAAGGTCGCGTGTACGATTCCCGATGGTGTCATTGGAATTTTTCATTGACATAATCCTTTCGGTCGCACTATGGCCCTGGGGTCTACTCAGCCTCTAACAGAAATGAGTACCAGAAATATTTCCTGGGCGTAAAGGCGGCCGTTGCTTAGGGCTGACAGTCTTACCACATTTATGTGCCGATTGTCTAGAAATCTGGGAGCCTCAACCTCCTGGAACCCTAAGGGCCTGATTGCTCTACCTTTACCTTTACGACTATATATCAGTAGCACACGTTACAATGCATTCCATGATATTACCTTAATTAAAATGATTGTCCCTCCCTCCGTTGGTACAGGAAGTTTCGTTATTACAGATTATGTCTTATGAAATGAACGCCTATTAAAGAAGAACCGCGATTATTTGAAAAAAAACTTTATTCGTTTAATTCAAGAAATAAGTAAACTTCAACGTAGCCATTACACAAATCCACGAATCCCCTGCGAACTTGTCGCGGTTCCCTTGGAATCCCAGTAGCACACATTGGGAAGCTCTGGTATACGAGGTCTGTCCAAAAAGTATCCGACCTTGGGCCGGGAAAAAAGTTCTGTATCTGGGTGGTTACAATACCTAATCCCCTTCAAAGTAGGCCCCTTGTGACTCCACACACTTAGCCCAGCGGTCCTTCCATCGCTGGAAGCAATTCTGGAAGCTTGTTTTGGAATGGTGTGCAGCTGCGCCGTCGCGTTCTGTATGATGTCCTCGCGGCTGTCAAAACGGGAGCCTTTTAGCGGTGTCTTCAATCTCGGGAACAGCCAGAAATCACAAGGAGCCATGTCAGGAGAGTAGGGAGCCTGGCGAACCTGCGGAATGCCGTGCTTAGCCAGGAAACTCTGGATCAGGTGTGATGAATGATCTGGGGCATTGTCATGATGCAGCTGCCAGTTGCGTGCGTCCCACAGCTCCGGTCTCTTGCGCCGAACTGCATCACGAAGATGACGGAGGACTTCTTGGTAGTACTCCTTATTAACAGTTTGGCCTAATGGTGCGTACTCATGATGCACAACACCCCGGTAATCGAAGAAAACAGTCAGTATCACCTTCACATTGCTCCGAACGTGTCGTGCTTTTTTGGGCCTCGGGGATGTTGGATGCTTCCATTGTGACGACTGGACCTTGGTTTCCGGGTCATATCCGTACACCCACGACTCGTCACCAGTGATCACAGTCTTCAGGAACTCAGGATCCCTGTTGGTGCACTCCAGCATGTCCTGCGCGACCTCAAGGCGGAGTTGTTGCTGCTCCGGCGAAAGCAGCTTGGGCACAAATTTTGCCGCCACTCTTCGCATGCCCACATCCTCAGTTAAAATCGTGTTTGCGGAACCTCTGCTGATCCCAACCTCATCAGCAATTTCCCGGACGGTCAAACGACGGTCCTCCATGATCAATGTCCGCACTTTGTCAATGACATCAGCATTTCGGCTCGTTGACGGTCTCCCGGAACGCTGGTCACTGTCCGCCGACATGCGGCCATCTTTAAAGCGGCTGAACCACTCTTTAATTTTAGTGACCCCCGTTGCATCATCACCGAAAGCCTGCTGAATTTTGCGGATTGTTTCCGCTTGGGTATCCCCAAGTTTCTGAAAAAACTTGATGCAGTATCGCTGCTCCAAACATTCTGTCATCTTGAGCGAAACGAGAATGCGACGAACACGTGTTACACCACTTCGCTATCTGGCAGCGACAGACGCATCCAGCGGTGTTGCGAGGCAGCAAAAAATCACGCATGCGCATGAAAGTCCCTTCTACCACTACGCTCAGTTTCCCCACCCTTTCGCCATTACTTAACGCGGGAAAGAATATAGTCGGATACTTTTTGGACAGCCCTCGTATATGATCTTCTTTGGTGTTTTGATGTCATTAGTGACATTCAGCCTTGTTTACTTAATTCTGTAAGTAACTTTCAGTTTGTTTGAGTGATTGTAGTAACTGTCCTTCCAAAGCTGTCATCCTGTAATACATTTTAAAATTGCTAAACCTTTAATGTCTGATGGTTATTGCACGTACCACGAGGCATAACATCATAAACTTCATCTTACCCAGAGAGTATGTTTGTGTTTCGTAAGATTCTTACAGGCATCGTCGATCTTAAACGGATTTAACTGAAAGATATTTAATGAAGACTTAATGTGTTCTGTGAGAGGTAGGAACTGAGAATTTAAATATGATTCAGATTAATGTTTGGTTTTAAATAGTGAATTTGCAATAGAGTGTTATTATGTAATATATAAAACATTCGCGATCTGACATTAATATTTGAAGGGTGACTATTGATTCTCAATTTTGAAAATAAGACGATTGTGAGCAATAAAGTAAAGATCCGACTCCACTACGTTTCGGTCGTGTTATTATTGTCGTGAATAAAACCACTATTGTGAAATGCTACTAACCGTTTTTTTTTTCTGCTGTACTGCTGTCATTGCCTTTTGAATACAGAGAGGGTACATATTCATGTGTAACAGATGGCGTTCGATGTATCTCTCTAGGTCTCCACATCCTCCCCAACCTGGTCAATTTCCAAAGGAGTGACCAGCTGCTCCGAGCGATTGATCCTGTCTCCGTCTTGCTGGCGAAGTGTGACTGGGCTGGTGTGTATCTTCCTGTAGAAGAACGACATCTCGAACTCCAAAATTAGGATATTTTCCAGGTGGACTTTTCACTTCACGGTAGTTACGGAGCTGTAGAATATATTCCCCCTTTCGCCGCCAGAAATCTTCATTGAACATTTATTTTATTTCAAATTATTTGGACCTTTCTTTTTTTTCGTAACTGGCTCATTCCACACGGAATTCTTGTTAGGTTTTTCAGCATTAAGAGGACTAGATGACCTTAAAGTTGTGAATTAAGGGCAGAGTCAGTGCCAATTAGAATGGTGTTTAGTCTTTCTTCTTCGACCTGTGGTTATCCTAGTACTTTCCTCAAGCAGAGCTTAGTGGAACCAACCATTCATTCCCACCATCCTCCTCACCAAGCTACCCGTGGTGCAATGAACTTGCATGTAACGCCGTGATGCGCTAGGCGTTCTTGAGTCTTGGAGTCTGCCGCCACCGCGAAAAGTTGAATAAGTTCTATGTTAACGGTTTGGTATATATGTGCTTTGTCAGAGTATATTGTATGGGGTAGAATTCGTCTTCCCACAAATCGCAGCACAGCCAAATAAAATCTGTCCGTGGACGTCTGTATTTTCTCCTAGAGCCTTGAGAGCTTGAATCCGACGATGACACTCGACGTAGGTAGAATTAAGTGCATCAGGACTATCCGATTGTGCAGACTGTAGGTTTTCTGAATAATCCAAAAAGCTTGAATACTCCGATTCTTGTCCCCACACAGTACCCAAAGAATTTTCTTCGTTCTTACGTTAGTACATTTCTCTGGTTATAGCTAATAAACGTTTCGGTTCGCCTTCTAGACACCCACGGAGGAAGACATGTTTGTTGATGGTTGAGGCTGACGGATATTGTCTATCGAAGATTCAAATTGCTACAAAATCTAGACGACGTTTCAATACCTCTTGAGAATGTTTCTAATTTGATGGTAGGCAGTTTTATTTCCTGGATAACTGTGGGTTTTACGTGCGCAGCCCGTACTGTACTTGTAATTGGCGGTGTAACATCTCCACCCTTATCTTGAATAATAATGTCGGCACTTGGTTCTATCTACACATTCTTCGGAAAGACCCGAGCCAGTTGCATACTTTTCATCACCAAGCAAATAATGAATTTACCTAAGCTTAATCAGTCTAGATTTAGCTTAGGTAAATTTCCTGAAGACGATTGCGATAAAGTTCGAGGTCTTCGAGTGCTGTGGAATCGTTAAATGCAACTGTATATATAACAATCAGAGCATGAGAGTGCTGCGTCACGCGTTTACCTTTTAATGTCTTCTAAATCTGCTATATTAATCTGGTCCGTTGACAGAACGTTTCAGTTCTTACCTTGATTTCAGGATTCCGCCGCGATGTTGATGGCATGTGCGCTCTTACAATTACCACACGACGCCGCATAATATCCCAGAAGAGGGCAGTACTTTGTGAAATCCTTGCTAGGCGGCACTGCGGAGCGTCTAAACGTGACGGAGTACGTTCACTTTATGATAGATAGCGACCATGGTTGAATGCTTCGTACAGTCGGTGGTAGATAGCGCTGCGATCTCCGACAGTGTGGAGCATGGAAGCGAGATCTTGTGGCGCCCCAAGTGGACTGGTTGTGTGTTACTGTAGCAGGCATGGCTCAGTGGCTGTGTGTACTGATTGCCATAGAGACGGCAGAAAAAGGCAGTTTTGCGTGTAAGTTTTATCGTGTGGGAGCTGGTTATGGCATTTCAAAGTTAACGTACGAGTATTTTGTGTGGAGTAGGTTTCAGATGTTGGTGCAGGAAATTTTACATTTCTGAATTTTTAAGACGGTTCCAGTTTATTGTTAACACAACGTAAGAGAATGTTATCGTTATTGCAAATGCGTGATAGTTTCATTTAATATGATAATAATAATGTTTCGGTATTGATGAAATGTGATGTATGTTCAACCCTCGGATCACTGACTGGGTATAAAATGTATCCAGGCTTGATCTTTTTGCAACAGTTCTCGTTGGTATATCTTACCAATTTTTTTTTTAATTGCTCTTTGAAGTCCCCTTGACACAAAATTATCATTACGCAGCGAGTATATTGTTTTTTAGTATGATATATTTTTTATTTCAAATCCAGCTGGACCATGTTAGCTTTATGCGTCTGAAAACCAAGAACTGGAAAAGAGACTGGATATTTTTCCAGTGCTCAGAATGGGTGTGCAAGGACCATTCTATCAAGGCAGTTCAAATACCATGCAACAGTTTGAAGGAGCAATGATAACACAGACAAATTTCCTTCACATTTATGTTCTGAACTATGTTTTCTTGTTGTCAAATATTATAGGCATGATATATAGTAGCATGAAAATGAAAAATGTAAATAAAAGCCCTTTTTTGTCTTTAATTGAGGCTAAGACACAGACTTTGAAAAAAAAAGCAGGTTGAGAGAATACTTAAAAAATATGGGTAAAAAATGTACCCGATGCAGTAAAAGGTGGAAGTTTTCTTGCTCCATAATCGAAGGGTTAATGTGATGGGAACATCAAGTGTGTGAAGATAACATTGAATAATAACTGTTGGTCAGTAGTGATCTTTATGTTGACTAGTGTGTATGATTACTATTTTGTCTCATAATATCACAATTAGAATTAAGGTCTGCTATGCCAGAGTGTGTTACAAAAGCAGCATGAATGACAATTTGAAATTCTTCAGGGTTCCTAAGAATCATCAATGTGTAGCCAGACCACAAACACAGTTGGTGCATGGTCTAACAGTGCAGAAGTACTGTCATAACTTCCAAATTCAGTAATCCCCAAATTTTATCATTCTTCTTCTGTTTAATTCAGAAGAAATTATCAACAGTTGACCAAAATATTGTAACCAACACTGCACACTGAATAATTTATGTTACCAATAGAGTTCACCTTTTATTGAAAATGTAACATAGAACATTAACCATATGAATGACAATTTAATTTCTGTATTTTCTGGTTTTATTTTTACACAGGGTTCAGCTGTGTGCAAAGGGATTGGACATGCCCTGCAATCTTGGGTGTGGATTTAGTGTAAATAGAGAGTGACTAACTGGTACTGCTAAGTTGGAGGACATATTGAAGCTCTATGAAACTGACAAACACAATGTGCTTTATCACCTGCTTCCCATTGTGATGCACAGACACTTGAAACCTGGTTGGCAGAGTGTGATGAAAGCGAACTTGGCTGCACATGTTATGAGTAGTTATCAGCATTCTGTTTGCAGTAGGTAAGGACAGTTGCACAGTGAAGGTGAGTCACTTATAATATTATTAACAATGGTGTTGTTTCAGTGTGTTGTTTTGTTTTCTTTTATAAATTAGTCGATTGTGAAGGGAATTTGTATCATTTTAATATTAATTGCAGGTAACACGGAAAGCAGATGTCTCTCAACAATTGTGTTTTTCAAGGAAGTTGACAGCTTCATTGGTGTCTCATGCTGTTCTGACTGTGCCAAGGTTTGTAATTGGTGACTCAGTACAAGTTAACACTTCGAACATTGGATAAATGCTGTTTATAAGATAAAAAACTTGACCTTCCCGAGCAATGAATATAGAAACTCTGCCAAGAGAAGGCAAATGCATTAGTGTACTCTGGTATTATGTTGAAAAGTAATGATGCTTCAGTGAAATATTTCATCTTCATTTTATATTGTCATTAACCTCGCTGAATGTTGTTCATAATCTGTAGGTTATTATATATGCTGTTTTATATACTTGTACTCTGTTTCTTGAACTTGTATTGTGTATTAAATTTTGTGTTGTTGTTGTGTGTGTTGACTTTAGTATAACAATGAGCAGTGCTGCAACTTAATGTATTTGTGTTGTATGTACTGTTAAGAAAATATCACCATAAAAACTGAATTTTTTTTATTTATGTAATCATAGTTATGGCATCTGAATTTCATTTATTTCATGTAGTGACAGTTGTATGTAATGGAGGCAGTTGATTCTACCATAAAGCCATTTATTCTTCCAGAACATTGAACATTGTAAGTAGTTTTGAATGCATGTGATTTTTCTTGTGACACCATTTTAGTAGAACTTTGACATTCATCATATGTTGTCCTGACCCTAAAGTGTGTATTTATAGTAATAATGACTGTAAACAGTAGGTATCTCAGATCTCATTTCCTCAGTTTGTTTGAGAGGCAGCACAAAGTTTTTTTCAGTAGTTCACTCCACGGTTTAGAGATGCTCATGCTGGCTGCGTCAACTAAACAAAATAACTGACAGAAGTGCAGTATAAAGAGATTTTACAATCAGTATGAAATTTTGTGCATTTAATTTTGTGAATTCTAGCATATGTTGGTGGAAGGCCAAAGCGTGTTAAATTGTGTCATACAGAGTAAAGTCCAGTCCCCCACACAGGGAACCACCCTCCCCCACCCTCGAACTGCAGCTTTGAAAAGACCACTCTGTAGAAAACTTACAACAGGAATGATGTTGCATAATTTGTAAGCTATGTACATATTTGGGAAAGCAAAAACTGTTGAAGTGTCTATACACCGCCATACTCTTCAAGACCACCGATGTTTTGTTTTCCATGAACCCTGTGAGCTGCAGCCACTCATCTTTCACTGACTGCTGGATATCAAGTTGTTAAGTTTGAAGGTGTATTTTACAACCCTTTCTCCTATTGTTTCATGGTCTGTCATGTCCATCTAAGTAACTTAATATCATTAGGCGCTCTGTGTTTTGGTCTGTTAAGATTTTTTCATATCGACTATTGGTAGGCCATTATTGACATAGACAAGGGAAAGAGATAGGTGTATTTTTATGGATTTACCATTTGGGTCTTAGGGGAACCACGGCCACTGTTCACGTTAAAGTAAGCATAAGTTACTCTTTAAGTAACACAAAACGGTTGTATGAAGGTGGCGGCGTACGAAATTAAAAAAAATAAGTCTCCATTTTTCTTATTTTCCTTTAACGAATTAAGTACAAAGAGTTGAAGTGTTTGTTAATGAAGATGTTTATGTTATGGCTGACAGTGTTTTCATCCACTGTCTAGTTTTTCTGTGCGATGTGTTTTTAGCCTGATTGATTTCGAAAGGGGAAAGAAGGCTTATGATAGGGCCGTCTCTTTCTGCGTCCCGCTTTAAATTTTTGAGTCATGTGAACGGTTTTGACAATTTAGGTACGAACGTTATGCCGGTAAAAGCCGACTGTAACCTTTATTTCATATTGCGATTTTAACAACATTGCTGGCGCACGAATGTACGCGGCCTGAGCGATACAGTAATTCTGAAAATTTGTGTAGTGACAGTCGGCCCAAGAATGTGTGACTTCTGTTGTTCGAAATATTTCATAACGTAAAAAAGAACTTTGTCAAAGTAACAGAGCAAATTATTTTTCCAGTTTGTTGGCAATATCTAATAACACGTTGATTCTGGACATTTAAGATTTGCGGTTGTGTGATAGTGACTATATTATTGTTATTGTTATTATTATTATTATTATTAGTAGTAGTAGTAGTAGTATTTGTTGTTGTTGTTATGTAATAGTAATATTCAAATTATTTACAATTGTAAGCATTCTAAATTTAGCTAATCTAAATTTCCTTCATGTGGCCACCCACGCAAGCTAGCCTATTAATTAAATTGTTTTTGTTGTATTCGAAATCCGAATTACGCATATAAGACTGACAGAAAGTGTGCTGCATGTGTTATGCACAAAAACTCCATGTTTTATATTCACACAAACTGAAAACCGTGGGTACTTAATATCTAATATGACGGTTATTAGGATACAAATAAAAAATTCGTATACTGATATTTACGGTTGGCAGGCTAGTGTTGTTACTTTAGACGGAGAGAAAGAGATGAAAGGAATATTGTGACAAACTTGTTTAACTTCACTTTTAAGGAACTGTTTTAATGGAATAGATTAAATTACATTACATTTTCCATCAATCGTTTGACTTTTTCGACACTTATTTCTCTTCACAAGGCGTTAAGAATCGCTACTGATCTGTAAACGTCTGTCACTCAGAAACTCTGTTTTGTATTTTTTCTGTCATTTAGTGCACAGTTGAATACAACGTTTTTGATGTCCAGTGACAGAGCACCTTGTTTAAGGGGTCAACCAGAGTAGGTGCATTTCCTGATCCGTCACCTGAGGACGGAAAAGGAGGTGGCTGTTGAAGATGTACGTTCCAACTGTACATTAGACAATAGACAGAGTCCAAAAGAAGACACTATCATCATGAAACTATAGAATTGATATATGGTAGTCCGTGGTCAGTGATGATAATTAACTAAATGGGATATGTGGATTTTTTAAGGACACTCTGTATTGTACTATTTCCCATAACATAAGTTTTTAAAGTCCTGCCTGAGCTGTATGTAAATTGCTGTGTAACACAATGGAAATGGAAATGCGCTAAGTAGGATAGTGCACCAAACTAAACGACAGATGGACTAAGAGTTAACCTCCCTGTTATGTGAGTAGTTAATTCACAACGTGCACGGAGTACACAAAAACATGCAATTGATGTCAAAGTTTGTTTTTGCAGAAGGAGGAGGCAGATGTTTAAATGATGTAAATCCTTCCGTTTGTTAAGAAATTTGAGTGATATTAAAAATGATCACTCACTCATATATGCTTTGTTTATTTTGTGCATCTGCTAGATTTGTGAGTAGAATTGAACGGTCACACAAGTGCTTGCGTCATTTACATGTCATTACATGTTAAATACGAAATAATACAAAAGTAGATAGCATAATAGAAACGAAAATAGCAACTGTGGGGTGAATGTTGTGTCAAATTTAGAATGTGCTAATCTGTGTCATTTGGACGACTGTTTTTATCCTTCATGGTGAGAAGAAACATGAAGAAGGACGCTGACTGATTCATCATCTGTAAACAGAGAGAAAACACAGTTCAAGAACCTTTAACTTCACCAGTAATAAAACAGGAACGCATCACTGAAACCCTGCATTATAAAAACGTGTCAAGCGACAAATATGCAGATTGTGGTCTATTAATACGTAGTACTTGTGTGTCTAATAGTGGAATTTTGGATACCAACATTTACTGTATTGCACCGAGTAGTAATAATGAAACTGTAACAAAACGTGATTGCTGGATACATTGATTGTAGAGCATACTTGTGGGTGTGGGGCACGTGTATAAATTGTAATAAAGAAACATGCCTGAACGAAATTTTAGTCATTTAGCATTCAAACTTGTGACTTCTGTGCATAAGTCTGATATCACTTTTTAATGAACTTAGGAAGCTTGGCGCGTTTCCATGAAACAATTCGAAAAATTTGTTTGCCTTGCTGCAGTGCGTTTATTTTCTAAATTCATCATTTGATATTTTGTTTACATTATTGGACGTCTTTTGATTTTAAGCTGATTAGAAGCAGTGTAGGTGAAATATAGATCTAAGCCCAAATCGTTCACATCAACTGTTTAGCATGAAAGAGAGTCTCCTTGCATTCCATTAAGCATTATCCATAACCTAAAGTTTTATACCACATTGCAGCGTTTTTTATTGTAAGTCGCTTTTAAGAAGGGCTCAGAAATGTTTTGAGTTGCCAGGTTTTATTTTATCTCTGCGTGATACACGTACTCTGTAACATAGGCCAATATCAGTATATTAGGGTTACGATTTTGGTGATATGTCGACGAAAGAAATTTGGGGTGTCCAGGTTCAGAAATCAAAGCATCAATTTTGTTTGGTTTGAGTTGTGCGTACCTCGTTTTCATGATGGAATGCGGTTCGGGCATGTAACTGAAAGATTTACTGGAATTCCATGAATTCGTTTGACTCTTTCTTGTTGCAGATTGACCTGGCCGTTGTGGTGATGGGGCGCAATGAGTTATTAAATCCAGGCCAATCTTTAGGAGCTTTCGCATAGACTCGAGAAGCGCATGTTAGCTTCGTCATGTCCCTCCTATCATCCGCCTGTCTGTCCGCTTGTATCAGCGCGGCTGCGACTTAGACGGATTTCTGTGAAATTATTGGGAACTTTTATGAAATCTTTCGAGAATGTGTTAATTCTTATAAAATGTGACAAAAATATCTGTCACTTTGCAAGAATACATAAATAATTTTTATTTTCAGGAGAAATAAATTCTCCATTAAAGAACTGTTGTGCAGTATCGAATATATCTCTATTGTCGGCAGTCACATGTATCTCAGCAATACACAGAGAAGGTATTGTTGCTTTTCATTGCAACAATGGTTACGCGAAAGCACCACAATTTTGTTATTCGTAAGCCTACGGTGCCTGTCTTAATAATAATTATTTTTTTCTTGCTGAACATTTTCAGATCCCACACACGATGTGAAACATGCTAATGAAATGAAGCAGTTCTCGTCATCACCATGCACGATGATAATTCTCTGTTCCGTGAAGATTGTTGTCAGTAGACAAGGATTCTTACGTTTACTGCAGTCTTGTTATTTTACTGCGATGAGACAATGTACATTTCGTCCGTGCATTGGAGCAGAAGCTCTCATTTCTGCAATAATTTTTGCCTTGAACATGTCAGTCTTTTGCTCGAATTTATTACATTTGGTTAAGAACTGCCTGTGCTGTCGTATTTAATCCATTACCCAATCTATGATTATTATTCACAGATCATCCAACCCCGAGTGTCTTTCTATTAGAAGCGCCTATTAAAATGCCGTCCGTCTGTCCGTCCATAAGCCAGCACATAGCAACTCGACAACAGCTAAGTGAATTGTTGTCAAATGTTCAGCACTTTCGGCAACGAAACGTGAGGATAAACAATCAAGAAGGCCACCTCTGTTTTCGTTTTATTCATTTCCTTAAAAGTGTGTATGTATGTATATATGTATACATATGTATGTGTATTATGTATGCATGTATATATGTACGATTGTGTATGTATATCTGCATATATATATATTTATTTATTTATATAATTTGGTGTAAAGGTCACCCCATATCATGCCTATGCGAGAGGAGAGGGGAGCCAGAGTTATAGCTATTACGCATTTCCAACCCCTTACAAGAAGAAGGTGGGTGGTTGGTCAGTACCACGCTTCGGCTGCTTTACCCCCGGGAAAAACCCGGTACCCATTTTACGAGGGCGGTGGGCCTCAGGGCCGGTCTTGACGGTTAGGATAACTTCTCCCCTCCCGAGATTCTATTCCCAAACCGTGCAGCCCTAGTGAGTCGCTATACCGGCTACGTATACGTGTGTGTGTATATACATATATTGAAAAAATATGTATACACATATATAAACACATGTAAATATATAGTCCTCTTATATATGTAACATAATATATATATAACATATATAATAGGACTCATGCTGATATGACGTTTATGACCTGTATGACTTCAGGAATGTAATCTGAATACCTGCGGTCTATCCTGATTGTAAAGTAGCAGAGGTATGGCCTTGAACATCCACCCCCCCCCCCCCAATTTGTGTCGAAATTCAGATTGGGTGGACCTACAGAATGAAATATACTTTTGTAAATAAATATAATATATATATATATATATTACAGTATCTGTCATTACACTGTGTATCACGGAAATTCATGACAGCGGATGAATTTAAATACAAAAGGAATTATATTTCATGAAGGAAACTTGGAACAACCCTTAAATGTGCTGTTATGTGCCTGGGTTCGAGCGCAAAAAATTCCTTTACTCCGGCCGTACCGCTAGTGAGTACTCTTATAATCACCACGTGTTAATTTGCAGGCTCGTTATTCCAATATCAATTAGGAACACACGTAACGCGGGTAGCCATATTGGTGGCCAATTGACGGCCTGTGTTCTGCAGGACACAATATGGTAGGCAATGTTATTATAGACGTAATATTGAGGCGCGTTCTCGTAACCATTTTTGCCGTATAAAAGCAATATATATTTCTTATTCTGAGTGTGTGTCTGTAGTCTCATTTTTCCAGCAGGCAAATCGCATGCGCCGTATTATTTTGTCATCTGTGGTGTTTTTAGTCTACAATATTGTTCCACATTTTCTCATAAATGGCACGATTTTCGGGAAAAAATTATTGAACATAAAGTGTGTTTTAATAGTTTCCACAAATTTTGTCTCCCACACTTCTCATTTCAAGAACAATTGAGCGATATATCTTTATTCTTTTCATATGTTAAACTTGAATTTCCTCGACAGATTTTCCAAAGATACTCAAATGTAAAACGTCATGAATATCCGTCCAGTGGGAGCCGAATTGTTCCATGAGGCAGACAGACAGATATGACGAAGCTAATAATCGCCTTTCGCAATTTCGCAAACCCCTCTAAACACGGTACGTCTGTGAATCCAAGAACATACAGATGTCAAATGCGCATTTCGGCGTCGAAAGACACCACTGCTTCACAAAATGCACGGTCAAGGTAGCAGCCTGTAGGTGATGATCCTCATCTTAGGTGATCAAGCGTAACGACATGTAATGACTAGCCTTTGTTTCGGAGAACATCTCAGAATCTGTCTTCAAGGTTAGACATTTTGCAAAAGTTCGTAAAGCCATTGCTTATTGGCAAGTTAATTTCCCGAGAAGATTTAATTGATTCATAAGAGCGTGATCCTACCGAACGCAGACATAATTCCATATTTCTTTGAAGAACAGTCGAATGTAAGTAGTTATATGGCCACATACACAATATGAGACGTAAAATGTGCGTGGGAACGCGTGTGATGAAAGTGACTTTTTTTTGACTATAAAATCATTTGTGTCAAAATTTTATATTGCAAAGTGCCGTAACAGTTATTGTGGACATGTTTGTGACGCGCATGTGGAAAAATCACAGCAAGTGGTATTCTTACGCGCCTAAGTAATGGTGTAATATTTGTAATATGTACATAATTTAGGAATGTGCCCGCAAACCACATAATACACACTCGCGGGCCGCGGGTTGGAGACCCATGTAATGAAGGGAACGTGACATCGTAACTGCTTGACGCAAGACACATAATTAATCTTACATTCATCATGGTCTTTTTGCACACCGGAACAAATTTTCCAGCTGTCAGTGTGAACTCCTTGTTAGCTGTGGCCATGATGAAGACCAGACAGCGCTGGAATGGCACAGGTGTTCCTACCCAGTCGCAGCTCCAGACCGCGTCTCTCACGCTCTTCGCCTGGAACAGTCAGCGTGCAATTGCGCCATGTATGTTACAGATCTAAGAATGTAATTAGCACACGATGCTGCACACTTGTCCCTTACTTGTTCCGACAGCTCTGTCCCAAGACTGCAGAATGCAAACGCACACCCAATCAGCAGTCCGTAGGCGTACATTGCCTGTGCCAAATCAGTACTGTCTTCCAAACTCTGTAAAAGAGAACTAGTGTTGAGTGTGCTAGCCGTCTGCGTGGGGCAGTTTAAGGTTCCGGACAACTGTACTGATAGTAACAGTAACTGTATTTGTGAAATATCTTTGCAGCATGTTTAGATTGATTAGGCCTACTTAGGTGGTAATTTGTCGTCAGATCTGGATATTTAATGCTGTAGACCTGTTGCTTTTATTTACTTCCTATGATGAAGGACTTCGTGTTTTACGGAAGCTGTAGTAAATAATGTAAGCCTGAGAACTTTTTGGAGGAATGTGTAATAGAAACGAAAGCGGGAGTCACGACTAATGTCTTGTTGTGCCCTTAACAGGAGCAGAATGAAGTACATATTATGTACACAGAATTTATCACCGAAATTAAATCTGTGTTGTGATTTTTCTGTTTTCTGATTTTTGTGAGAGTACTCGTATACGTTGAAAATATTTCTTGAAGGAGAGAGACGGTTTAAGGTACAATGTACAAGACTTGAATGCATTTAAGGGCCGTATCTAAGCGTGCTTGTGAACTGAAATTGTAGGTACAGCATATATTCAAAATATATTTATGTCGAAGTCTTAAATTCAGTAAACATTGTGCCCCTGTCCCGAAGGGTGGTTTCCTGAGCAGCTGCTTAAATTTCGATAGACTTAAGTCGGCCCTGCTAAGGGGAATTGGAGTGGGAGTGGTTTTAAAATTTTGGTCTGTTAGTTTTTTACCACTATGAGAAATTGAAAACCGATCATAGATACAACTACCGTGATAAAGTTTCTTGATTCCGTACATTTCTGCACTCAACATATCTACATAAATAATATTTGACGGATTAATGAGCATTGAATAATTCAAATTTCCCGTGATCGTACGTTAAAGCTGGTTACTCAACAATACGATATTGACATTATGATTTGACGGCATTGATATATTTCTGCGAATATTTTGCCCAGATATAAAGGGAACCCGTCCCACGCTCTCAAGGCCAAAGCATTACTCCTGAGTAAAATTTAGTATTTTTATAGTACCCCTTTAAAGAAATGTGATGACTGGATTTCGCTATTATAACTGAAATATGCATGACTTATGAACAAAAGAGTGGTGTACTTTACATAAGTATGGGACATATCTATTAACAGTATTTTACCATGGCAGCGGAGAAGGCGACAAAACACAGTGTGATCAAAAGCATCAGGAACAGACCGGAAAGTGTGAAGTTCATTGTGTCTTCTAAGGCCCGCATGTACCTGAAATTATATAGAAGGCTTAAAGTGTGAGAAACGTAGGTGTGAATTCAGAAGAATATTCCATGATGTCTGCTTCAAACTGGAAAATAATTTACAAACACGTGAAAAGGTTTCGATCAAGAAATTCCATTCAAGAGAGTAAGCCCTGCTGGTGCACTTGCGACTTTAGTTGTGCACCTGTTTAATTGCGTCGATATAGTTCATTACTTTATTTGACACTATGTGAATCTTATAAGTTGCAACGTGTTCCATTCTAGATGCTTCGCAAATGTTGCTTGTGATAACAGACCTCTCACGTTTCCATCTACTTGCGCTATGGAGTACACCTTCTCGTCGCCATGTCTGTTATGGAAGACTGAGAGAGTGACCAACTAACAAATAACAAACTAACGGCATGGAGCAGAGAAGCTAATAGTTCCTCAGCTAGTCAAGAAATTCCCTGCGTTTTATGAAACCCGAAACATCAATAACCTGCCTTCGCAGCAACTCGCTACATATCCCTACCCTGAGCCAGACTAATCCACTCCATGTCCTCCGCTCTCAGTTCTTTAAAAGCCATTTTAATATTATTCTCCCATATATGCCTAAGCCTTCAGGTGGTGTCATTCGTTCAAGACCCCCCACCCAAAAGCTTTGTATTTATTTCTCCTCTCCTGGCGCCATCCAATTCATCCTCCGTGATTGGATGACTCGAATAGCGTTTGGTGAAGTTACAAGTTACGATAATCCTCATTCTGCAGTTTTCTCCACCGTCCTCTTGTTTCCTCCATTTGGGTCCAGACATCTTCTTCATTACGATGTTCTTGAGCACACTCAGAGTATTCATTTAATGCAATGCATTCAGTTGATTTAGTAACTCATGAGGATATCTTCTTTTTTCTTTGGCTGACACAAATGTATTTCTGTATTGAGAATAAGTTTTTAATGATTATGAGACAGAGGCGAATCCTGATCCTTTCCCTCACTCCCGCTGAAAGAATTAAAGATTTAATCATCCATCCCATTGTCCAAGGTAATAATAATAATAATAATAATAATAATAAAGACAACCGAATCAACTTATCGACATAATGGAAAGTTTTACAAAAATGGAATTTGGTCTGGACAAATGTCGGATGTTTAACATTAGACATGGAAAAGTGGAAATAGAAGCGTTCGAAACACGACAGGGCGAGATATCTAATAGAGCCAATGGATAAAATTGATAGTACAAATACCTTGTTATAGGCCTACTACAGTCTGGACTAATTCAACACACTAATATTAAGAAGCAATAAACAACTGCACTGACATATAGACTGCAGAAAATAGTAAAAACTTATTTAAATAGCAAATACCTTACGAAGGCAATCAATACATAACTTATTCCAACCTTAACGTACTTATATGGCTTTAAATCGTGATTTCAAACTATTATGTGGAAGAGCAAAACCGTACACGGAGGACATGCCTGTGAACTTGAATCATCAGGCGTCGAAAAAGTAGCATCGAAAGCACGGCTAAAGCCAGGCGAACACGTCACAGAAACCACTAGACTTATGATAGGCATCCAGGATCATGTAAGTAATAGCAATAATTATAAGAAGTGTATTTTGAAGAATCAGAACATTACTAACGATATCTGCTGCAAATGCTGAGGACGATCAGAAATGATCCAACACATACCCCGTGCATGTTGTGCGCTAGCTCAAGATGATTACACCCATCGTCACAATGACAGAGCCAACGTTGCTTATCATGAATGCCTATCAAGGAATGACCATCAAATGTGGACTATCAAAGGGACAACCAATGCCCTATTATAAATACGAGGCACAATCCGTTTTAGAAAACTCCAATTATAAACTATATTCCCAGTATGACGTCCGTAATCACTGATCTAACTATCCATAACAATAGACCGAATATAATTATACATGATTGAACTATCAATGAAACCTACTTAACAGATGTAGCAAATCCTATCAGTCACAACCTTCGCAGCATCATTAGCGAGAAGTTCCAGAAGAATACACACTTGAAAGAAGAGCTAATAAGATACGACAAATGAAAACGGCCTACATAATACCATTAGTACTTTTTATTTTATTTTATATAGAAGTGCTTTATTACCATTTCATTTTGTATACAAAATTTACATGTTCACGACTGTACCATGCAACCAGCCGCTACCAGTTCGCCTAGGCCAGAACCCTACTTACCCAGTCTTACCCATGTACGGACCATGAGCGTGGTGTGTGGTGAAAAAGTTTATAAACCCTTAGTACTATTCACAAAGGGAATTATCCCAAAAAATTACACGACAGTTTGAAAGTGCTTCGTCTCCGCCCTGCTTTTTATATTCAAGTGTAGAAAGCAGTGATTCTCAATGCATGCTGAATTTTTAGAGAGTTTTTGCGGGAAAATGAATAAGAAGTGCTTGGGCAGTGGGACCCGTACTCTTTTGAGAACCAGCTAACCTGATGTAAATAAGGAAAGTGAATAATTAATTATGATAATAATAATAATAATAACGAAAATGTAAATGTAATCACAAGCAATGATTTTCTTTAAAAGAGAAAAAATCTATCTACCCGTTATGTTTTGGTATTTGGAATGATGTTCCACTCTTCTATTGACTAATGCAGATTACTCAATAGCCACATTCTAGAAGTTTTGGGGTTTTCGTGGACTCTGCCTTCTCTATTGATAGGAGTGAGAGCTGACTCTGTCTTGACTTTGAATGGAGCGAAGGTAGGTCTTGATTCTCAAGAGGGTTGAAAAAATTCGTTCAACTGAGGTCCTTGTACTCGAGATGGTGGAAATTAGATTTGGTAATTTGTAGGTTTGTTTAAATGTGGAGGCTATAATGCTGCCATGTAGCCATTGTAGAACTTGGAAAGGGGATTTTTCTCTTACGTTTTCCGAATCATAAAGCACCATCAATTCATTCTTCAGCAATGTACTATCGACATCACCCTCAGTTTACTTACAAGGTGATCAGGAACGTTACACTAACTTAATATCCATCAGATTGCTCACAATTAGGTAGGTCAAAAGAATACCACTTTTTAAAAATATGAGAAACGCGCTATCAAATTATTAAGTAGGGTGCTAATGTTTGAGTGAAAGAGTTTTGTGTACTTTCTCTTCACTGAATGTACAAGGTCCTGATATTGCAACACTTTTATCACTTCATTCTTTCATACAAAATCGCGTATCAACAAAACACAAAAAACGAGGAAGGTAAAATAGTCAGAAAGGAATATTTTCTTGAAAGACGAATAGGGTGGTTTGAGGTTTCCACAACGTGACTGTTGAGGAAGCAGGTCTTCTGGGTTTTAGCGCCTTGTGGTTGGGTAATTTGTTTCTGCAGTTTCAAAGAAATGTACCGCCGTCATCCTAAGGGTTATAAGTCAATTCTCGTACTCATAACCCTGAAGATAAAGGCGGTATATTCTTTCGATACGTCGGGAAGCGATTACACCACCACACGGCGCAACACCACCACAAGTCGCAACACCACCACACGGCGCAATAATCCAGAGACCTCCTTCCTCAGTACGAAAACATTTTGCTAATAATAAACTCTTCCAGCTCTGTGTCATTTTCAGTGGGTAAAGCAGCAGTCTTCCTGCCACACCTACTGTATGTTTCGCTGCAGTATGTGTTTCTCTTTCGCCATTGTTACACAAGAGACAAGAAGGATAGCTGTTATCATCGCTTTACTCACATTTAAATGCACGCTGTGGACAGACAACACTCCACATTGCCTACAGTCTCTGTCTCTGTCTGTCTCTCTCTCTCACACACACAAACACCAGCACACAAACCCGCGCGCAAGCGCTCTTCAAGCATCAGGGTTAGTAGCGAATACTTCGCTGCCGTAAGCATTTTAGCAGATGATATATAAACATTTTAAATAACTCAAAGTAGTAATTTAAAAAATTACAAGATTTTCTCTGTTGTTAAAAGAGAAAGAAAGTCATTCCCTTCTTTTCAGTTGTATAGCGGCGCTATATTAGCTACACCGGAAAATTCGCCATTGGCAATCCTTTCCAACCTACGAAATCCTCAACAATCAAATTCTGGCAGAAAACAAAAACACTGCAACGCCTTAAGCTTCTGTGCAGACTTCAGAATCTATCTCCACCTTCTCCTGCAATCACTCTTTTGATCCTCAAGTGTAACCACTTGCTTCCACAACTGTCCTCCCGTCATTAACCTCGTACTGAGTATCCCATCCTTAGTAATATAATTATACTGCTAGACGATGCAAGATTATTTATAGCATTTATAATTTTGTATTTTACTTAGTATTTTGTGTATGAATTTCTTTAATTCCTTTTTTTTTTTTTTACTTTCCATTGAAAGACTGATGTTTGAAATAAAATCTTCTTCGAAAACGTTTTCTTAGCTTAGTGTTACAGCCAGTCTCTCATGTGGTATAAAAGAATGTCGTAGTTGAACAGTTTTGTACGTATTTCATGGCCTATCAGGAACCAACAAGTAATCGAAGTTTCGATACCCATTATAATACTGGGTAGGGTAATCACTGTAATGACTAGGCTGTGGGCTGGACGACCGAGGAATCGTGTTTCGATTTGCAATATGGGCAAATGTTTTTCTTCACCCGAAAGCGTCCAGACTGGTTCTGGAGTCCATCCAGCCTTTTAGTCCACGGGAATCGGGAGTTCTTTCTCCGATATAAAGCGACCGGAGAGTGGAGCAGAACTGTCACCTCCATTTAGTGACCAGGTTAAGAATGACAGAAGCCATGTGATTATTTCTACTTTCAAATATGCCTTCCTGGCGTGCACACGACTTCGCTTTTCTTCGATACTAATTGAGAAATTGTTAAAAACTTTTCTAGATGGTTTCTTAACCCCCGTATGTTTTATAAAATTGTTTCCTATTAAATAAAAGCTATTATGTTTCCTTAATGTCTGCCTGAGTACTGAACGTACTTAATATCGCTTTTTGTTGCTAAATTTCCTTACAGTAAGCAGTAGAGCACGGAGACATGCTGCCTCCTTAATGATAATTATGTACTGAAGTAACAAAAAGAAAATCTAAACACACGCAACATTTCAGTTGAACGTGCCAACATCGGCAACTTTTTAATAGCTGCATCTAATTAGGTGTGAGTTATTGCTTAGGCTAAGGCAGAAGACACGTGCCGAGGAAGAACTGGACAAAATTCATTTCACATTGGAGAGTCTCGAAGAAGACTGCGGCTTGACCTGCACAGGAAGCGGGCGTGGCTGCGTCATCAGAACGAAATGCCACTAAACAGCCGCATTTGATTCACTTTTGTTCATGGACTGTGGTTCACAAATTCTACGATACAGATCTTAAACCAAGAGTGAATTTTATGAGCTAGTAACGTCACGGGATGCACGATGGAGAATGTTTGGCTGCGAAAATTAATTTCATTCAAGTGGATACGTGAGTTCTGAGAAATAAATATTCCCATGTTAATCCACGATGCGTCATTTCGTGATGTTAATTTTGGCATGCGGTGTGCTATGAGTGCAACTATCATTATTAGGCTTGATATTTTTAGAGACCATAAATTCACACCTATGTTTTAACACATATTCTGTCAAGTATTCGTGATCACCTCTCCGATTACGAGAGTACATATGACTTTTTCAGCGTGACAGTTTAACGGCTCACAGAGGAAATAATTCTATGCGTTGTTTGGAGAGTGTTTTACGATATAAAAACAAGCAAGAGATTGTAACTCTCC
Organism: Reticulitermes speratus; assembly: GCA_021186555.1. Taxonomy (NCBI): domain Eukaryota; kingdom Metazoa; phylum Arthropoda; class Insecta; order Blattodea; family Rhinotermitidae; genus Reticulitermes; species Reticulitermes speratus. The sequence goes on along the minus strand of JAJKFL010000006.1, from coordinate 36,820,447 downwards.
TGTTCCGACACATCTAATCCAATGCGATCATTTCAAAATTGTGTGGATTATTAGGGGCAGGCCTAAAATATGTGTTACTTAAAATTATGTATCATGTTATTATGTAATTATGTATTATGTAAAATATGTATTTCTCGCATTGAAGGTAGTATAAAAGAAAAGACATAATAGGCCTATAGTGTTTTCAGTGAATTAAATGAAGGCATAACGCAGGCAACACTTCTTGTTGTTATCAAGATGTCGTAGCTTCGTGTTTCTGCACATTTACAAAGCCAACTTCAGCCCGTCTGAAGAATTACAAGGAAGTATTGGACAATAATAAAAATATCTTCCGATATATACACACTTAAAATTTTAATTTCATGTTTTTTAATTTCTTGTGCATATTGAAAATTATTGAATTAATAATAACATGTTATCTTGTTTTTTTATAGCCCGTATTTAAATTGGTATTTTCCTTGTTGGTCGTGAGTTGAACTCATGATGGCCGAAATATTTTGGCACCAATTCTGTTGATAGCATGTCATAAAATAAGTAAGGTCTTCTGGTTACGATACTCCTTCATTTGAGTTACCGAATTTTTGCACAAAGGTCAAGATAGAGATAATGTTTGAAATTCACCAGCAAATCTTCGACGTGCTGTTAACAATGTGGTTGTTAGTTGTGACGCACGTCAGACAGGCAAAGGGAATTATTTCCATAATATTACGTAAATGTGATTATGAAGAAACTAATATTAACTGAACACATTGAAGTAAAACGCTTGGACACCCACTTAGCGGCAAAGTGGAACAGCGGCCATCGCTAAGCTGCCTGCAGTCACGCGAATGGTCCGGCTGTAGAGTGACGTCCGATGTGAAATTAAAAAAGAACACTATTTTCTTAATGTTGTTGATGACATAGTGGTATATACATACCGCATAATAAGTTGGTGTTGTTGCACACATTCATGAAGTCTTTTCTGAATGTCACCCTCCCTTACTGAGTCATCTTCTGACGTGAAGCGCTTCTGATTTATGTCGTAGATTTTCGCTGTAAGCTTCTCGAACTGACTGCAAGCGACGCAAACCATCACGGCGTATAGGAGCGTGAAGCCGAAAAAAATGGACATATATTGTATTGATGCGATAACCTGAATGAAGAAAGAGAACTAGATTTTAGTTAGTTAATGTGTAATTAGATACATATTTGTTTATATTCACTACAACATTCGTGCAGATCACCGATTCACAGTACATTTCCTTCAAGAATATTTACTTTGCTTTTTTAAATTTTTGTATCTTTGTGTTATTTTATCTCAGCTTCTTTGTGAACATTTTCCAATATATGTATGTTGCAAACGTTCTGTTTAAGATGTGTCTTCTCTGCCATACACAAAGCGACGGAACTCAACACAACAAAAAAAAAAAAACGAAACAAGTTGTAGAGAATCTAGTTTTCTTAAAAGCTTATTCGTATTTTCGAATACGTGGTTCTTGATACGTAAGTAGTAGAGTGTGTTTAAAATCCCTGCAATGCCAGTAGCCACATTGTAAATTTTTGCAGTTTCTTGATAAGAAAACGAAATTGACACGAAACAAATTTATTTGCTATACCATTGGCTTTAACAATTCTCCAGTACTCGAGCATTAAAATAGCCTTATATGGAGAAGAGTTGAAGAAAACATTCTTAATTCGTGACGAAAGTTTGGTGTATCGTGGTAGGGAATAAGTTTACTAATTGCTCAGGTTTACTGAGATATAAGAAATTCTAGTATATGATTGTACAAAATTTGAGGATTAATAGAAAATTAGGTCCTTAGAATGTAGCCTGAAAAGTGCTTGGAGACTCTGTAACACATATCTATCTTAGAGGGACAAATTCACTTTTACATTTTTCTTTCAAAATATATTTTTGTAGAAGGTAGAGAAATGCTGAAATTAAGGTAGAAATTTATTTTTAAAAATAATCATCGTGGCTTAATAAGCAATCATGCGTTTCACCAATTATCATTGAATATACGTTACAGGTTAATATCAAGCTGGTGAAATTTTTTCTTATCTTCAACGCAAAACAGTTCAGCAGAACTTCTGAGAGCACCATTTCCATGATATATGAACAACGATTTATCCGACCAATTGGTTATTAATTTGTAGGCCTATAGCTTTACACCTGTGTCCAGGATAGCCTAGTTGGTAGAGTGGCTCACTACGATTTAGAAGATCCGGACTTCGAACCCCGGGGTGACGAGATTTTCCGGACACATCCAGACCGGTCTACCCAGGCCCACCAAGTCCCCTGTACAAGGGGTAATGGTTTCCCGCGGAGACTTGAAGCTAACCACCCACCAACATTCTCTGCAAAGGTCGAGAATGTCTATAGGTGACCTCTACCTCACCTTACTGTCTGCTTGGCACGTAACGGGACAGGTTTACCTTATAACTTCACATGTATGCAGTTATAGTTATACATTAAATTTGATTAACTGGAGGGATATCTCATTCCATTAATGTAGGTATTTTTTACCAATATTACGAATACAATACTATTACTTTACCTGTGAAAGCATTATCAACTCGTAAACTGGGCTGGTTGATACATCGAAAGGATACCAAGCTTCGAAAACCATATCATGAGAAGTAAAAATTCGTATAGATGTCTGGACCACATGGTAAACTAGGGTGAACATTGATACATTTCTACTGATGTTCTGGATACCCATTATCAATCCAGCAAACGTACGGAGACCAGTTTCTGGATCTCTGATTGGCAGTTCTTCCCATGTGAAGAATTCCGTGAGGCGAATCAGCTCTTCAAATTTATCCATACGGAACCTAGAAACCATGAAACATCATTGTGTTCTACAGACTGAACATAGGATATCACAAGACGAATAAACCACACAAATTTATCCATACGGAAGCTAAAAACTGTGACATAAGTCTGTGTTCTAAAGATTGTATATGGAATTTCACGAGACGAATCTGCCACTCAGATTTACCCATACGAAAACTAGACACCATAAAGTAACACTGTGTTCAACTGACTGAGACGAATAAGCCACACAAATTTACCCGTAATGAAAGTAGAAACCATAACGCAGCACGCTTTTCTAGAGACTCGACGTGGGATGCACATCCGAAAGTGACGGCACATGAAGTTACTGGAACATTTATACTTTCAAAAGGTACCTAATACAGGTGATCTTGAATAAGTCAGAATCCTCTGAGGAATGCGGGTTTTCATCAGTGACGTTCATAAGATTGTTGATGGTAATTTTGCTGTCTATGAGGGTGGTGTCCGTAAAAGTGTTGATGTCACTGTTAGTGCTACTGAACGTAGTGTCTGTAAGATCCTTGCCGTTAAAATGCCTGCTATCATGTGAGGCGAGGTCTGGAAAGACATAAGGGAGCGTTGAGAGTGACGATCCTATTTCTTTGAGAATCCACAGTTATCGACAATGTTATGTTCAGTGAAATCCAATGTAGACGCATTTCGGAACAACTCGTACGTCTGACGACACACACTCACAATATAGCTTGTGCTTAAATTGCGTCAAATTTATTTGAATGTCGCGTGTCAGTTTTAGTTTCTGCAGTTTATTTAATAACGTTTTCACATGCTAAGATGGTGTTGAGTCGTGGTTATTATTGAGTAAAAGGAACTGGAATTATGAATGAAAGTGGCCGTGTTTTAATTAAAGTAAGTATCTCGACATGTTTTTGGTGTGACAGAGTAAACCTACTATAACCTGAGTACAGTTGGCGTCTAGGTCGATATTCGAATGGGGCGTCACCTTAAAGAAAGTTGTAGGTAAGTTTTTGACCTCAATTGCTTCATAAATCTCGCGTGTCAGTTCAAAGGAAACAATTCTTTTTAAAGTTGTTGGCTTAATTTTTGACTTTATGCAAGTGTAGAAAGTCACCTTCATTTCGATGGGTTGAATATTAAATACAGACAGGTGTTGACTGTTGTCACATCCTGTTCCAACCGCTTTTAGGTTTAAATACCCCGCATTATTGGCTAGCATATATTACGATGGACACAATAAAATGTTCTCGTTTGCGTATCTTTCAAAGTTTAATAAGGGACTTGGTTTTCGAAAGGATTTCAAAAGAAAAGAAAAGCTGTTTCTGCAGCCACTTTGAAGAATTTAAGCATTACAATATATTGAAATTAAAGTTTATTAACAGTGCGTAATAAAACTTATACTAGTATGACAGTCATTTTGGCTTATCTTATACGATATCTGTGTGATCATTGTTGTTTATACACAAGCCAAATTTATTGTTTTAGAAATGTGTGATTATCTGACTGAAGAAAGGAATAAACCCCTTAAAAGTTATGAGAAATATAAAACATTCAGATATAGAAATTAAATTTAAAAATGTTAACTGTCTTATCATTACTGTTGTTGTTGCCGTCGTTGTCATCGTTGTCATTTGTCATGTTATGTTTCAGGTTATTTATTTACACCATTATATACACCACATTTATTGGCATTTGAGCCTTAATTTTCCGAATGTGTCACTACCTCATGTTGAGATGCATCCAGAAAACCAATATGCATGACAGAATCACACGGAATGTCTTCATAGCGCTCTGCAAGTCATCTCTGTGCACGATGAAGTCCATTATCATGGCCATGAACACAGCATACGCGCAGATAGTCACTGTACAATTATACACGAAATTGCCTTTTGACGTTTTATCCGCGTAAATAAAGACACCACCTAACTGCAATAAAAATAGTGTTACACGAAAACGATGCTCTGTTAGATTGTTTGTAACAGTTTTCTTCGTTTCCATAATGTAACTTGTCTGTGCAAAGTGTAACTGAATACGTTTGTAGCAAACTTGAGTACGATCACTACAGACACTGAAACAAGTGACACTCGAGAGATCTGCAGTTCAACTGACAGTTTATATACAAGTGTTAGGCAGAGTCGTTTCCTGTGAAATAGTAATGACTGAAGAAGTTTTTACTTTGTTTCACTTATTAATACCAGTTTGAAGTGGGCGGGAGCCGTAAATTATTCGGACACTTTCTGGAAATTTAGAGCAGGTGCAAAGTCTTTCTGTTAGAAAAGAAATTAATCAATCAATGGCACGTATAAATTAAGTCTATATTTGAAGCTACCCCCTGGTTGAAACGTGATGGAAATGAGCTGTACGCAAAAACATGCCTGCTTCGCAGGAAGGCAAGTTTATGCAGGTGTAAATATATTAATATGTATTAATTAATATTAATATATTACTAATATTTATGTGTTTCTCAAACCTTTTTGCTCGCTCACACCTGTTGTCTTCGAAAAATAATCACGGATCCTCACATCTTTTTCACGTAATTTTAAGATGCCCGGATGATAGGAATCCAAAATTAAAAGTTTATATCTCGGAACTGATTTTAGATACCTACGCCGGAAGTTCGCGTGTACGATTCCCGATGATGTTATTGGAATTTTTCATTGACATAATCCTTTCGGCCGCACTATGGCCCTGGTGTCTACTCAGCCTCTAACAGAAATGAGTACTAGGAATACTTCCTGGGCGTAAAGGCGGCCGCTGCGTAGGGCTGACAGTCTTACCACATTCATGTGCCGATTGTCTAGAAATCTGGGAGCCTCAACCTCCTGGACCCTAAGGGCCTGATTGCTCTACCTTTACATTTACGACTATATATCAGTAGCACACGTAACAATGCATTCATGATTTTACCTTAATTAAAATGATTTTCCCTCCCTTAGTTGGTACAGGAAGTTTCGTTATTACAGATCCTGTCTTAAGAAATGAACGCCTGTTAAAGAAGAACCGCGATTATTTGAAAAAAACTTCATTCGTTTAATTCAAGAAATAAGCAAACTTCAACGTAGCAATTACAGAAATATGTCCACGAATCCCCTGGGAACTTGTTGTTATCCCTTGGAAAGAACACTTTGGGAGCCTCTGATATATATGACCTTCTTTGGTGTTTTGATGTCATTAGTGACATTCAGCGTTGTTTATTTAATTCTGTAAGTAATTTTTAGTTTGTTTGAGTGATTGTAGTAACTGTCCTTCCAAAGCTGTCATCCTGTAATACATTTTAACATTGCTAAACCTTTAATGTCTGATGGTTATTGCACGTACCACGAGGCATAACATCCAAAACTGCATCTTACTCAGAGAGTGTGTTTGTGTTTCGTAAGATTCTTAGAGGCATCTTTGATCTTTAACGGATTTAACTGAAAGATATTTAATGAAGACGTAATGTGTTCTATGTGAGGTAGGAACTGAGTATTTAAATATGATTTAGATTAATGTTTGGTTTTAAATAGTGAATTTGCAGTAGAGTGTTATTATGTAATATGTAAAACATTCGCGATCTGACATTAATATTTCAAGGGTGACTATTGATTCTCAATTTTGAAAATAAGACGATTGTGAGCAATAAAGTAAAGATCCGACTTCACTACGTTTCGGTCGTGTTATTACTGTCGTGAATAAAACCACCATTGTGAAATGCTACGAACCGTTTTTTTTTTCCTGGTGTACTGCTGTCATTGCCAGTTGAATACAGAGAGGGTACACATTCATGTGTAACAGACGGCGTTCGATGTATCTCTCTAGGTCTCCACATCCTCCCCAACCTGGTCAATTTCCAAAGGAGTGACCAGCTGCTCCGAGCGACTGATCCTGTCTCCGTCTTGCTGGCGAAGCGTGACTGGGCTGGATATCTTCCTGTAGAAGAACGACATCTCGAACTCTAAAATTAGGATGTTTTCCAGGTGGAGGTTTCACTTCACGGTAGTTACGGAGCTGTAGAAGATATTCCCCCTTCCACTGTCGCCAGAAATCTTCAATGAACTTTTATTTTATTTCAAATTCTTTGGACCTTTCTTTTTTCGTAACTGGCTCAGTCCACACGGAATTCTTGTTAGGTTTCTCAGCATTAAGTGGACGAGATGACCTTAAGTGAATTAAGGACAGATTCAGTGACAATTAGAATGGTGTTTAGTCTTTCTTCTTCGACCTGTGGTTGTCCTAGTACTTTCCTCATGCAGCGCTTAGTGGAACCAATCATTCTTTCCCACCATCCTCTTCACCAAGCTGCCTTTGGTGCAATGAACTTCCATTTAATGGCGTGATGCGCTAGGCGTTCGTGAGTCTGGGAGTCTGCCGGCACCGCGAAAAGTTGAATAAGTTGAATGTTAGCGGTTTGGTATATATGTGCTTTGTCAGAGTAATTTGTATGGGGTAGAATTCGTCTTCCCACAAATCGCAGCATAGCCATAAAAAATCTGTCCGTGGACGTCTGTATTTTCTCCTAGAGCCTTGAAAGCTTAAATCCGTTGATGACACTCGACGTAGGTAGAATTAAGTGCATCAGGACTATCCGATTGGGCAGACTGTAGGTTTTCTGAATAACCCAAAGAGCGTGGATTCTTGTCCACATACAGTACCCAAAGAATTTTCTTCGTTCTTACGTTAGTACGTTCGTACATTTCTCCGGTTACTGCTATACCATCTAATAAACGTTTCGGTTCGCCTTCTAGGCACCCACGGAGGAAGACATGTTTGTTGATGGTTGAGAGTGATGGATGTTGTCTATCGAAGATTCAAATTGCTACAAAATCTAGACGACATTTCAATATGTCCTGAGAATGGTTATAGTTTGATGGTAGGCAATTTATTTCCTGAATAACGTTGTGTTTTACGTACGCAGCACGTACTGTACTTGTAATTGGCGGTGTAACATCTCCACGCTTATCTTGAATAGTACTGTCGGCCTTAAGTATCGCGCGCTTGGAGCGATTTACATTTTCTTCAAAATGTTCCGAGCCAGCTGCATATTCTTCATTATGAAGCAGATCATGAATGGGGCCATCTAGACTGATTAAGCTTTGGTAAATTTCCTGAAGACGATCGCGATAATTTTCGAGGTCTTCGAGTGCGTCAAATGTAGAGATAAAACTCATAGAATGAGAGCGCAGCCTCAGGCTTTTACGTTTTAATGTGTTAAGCTGTTGTGTATATGCCATATTAAGTTGGTCCTTTGACAGAGGGTTTCACTACTTCGTGAAATCCCTGCTGGGCTGCGCTTGGGAGCATATAAGCTTGACGGAGTACGTCCTTTTGACGATAGATGGCGAAATGAGTTTAATGCTTAGTGTAGTCGTTGGTAGGTAGCGCTGCGATCTCCGACAGTGTGTGAACCCCAGTAAAGTTTACTGTTGCCCCGGAAGCTCGGTGTTGTGGCGCCCAAGCGGCCTAGTCGTATGTCACTCTAGTAGCTTAGTGGCTGTGCGTAGTGATATGTAAGTAGTGCAGAAACGCAGTTGTGTTTTCATATTTGTTAGCGTAAGCAAATTCCTCAGTTATAGAATCAAGAGTCTGTTATTGAGCCCATCAATGCGGTAAACGCAGGAATGGCTAAACAGACCAAGTGTCCGCCCTTAGTTAGCACTTTGTTGGTTGGTGTGAAGTTGTGTTTTCAGTCTTTCTCCGCAATGGTCGTGACATCTGCGTTCTTCAAAGGCAGTTTTGCGTGGAAGTTGTATCGCATGGCAGATGAGTATGGTTGACGTATTTTGTGTTGAGTAGATTTCAGATGTTGGTGCAGGAATTTTTATATTTCTGAATTTTTAAGGCTGTTCCAGTGTATTGTTAACAAAACGAAAAAGGATGTTGTTATTGCAAATGTCTGATAGTAGTATTTAATAATGATAATAATAATAGTAATAATAATGTGTCGGTATTGATGAAATGTGATGTATGATTAAGCCTTGAATTACTGACTGGGTGCAAAATGTACCGAGGCTTGGTCTTTTTCTACAGTTCTCGATGGTATAGAGTGACAATCTTGCCAATTTTTTAATTGTTTTTTAAAAGTCCCCTTGACACAAAATTATCATTATGCAGTGAGTATCATGTTTTATAGTATGCTATATATTTGTTTCAAATCCAACTGGACCATGTTAGTTCTATTTGTCTGACAAACAAGGACAGGAAAAGAGACTGGATATTTTTCCAGTGCACAGAATGGGTGTGGAAGGACCATTCTATCAAGGCAGTTCAAATAGCATGCAACAATTTGAAGGAGGAATCATAACACAGACAAATTTCATTAACATTTCTGTTCTAAACTATATTTTCTTGTTGTCAAAAAATATTGTCATTCTATTCTATGTAGTAGCATAAAAAATGAAAAATTTGAATAAAATCCTTTCTTGTCTTTAATTGAGTCTGAGAAACAAACTTTGAAAAAAAAAACAGGTTGAGAGAATAATTAAAAAATATGGTTAAAATGTACCCAGTACAGTAAAAGTTGGAAGTTTTATTGCTCTGTAATCCAAGGTTTAATCTGATAGGACAGCAAATGTGTGAAGATAACATTCAGTAAAAAATCTTGGTCAATAGTAATTATTTCCCTGACTAGTGTGTATAATTACTATTTTGTCTCATAATATCGCCATTAGAATTAAAATTTGCTATGCCATGGGGTGTTACAAAAGCTGTATGAATGATAATGTGAAATTCTTCAGGTTTCCTAAGAATCATCAATGGTAAGTACAGGTCTGTAGCCAGACCATGAACACACTTGGTGCATGGTCTAACAGTGCAGGTGCATATACTTACGTTTATACACGTATCTAATTCTGTATTATACATATACCCTGTGTATATATTATGTATGCATAAGCATAAAAAGCACCTTTTTCAGGACCACAAAATCAACGCTTTAATTACACAATGTGTGCTCTGTAACATTGTGCAAAACATCTTGCACATACACACAATTTTGAAAATGAATTGTATATAACTACAGCTCTTCAATAGAGGCAACATGTGGATGTGGTGGGGTGTCACACAATTCTTAGCAGAGTGATTAGCATAGTTGTCTTTGATATTTTGCAAATTCCTAGTGGATGCATTGCACCCACTTGAAGCCCACTGGCTACTGGTACATAATGGTAACTTGTATCAACTGTGTGTGTTCCACATGGTATACATTAATTTTCACATTGTGTAATTTGAAGAATTGTCATAACTTTCAAATTCACTCATCTCCAAGATTTTATCAACCCTCTTATATTGAATTCAGAAGAAGTTATCAGCAGTTGACCAAAATATTTTAACCAACACTGCACAATGTGAATGATCTATCACCAATGGAGTTCACCTTGCATTGAAAATGTAACATAAGACACTAACCATAGGAATGACACTTTTTACACAGGGCTCAGCTGTGGGCAGAGGGATTGGGCATGCCATGCAATCTTGGGTGTGGTATTACTGTAAGTGGCGAGCGACTTACTGGTACTGCTAAGTTGAAGTACTTATTGAAGATGTATGAAACTGACAAACACAATGTGCTTTATCACCTGCTTCCCAGTGTGATGCACAGACACTTGAAACCTGGTTGCAGAGTGAGATGAAAGTGAGCTTGGCTGCACATGTTATGAGCAGTTATCAGCATTCTGTTCACTGTAGGTAAGTACAGTTGCACTGTGAAGTTGAGTCACTTGTAATATTATCAGCAATGGTGGTGTTGCGGTTTGTTGTTTTTTCTCTTCTTTTATAAAGTAGTCGATTTTGAAGGGAATTTGTATCATTTTAACATTGATTGCAGGTAAACTGGAAAGCAGATGTCTGTCAACAATTGTTTTGTTCAAGGAAGTTGACAGCCTCATTGGTGTCTTATGCTATTCTGAGTGTGCAAAGTTTTGTAATTGGTGACTCAGTACAAGTAAATACTTGGAACACTGGAGAAATGCTGTTTAGAAGGTAAAAAACTGGACCTTCCCGAGCAATGAATATAGAAGATGTGCTAAGAGAAGACAAATGCATTAGTGTACTCTGGTATTATGTTGAAAAATAATGATGCTTCAGTGAAATATTTCAGCGTCATTTTATATTGTCATTTAACTTGATGACTGTGACTTATGAAACCTCGCTGAATGTTCTTCATAATCTGTAGGTTATCATATATGCTGTTTTATATACATGTACTCTGCTTCTTGAACTTGTATTGTGTATTACACTTTGTGTTGTTGTTTTGTGTGTTGACTTTTGTGTAACACTGGGCAGTGCTGCAACTTAATGTATTTGTGTTGTGTGTACTGTGAAGAAAATTTCACCATAAAGACTGAAGTTTTTTGATTTATGTAATCATAGTTATGGCGTCCATATTTCATTCATTTCATATGGTGTCAGTTGTATGTAATGGAGGCAGTTGATTCTACCATAAAGCCATTTATCCTTCCAGAACATTGAACATTGTAAGTAGTTTTGAGTGCATGTTATTGTCCTTGTGACATCATTTTAGTGGAACTTCGAAATTCATGATATGTTGTCCTGACCCTAAAGTGTGTATTTATGCTGATAACGACTGTAAGCAGTAAGTATTTTATAACTTGTTTCCTCGGTTTGTTTGAAAGGCTTCACAGAATTTCTTTCAACAGGTCACTAGACAGTTTAGAACTGCTCATGCTGGCTGCGTCAACTAAACAAAATAACTGACAGAAGTTACATGAAGAGATTTTATAATCAATAAGGAAACATTGTGCACTTAATTTAGCGAATTCTAACACGTTTGTGGAAGGCCAAGTCGTGTTAAATTGTGTCATACAGAGTAAAGTCCGGTTCCCACCACAGGCAGCCACCCAACCATTACTAGAACTACAGCTTTGAAAAAACATCTCTGTAGAAAACTTATCACAGCAATAATGTGGCATAATTTGTAAGCTAGGTTCATATTTGGGAAAACAATAACTGTTGAAGAGTCTATACACCGCCACACTCTTCAAGACCACTGAGTTTTGTTTTTTTATGAACCCTGTGAGCTGCAGCCACTCATCTTCCACTGACTGCTGGATATCAGGGTGTTAAATTCTAAGGTGTTTTTTTACTTCTCCTTTGTCCTATTGTTCCGTGATCTCTCATGTCCATCTATGTAAGTTAATATCCTTAGGAAGTCTGTGTTTTGGTCTGTTAAGATTATTTCTTGTTTCTTTCTGTGTCCCGCTTTAACTTTTTGAGTCATGTGAACGGTTTTGACAAGTTAGGTACGAACGTTATGCCGGTAAAAGCCGACTGTAACCTTTATTTCATATTGCGATTTTAATAACATTGCTGGCGCACGAATGTACGCGGCCTGAGCGATACAGTAATTCTGAAATTTTGTGTAGTGACAGTCGGCCCAAGAATGTGTGACTTCTGTTGTTCGAAATATTTCATAACGTAAAAAATAACTTTGTCAAAGTAACAGAGCAACTTATTTTTCCGGTTTGTTGGCAATATCTAGTAATACGTTGATTCTGGACATTTAAAATTTGCGGTTGTGTAATAGTGACTATATTATTGTTATTTATTTTATTATTATTATTATTATTATTAGTTGTTGTTTTAATAGTAATATTCAAATTGTTTACAATTGTAAGCAGTCTAAATTTAGCTAATCAAAGTTTCCTTCATATGGCCACCCACGCAAGTTAGCCTATTAATTATATTGTTTTTGTTGTTTTCTAAATCCGAATTACGTAAATAAGACTGACAGAAAGTGTGCTGCATGTGTTTTACACAAAAACTCCATGTTTCAGAGGCACACAAAATGAAGACTGGGTACTACTACCTACCTGGCGGTTAACAAACCTGGACACAAATCAAAAAAGATCGTATAATGATATTTACGGTTGGCAGGCTAGTGTTGTTACTTTAGACGGAGAGAAAGAGAAGAAAGGAATATTGTGACAGACTTGTTTAACTTCACTTTTAAGGAACTCTTTTAATGGAATAAATTAAATTACATTACATTTTCCACCAATCGTTTCACTTTTTCGACACTTTTTTCTGTTCACAAAGCGCTAAGAATTACTACTAAACTGTGAACGTCTGTCACTCAGAAACTCTGTTTTGTACTTTCTCTGTCATTTATTGCACAGTTGAATACAACGTTTTTGGTGTCCAGTGACAGAGCACCTTGTTTAAGGGGTAAACCAGAGTAGGTGCATTTCCCGATCCGTCACCTGATTACGGAAAAGGAGGTGGCTTTTTAAGATGTACGTTCCAACTGTACATTAGACGATAGACAGAGTCCAAAAGAAGACACTGTCATCATGAAACTATAGAATTGATATATGGTAGTCCGTGGTCAGTGATGATAATTCGCTAAATGGGATATATGGATTTTTTAGGACACTCTCTATTGTACTATTTCCCTTAACTTAAGCTTTTAAAGTCCTGCCTGAGCTGTATGTAAATTGCTGTGCAACACAATGGAAATGGAAATGCGCTCAGTAGGATAGCGCTCCAAACTAAACGACAGATGGACTAAGTGGCAACCTCCCTGTTATGTGAGTAGTTAATTCACAACGTGCACGGAGTACACGAAAACATGAAACTGATGTCAAAGTTTGTTTTTGCAGAAGGAGGAGGCAGATGTTTAAATGATGTAAATCCTTCCGTTTGGTAAGAAATTTGAGCAGTATTAAAAATGATCAATCACTTATATATGCTTTGTTTATTTTGTGCATCTGCTAGATTTGTGAGTAGAATTGAACGGTCACACAAGTGCTTGCGTCATTTACATGTCATTACATGTTAAATCGAAATAATACAAGAGTAGATACCATAAAAGAAGCGAAAATAGCAACTGTGGGGTGAATGTTGTGTAAAATTTAGAATGTGCTAATCTGTGTCATTTTGACGACCGTTTTTATCTTTCATGGTGAGAAGAAACATGAAGAAGGACGCTGACTGATTCATCATCTGTAAACAGAGAGAAAACACAGTTCAAGAACCGTTAACTTCACCAGAAATAAAACAGTAACGCATCACGGAAACCCTGCATTATAAAAAGGTATCAAGCGATAAATATGCAGTTTGTGGTCTATTAATACGTAGTACTTGTGTGTCTAATAGTGGAATACTGGATACCGGCATTTACTGTATTGCACCGAGTAGTAATAATGAAACTGTAACAAAACGTGTTTGCTGGATACATTGATTGTAGAGCATATTTATGGGTGTGGGGCACATGTATAAATTGTAATAAAGAAACATGCCTGAACGAAATTTGAGTCATTTAGCATTCAAACTTGTGACTTCAGTGCATAAGTCTGATATCACTTTTTAATGAACTTAGGAAGCTTGGCGCGTTTCCATGAAACAATTCGAAAATTTGTTTGCCTTGCTGCAGTGCGTTTATTTTCTAAATTCATCATTTGAGATTTTGTGTACATTATTGGACGTCGTTTGATTTTAAGCTCATTAGAGGCAATGTAGGTGAAATATAGATCTAAGCCCAAATCGGACATATCAACTGCATAGCATGAAAGAGAGTCTCCTTGCATTTATTTAAATATTATCCATAACCTAAAACTTTATAACATGTCATCGTTTTTTATTGTAAGTCGCTTTTAAGAAGGGCGCAGAAATGTTTTGAGTTGCCAGGTTTTATTTTATCTCTGCGTGATACACGTTCTCTGTAACATAGGCCAATATCAGTATATTAGGGTTGCGATTTTGGTGATATGTCGACAAAAGTCATTTGGGGTGTCCAGGTTCAGAAATCAAAGGATAAATTTTGTTTGGTTTGAGTTGTGCGTACCTCGTTTTCATGATCGAATGCGGTTCGGGCATATAACTGAATGATTTACTTTAATGCCATGAATTCGTTTGACTCTTTCTTGTTGCAGATTGACCTGGCCGTTATGGTGATGGGGCACAATGAGTTATTAAATCCAGGCCAATCTTTAGGAGCTTTCGCATAGTCTCGAGAAGCGCCTGTTAGCTTCGTCATGTCCCTCCTATCATCCGTCTGTCTGTACGCTTGTATCAGCGCTATCCCACTTGGACGGATTTCCGTGAAATTTTTCATTGGGGACTTTTAAGAAATCTGTCGAGAAAGTGTTAATTTATTTAAAATCTGACAAAAATATCTGGCACTTTGCAAGAATACATAAATAATTTTTATTTTCGGGAGAAATAAATTCTCCATAAAAGCATTGTTGTGCAGTATCTAATATATGTATATTGTCGGCAGTCACATGTATCTCAGCAATACACAGAGAAGGTATTGTTGCTTTTTATTGCAACAATGGTTACGCGAAAGCACCACAATTTTGTTATTCGTAAGCCTACGGTGCCTCTTGATAATATTTTTTTCTTGGTGAAAATTTTCAGATCCCACACACGATGTGAAACATGCTAATGAAATAAAGCAGTTCTCGTCATCACCATCACGACGATAATTCTCTATTCCGTGAAGATGGATAAAAGTAGATAAGCATTCGTACGTTCACTGCAGTCTTGTTATTTTGGTGTGAAGAGACAATGTACATTTCGTCCGTGCAGTGACGCAGTATCCCTCATTCTTGCAATTATTTATGTCTTGAACATGTCAGTCTTTTGCTCGAATTTGTTACATTTGATTAAGAACTGCCTGTGCTGTCGTATTTAATCCATTACCCAATCTATGATTATTATTCATAGAGCATCCAACCCCGCAGTGACTTTCTTTGAGAAGCGCCTATTAAAATGCCGTCCGTCTGTCCGTCCGTAAGCCAGCATGTAGCAACTCGACAACAGCTAAGTGAATTATTGTCAAATGTTCAGCACTTTCGGCAACGAAACGTGAGGATAAACAATCAAGAAGGCCACCTCTGCTTTCGTTTTATTCGTTTCCTTAAAAGTGTGTATGTATGTATATATATACGTATACATATGTATGTGTATTATGTATGCATGTGTGTATGTACGTGTGTATGTATGTATAACTGCGTATATACGTATGTTTATATAATTTGGTGTAAAGGTCACCCAAAATCTTGCCTATGCGGACAGAGAGGGGAGCCAGAGTTATAGCTATTACGCATTTCCAACCCCTTACAAGAAGAAGGTGGGTGGTTGGTCAGTACCACGCTTCGGCTGCTTTACCCTCTGGAAAGACCCGGCACCATTTTACGGGGGCGGTGGGCCTCAGGCCGGTCTGGACGGTTAGGATAACCTCTCCCCTCCCGAGATTCTATTCCCAAACCGTGCAGCCCGTAGTGAGTCGCTATAACGACTACGTATACGTGTGTGTGTATATACATATATTGAAAAAATATGTATATACATATATACACACATGTAAATATATAGTCCTATTATATATGTATACACTGTGTATCACGGAAATTCATGACAATGGATGAGTGTAATTACAAAATTCATGTTTGTTTCACGGAGGAAAACTGGGGAAAACTCTTAAATTTGCTGTTATTTGCCTGGGTCAGAGCGCAAATAATCACCACATGTTAATTTGCAGGCTCCTTATTCCAATACAAATTAGGAACATATGTAACGTGGGTAGCCATATTGGTGGCCAAGTGACGGCCTGTGTTCTGCAGGACACAATATGGCAGGCAATGTTGTTATAGACGTAATATTGAGGCGCGTTCGCGTAACAATTTTGCCGTGTAAAAGCAATATATATTACTTATTCTGAGTGTGTGTTTATAGCCTCAGTTTTCCCGCATGCAAAGCGCATGCACCGTATTATTTTGTCATCTATGGCGTTTATTACTGTAATATATTTTTCCACATTACCTCATAAACGGCATGATTTTTGGGAAGAAAAGTTAATGAAAATGAAGTGTGTGTTTTAACTGTTTCCACGAATTTTGTCTCCTAAATTTCTCATTCCAACGACAATTGAGGGAGATATTATTATAAATAAATTAAAATGAATTAAGACCAGAGATTGAAAAAAGAATTACAAATGCAAATAGAGCATACTATGCACTTCTTCCTTTACTAAAGAGTCACTCAGTACGTAGAGCAGAAAAAGTTAAAATTTATAAGACATTAATAAGACCTGTGGTAACATACGGAGCAGAAGTGTGGACATTGAATAAGGACATTGCTAAAGGGCTGGCAGTTTTTGAACGAAAAATTTTGAGAAAAATATTTGGGGGCAATTAAAGTAAATGAAAATTGGAGAAAGCGACATAACAAGGAACTAAAGCAGGTGTTTGGAGATTTAGATATACTGTCATTTGTTAGAATAAGTCGGCTCAAATGGATTGGTCATGTTAACAGAATGGAGAATAAAAGAACAGTAAGTCAAGTATTTAATAATAATCCCCAAGGAAGTCGACCAAGAGGACGACCAAGAAACAGATGGTGGAATTGTGTACAAACAGACATTAAGAAATGTAAAATTAGCAACAGGAAAGAAAGGTAAAAAAACAGAGCTGACTGGGAAAGGGCCATTAAGGAGGCGAAGGTCCGCATTGGACTGTAGTGCCACCGAAGAAGAAGAAGATTGTTATAAATATATATAGGTCTTCATGTATAGTACTCGTTATTCTTTTCATATGTTAAACTTGCATTTCCTCGACAGATTTTCCAAAGATACTGAAATGTAGAACATCATAAAAATCAGTCTAGTGGGAGCCGAGTTGGTCCATGCGGACAGACAGACATGACGAGGCTAAAAATCGCCTTCGCAAATTTCGCGAACCCGCCTAAAAACGGTACGTCTGAGTCCAAGAACATACAGATGTTAAATGCGCGTTACAGCGTCGAAAGACACCACTGCTTCTCAAAATACACGGTCAAGGTTGTAGCCTGTCTTTAAGGTTAGACAGCTTGCAAAACTTTGTAAGGCCATTGCTTATTGGCAAGTTAATTTCCCGAGAAGATTTAATTGCATCTATTATTCGAAAAGGCTTCAAACGTTAGGATTCATAAGAGCGTAATCCTACCGAACGCAGCCATCATTCCACGTTTATTTGAAGAACAGTCGAATGTAAGTAGTTATACAGCCACATACACAATATGAGACGTAATATGTGAGTGGGAAAGCGTGTGATGAAAGTGACTTGTTTAACTATGAAATCAAATGTGTCAAAACATTATATGGCAAAGTGCCGTAACCGTTTTTGTGGACAGGTTTGTCGGACGCACGTGGAAAAATCACAGTACGTGGTAAACCTACGCACCTAAGTAATGGTGTAATTTTTATAAGATGTACGTAATTTAGAAATGTGCCCGCAAACCACATAATACACACTCGCGGGCCGCGGGTTGGAGACCCATATAATAAAGGGAATGTCACATATCGTAACTGCTTGACGCAAAACACAAAATTAATCTTACATTCATCATGGTCTTGTTGCAAACCGGAACAAATTTCCCAGCTGTCAGTGTGAACTCCTTGTTGGCTGTAGCCATGATGAAGACCAGACAGCGCTGGAATGGCACAGGTGTTCCTACCCAGTCGCAGCCCCAGACCGCGTCTCTGACGTTCTTCGCCTGGAACAGTCAGCGTGCAATTGCGCCATGTATGTTACAGATTTAATAATGTAATTAGCACACGATGCTGCACACTTGTCACTTACTTGTTCCGACAGCTCTGTCCCAAGACTGCAGAATGCAAACGCACACCCAATCAGCAGTCCGTAGACGTACAGTGCCTGTGCCAGATCAGTACGGTCTTCCAAACTCTGTAAAAGAGAACTAGTGTTGAGTGTGCTAGCCGTCTGCGTGGTGCAGTTTAAGGTTCCGGAGGACTGTACTGATAGTAACAATTACTGTATTTGTGAAATTTCATTGCACGATGTTTAGATTGATTAGGCCTACTTAGGTGATAATTTGTCGTCAGATCTGGATATTTAATGCTGTCGACCTGTTGTTTTATTTACTTCCTATGCTGCAGGACTTCGTGTTTTACCAAAACTGTACTAAATAATGTAAGCCTGAGAACTTTATGGTTGTAGGTGTACTAGAAACGAAAGCGGAAGTCTCGACTGGTGTCTTGTTGTGCCCATAACAGGAGCAGAATTAAGTACATATATTGCAAACATTGCTTATCACCGAAATTAAATATGTGATGTGTTTTTCTCTATGCTAATTTTTGTGACAGAGTATTCGTGTACGTTGAAACTATTTCTTGAAGCAGAGTGCCGGTTTAAGGCGTTTATATGCTCAAGACAAAAATATAAGACAAAAGACATACGCGTGCTCGTAAACTGACCTTGTATTTAAAAAATATATTCAAAATATATTCCTCTCGAAGTCTTAAATACAATAAAACTTTGCCCCTGTCCCGAAGGGTGGGTTCCTGAGCAGGTGCTTAAATTTCGATAGATTTAAGTTGACCGTGCTAAGGGGAATTAGAGTGGGAGTGGTTTCATAAGTTTGGTCTCTTAGTTTCTTTACCTTTATGAGGAATTGAAAACCGAGCACAGATAGATCTACCGTGATAAATCTTCTTGTTGATTCCGTATATTTCTACACTCAACATATCTATATAAATAATGTGTGGCGGATTAATGAGCATTGAATAATTCAAACTTCCCGTGAACATATGTTAATGTTGGTTACTCAGCAATACTATTTGGACACTTATGATTTGACACCAGTGATATGTTTCTGCGCATATTTTGTCCAGAGATAAAGGGAACTCGACCCACGCTGTCAAGGCCACAGCTTTACTCCTGAGTAACGTTTAGTATTTTTTATAGTACTCACTTCAAGGAATGTGATGGCTGGAGTTCGCTTGTTCGACCTGAAATATGCATGACTTTTGAACAAAGGAGTGGTGTATTTTACGTAAGTATGGGACATCTTTATTAACGGTATTTTACCATTGCAGCGGAGAAGGCGACAAAACACATTGTGATGGATAGCATCAGGAACAGACCGCAAAGTGTGAAGTTCAGTGTGTCTTCTAAGGCCCGCATGTACCTGAAATTATACAGAAGTTATTAAATTGTGAGAAACATAGACGTGAATTCAGAAGAATATTTCTTGATATTCGCTGCAAACAGGAAAACAATTTACAAACACGTGAAAACGGTTCGAGAAAGAACATCCATATAAGACAGTAGGCCTTATTCTTTTAATTTCCATTGAAATCAAATGATGTCTGAAATAAAATCTTGTGCGGAAAAGTTTTGTTACTTAGTGTTACAGCCAATGTTTCCTGTGGTGGCAGACGCTGTCGTAGTTGACAATTCTTGTACATATTTCATCGCCTATCAAGAATCAACAAATTATCGGTGTATTCGATACCCACTATAATACGGGGTAGCTTAGTCACTGTAATGACTAGGCTGTGGGCTGGACGACCGAGGAATCCTGGTTCGATTTGCAGTAGGGTCAAAATATTTTCTTTATCCGAAAGCGTCCAGACTGGATCTGGAGCACACCCAGCCTTTTAGTCCACGGGAATCGGGGGTTCTTTCTCCGATTTAAAGCGACCGGAGAGTGGAGCTGACCTGTCACCTCCATTTAGTGTCCAGGTTAAGAATGACTGGAGCCATATGATTATTTCTACTTCCAAATATGCCTTCCTGGCGTTCACACGACTTCGGGTTTCTTCGACACTAATTCAGAAATTGTAAAACTTTTCTAGATGATTTCTTAACCCCAGTATGTTTTATAAAGTTGTTTCCTTAATTATCTGCCTGAGTACTGGACGTACTTAATATCACTTTTTGTTGCTAAATTTCCTTACAGTAAGCAGTAGAGCACGGAGATATGCTGCCTCCTTAATGATTATTATGTACTGAAGTAACAAAAAGAAAAACTAAACACACGCAACATTTCAGTTGAACGTGCCACCATCGGCAAATTTTTAATAGCTGCATCTAATTAGGTGTGAGTTATTGCTTAGGCTAAGGCAGAACACACGTGCCGAGGAAGAACTGGACAAAATTCATTTCACATTGGAGAGTCTCGAAGAAGACTGCGGCTTGACCTGCACAGGAAGCGGGCGTGTCTGCGTCATCAGAACGAAATGCTACTAAACTGCCGCATTTGCCTTCACTCTTGTTCATGGACTGTGGTTCACAAATTCTACGATACAGATCTTAAACCAAGAGTGAATTTTGTGAGCTGGTAACGTCACGGGATGCACGATGGAGAATGTTTGGCTGCGAAAATTAGTTTCATCTAAGTGGATACGTGAGTTCTGAGAAATAAATATTCCCATGTTAATCCACGATATGTCATTTCGTGATGTTAATTGGTGTACGGTGTGCTATGAGTTGCAACTATCATTATTAGGCTCGATATTTTCAGAGACCATAAATTCACACCTCTGTTTTAACACATATTCTGTCAAGTATTCGTGATCATCTCTCCGATTACAAGAGTACCTATGACTTTTTCAGCGTGACAGTTTAGCGGCTTACAGAGGAAATAATTCTATGTGTTGGTTGCAGACAGTTTTACGACATACAAATAAACAGGAGATTGTGGCTCTCTTTTTGCGCCACATCTGAACCAATGAGATCGATTAAAAATTGTGGGGATAATTAGGAGTAAGCCTAAAATATGTACTGCGTGAAATTATGTGTCATGTAATTATGTATTATGTAAGATACGTGTGTATGTATTTCTCGCACTGAATGTAGTATAAAAGAAAAGATGAAAAAAACATATAGTGCTTACAGTGTAAAAAATAAAGGCCTACAGCAGGCAGCACGAATCGTTGATATAATGACGTGGCTTCGTGTTTCTGCTCAGTTACAATGCCAACTTCAGCCCATCCGAAGAATTACAAGTTATGTTGTGGTAATGGTAATAATAATAATATTTTCGGATATATGCCTATTTCAACGTTTAATTCCATAAAGTTAATAACAAGTGACAAGATGCACGGTCCATATAATATAAAAAAATATTTTATATCATGTTTCTTATTTTCTTGTGCATACTGAAAATTATTGAATTATTTGTACCATGTTATCTTGCCTTTTATTGTCTATATTTAAATTGGTACTTATTTTATTTGTAGGTTTTGATTTGGACTCATGATGGCTTTGTAACTGAGCCGAAATCTGTTGATAGCATGTCATAAAATAAGTAAGTTCTTCTGATTACGATACTCCTTCACTTGACTTCACTTGACGGAATTGTTGAACAAATGAAGGTCAAGATGGATATAATGTTTTGAAATTCACCAGCAAATCTTCGACGTGCTGTTAACAATGTGGTTGTTATATGTAATTGAAGGCTTCCGTCTTGATCGTTATGTTGCTTAAAAGATTTTGGGTTGTAGCTCGGTTTAAATTTTTGGTGTGCAACCAACTTTTCGGGAACACTTGTTTGTCCCATCTTCAGGGGTTTAGGTGGCTTAAAACCCTGAAGATGGGACAAACAAGTGATCCCGAAAAATCGTCTGGCAACCGAAGGAAATTTTTTCCAACATCTTACGTAGAAGTGATTAGGAAGAACCTAATATTAACTGAACACATTGAACTAAAACGCTTGGACACCCACTTAACGGCAAAGTGGAACAGCGGCCATCGCTGAGCTGCCTGCAGTCACGAGATTGGTCCGGCTGTAGAGTGATGTCCGATGTGAAATTAAAAAAGAACACTATTTTCTTAATGTTGTTGATGACATAGTGGTATATACATACCGCATAATAAGTTGGTGGTGTTGGACACATTCATGAAGTCTTTTCTGAATGTCACCCTCCCTTAATGTGTCATCTTCTGACGTGAAGTGCTTCTGGTTTATGTCGTAGATTTTCGCTGTAAGCTTCTCGAGCTGACTGCAAGCGACGCAAACCATCACGTCGTATAGGAGCGTGAAGCCGAAAAAAATGGACATATATTGTATTGATGCGATAAACTGAATGAAGAAAGAGAACTAGATTTTAGTTAATTAATGTGTAAATTAATATATGTTTTCTGTTCTCACTACAACATAAGTGTAAATCCCTGAATCTCAATATATTCACTTCAAGAGTATATACTTTTGCGTGTTTAAACTGGAGCATCTTTCTGTATTTTGCTCTAGACTCATCCTGTCAGTGAACATTTCCCAATGAATGCACACTGCAAAGGTTTATTTATGATCTGCCTTCTCAAAGTGACGGAATTAAAAACACGAGGGAATCTGTACATGATATACTTTGCTTAAATCCTATTCGTATTTTCGGTTAATACGTAAGTATTAGTGGGTAATTAGAATTCCTGGAATGTCCACGTAGGTATGGTGAAAACTATCCAATTTATTTATAAGACGCTAAAATAGCCACGAATCGAATTATTTGCTATACAATGAGCTTTAAGAATTCTCAATTATGCGGGATGTAATGGAGCCTTACAGGGAGAAATGCGAAAGAACAAATGCTTAATTTCTCGACCAATTTTAGAGAATCGTGGAAGGGAAAATTGTGCTAAGTGTTCAGGTTAACAGGGATGTACGATATTAAAATATATGATTGTACAAAATTTGATGATTAATAGAAAATTATGTTATTAAAAATGTAGCCTGAAACGTGTTTGAAGGGCTGTGTAACACTTACATATGTCTATGTTAGTGGAAAATATTACACTTTTCTTTTTAACATATTTATGCAGAAGGTAAAGAAATGCTGAAAGTAAGGTAGAAAACTATTTTTAAAATAATAATCGTGGCTTAAAAAAGTAATCACGCGTTTCAACAATTATCATTGAATATACCATACAGGTTAATATCAAGAAAGTGAAATTTTTCTTATCTTCAACTTAGAACAGTTCTGAAGAAATTCTGAGAGCAACATTTCCATCATACACGAATAAAGACTTATGCCACTAATTGGGTGTTAACTTGTAGGCCTATAGCTTTACATGGCGGCCGGGATATCCTAGTAGGTATAGAGGCTCACTGCGGGTTGGAGGATCCGGTCTTCGAATCCCAAGGAGAAGTAATCTTCCGGACACATCCAGACCGGCACCAAGGCTCACCCAGTTCCCTGTACAATGGATACCGGGTTTATTTCCCACGGTAAAGCGGCCGAAGCGTGAAGCTGACCACCCTCCAACTTCTACTGCCAAGGTCGAGAATGGTTAGAGGTGTACCTCTGCCTTCCCTTAATGCCTGGTTGGCATGTAACGTGACATGTTTACCTTATATCTTCACATGTATGCAGTTATGGTTATACAATTAAATGTTGATTATTTGTAGGTCTGTCGCATTCCATTTAATGTAAGCATTTTTCACCAATATTCCGAATCCAATACTATTACATACCTGTGAAAGCATCATAAACTCGTAAACAGGACTGCTTGAGGTATCGAAAGGATACCAAGCTTCGAACACCATATCATGGGAAGTAACGATTCGTATAGATGTCTGGACCACATGGAACACTATGGAGAACATATACATGTTTTTACTTATGTTCTGGATACCCATTATCAATCCAGCATACGTACGCAAACCAGTTTCTGGATCTCTGATCGGCAGTTCTTCCCATGTGAATAATTCCGTGAGGCGAATCATGTCTTCAAACTTATCCATACGGAACCTAGAAACGATGAAACAACACTTTATTCTAGACTGAACATAGGATATCACAAGATGAATAAACCACACAAATTTATCCTCACGGAAGTTAGAATCTGTGACATAACTCTGTGTTCCACAGACTGAACATGGAATTTCACGAGATGATTGAGCCACTGAGATTTATCCATACGAAAACTAGAAACCATAAAGTAACACTGTGTTCAGCTGACTGAACATAGGATGTCATGAGACGAATAAGCCACATAAATGTACTCATAATAAAGGCATAAACCATAAAGTAGTACGCTGTTTTAGAGTCTCAACTTGGTATACATATCCGAAAGTGATGGCACATGAAGTTATTGGAACATTTATACTTTTCAAAAGGCACCTAATACAAGTGATCATGAATATGCCAGAATCCGCTGTGAGGATAACGGGGCTTTCATCAGTGAGGTCCACAATAGTGTTGATGGTAATGTTGGTGACTATGAGCGTTGTAACCTTACGATTCTTGATGTCAATACTTTTATGGCTACTATCATGTGAGGCTAGGTCTGGAAGGACATAAGGAGGCGTTTAGAGTTACGGTCATAATTCTTTTAGAACACGACACTTATCAGCTATGGTACGATCAATGGGAAATTGAATTAATAAATCCAATGTAATATGCATTTTGAGAACACACGTCTAGCGACATACACTCACAGTACAGCTTGTGAAAAAATTGCAATTTATCCAACAACGTTTTCACCAGCTTATACGGTGTTGCGTCGGGGTTATTAGTCGGTAAAGGAAACTAGAGATATGAATGGAAGTTGTAATTAAAGGAAGTATCTCGACATGTTTTTGGTGTGACAGACTAAAACTATGATAACCTGAGTATAGTTGGCGTCTAGGTCGATATTCGAATGGGGCGTCACCTTAAAGAAAGTTGTAGGTAAGTTCTTGACCTCAATTGCTTCATAAATCACGTGTCAGTTCAAAGGAAACAATTCTTTTTAAAGTTGTTGGCTTAATATTTGACTTTATGCAAAGTGTAGAAAGTCACAATCATTTCGACGGGTTGAATAGTAAGCAAAGACAGGTGTTGACTGTATGTCACATCATGTTCCAAGCGCCTTTAGGTTTAAAAACCCCTCATGATTGGCTATGCATACATTGCGATGGACACAACAAAATGTTCTCGTGTGTGTATCTTTCAAATTTTAACGTGGGACTTGGTTTTCGGAAGGAGTTCAAAATAAAAGGAAAGCAGTTCCTGTGGCCACGTTGAAGATTCTAAACTTTAGAATATTTTGAAATTAAAGTTCAGCAAATAGTGCGCAATAAAACGTATACCAGTGTGACGGTCCTTTAGCTTATTTTATCTGTGTGGTCATGGCTGTTTATACATAGGACAAATTTATTGTTTTAGAAATGAGTGATTATCTGAATGACGAAATAAACCCTTCAATTATATTTAACTGGCTTGTTATTTTTGTTGTTGTGTTTGTTGTCGTCGTCGTCATTTGTCATGTTATGTTCAAGGACAATAATTTACACCATTATATACACCACATTTATTCGCACTTGAGGTTAATTTTGAAATTTGTCAGTACCTGATATTGAGATGCACCCAGAAAATTAATATGCATGACAGAATCACACGGAATGTCTTCATAGCTCTCTGCAAGTCATCTCTGTGCACGATGAAGTTCATTATCATGCCAATGAACAAAGCATACGCACAGATAGTCACTGTACAATTATACACGAAATTGCCTTTTGACGTTTTATCCACGTAAATAGAGACACCACCTAACCGCAATAAAAATAGTGTTACACGAAAACGATGCTCTGTTAGATTATTTGTAACAGTTTTCTTCGTTTCCATAATGTAACTTGTCTGTGCAAAGTGAAACCGAATATGTTTGTAGCAAACTTGAATACGATCACTACAGACACTGAAACAAGTGACACTCGAGAGATCTGCAGTTAAACTGACAGTTTATATACAAGTGTTAGGCAGCGCCGTGTCCTGTAAAACAGTAATGATTCAAGAAGCTTAAAGTTTCTTGTTTCACTTATTATTGCGAGTTTGAAGTGGGCGGGAGCCGTAAATTATTTGGACACTTTCTGAAAACTTAGAGCAGGTGCAAAGTCTTTCTGTTAGAAAAGTGTTTAATTAATCAATGGCACATAACAATTAAGTCTATATTTGAAGGTACCCTCTGGTTGAAAGTTGGAGGAAGTGAGCGGTACAAAAAACATGTCTGCTTCTCTTGAAGCCAAGTTTATGCAAGTATAAATATATTATAAATATATAGTAATTATTAATATATAATAATTATTAATATAACAATCTACATTATTAATGTATTAATAATATAATAATATATATTATTAATATATATCTGTGAGTCCCAAACCTTTTTGCTCGCGCACACCTGTTGTCTTCGAAAAATAACCACGAATCCTCACATCCTTTTTCACGTAATTGTAAGATGTCCGGATGATAGGCATCGAAAATTAAAAGTTTGTATCTCGGAACTGATTGTAGATAGCTACGACTATATATCAGTAGCACAAATAACATGCATTTCATGATTTTATCTTAATTAAAATGATTGTCATTCCCTTCGTGTGTACAGGAAGTTTCGTAAGTACAGATTATGTCTTACGAAATGAACGCCTCTTAAAGAAGATCCGCGATTATTTTAAAAGAAACTTTATTCGTTTAATTCAAGAAGTAAGTAAACTTCATCGTAGTAATTACAGAAATATGTCCACGAATCCCCTGGGAACAGGTTGCTTATCCCTTGGAATTCCAGTAGCACACTTTGGGAACCTCTGGTGTATACGGCCTTCTTTGTTGTTTTGATGTCATTAGTGACATTCAGCGTTGTTACTTAATTCTGTAGGTAACTTTCAGTTTGTTTGAGTGATTGTAGTAATTGTCCTTCCAAAGCTGTCATCCTGTAATACATTTTAACATTGCTAAACCTTTAATGTCTGATGGTTATTGCACGTACCACGAGGCATAACATCCAAAACGGCATCTTACTCAGAGAGTGTGTTTGTGTTTCGTAAGATTCTTATAGGCATCGTCGATCTTAAACGGATTTAACTGAAAGATTTTTAATGAAGACGTAATGTGTTCTGTGTGAGGTAGGAACTGAGTATTTAAATATGATTTAGATTAATGTTTGGTTTTAAATAGTGAATTTGCAATAGAGTGTTATGTAATATGTAAGGCATTCACGTTCTGACATTATCATTTGAAGAGTGACTATTGTTTCTCACTTTTGAAAATAAGACAATAGTTAGCAATAAAGTGAAGATCCGACTCCGTCGTGTGTTACAGTTATCGTGAATATAACCACCATTGTGAACTGCTGCGAACCGATTTGTTTCTGGTGTACTGCTGTCCTTGTCAGCAGAATGCACAGAGGGTACATAGTTATTTCTAACAGATGGCGTTCGATCTCTCTCCCAGTTCTCCACATCCTCCCCAAACTGGACAATTTGCAAAGGAATGACCAGCTGCACCAGGCATTTGATCCTGTCTCCGTCTTGCTGACGAAGGGTGACTGTCTGTGCTGGATACCTTCCTGTGAAAGAACTCTATATCGAACTCTGAAATTAGGAAATTTTTAAGGTGGGTATTTCACTTCATGGTAGTTACGGAGCTGTAGAAGATATTCCTCCTACCGCCAACAGAAATCCTCAGTGGCCTTTTGTTTTATTTTATTTTACATTTTTTGGACAAGTATTATTTTGTAGGTGGCTCAGTCCACACGGAATTCTTGTTAGGGTTTTCACCGTTAAGGAGAAGAGATGATGTTACAGTCGTGAATTAAGGGCAGCTTCAATGCCAATTAGAATGGTGTTTAATCTTTCTTCTTCGACCTGTAGGTGTCCTAGTACTTTCCTCATGCAGCGCTTAGTGGAACCAATCAGTTTCCCACCATCCTCCCCACCAAGCTGTCCGTGGCGTAATGAACTTCCTTGTAACGCCGCGTTGAGCTAGTTATTCGTGAGTCGTGGAGTCTGGCAGGACCTCGAAATTTGAATAAGTTCTATGTAAGCGGTTTGGTATATATGTGCTTTGTCAGAGTATATTGTATGGGGTAGAATTCGTCTTCTCACAAATCGCAGCCTAGCCATATAAAATCTGTCCGTGGACGTCTGTATTTTCTCCTAGAGCCTTGAGAGCTTGAATCCGACGATGACACTCGACGTAGGTAGAATTAAGTGCATCAGGACTATCCGATTGTGCAGACTGTAGGTTTTCTGAATAATGCAAGATAGCGTGGATACTCCGATTCTTGTCCCCATACAGTACCCAAAGAATTTTCTTCTTTCTTACGTTAGTACATTTCTCCAGTTATAACTAATAGACGTTTCGGTTCGCCTTCTAGACACTTACAGAGGAAGACATGTTTGTTGATGGTTGAGACTGACGGGTATTTTCTATCTAAGATTCAAATTGCTCCCAATATTTAAACAACGTTTCAATATCCGCTGAGAATGGTTCTAGTTTGATAGTATGCAACTTTATTTCCTGAATAACGATGGGTCTTACGTACGCAGCCCGTACTGTACTTGTAATTGGCGGTGTAACATCTCCACGCTTATCTTGAATAATACTGTCGGCCTTACGTATCACGCGCTTGGAGAAACATAAACATTCTTCACAATTTTCCGAGCCAGTTGCATATTTTTCATCATGCAGCAGACCGTGAATGGGGCCATCTAGATTGATTCAGCTTTGGTAAATTTCCTGAAGACGATCGTGATAATTTTCGAGGTCTTCGAGTGCATCAACTGTAGATATAAAACTCATAGCATGAGAGCTCTGCGTCAGGCTTTTATGTTTTAATGTGTTAAGGTGTTCAGTATCTGCCATATTAAGCTGGTCCGCTGATAGAGTGTTTCACTACTTCGTGAAATTCCTGCTGGGCGGCGCTGCGGAGCATCTAAGCGTGACGGAGTACTTCCTTTCGTCGATAGATAGCGAAATGAGTTTAATGCTTTGTGCAGTAGTTGGTAGTGTCGGTTGAACCCCAGTAAAATTTTATTGGCGCCCCGGAAGCACGGTGTTTTTTGCGCGACAAGCGGCCTGGTCGTGAGTCACTGTAGTGGCTGGGTGGCTGTGCGTTGTGATATACAAGTGGTACAGAAACGCAGTTTGATTTAAGGCTTCGGGCCGCAATAGTAGTGAGATCTGCGCTCTTCAAATGCAGTGTTGCCAGTTGTATCGCATATCAGATGGGTATGGTTGATGTATTTTGGAGTATGTTTCAGATGGTGGTGCAGGAATTTTTATATTTCTTAATATCTAAGGCGGTTCCAGTGTATGTTAACAAAACGTCAGAGGATGTCGTTATTGCAAATGTGTGATAGTTTTATTCAATAATTCAATTCAATTCAATTCTGGTTTATTAATGTGCCGAGTAAACAGCCAGATGGCCAATTACAGAAACAGCACAACCTACAAACAATATATATAATATAATAAAAATAATAATAATAATAATAATAGTAATAATAATGCGTCGGTATTGATGAAATGTGATGTATGATTAACCCTTGAATTACTGACTGGGTGCAAAATGTACGCAGGCTTGGTCTTTTTCAACAGTTCTCGTTGGTGTAGAGTGACAATCTTACCAATTTTTCAAATTGTTTTTTGACGTCCACCTGACACAAAATTATCATTATGCCAGCAAGTATATTGTTTTTATAGTATGCTATATATTTGTTTCAAATCCAACTGGACCATGTTAGTTCTATTTGTCTGACAAACAAGGACAGGAAAAGAGACGGGATATTTTTCCAGTGCTCAGAATGGGTGTGAAAGGATCATTCTATCAAGGCAGTTCAAATAGCTTGCAACAATTGGAAGGAGGAATCATAACACAGACAAATTTCATTCACATTTCTGTTCTAAACTATATTTTCTTGTTGTTCAAAAATTTTTGGCATTTTATTCTATATAGTAGAATAAAAAATGAAAAATTTGAATAAAATCCTTTTTTTGTCCTTAATTGAGTGTGAGAAACACATTAAAAAAAAACTGGTTGAGAAATTAATTTAAAAAAATGGTTGAAAAATGTACCCAGCAGAGTAAAAGGTGGAAGTTTTATTGCTCTGTAATGCAAGGGTTAATGTAATAGGAACAGCAAGTGTGTGAAGATAACAGTCAGTAATAACTGTTGGTTAGTAGTGATCATTTCGTAATTCTGTAATTCAGTTTTCTAAATGTGACACTTTGATCCAGGCTTCAGTTGTACTTAATATCCTTTGGTACAGGATTTGAGTTGCTCGCAGTGGTGAGTATTCGTAATGCGGTGTGAATTAGGACACCAAACAGTCTGGTACATGATTATGAATGTTTTGGAGAAACATGATGTGTCTCTCTTCACAGGCACCAATTAGCACTATCATTGCATCTGCAGTATATTGTTTAAGGGATTGTTTACGGCTTATTATTATGGTGCTAGTGTGGTTAACCACTCTTGTTAGTTTCTTAGCAGCAGCAGGTCACTAGACAGTTTAGAGATGCTCACACTGGGGGGTCAACTAAACAAAATAGCTAACAGAAGTGCAGTACATGAGATATTACAATCAGTAATAACATTTTGTGCATTTAATTTGGCGAATTCTAACACATGTTGGTGGAAAACCAAGTCGTGCTAAGTCCCTTCATACAAAGTAAAGTTTGGTCCCCACCACAGGCAAACCCCCCCCCCCCCCCCACAACGAACTGCAGCTTTGAAAAGACCTCTCTGTAGAACACTTACCACAGGCATGGTTTGGCGTATTCTGTAAGCTATGTACATATTTGGGAAAACAATAACTGTTGAAGGGTCTATACACCGCCACACTCTTCAAGACCACCAATGTTTTGTTTTTCATGAACCCTGTGAGCTGAGCCACTCATCTTTCACGAGTGCTGGATATCAAGGTTTTCCATTTTAAGGGTCTCCTATTGTTTGGTGGCTTCCCGTAAGTAAGGGAAGAACACAGGTTGAGAGTGTTAGAGATTAGGTAGCTGAGGAAGCTATTTGGGCCTAAGAGGGAGGGAGTAACTACAGAATGGTGAAATTGTGTAATGAGGCGCTTCATGTTTTGTACGGTTCACCAGATATTTGGTTGACAAATAAGAAGAGAATATGGGTTGGGCATATGGCACGAAGGGGGAGAAGATAAAAGCAGGCAGGATTTTGGTGGGGAACCCTGAAAGATAGAGACCATATGGAATACGTAGGCATAGATGGGAGAATAATATTAAAATGAATCCTAAAGAAATAAGATAGTAGGCAATATGCAGTGGAGCAATCTCTGCTAGATACATGATTTGTATTGTAATTAAGTCCCTAATGATGAAGACTGCGTGTCAGTAGTATATTAGGACAGAGCAAGAAACATTTGTGGGTGCGTACACAGCCTAAACATATGATATATTAATTGAAACGAGCCTTTCTTCCTTTTCTTTCGTAGTCTAACCTTCACTACTTACTCGTTGTAGGTGTAGAGGGTTATTGTTGCACTTGATCACACACAATGACACACACCCAATAGGACTCGTCAGGACGACGGATCGGGCCTTCGCAAAAGCCTCTACCTTACAACACACATTCACAAGAGACAGGCCTCCACGCCAGCGGCGGGTGTCGAAACCGCAATCCCAGCAAGCGAGCTCCCTTAAACCTACGCCTTAGACTGCGCGACTTCCGGGACCGGCTTTTACCCAACCCTGACGGTTAAAACGTTTGATACAACCCATAAACCTATTCCTTATAAGGGTTGTAGTATTGTCATATTGACCTTATGATTTTTATAGTGTGAAGGTCTGTCTACGAGGAACCTTTGTCTTCCGACTCAGTAGTGTTTTGACAGTGCCATAATGGCTTTCACCATGTGCATCGTCACTCTGCTGACTACAAGTACTGAAGGCAGGGGCTGTTTCACTTGCTTGTGTGTTTGTACTGTTTGAGGCCCAGGCCATATTGACTGGAAGCTAACAGCAGATACGTTGTGGTGGGAGACGTAGCCAGGATGCTCAAGACATTTGCACGTGTATGTAGTGTAATATACTCTGCACATATGAAACTGTAAGTTGTATTGCTAGGTGCTAGAATGCAGCCCTTCATGAATCCATGCTAATGAGACAGGCAGCCAGCAGGCTCAGACCGCCACGGACTTCAGCCATGATGGGGTTATTATGACTCAATAATTTAAATTTTGTCAAGCGCAGAAATCAGTTTTTTTAAAATAAGATCTTTCCAACTTATTGCGCTAGTTTATATCAATATGAAAGCTACTCCAACATGTTTCGGTCGGTACACGCATCCATTGTCAGGGAGTACACACATGCGTCATATTAAGTTAAGAATATGTAACACTGTCCAAGGTAAATTGCAATGTAAAATACTTTCCAGAATAAATTACAGTATTTTCGTACACAGTGGGCAATGATTTATAAAATAATATATAAAACTAAATAGGCCTATACAAAACAATTAATGAAATCTGTTTGCTTGCAAGCATCTTCTTTCAAAACTAGTACAATGTTCAGTACACGCACCTACACGGTATACAGACCTTTATACTAATTTGGAAAGAAGATGCTTGGACACAAATAATTTTTATTAATTGTGTGCTGTGTATTTTATATTATATATTTTATATATGGAGGGCACGCGGTGGCGCAATTGGTTGAGGCACTGTGCCGGTTCGATTCCCGATGGTGTCATTGGAATTTTTCATTGACACGATGCTTCCGGCCTCACTATGGCCCAGAGGTCGACTCAGCCTATAACAGAAACGTGTACCAGGACTATTTCCTGGAGGTAAAGGCGTCCGGGGCGTACGGCTGAGAACCTTACCACCTTCATGTGCCGATTGTCTTGAAATCTGGGAGCCTCAACCTCCTGGAAACTTAAGGGCCAATTCAGGGATTGTTTACCTGTATTTTATACATGACTGCTCACTACATACGAAGATATTGTAATTTACTCTGGAATGTACATTTTACATTAGCCTTGGACAAGGTTATATTCGTAACTAAACATGACCTTTGAGTGTACTACCTGATGATGAGTACGTGTATCAGCCGAAACATGGTGGAATAGCTTTTATATTGATATATGCCACTGCAACAAGTTGGAATAAATCTTGTCTGTATATTGCTAATAGCACGAAAAATGTATAATAATAAGTTAATTTGCTTCTTCTAAACTATTTATTTTGTCGCCAATTTTGCGCCCCTTAGACTTTCTCACTCTGGGTGGCCGTAGCACTCGCTCCCCAGCCACCCAACTACGCCCCTTATGGGATTGGTCAGAATTATGCCATAGGGTTTTTACCCTAGGGACAGGACCCCTGTACCAATTGTTTGTTCTTGGTCTTGTATGTTTCGGCAGTCAATTATCCTGCTCTTTGATGAGGTCAGTTATGTGGTTGACAGGATGAAGTAGGAGATTATCATGGATATTGTATCATTATTTAAGTTAGTATAATTAAATGTCTGTCTTCGATTTATTTAATTTTTATTGCCTGCACAGACAGCAGTTGTTAGTCCCCGCTACAGAGCCTCTCCAACTCCTCCATCAACATTGCTGCTATACCAGTCACTCTGCACCTAGCCTCCATACACTTAATATTATTCAATAACATTAAGCACGCGATGAAGTGTGTAACTGTGTGCTGAACATGATGAATAAAGAAGGCTTTTGCAAAAAAAAATCATGTCCTTCCTCCTGTCTGTCTGTGACATAATATCATCAATGAATAAACCGCTTGTCAGATTTTCATGAAAATCAGTATAGGAGTTCTGTAAAAACCTTGTCGAACAAGAGTGAGTTTCGTGAAAGTCGGCACAAGGAAAACCATACTTTACTGAAGGATGTGAATGAATTTCTGTCCTTACTTCCACATTTATTTTCCGATTTGGATGAAACGGTGTGTAAGATATCGGCAGTAATGGTGTTACGCATTTGTGAGTTTCGTGCATACGGCGCAGGGGAGGCCGTAATGTACTTATGGGCTTAAATAAAATTACATTTACGTGTTTAACGTGAAACATTATATTTGAAAGTAATGAACGCCATTGTGAAATCCGTGTACTGCATTACGGCGTACACAAGTTTGCAATCGTATCTCCTAAGCAGTGCTGCCAACAACATATCTGCTGAGCTGTTACGCTGTCTCAAGCAGCGAAGGCCGCTACAATGTGGCTAACTGAGTTCTGCTCGCTACCTTCCTATCGGTTTAATTAATGACGAGTAAGAGGTAACCGTACTCAGACCTCGCTTGGCGCAAAGACAGCCCGCGTGATCGCCGTTTCTTCTAACTTTACTGTGCATCTATGTAAATTAATATGTTTAGGAAGTCTGTTTTGGTCTGTTAAGATTATTTTATGTCGCCTATTGGTAGACCGATATTGATACAGACGAGAAAGTGACAGGTGTATTTTTATGCTTTTACCATTTGGGGCTTAGGGGGACCACGACCACTTTTCACGTTAAAATAAGCACAAGTTACTCTTTAAGTAACACAAAATGGTTGTATGGAGATGGCGGCATACGAAATTAAAAAAATAAGTCTCCAGATTTCTTCTTTTCCTTTAGGGAATTAGGTACTGAATGTTGAAGTGTTTGTTGATGTGGATGTTTTTATTACAGCTGACAGTGGTTTCATTCGCTGTCTACTTTTTCTGTGCTATGTGTTTTAGCCTGATTTAATTCTGAAGGGGGAAACTTGGCTTATGATATTCCCATCTGTCTATGTGCCTCGCTTTAAATTTTTGAATCACTTGAATGGCTTTGACAGAATTTGGTAAGAACGATATGACTGTTAAAAGCTGATTCTAGAGTTTATTTCATAATCCGATTTTAACAACATGTCTGGCGCAGGAACGTACGCGGTCTGAGCGATACTGTAATTCTGAAATTTTGTGTGGTGACAGTCCGCCGAAAAATGCGTGACTCATGGGGTGTGAAGCATTCCAGAACGTAAGAAAAGGAATTTGTGAAAGTAACAGACCAACATAATTTCCGGTTTGGTGGCATAAATAATAAGATTTTTACCCTGGATATATAAAATGCTGTACCGAATTAGAATATATGCAAATTTTATATGAAACATAACTTATGTGCCCAAAATTACAAATCTGGCTTCGTGCATGTCTTTGAGGTTGTTTTCGGCAAATTTAAAGTAGACAAAATATGTAGGCCTACTTCGGTAAAAGGTTCTTCCAAAATTGGCCTTGATGGTGCTGTTGGTGGTGGTGGTAGTAGTAGAAGTAGTAGTAGTAATAGTTGTAGTAGTACCTGTAGTAGTAATACTCAAAGTATTTACAATTGTAAACAGTGTTAATTTAATTCACCTTGTGTTACCTTCTAAAATCACCCACGCAAGCTAGCATTTAAATTAAATTGAATTCTGTTGTTGTAATCTGAATATGAATTACGGAAATAAGACTGGTAGAAAATGGGCTGCATGTGTTAAGTTATACACAAAAACTCCATGTTTCAGATGCACGCAAAATGAACACTGGGTACTACTACCTACCGTGGCGGTAGCAAACCTGGACACAAATCAAAAAGGTTCGGATAATAATATTTACGGTTGGCAGGCGAGTGTTGTTACTTTAGACGGAGAGAAAGAGATGAAAGGAATAATGTGACAAACTTGTTTAACTTCACTTTTAAGGAACTCTATTAATGGAATAAATTAAATTACATTACATTTTCCATCAATCGTTTGACTTTTTCGACACTTATTTCTCTTCACAAGGCGTTAAGAATCGCTACTGAACTTTAAACGTCTGTCACTCAGAAACTCTGTTTTGTATTTTCTCTGTCATTTAATGCACAGTTGAATACAACGTTTTTGGTGTCCAGTGACAGAGCACCTTGTTTAAGGGGTCAACCTGAGAAGGTGCATTTCCCGATCTGTCACCTGAGGACGGAAAAGGAGGTGGCTGTTGAAGATGTACGTTCCAACTGTACATTAGACGATAGACAGAGTCCAAAAGAAGACACTGTCATCATGAAACTATAGAATTGAAATATGGTAGTCTGTGGTCAGTGATAAGAATTCGCTAAATGGGATATGTGGGTTTTAATTAAGCTCTATATTTTACTATTTCCCATAACTTAAATTTTTTGAAGTCCTGCCTGAGCTGTATGTAAATTGCTGTGTAACACAATGCCAGGTTGTATGGAAATGCGCTAAGTAGGATAGCGCTCCGAACTAAATGACAGATGGACTAAGAGGCAACCTCCCTGTTATGTGAGTAGTTAATTCACAACGTGCACGGAGTACACGAAAACATGAAACTGATGTCAGAGTTTGATTTTGCAAAAGGAGGAGGCAGATGTTTAAATGATATAAATCCTTCCGTTTGGTAAGAAATTAGAGCAATATTAAAAATGATCAATCACTCATATATGCTTTGTTTATTTTGTGCATCTGATAGATTTGTGGGTAGAATTGAAAGGTCACACAAATGCTTGCGTCATTTACATGTCATTACATGTTAAATACGAAATAATACAAAAGTAGACAGCATAAAAGTAGCAAAAATAGCAACTGTGGGGTGAAAGTTGTGTCAAATTTAGAATGTGCTAATCTGTGTCATTTGAACGACTGGTTTTATCTATCATGGTGAGAAGAAACATGAAGAAAGACGCTGACTGATTCATCATCTGTAAACAGAGAGAAAACACAGTTCAGAACCGTTAACTTCACCAGTAATAAAACAGTAACGCATCACGGAAACCCTGCATTATTAAAAATGTGTCAAGCGACAAATATGCAGATTGTGGTCTATTAATACGTAGTACTTGTGTGTCTAATACGTGGAATACTGGATACCGGCATTTACTGTATTGCACCGAGTAGTAATAATGAAACTGTAACAAAACGTGTTGTTGAATACATTGATTGTAGAGCATACTTGTGGGTGTGGGGCACGTGTATGAATTGGATTAAAGAAATATGCCTGAACGCAATTTGAGTCATTTAGCATTCAAACTTGTGACTTCTGTGCGTAAGTCTGATATGACTTTTTATGAAACAATTCGAAAATTTGTTTGCCTTGCTGCAGTGCGTTTATTTTCTAAATTCATCATTTGAGATTTTGTTTACATTATTGGACGTCGTTTGATTTTAAGCTGATTAGAGGCAGTTTAGGTGAAATATAGATCTAAGCACAAATCGGTCACATCAACTGCATAGCATGAAAGAGAGTCTCCTTGCATTTCATTAAGTATTATCCATAACCTAAAGTTTTATACCACATTGCAGCGTTTTTTATTGTAAGTCGCTTTTAAGAAGGGCGCAGAAATGTTTTGAGTTGTCAGGTTTTATTTTATCTCTGCGTGTTACACGTACTCTGTAACATAGGCCAATATCAGTATATTAGGGTTACGATTTTGGTGATATGTCGACGAAAGAAATTTGGGGTGTCCAGGTTCAGAAATCAAAGGATAAATTTTGTTTGGTTTGAGTCGTGCGTACCTCGTTTTCATGATGGAATGCGGTTCGGGCATGTAACTGAAAGATTTACTGGAATTCCATGAATTCGTTTGACTGTTTCGTGTTGCAGATTGACCTGGCCGTTATGGTGATGGGGCACAATGAGTTATTAAATCCAGGCCAATCTTTAGTAGCTTTCGCATAGACTCGAGAAGCGCCTGTTAGCTTCGTCATGTCCCTCCTATCATCCGTCTGTCTGTACGTTTGTATCAGCGCGGCTGCGACTTAGACGGATTTCTGTGAAATTTGATATTGGGAACTTTTATGAAATCTTTCGAGAATGTGTTAATTTTTATAAAATCTGACAAAAATATCTGGCACTTTGCAAGAATACATACATAATTTTTATTTTCGGGAGAAATAAATTATCCATTAAAGAACTGTTGTGCTGTATCTAATATATCTATATTGTCGGCAGTCACATGTATCTCAGCAATACACAGAGAAGGTATTGTTTCTTTTCATTGCAAAAATGGTTACGCGAAGCACCACAATTTTGTTACTCGTAAGCCTACGGTGCCTGTCTTAATAATATTTATTTTTTTCTTGGTGAACATTTTCAGATCCCACACACGATGTGAAACATGCTAATGAAATGAAGCAGTTCTCATCATCACCATCCACGATGATAATTCTCTGTTCCGTGAAGATTGTTGTCAGTAGACAAGGATTCTTACGTTCACTGCAGTCTTGTTATTTTACTGCGATGAGACAATGTACATTTCGTCCGTGCATTGGAGCAGAAGATCTCATTTCTGCAATAAGTTTTGCATTGAACATGTCAGTCTTTTGCTCGAATTTATTACATTTGGTTAAGAACTGCCTGTGCTGTCGCATTTAATCCATTACCCAATGTATGATTATTATTCACAGAACATCCAACCCCGTAGTGACTTTCTTTGAGAAGCGCCTATTAAAATGCCGTCCGTCCGTAAGCCAGCATGTAGCAACTCGACAACAGCTAAGTGAATTGTTGTCAAATGTTCAGCACTTTCGGCAACGAAACGTGAGGATAAACAATCAAGAAGGCCACCTCTGCTTTCGTTTTATTCGTTTCCTTAAAAGTGTGTATGTATGTATATATATACGTATACATATGTATGTGTATTATGTATGCATGTGTGTATGTACGATTGTGTATGTATGTATATCTGCATATGTATATAGTTATATAATTTGGTGTAAAGGTCACCCCAAATCATGCCTATGCGAGAGGAGAGGGGAGCCAGAGTTATAGCTATTACGCATTTCCAACCCCTTACAAGAAGAAGGTGGGTGGTTGGTCAGTACCACGCTTCGGCTGCTTTACCCCCCGGAAAGACCCGGTACCCATTTTACGGGGGCGGTAGGCCTCATGGCCGGTCTGGACGGTTAGGATAACCTCTTCCCTGCCGAGATTCTATTCCCAAACCGTGCAGCCCGTAGTGAGTCGCTATACCGACTACGTATACGTGTGTGTGTATATACATATATTGAAAAAATATGTATACACATATATACACACATGTAAATATATAGTCCTCTTATGATGTTTATGACTCTGTATGACTTCAGGAATATAATCTGAATACCTGCGGTCTTTCCTGAGTGTAAAGCAGCCGAGGCATGGCCTTGAACATCCACCCCCCCCCCCCCATTTTGTGTCGAGATTCGGAATGGGTAGACCTACAGAATGAAATATACTTTTGTAAATATATATATATATATATGTATATTACATTATCTGTCATTACACTGTGTATCACGGAAATTCATGACAGCGGATGAATTTAAATACAAAAGGAATTATATTTCATGAAGGAATCCTGGAACAACCCTTAAATTTGCTGTTATGTGCCTGGGTTCGAGCGCAAAAAAATTCCTTTACTCGGGCCGTACCGAGAGTGAGTACTCTTATAATCACCACGTGTTAATTTGCAGGCTCGTTATTCCAATATAAATTAGGAACACATGTAACGTCGGTAGCCATATTGGTGGCCAAGTGACGGCCTGTGTTCTGCAGGACACAATGTGGCAGGCAATGTTATTATAGACGTAACATTGAGGCGCGTTCGCGTAACCATTTTTGCCTATAAAAGCAATATGTATTTCTTATTCTGAGTTTGTGTCTGTAGCCTCATTTTTCCAGCAGGCAAATCGCATGCGTCGTATTATTTTGTCATCTGTGGTGTTTTTAGTCTACAATATTGTTCCACATTTTCTCATAAATGGCACGATTTTCGGGGAAAAATTATTGAACATAAAGTGTGTTTTAATAGTTTCCACTCATTTTTTCTCCCAAACTTCTCATTCTAAGAACAATTGAGCGAGATATCTTTATTCTTTCACATGTTAAACTTGAATTTCCTCGACAGATATTCCAAAGATACTCAAATGTAAAACGTCGTGAATATCCGTCCAGTGGGAACCGAATTGTTCCATGCGGCAGACAGACAGACATGACGAAGCTAATAATCGCCTTTTGCAATTTCACAAACCCCCCTAAAACGGTACGTCTGTGAGTCCAACAACATAAAGATGTCAAATGCGCGTTTTGGCGTCGAAAGACACCACTGATTCACAAAATGCACGGTCAAGGTAGCAGCCTGTATGTGATGATCCTCATGTCGGGCGATCAAGCGTAACGACGTGGAATGAATTACCTTCGTTTCGGAGAACATCTCAGAATCTGTCTTCAAGGTTAGACATTTTACAAAACTTCGTAAAGCCATTGCGTATTGACAAGTTAATTTCCCGAGAAGATTTAATTGCATCTATTTTTCGAAAAGGCTTCAAATCTTAGGATTCATAAGAGCGTAATCCTACCGAACGCAGCCATAATTCCACATTACTTTGAAGAACAGTCGAATGTAAGTAGTTATACGGCCACATACATAATATGAGACGTAAAATGTGCGTGGGAACGCGTGTGACGAAAGTGACTTGTTTTAACTATAAAATCATCTGTGTCAAAATATTATATGGCAAAGTGCCGTAACCGTTTTTGTGGACATGTTTGTCGGACGCACGTGGAAAAATCACAGTACGTGGTAAACCTACGCACCTAAGTAATGGTGTAATTTTTATAACACGTACGTAATTTAGAAATGTGCCCGCAAACCACATAATACACACTCGGGCCGCGGGCCGCGGGCCGCGGGTTGGAAACCCATATGATAAAGGGAATGTGACATCGTAACTGCTTGACGCAAGACAAAAAATTAATCTTACATTCATCATGGTCTTGTTGCACACCGGAATAAATTTCCCAGCTGTCAGTGTGAACTCCTTGTTAGCTGTGGCCATGATGAAGACCAGACAGCGCTGGAATGGCACAGGTGTTCCTATCCAGTCGCAGCTCCAGACCGCGTCTCTCACGCTCTCCGCCTGGAACAGTCAGCGTGCAATTGCGCCATGTATGTTACAGATTTAAGAATGTAATTAGCACACGATGCTGCACACTTGTCCCTTACTTGTTCCGACAGCTCTGTCCTAAGACGCCGATCCCAGTGGCCGTGCGGTCTAAGGCTTGGGTCTTCGGCCGCTCGCTTACTAGGATCGTGGGTTCGAATCAGTCTGCAGCGAGACACGGAAGCGAGCGGTGGTCGAACGTTTGCATAAGCTGTGTTAGTGAGTAGACGAAAGAGTAAGAGTAATAGTACAGTATACGTGACAACAAGTCTCAAACGAGCAACATGGAAGAAAGGAAAGACACCATGGTCTGTACTTTCACCAAGGAAAGTCCGCGAGTGTCAGCACTGGACATTCACGAGTGGATACACAACAAACTGCAACTCCACGAACAAGACGTCAGAATGATACAAATAGATGGCATTCGACGACAAGTTTTCATTAAGGTAAGAGACACGACCATATTAGAGACCATTATTGACAACACAAATGGATGTGTAACATATGAACATACGGAAGGAATAATATCTAACGTACAAATAAACATGGCAGGCATAGGCAGGCGCAGAATACGCATAGCAAACCTGCCACCAGAGATAGCCAAGACGGTCATCAAAGACACCATAGGACAATACGGACATGTAATCGACCTACAAGACGAAAAGTGGACTGGGGCGTACCGATACAAAGTAAACAATGGCATTATCAACGCAACGGTCGACTTAAAAAAACACATTCCTTCTCATCTAACGATAAAAGGGCATAGAGCCTTGATAGATTATGAAGGACAGGTAAAAACATGCTATGTATGTAACGAACCAGGACACGTAGTAACACAATGCCCGAAGAGAGAGAAACAACAAGGAATAAAAACAGTACAAAATCGACTGACGTGGGCAGAGAAGACAAAAAGTGACAAAGAGACGACGGAGGAAACAACAACAGACCTGAAACATCACAAAGAGAAAACGGACTTGCACACAACAACAAGAGATCAGCCCAACAACAAAGTGCAAAGCAACCCACAAATGAAGCGATGGAAGTAGAAGACAACACAACAAACATAGCACAAGTACCGAACACAGACACAATACGAAACGAAAACAAAATGGAAGAGGAGGCAGATAACCAACTACACGAACTGAACCAACAGGCAGAAGAAAAAGACAACGCATCACAGAGAAGAAGGAAATTACGAAGAGAACGTACACTGTCCCAAAGACACAACAACGGAAGACACAAATTTAACATCTTCAGAAGAGGGACAAGAAGAAAACACACATAGTATACGAATAGAAGGCGTTAAAGTCAAACGGGACGAAGCTACTACCCAAGCAAGGGCGATACCGGAAAAAAGAGAGGAATTTCCCACCCTCACAAAGACAACAAGAACGGAGAACACCACAACTAAGACCGTCATGAACAGACTGAAGAAACCACGGACCGAAATGACGAAGAAGGAGGAGAACAACAGCAACAGAAACACCAGAAGCAGGAAAAGTGGTGAGACAGAACAACATCAATAAACATAGCAGACAAAACAATGACAGAATACACTTACAGCATTGCAACGCTAAACATAAACGGGATTAAGGAAGGGACGCGAATGACAATGCTAAACGAATACTGCATAAAACAAGACCTAGACATACTGTTAATACAGGAAGTAACACATGAAAACTTCGCAGCAATAACAAATAGAAACATATACCTCAACATCGGAACAGATAGAAGAGGAACAGGCATCATAACAAAGAATAACATCGAACTAGAGAAAATAGAAAGACTACCATCAGGGCGAGGGATATCAGGATACTGGCAAGGACTATACATTATAAACATATACGCACCATCAGGTACTAGCAAAAGAGCCGAAAGAGAAGAGTTTTATAAGACGGAAGTGCCATACCTACTACGACACATGCCAAACAACTACATCATAGGCGGAGATTTCAACTGCATACTCCACAAACGAGATTGCACGGGAACACCTACATACAGTAACGCACTGGAGACTCTTATCAGACGATGCGGGTTAGTGGACGCATGGAACACCGAAACACAACGCGTAGGATACACACATTACGCATCACGGAGCGCGTCACGAATTGACAGAATTTACATGTCCCCCGAACTGAGCAAAAAGAAAATTAGTACCGAACTAAAAACAGCGGCGTTTACAGACCATAACACGATTGTCCTCAAGATAAAACATGGACAAACAACAACAAATTGGGGAAGAGGATATTGGAAATTAAACAACACACTGCTAAAAGGAGACGACATAAAGGAAGAATTTCAAAAGAAATGGAAAAGCTGGAAAACAAAAAAGACTAAATACCAAAACACACAACAATGGTGGGAAAAATACACAAAACGTGAAATACAATGGTTCTTCAGACGAGAAGGCAAACAACGCGCACAAGAGCAAAGGAACAACGAAGAATTTTATCACGCATGCATCAACGAACTATTCCGAAAACCACCGGAGGACCCAACAGTCTACGAAAAAATAAAATACTTCAAGGCAAAGATTATTCGATTACACGGAAAACAAATGGAAACATTAAAGGCAAACTTAAGTGAGACAGACATACTACAAGATGAACAACCAGCATTATATCACATAATCAAAGTCCACACAAGAAGAAAGAAAAAATTAATCACGGCAATAGTAGACCAACAAGGACGACGGATTGAAACGAGGCACGAGATCCAGGAAAGTTTTCGACGCGAACTACAAACGAAATTTGAACAGATACAAATAGACAAAGAGAATGCGGAAATGTTATACGACACTATAACAAACACAGTAGACAGAGATATGCATAGCACATTAGACGCGACGATCACAAAGCAAGAACTCGAAACAGCCATAACACGGAGCGCAGTACGAAAGGCACCAGGGGAAGATGGCTTAACAGCAGAGCTATATCGATGGGGCAAGGACATCATGCAAACTGAGCTACTAGAAATGTATAACGAGATGTTCCACAACGGACAAATGACTCCACAAATGACACAAGGAATAATAGTATGCATACCGAAGAATACAACACCAAAATACGTCCGGGATTACAGACCACTAACACTCCTTAACGCGGACTACAAGATATACACGCGCATAATAGCACATCGCATGCAACAGACACTACACAAGGTCATACACAAAACACAGCACAGCGGTATACCAGGACGAAGCATCGTAGACGCGGCTGCGGGTTTAAGAGACATAACGGCCATAGGCGCGAGACGGAGAAACGGAATATGCCTCATAACACTAGACTTCCAAGGAGCATTTGATAATATATCACACGAGTACTTGACAAACCTACTAGAACGATACGGCTACAGCACAGGCATAAGGCGCGCAATTCACTCACTCTATGCAACAGCACAATCAAAACTGGCGATCAACGGACACTTAACTAAAAACATCAACATCCAATGCTCAGTGCGACAAGGTTGTCCACTCAGCACAATCCTGTATGCTTTGGCACTAAACCCTTTTCTCATATCAATAGACCAACAACTACAAGGAATACGAAATCGGAAAACATAACCATAAGGTGACAAGCATAGCCTACGCCGATGACGTGACAGTCATTCTACAAGACCACAATGAAATCACGCAACTCCAAAAGATAATAACAACGTATGAAACAGCCACTGGAGCTAAGATACATTGGGAAA
This sequence comes from Reticulitermes speratus, assembly GCA_021186555.1. Classification (NCBI taxonomy): domain Eukaryota; kingdom Metazoa; phylum Arthropoda; class Insecta; order Blattodea; family Rhinotermitidae; genus Reticulitermes; species Reticulitermes speratus. The sequence goes on along the minus strand of JAJKFL010000006.1, from coordinate 36,775,593 downwards.
AGACAAAATGCATACCAATAGGACATTGGGATCAAAACAAACCAGTAGGACAACTAACATACGCAAACAAGACCAAAATACTAGGGATCGAGTTCCACAACACGATGGAACAAACAATTGAAAGGACATGGAACGACGTAATACAGAAACTCCACGGCAGTATAAAAGATATATACACGCGGAAATTGGACATAATACAACGAATGAAGATAAGCAACACCTACTTATTGTCAAAAATTTGGTACATAGCACAACTGCTACCACTAACCGCCAGACAAGCTCAACACATCACGACTATAATACTAGGACAATTGTGGAAAGGTTGGATATTCCGAGTGCCGGTGTCGACACTGTACAACCGAACATCAGAAGGAGGAATAAACATGGTAGACGTAAGAGCAAAATGCGCTACCCTGTACTTTATGCGCATGGAACAGCAAAGACACATACAAGAACTCCCGACAGCGCAGTGGCTACGGACGCTATACGCGACAATACAATGGAAAAACCCACCCAACATGGCATACCTCCCGAAAGAACTAGAATATCTTACACATTACATACACGAATGGGCATACATAGGGGAAAAACGGAACACCGAAACTACCAAAAGCTATAAAAGACGCATCTATGAGACGAACAGACAGAAAGATAAAGCAGCCAACCCACCGAGGGAGATGCGAATCACACGAAAATACCCCAACATCAAGTGGCAAATGGTTTGGAAGAACATACACATGCCATTCCTCCCGCACAAAGTACGCGCAGCATGGTTTACGGTGGTACACGACATTATACCAACAAATGAAAGGCTCCACACGATCAACCTTCACCCAGACGAAAGATGCAAAATATGTCAGGAAAGAGACACACTGATCCACCGCCTAACAGGATGCAAAGAGACGAAGAAAATATGGAACTGGACACAAAACCGAATAGCCTGGTATTTACGAACGAATCCAAAAGAAGTGCAGGAAAAATGGGTAACATTCCCCGACTACACATTATGGCCGAGACAAAGGCATAACGCAACAACATGGATACTGGGACACATGATGTGGTACGTCACAGCAAATATGACGACACCGACACTGATGGACTACATGGACTACATGAAGAGAACGAGATGGAAGGTACACAACCAGCGACACCATAAACAACACTGCGGGAACTACTTACAAATACTGGACTACTAAGGACATTGGTCAGAAACGGATAAAACACCTAGACAAAACAGTCAACTAAAAGCAGGAAAAGGTAAGAAATAGATTTGACTAACAGAAGTAAAGATAATAATGAATCAGAAGACAAAAGTTAACAATGTGTATACCAAAAATGTAAAACAAAGTGTACAAATGTAACATGAATAAACGCCATTTTAATTAAAAAAAAAAAAAAAAATCCCACCGGGGGCATGGATGTTTGTGTTGTGTTTGTTGAAAGGACGGTAGTATGGAACGTAAAGTGACATGAAGGACGGAAGGATTTAAACAGTACAAAATGGATCAAAGGGGAAAAGCCCCGAACAGGCCAAAAAAAAAAAAACACCGGGGGCATGGATGTTTGTGTTGTGTTAGATGTATGGACGATAGCATGAAACATAAGGTAACATGCAGGACAGAAAGGACTTCAACGGTACAAATGGATCAAAGGGGAAAACCCAGGAATAAAAAAAACACGATGCTGCACACTTGTTACTTACTTGTTCCGACAGCTCCGTCCCAAGACTGCAGAATGCAAACGCACACCCCAACATCAGTCCGTAGACGTACAGTGCTTGTGCCAGATCAGTACGATCTTCCAAACTCTGTAAAAGAGAACTAGTGTAGAGTGTGCTAGCCGTCTGCGTGGTGCAGTTTAAGGTTCCGGAGAACTACACTTATAGTAACAGTTATTGTATTTGTAAAATTTCTTTGCACTGTGTTTAGATTGATTAGGCCTACGTAGGTGATAATTTGTCGTCAGATCTGGTTATTTAATGCTGTCGACCTGTTGCTTTTATTTACTTTCTATGCTGCAGGACTTCGTATTTTACCAAAACTGTACTAAATAATGTAAGCCTGAGAACTTTATGGTTGAAGGAGTACTAGGAAAGAACGCGGAAGTCACGACTTGTGTCTTGTTGTGCCCATAACAGGAGCAGAAGGAAGTACATATTATGTACACAGAGTTCATCACCGAAATTACATGTGTGGTGTGTTTTTTTATGTTTGCTGATTTTTGTGTCAGATTATTCGTATACGTTGAAACTATTTCTTGAAGGAGAGAGAGACGATTTATGGCATTTCTATGCTCAAGACAAAAGTAAGTTTGAGAGCCACACCTATTAGTGCTCGTGAACTGATTTTGTATTTAGAACAATTTCAAAAATTTATTTCACTTGAAGCCTTAAATACAATAAATATTTTGCCCCTGTCCCGAAGGGTGGGTTCCTGAGCAGCTGCTTAAATTTCGATAGCCTTAAATCGGCACTTAGAGGAATCGATTAGAGTGGGAGAGGTTTTACACATTTGGCCTGTTAGTTTCTTTACCTGTGTGAGAAATTGGAAACCGATCACAGATATATCTACCGTATAAATCTCCTTGATTCCGTAATTATCTATATAAATAATATGTGGCAGATTAATGAGCATTGAATAATTCAGTTTCCGTGAAAGTACATTAAAGCTGGTTACTTAGCAGTACGACATTGACGTTATGATTTGACAGCATTGATATATTTCTGCGCATATTTTGTCCAGAGATAAAGGGAACCCGACCCACGCTATCCAGGTAAAAGCTTTACTCCTGAGTAACATTCAATATTTTTTATAGTACTCACTTTAGAAATGTGATGGCTGGAGTTCGCTTTATCGAATTGAAATATGCATGAGTTATGAACAAAGGAGTGGTGTATTTTACATAAGTATGGGACATCGTTATTACGGTATTTTACCATGGCAGCGGAGAAGGCGAGAAAACACAGTGTGATGGATAGCATCAGTAACAGACCGCAAAGTGTGAAGTTCATTGTGTCTTCTAAGGCCCGCATGTACCTGAAATTATACAGAAATGATTAAATTGTGAGAAACGTAGGCGTGAATTCAGAAGAATATTTCTTGATATTCGCTGCAAACAGGAAAACAATTTCAATAGAAATAAAATAAAATATTTATGGCCTATCAGGAATCAACATATTATCAGAGTGTTCGATATCCAATTTAATGCAGGATAGCTTATTCACTGTAATGACCAGGCTGTGGGATGTACGACCAAGAATTCGAGGTTCGATTTGCAGTGGGGGCAAAATATTTTCTTCACCCGAAAGCGTCCAGACTGGCTCTGGAGCACACCCAGCCTTTTTGTCCACGGGAATCGGGAGTTATTTTTCCAATATAAGCGACGAAGTGGAGCTGAACCGTCACATCCATTTAGTGACCAGGTTAAGAACGACTGGAGCCATGTGATTATTTCTACTTTCAAATATGCCTTCCTGGCGTTCACACGACTTCGCTTTTCTTTGATACTATTTCAGAAATTGTTAAAAACGTTTCTAGATAAGTTCGTAACCCCAGTATTCTTTATAATATTGTTTCCTTAATGTCTGCCTGAGTACTGGACGTACTTAGAATCACTTTCTGTTGCTAAATTACTAAACTGCCGCATTTGATTTACTCTTGTTCATGGACTGTGGTTCACAAATTCTATGATACAGATCTTAAACCAAGAGTGAATTTTGTGAGCTGGTAACGTCACGGGATGCACGATGGAGAATGTTTGGCTGCGAAAATTAGTTTCATCTAAGTGGATACGTGAGTTCTGAGAAATAAATATTCCCATGTTAATCCACGATGTTTCATTTCGTGATGTTAATTTTGGGTTGCGGTGTGCTATGAGAGCAACTATCATTATTAGGCTCGATATTTTCAGAGACCATAAATTCACACCAATATTTTAACACATATTCTGTCAAGTATTCGTGATCATCTCTCCGATTACAAGAGTACCTATGACTTTTTCAGCGGGACAGTGTAACGGCTTACAGAGGAAATAATTCTATGCGTTGGTTGCAGACAGTTTTACTACATACAAATAAGCAGGAGATTGTGGCTCTCTTGGAGCGCCACATCTGAACCAATGCGATCGATTAAAAATTGTGGGGATTATTAGGAGCAGGCCTAAAATATGTACTGCGTGAAAGTATGTATCATGTAATTATGTAATTATATATTAGGTAAAATATGTATTTCTCGCACTGAAGGTAGTATAAAAGAAAAGGTGAAAAGTGCTTACAGTGTATCAAATAAAGGCCTACAGCAGGCAACACGAATCGTTGATATCATGATGTCGTGGCTTCGTGTTTCTGCTCAGTTACAACGCAAACTTCAGCCCATTTGAAGAATTACAAGAATGTTGTTGGCATAATAATAATAATAATAATATTAATGACAATAATACCATTTTCGCATATATGCCTATTTAAACGTTTAATTGCATGAACTTAAAGACAAGTGAAAATATACAAAGTCTATATACGAGTAATATAAAAATTGTTTTATTTCATGTTTTGTATTATCTTGTGCATACTGAAAATTATTGAATTATTTATACCACGTTATCTTGTTTTTTATTGTCTGTATTTAGATTGGTAATCATTTTGTTTGTACGTGTTGGTTTGGACTCATGATGGCTTTGTAACTGAGCCGAATTCTGTTGATAGCATGTCATAAAATAAGTAAGTTTTTCTGATTACGATACTCCTTCATTTGACTTACGGAATTTTTGCACATATGAAGGTCAAGACGGATATAGTGTTTTTAAATCACCTGCAATTCTTCGACATGCTTTTAACACTGTTATTGTTAGTTGTGACGCTCGTCTGGCAACCGAAGGAAATTATTTCCAGCATCTTACGTAGAAGTGATTAGGAATAACATAATATTAACTGAACACATTGGACTAAAACGCTTTGACACCCACTTAACGGCAAAGTGGAACAGCGGCCATCGCTAAGCTGCCTGCAGTCACGCGATTGGTCCGGCTGTAGAGTGATGTCCGATGTGAAATTAAAAAAGAACACTATTTTCTTAATGTTGTTGATGACATAGGGGTATATACATACCGCATAATAAGTTGGTGGTGTTGCACACATTCATGAAGTCTTTTCTGAATGTCACCCTCCCTTACTGAGTCATCTTCTGACGTGAAGCGCTTCTGGTTTATGTCGTAGATTTTGGCTGTAAGCTTCTCCAGCTGACTGCAAGCGACGCAAACCATCACGGCGTATAGGAGCGGGAAGCCGAAAAAAGTGGACATATATTGTATTGATGCGATAACCTGAATGAAGAAAGAGAAGTAAATTTTAGTTAATTAATGCGTGTATAAATATATGTTTCTTATTTTCTCTACAACATAAGTGTGGATCCCTGAATCTCAGTATATTCCCTTCAAGAGGGTTTACTTTTGCGTGTTTGTATTGCAGTGTCTTTCTTTATTTTGCTCTAGACTCATCTTGTCAGTGAAGAGTTCCCAATGAATACACACTGTAAAGGTTTATTTATGATCTGCCTTCTCAAAGTGACGGAATTATAAACACGAGGGAATCTGTACATGATATACTTGGCTTAAATCCTATTCGTATTTTCCAGCACGTGGCAGTTAATGAGAAAATATTAGTGGGTAATTAGAATCCCTGGAATGCCCACGTAGGTATGGTGAAAACTATCCAATTTATTTATAAGACGCTAAAATAGCCACGAATCAAATTATTTGCTATACAATGAGCTTTAAGAATTCTCTATTATGCGGGCTGCAATGGAGCCTTACATGGAGAATTGCGGAAGAACATGTGCTTAATTTCTCGACGAATTTTAGAGAATCGTGGAAGGGAAAATTGTACTAAGTGCTCAGGTTAACAGGGATGTACGATATTAAAATATATGATTGTACAAAATTTAATGATTATAAAAAATTTGGTTCTTAAAATGTAGGCTGGAACGTGATTGTTAGAGGAAAATTTCCACTTTTACACTTTTCTTTCAAAACATATTTATGTAGAAGTTAGAGAAATGCTTAAAGTAAGGTAGAAAATTATTTTTAAAAATAATCATAGCGACTTAATAAGTAAACACGCGTTTCAACAATTATCTTTGAATATACCATACAGGTTAATGTCAAGCAGGTGAAATTATTCTTATCTTCAACTTAGAACAGTTCTGAAGAAATTCTGAGAGCATCATTTCCATCATACACGAATAAAGACTTATGCCACTAATTGGGTGTTAAATTTTAGGCCTATAGCTTTACATGGCGGCCGGGATATCCTAGTAGGTATAGAGGCTCACTGCTGGATGGACGATTCGGGCTTCGAATCCCAGTGAGAAGAAATCTTCCGGACACATCCAGACCGACCCAAGCCCATTCACTCTCCTGTAGAATGGGCACCAGTTTTATTTCCCGCTTTACAGCGGCCGATGCGTGAAGCTGACCACCCTCCATCTTCTAATGCCAAGGTCGAGAATGGCTAGATATGTACCTTGCCTCCCCTCGATGCCTGCTTGGAATGTAACGTGACATGTTTACCTTATGTCTTCACACGCTTGCAGTTCTAGTTATACAATTAAATTGTGAATAAACAGAGAGCTGTCGCCTTCCGTTTAATGAAAGCATTTTACACCAATGTTACGAATCCAGTACTATTACTTTACCTGTGAAATCAGTATCAGCTCGTAAACTGGGCTGGTGTATGCATCGAAAGGATACCAAGCTTCGAACACCATATCATGGGAAGTAACGATTCGTATAGATGTCTGGACCACGTCGAACACTATGGAGAACATATACATGTTTTTACATATGTTCTGGATACCCATTATCAATCCAGCATACGTACGGAGACCAGTTTCTGGATCTCTGATCGGCAGTTCTTCCCATGTGAATAATTCCGTGTGGCGAATCATGTCTTCAAATTTATCCATACGGAACCTAGAAACCATGAAACAACACTTCATTCTACACACTCAACATAGGATATCACAAGATGAATAAACCACTCAAATTTATCAATCCCGAAGCTAGAATCTGTGACATAACTCTGTGTTCTACAGACTAAATATGGAATTTCACAAGATGATTGAACCACTGAGATTTATCCATACGAAAACTAGAATCCATAAAATAACACTGTGTTCAGCTGACTGAAAACAGAATCTAATGAGACGAATAAGCCAATCAAATTTACCCATAATAAAGGTATAAACCATTAAGTAGTACGCTGTTCTAGAGTTTCAACGTGGGATACATATCCGAAATGACGGCACATGAAGTTAATGCAACATTTATACTTTTCAAAAGGTACCTAATACAAGTGATCATGAATACATCAGAATCCGCTGTGAGGACTGCGAGCCTTTCATCAGTGAGTTCCATAATAATGTTGATTTTAAAGTTGGCGAATATGAGCGTTGTAACCGTAAGATTGTTGATGTCAATATTAGCGCTTCTGAACGTTGCCTCTGTTAGATTTGTGCTGTTAATATGGCTGTATCTTGTGAGGCGCGGTCTGGAAAGACATAATGGGGCGTTTAAAGTGACGGTCATAATTATTTTAGAACACGACAATTATCAGCTATGGTAAGATCAATGGAAAATTAAATTAATAAATCCAATGTAATATGCATTTTGAGAACACACGTCTAGCGACGTACGCTCACAGTACAGCTTGTGTAAAAATTGCAATTTAATTAATAACGTTTTCACCAGCTTACACGGTGTTGCTTCGGGGGTATTAGTCGGTAAAAGAAATTTTAGATATGAATGGAATTTGTAATTAAATGAAGTATCTCGACATATTAAGGAGTGACAGATTAAAACCACGATAACCTGAGTGTAGTCGGCGTCTAGGTTTATATTCGAACTGGGCGTTACCTTAAAGAAAGTTGTAGTTAATTGTTTGACCTCAATAGCTTCATAAATCCCGCGTGTCAATTCAAAAGAAACAATTCTTTTTAAAGTTGATGGGTTAATTTTCCACTTTATACTAAGTGTATAAAGTCATCTTTTTTTTTCGACGGGTTGAATAGTAAGTAAAGACAGTTGTTGACTGTATGTCACATCCTGTTCCAACCGCCTTTAAGTTTAAAAACCCCGCATGATTGTCTATGCATACATTGCGATGGACACAGTAAAATGTTCTCGTGTGTATATCTTTCAAAGTTTAACATGGGACTTGGTTTTCGAAAGGAGTTCAAAAGAAAAGGAAAGCAGTTCCTGTGGCCACTTTGAAGATTCTAAACCTTAAAATATTGTGAAATTAAAGTTCAGCAATAGTGCGTAATAAAACGTATACCAGTGTGACGGTCCTTTAGCTTATTTTATCTGTGTGGTCATGGCTGTTTATACATAGGACAAATTTATTGTTTTAGAAATGAGTGATTATCTGAATGACGAAATAAACCCTTCAATTATATTAAACATTCCAATAAGGGAATTAATTTTGAAATATTTAACTGGTTGTTATTTTTGTCGTCGTCATTTGTCAAGTTATGTTCAAGGACAATAATTTACACCATTATATACACCATATTTATTCGCGCTTGAGCGTTAATTTTGAAATTTGTCAGTACCTGATGTTGAGATGCATCCAGAAAATTAATATGCATGACAGAATCACACGGAATGTCTTCATAGCTCTCTGCAAGTCATCTCTGTGCACGATGAAGTTCATTATCATGCCAATGAACAAAGCATACGCACAGATAGTCACTGTACAATTATACACGAAATTGCCTTTTGACGTTTTATCCACGTAAATAGAAACACCACCTAACCTCAATAAAAATAGTGTTACACGAAAACGATGCTCTGTTAGATTGTTTGTAACAGTTTTCTTTGTTTCCATAATGTAACTTGTCTGTGCAAAGTGTAACCGAATGCGTTTGTAGCAAACGTGAGTGCGATCACTACAGACACTGAAACAAGTGACGCTCGAGAGATCTGCAGTTCAACTAACAGTTTATATACAAGTGTTAGGCAGCTTCGGTTCCTGTAAAATCTTAATGACTCAAGAAGCTTAAAGTTTCTTGTTTCATTTATTATTGCGAGTTTGAAGTGGGCGGGAGCCGTAAATTATTCGGACACTTTCTGAAAACTTAGAGCAGCTGAAAGGCTTTCTGTCAGAACAGAGTTATATTAATCAATGGAACATAAAAATTAAGTCTATATTTGAAGGTACCCTCAGGTTGAAACTTGGTGGAAGTGAGCGGTACACAAAAAATGTCTGTTTTAAAACTTCCGCGGCGACATGATTCAATATAGTCTTCTCGGGCGATCAGCCGCGTTAACTGGTTTAAATACAACGTTTCGGGGACTGACTCCGTCCCCACCCTCAGTCAAAAGTGATTTGCCTGAGGATGGGGACGGAGCCAGTCCCCGAAACGTTGTATTTGAACCAGTTATCGCGGCTGATCGCCCAAGAAGACTATATTGAATAAAAGTATGCTTCGCTTGAAGGCAAGTTTATTTAAGTAGAAATATTTTAATATATTATTAATATATATTAATTATTAATATGGGCCGGGATAGCGTAGTCGGTATAGCGACTCGCTACGGGCTGGACGGTCCGGGGATCGAATCCCGATGGGGGCGAGATTTTTCGCAGCCGTCCAGACCGGCCCTGGGGCCCACCCAGCCTTCTATACAATGGGTACTGGGTCTCTTTCCCGGGGGTAAACGGCCGAGGCGTGTAGTTGACCACCCACCTCATCGAGCGCCGAGGTTAAAGAAAGAGTAGAGCTATACCTCTACTCCCCCTCTGGGCCTTCGTGGCCTGTTATAGGGAGAAAAAAAAATTATTAATATATAATAATAATTATTAATATAACAATATACATTATTAATGTATTAATACAATGTTATTAATATATCAAAATATATTTTAATATATTAATAATATATATTATTAATATATATGTGTGTGTCCCAAACCTTTTTGCTCGCACACACCTGTTGCCTTCGAAAAATAACCACGGATCCTCACATCCTTTTTCACGTAATTGTAAGATGTCCGGATGATAGGCATCGAAAATTAAAAGTTTATATGTCGGAACTGATTGTAGATAGCTACGACTATATATCAGTAGCACAAGTAACAATGCATTGCATGATTTTACCTAAATTAAAATGATTGTCCCTACCTTCGTGGGTACAGGAAGATTCGTAAATAGGTATTCTGTTATGCGAAATGAACGCTTATTGAAGACGATCCGCGATTATTTGAAAAAGAAACTTTATTCTTTTAATTCAAGAAATAAGTAAACTTCAAAATAGCCATTACAGAAATATGTCCACGGATCCCCTGGAAACTTGTCGCGGATCCCTTGGAATTCCAGTAGCACACTTTGGGAACCTCTGGTGTATATGTCCTTCTTTGGTGTTTTGATGTCATTAGTGATATTCAGCGTTGTTTATTTAATTCTGTAAGTAACTTTCAGTTTGTTTGAGTGATTGTTGTAACTGTCCTTCCAAAGCTGTCATCCTGTAATACATTTTAACATTGCTAAACCTTTAATGTCTGCTGGTTATTGCACGTACCACGAGGCATAACATCCAAAACTCCATCTTACCCAGAGAGTGTGTTTGTGTTTCGTAAGATTCTTACAGGCATTGTCTATCTTAAACGGATTTAACTGAAAGATATTTAATGAAGACGTAATGTGTTCTATGTGAGGTAGGAACTGAGTATTTAAATATGATTTAGATTAATGTTTGGTTTTAAATAGTGAATTTGCAATAGAGTGTTATGTAATATGTAAGGCATTCACGTTCTGACATTATCATTTGAAGAGTGACTATTGATTCTCACTTTTGAAAATAAGACAATAGTTAACAATAAAGTGAAGATCCGACTCCACTACGTTTCGGTCGTGTTATTGTTATAGTAAATATACCACCATTGTGAACTACTGCGAACCGATTTTTTTTTTCTGGTGTACTGCTGTTCTTGTCAGCAGAATGCACAGAGGGTACATAGTTATGTCTAACAGATGGCGTTCGATCTCTCTCCCGAGTTCTCCACATCCTCCCCAAACTGGACAATTTGCAAAGGAATGACAAGCTGCACCAGGCATTTGATCCTGTCTCCGTCTTGCTGACGAAGGGTGACTGTCTGTGCTGGATACCTTCCTGTGAATGAACTCTATATCGAACTCTGAAATTAGGAAATTTTTAAGGTGGGTATTTCACTTCATGGTAGTTACGGAGCTGTAGAAGATATTCCTCCTACCGCCAACAGAAATCCTCAGTGGCTTTTTGTTTTATTTTATTTTACATTTTTTGGAAAAGTATTATTTTGTAGGTGGCTCAGTCCTCACGGAATTCTTGTTAGGGTTTTCACCGTTAAGGAGAAGAGATGATGTTACAGTCGTGAATTAAGGGCAGCTTCAATGCCAATTAGAATGGTGTTTAATCTTTTTCTTCGACCTGTAGGTGTCCTAGTACTTTCCTCATGCAGCACTTAGTGGATCCAATCATTTTCCCACCATCCTCCCCACCAAGCTGTCCGTGGCCTAATGAACTTCCTTGTAACGCCGCGTTGAGCTAGGTATTCGTGAATCATCGAGTCTGGCAGGACCTCGAAATTTGAATAAGTTCTATGTTAGCGGTTTGGTATATATGTGCTTTGTCAGAGTATATTGTATGGTGTAGAATTCGTCTTCCCACAAATCGCAGCATAGCCATATTAAGTCTGTCCGTGGACGTCTGTATTTTCTCCTAGAACCTTGAGAGCTTGAATCCGACGATGACACTCGACGTAGGTAGAATTAAGTGCATCAGGACTATGCGATTGGGCAGACCGTAGGTTTTCTGAATAATCCAAGAGAGCGTGGATACTCCGATTCTTGTCCCCATACAGTACCCAAAGAATTTTCTTCGTTCTTACGTTAGTACATTTCTCCGGTTATATCTAATAAACGTTTCGGTTCGCCTTCTAGATACTCACAAAGGAAGACATGTTTGCTGATTGTTGAGACTGACGGGTATTTTCTATCTAAGATTCAAATTGCTCCCAATATTTAGACAACGTTTCAATATCCGCTTAGAATGGTTCTAGTTTGATAGTATGCAACTTTATTTCCTGAATAACGATGGGTTTTACGTACGCAGCCCGTACTGTACTTGTAATTGGCGGTGTAACATCTCCACGCTTATCTTTAATAATACTGTCGGTCTTACGTATCACGCGCTTGGAGAAACATAAACATTCTTCACAATGTTCCGAGCCAGTTGCATATTTTTCATCATGAAGCAGACCGTGAATGGGGCCATCTAGACTGATTCAGCTTTGGTAAATTTCCTGAAGACGATCGCAATAATTTTCGAGGTCTTCGAGTGCATCAACTGTAGATATAAAACTCTTAGCATGAGAGCGCTGCGTCAGGCTTTTACGTCTTAATGTAATTAAGCTGTTCTGTATCTGCAATATTAATTAAGCTGGTCCGTTGACAGAGTGTTTCACTACTTCGTGAAATCCCTGCTGGGAGGCGCTGCGGAGTATCTAAGCGTGACGGAGTACGTCCTTTCATTGATAGATAGCGCAATGAGTTTAATGCTTCGTGCAGTAAGTAGTTGGTAGTGTCGGTTGAACGCAGTAAAAGTTTATTAGTGCCCAGAAAGCACGGTGTTTTTGCGCGACATTCGGCCTGGTTGTGGGTCGCTGTATTGGCTAAGTGGCTGTGCGTAGTGACATGCAAGTGGTACAGAAATGCAGTTTTTATTTCAGGTTTTGCCAGTTGTATCGCATGGCAGATGGTTATGGTTGACGTATTTTGGAGTATGTTTCAGATGTTGGTGCAGGAATTTTTATATTTCTTAATATTTAAGGCGAAACGTGTAATGATGTTATTGCAAATGTCTGATAGTTTTATTTAATAATAATAATAATAATAATAATAGCATAATAATGAGTCGGTATTGATGAAATGTGATGTATGATTAACCTTTGAATTACTGACTGGGTGCAAAATGTACGCAGGCTTGGTCTTTTTCAACAGTTCTCGTTGGTGTAGAGTGACAATCTTACCAATTTTTCAAGTTGTATTTTGAAGTTCCCTTGACAAAAGATTGTCATTATGCAGCAAGTATATTGTTTTTATAGTATGCTATATGTTTGTTTCATATCCAACTGGATCATGTTAGTTCTATTTGTCTGACAAACAAGGACAAGAAAAGAGACAGGGTATTTTTCCAGTGCTCAGAATGGGTGTGCAAGGACCATCCTATCAAGCCAGTTCAAATAGCATGCAACAATTGGAAGGAGGAATCATAACACAGACAAATTTCATTTACATTTCTGTTCTAAACTATATTTTCTTGTTGACCAAAAATTTTTGGCATTTTATTCTATATATTAGAATCAATAATGAAAATTTTTAATAAAATCCTTTTTTTTGTCCTTAATTGAGTGTAAGAAACAAAATTTAAAAAAAACAGGTTGAGAAATTAATTTAAGAATATGGTTGAAAAATGTACCCAGTAGAGTAAAAGGTGGAAGTTTCATTGCTCCGTAATGCAAGGGTTAATGTAATAGGAACAGCAAGTGTGTGAAGATAACAAGATAACAGTCAGTAATAACTGTTGGTTAGTAGTGATCATTTCGTTGCCTAGTTTGTATGATTACTATTTTTTTTCATAATATTGCCATTAGAATTAAGGCCTGCTATGCTATGGATTGTTACAAAACCTGTATGAATGATAATGTGAAATTCTTCAGGTTTCCTAAGAATCATCAATGGTAAGTACAGGTCTGTAGCCAGACCATGAATACACTTGGTGCATGGTCTAACAGTGCAGATGCATATACTTACATTTATATATGTATCTAATTCTGTATTATACATATACTCTGTGTATATATTATGTATGCATAAGCATAAAAAGCACCTTTGTCAGGACCACAAAATCAACAGTTTAATTATATAATGGGTGCTCTGTAACATTGTGCAAAACATCTTGCACATACAATTTTGAAAATGAATTGTTTATAACTACAGCTCTTCAATGGAGGCAACATGTGGATGTGGTGGGGTGTCGAACAATTCTTAGCAGAGTGATTAGCATATTTGTCCTTGATGTTTTGAAAATTCCTAGTGGATGCATTGCACCCACTTGAAGCCCACTGGCTACTGGCCTGGGTAAGTAACATGTCTCTCATTGGTTATTGGTTATTGTTTATTTTCACGCTATGACTAAATCATGTCTCATTGTTCAGAAAGCATTCTCTTGTGAAATGAAAATATATCACATAATGGTAACTTGTATCAATTGTGTATGTTCCACATGGTATACTTTAATTTTCACATTGTGCACTTTGAAGTGTTGTCATAACTTTCAAATTCACTCACCTCCAAGGTTTTATCAACCCTCTCATCTTGAAATGAAGAAAAATTATCGACAGTTGACCAAAATATTTTAAGGAACACTGCACAATGTGAATAATCTCTGTCACCAATGGAGTTCACCTTGCATTGAAAATGTAACATAAGACATTAACCATAGGAATTGCAATTTTTACACAGGGATCAGCTGTGGGCAGAGGGATTGGGCATGCCCTGCAATCTTGGTTGTGGTATTACTGTAAATGGCGAGCAACTAACTGGTTCTGCTGAGTTGGAGGACATATTGAAGCTGTATGAAACTGGCAGACACAATGTGCTTTATCACCTGCTGCCCAGTGTAATGCACAGACACTTGAAACCTGGTTGGCAGAGTGCGATGAAAGTGAGTTTGGCTGCACATGTTATGAGAAGTTATCAGCATTCTGTTTGTTGTAGGTAAGTACAGTTACACAGTGAAGTTGAGTCACTTGTAATATTATCAGCAATGGTGTTGTTTTTTCTCTTCTTTAAAAAGTAGTCTATTTTGAAGGGAATTTGTATCATTTTAACATTGATTGCAGGTAAACTGGAAAGCAGATGTCTGTCAACAATTGTTTTGTTCAAGGAAGTTGACAGCCTCATTGGTGTCTTATGCTATGCGGAGTGTGCCAAGTTTTGTCATTGGTGACTCAGTGCAAGTAAATACTTGGAACACTGGAGAAATGCTGTTTATAAGGTAAAAAACTGGACCTTCCCGAGCAATGAATATAGAAGATGTGCTAAGAGAAAACAAATGCATTAGTGTAGTCTGTTATTATGTTGAAAAATTCAGTGAAATATTTTAGCATCATTTATATTGTCATTTAACTTTATTACTGTGACATACGTAACCTCGCTGAATGTTGTTCATAATCTGTAGGTTGTCATATATGCTGTTTATATGCATGTACTCTGCTTCTTGAACTTGTATTGTGTATTACACTTGTGTTGTCTTTTTGTGTGTTGAGTTTAGTATAACAATGGGCAGTGCTGCAACTTAATGTATTTGTGTTGTGTGTACTGTGAAAAAATATCACCTTGAAAACTGAAGTTTTTTTGTTTATGTAATCATAGTTATGGCATCTGTATTTTATTTATTTCATGTGTGACAGTTGTATGCAATGGAGGCAGTTGATTGAACCATAAAGCCATTTATCCTTCCAGAACATTCAACATTGTAAGTAGTTTTGAGTGTGTGATTGTCCTTGTAACATCATTTTAATAGAACTTTGAAATTCATGATTTGCTGTCCTGACACTAAAGTGTGTATTTATACTGATAATGTCTGTATCCGGTAAGCATTTCAGATCTCGTTTCCTCAGTTTGTTTGAGAGGCAAAATATGAAAGACAAAGTACACAACTGGTGCAAAAAATGTGTGATATTAAGTACTGTTTCTGTAAAAGCGATACTGCTCTTCTGTAATTCAGTTTTCTAAATGTGACACTTTGATCCAGGTTTCAGTTGTACTTAATATCCTCTGGTACAGGATTTGAGTTGCTCGCAGTGGTGAGTATTCATAATGCGGTGTGAATTAGGACACCGTACAGTCTGGTACATGATTATGAATGTTTTGGAGGCACATGCTGTGTCTCTCTTCACAGGCACTAATTAGCACTATCATTGCATCTGCAGTTTATTGTTTAAGGGATTGTTTACGGCTTATTATTATGGTGCTAGTGTGGTTAATCACTCTTGTTAGTTTCTTAGCAGGAGCAGGTCACTAGACAGTTTAGAGATGCTCACACTAAACTAAACAAAACTCAACTAAACAAAATAGCTGACAGAAGTGCAGTACATGAAGCGATTTTACAATCAGTAATAACATTTTGTGCATTTAATTTAGCGAATTCTAACACATGTTGGTGGAAAACCAAGTCCTGCTAAGTCCCTTCATACAAAGTAAAGTTTGGTCCCCACCACAGGCAACCCCCCCCCCCCCCCCCCCACAACGAACTGCAGCTTTGAAAAGACCTCTCTGTAGAACACTTACCGCAGGCATGATGTGGTGTATTCTGTAAGCTATGTACATATTTGAGAAAACAATAACTGTTGAAGAGTTATACACCGCCACACTCTTCAAGACCACCAATGTTTTGTTTTTCATGAACCCTGTGAGCTGTAGCCACTCATCTTGAGTGCTGGATATCAGGGTTTTCCATTTTAAGGGTCTCCTATTGTTTGGTGGCTTCCCATAAGTAAGGGAAGAACACCGGTTGAGAGTGTTAGAGATTAGGGTGCTGAGGAAGCTATTTGGGCCTAAGAGGGAGGGAGTAACTACAGAATGGTGAAATTGTGTAATGAGGCGCTTCATGTTTTGTACTGCTCACCAGATATTTGGTTGACAAATAAGAAGAGAATATGGGCTGGGCATATGGCACGAAGGAGGAGAAGATAAGAGCAGGCAGGATTTTGGTGGGGAACCCTGAAAGATAGAGACCATATGGAATACGTAGGCGTAGATGGGAGAATCATATTAAAATGAATCCTAAAGAAATAAGATAGTAGGCAATATGCAGTGGAGCAATCTCTGCTGGATACATGATTTGTATTGTAATTAAGTCCCTAATGATGAAGACCGCGTGTCAGTAGTATATTAGGACAGAGCAAGAAACATTTGTGGGTGCGTACACAGCCTAAACATATGATTTATTAATTGAAACGAGCCTTTCTTCCTTTTCTTTCGTAGTCTAACCTTCACTACTTACTCGTTGTAGGTGTAGAGGGTTATTGTTGCACTTGATCACACACAATGACACACACCCTATAGGACTCGTCAGGACGACGGATCGGGCCTTCGCAAAAGCCTCTACCTTACAACACACATTCACAAGAGACAGGCCTCCACGCCAGCGGCGGGTGTCGAAACCGCAATCCCAGCAAGCGAGCTCCCTTAAACCTACGCCTTAGACTGCGCGACTTCCGGGACCGGCTTTTACCCAACCCTGACGGTTAAAACGTTTGATACAACCCATAAACCTATTCCTTATAAGGGTTGTAGTATTGTCATATTAACCTCATGATTTTTAATTGTGAAGGTCTGTCTATGGGGAACCTTTGTCTTCCGACTCAGTAGTGTTTTGATAGTGCCATAATGGCTTTCACCATGTGCATCGTCACTCTGCTGACTACAAGTACTGAAGGCAGGGGCTGTTTCACTTGCTTGTGTGTTTGTACTGTTTGAGGCCCAGACCATATTGACTGGGAGCTAACAGCAGATACGTTGTGGTGGGGACGTAGCCAGGATGCTCAAGACATTTGCACGTGTATGTAGTGTAATATACTCTGCACATATGAAACTGTAAGTTGTATTGCTAGGTGCTAGAATGCAGCCCTTCATGAATCCATGCTAACGAGACAGGCAGCCAGCAGGCTCAGACCGCCACGGACTTCAGCCATGGTGGGGTTATTATGACTCAATAATTTAAATTTTGTCAAGCGCAGAAATCAGTTTTTTTAAAATAAGATGCTTTCCAACTTATTGCGCTAGTTTATATCAATATGAAAGCTACTCCAACATGTTTCGGTCGGTACACGCATCCATTGTCAGGGAGTACACACATGCGTCATATTAAGTTAAGAATATGTAACACTGTCCAAGGTAAATTGCAATGTAAATTACTTTCCAGAATAAATTACAGTATTTTCGTACACAGTGGGCAATGATTTATAAAATAATATATAAAACTAAATAGGCCTATAGAAAACAATTAATGGAATCTGTTTGCTTGCAAGCATCTTCTTTCAAAACTAGTACAATGTTCAGTACACGCACCTACACGGTATACAGACCTTTATACTAATTTGGAAAGAAGATGCTTGGACACAAATAATTTTTATTAATTGTGTGCTGTGTATTTTATATTATATATTTCATATATGGAGGGCACG
Organism: Reticulitermes speratus; assembly: GCA_021186555.1. NCBI lineage: Eukaryota > Metazoa > Arthropoda > Insecta > Blattodea > Rhinotermitidae > Reticulitermes > Reticulitermes speratus. The sequence goes on along the minus strand of JAJKFL010000006.1, from coordinate 36,757,313 downwards.
CGGTGGCGCAGTTGGTTGAGGCACTGTGCCGGTTCGATTACTGATGGTGTCATTGAAATTTTTCATTGACACGATCCTTCCGGCCTCACTATGGCCAAGTGGTCGACTCAGCCTCTAACAGAAACGTGTACCAGGACTATTTCCTGGAGGTAAAGGCGTCCGGGGCGTACGGTTGACAACTTTACCACCTTCATGTGCCGATTGTCTTGAAATCTGGGAGCCTCAACCTCCTGAACCCTAAGGGCCCTACAGGGATTGTTTACCTGTATTTTTACATGACTGGTCACTACACACGAAGATATTGTAATTTACTCTGGAATGTACATTTTACATTAGCCTTGGACAAGGTTATATTCGTAACTAAACATGACCTTTGAGTGTACTACCTGATGATGAGTACGTGTATCAGCCGAAACATGGTGGAATAGCTTTTATATTGATATATGCCACTGCAGCAAGTTGGAATAAATCTTGTCTGTATATTGCTAATAGCACGAAAAATGTATAATAATAAGTTAATTTGCTTCTTTAAACTATTTATTTTGTCGCCAATTTTGCGCCCCTTAGTCTTTCTCACTCGGGGTGGCCGTAGCACTCGCTCCCCAGCCCCCCAACTACGCCCCTTATGGGATTGGTCATAATTATGCCATAGGGTTTTTACCCATAGGGACAGGACCTCTGTACCAATTGTTTGTTCTTGGTCTTGTATGTTTCGGCAGTCAATTATCCTGCTATTTGATGAGGTCAGTTATGTGGTTGACAGGGTGAAGTAGGAGATTATCATGGATATTGTATCATTATTTAAGTTAGTATAATTAAATGCCCGTCTTCGATTTATTTAATTTTTATTGCTTGCACAGACAGCAGTTGTTAGTCCCCGCTACAGAGCCTCTCCAACTCCTCCATCAACATTGCTGCTATATCAGTCACTCTGCATGTAGCCTCCATACACTTAACATTATTCACTAACATTAAGCACGCGATGAAGTATGTAACTGTGTGCTGAACATGACGAATAAAGAAGGCTTTCTTAAAAAAAAAAAAAAAAAAAAAAAAAGCTGTTAGCCGCCGGCCTCTTACCACGGAGGCCCGGGTTCAAGAGTCGATATAATAGAGGGTAGGCAAAGTGGCACTGGGTCCGGTCTTTTCCGCAGAACTTCGGGTTTTCTCCATCTATATCATTCCACCCATGCCCCTTACTCATATTTACTCACGCTGCTCTTACCAGGAGGACAAATGGGCGAAGACTGGGAACCCTCCAAAAAGTATTTCTCTTTCGAAAATCGGTGCGCATTGGAAGGAAGTACTTTTAGTCTTTCAAATGTTAATTATGGAGTCCGTTTTTGCTTGGTGTCTTTAAGGTACTGGCCGTAATAATTGGAGCCAAAAGACGGGGGCTCCCTAACAGTGTGTACTGGATTCATATGGTTGAGAGAAAGGACAATTGGCGGGGCGCTGTGACGACGGTAATGAACCGTCGCGGGTTCCGGAAACTGTGGTAACTTCTGGCTGGTTGAGAAAATATTATCTTCTCCATCTTAACGGGGTTGGCTGTATTACTATGCGTTTTTTACGAAGTAAAAATGCATTATGTAAAGATCATGTCCTTCCGTCTGTCCGTCTGTCTGTCTGTGACATAATATCATCAATGAATAAACCGCTTATCAGATTTTCATGAAAATCAGTATAGGAGTTCTGTAAAAACCTTGTCGAACAAGAGTGAGTTTCATGAAAGTCGGCACAAGGAAAACCATACTTTACTGAAGGATGTGATTGAATTTCTGTCCTTACTTTCCACATTTATTTTCCGATTTGGATGAAACGGTGTGTAAGATATCGGCAGTAATGGTGTTACGCATTTGTGAGTTTCGTGCATACGGTGCAGGGAGGCCGTAATGTACTTATGGGCTTAAATAAAATTACATTTACGTGTTTAACGTGAAACATTATATTTGAAAGTAATGAACGCCATTGTGAAATCCGTGTACTGCATTACGGCGTACACAAGTTTGCAATCGTATCTCCTAAGCAGTGCTGCCAACAACATATCTGCTGAGCTGTTACGCTGTCTCAAGCAGCGAAGGCCGCTACAATGTGGCTAACAGTGAGTTCTGCTCGCTACCTTCCTATCGGTTTAATTAATGACGAGTAAGAGGTAACCGTACTCAGACCTCGCTTGGCACAAAGACAGCCCGCGTGATCGCCGTTTCTTCTAACTTTACTGTGCATCTATGTAAATTAATATGTTTAGGAAGTCTGTTTTGGTCTGTTAAGATTATTTCATGTCGCCTATTGGTAGACCGATATTGATACAGACGAGAAGGTAACAGGTGTATTTTTATGTTTTACCATTTGGGGCTTAGGGGATCCAGACCACTTTTCACTTTAAAATAAGCTCAAGTTACTCTTTAAGTAACACAAAATGGTTGTATGGAGATGGCGGCGTACGAAATTAAAAAAATAAATCTCCAGATTTCGTCTTTTCCTTTAACGAATTAGGTACTGAATGTTGAAGTGTTTGTTGATGTGGATTTTTATATTACGGCTGACAGTGGTTTCATTCACTGTCTACTTTTTCTGTGCTATGTGTTTTGGCCTGATTTAATTCTGAGGGGGGAAACTTGGCTTATGATATTCCCATCTGTCTATGTGCCTCGCTTTAAATTTTTGAATCACTTGAATGGCATTGACAGAATTTGGTAAGAACGATATGACTGGTAAAAGCTGATTCTAGAGTTTATTTCATAATCCGATTTTAACAACATGGCTGGCGCAGGAACGTAAGCGGTCTGAGCGATACTGTAATTCTGAAATTTTGTGTGGTGACAGTCCGCCGACAAATGCGTGACTCATGGGGTGTGAAGCATTCCAGAACGTAAGAAAAGGAATTTGTGAAAGTAACAGACCAACGTAATTTCCGGTTTGGTGGCATAAATAATAAGATTTTTACCCTGGATATATAAAATGCTGTACCAAATTAGAATATATGCAAATTTTATATGAAACATAACTTATGTGCCCAAAATTACAAATCTGGCTTCGTGCATGTCTTTGAGGTTGTTTACGGCAAATTCAAAGTAGACAAAATATTTAGGCCTACTTCGGTAAAAAGTACTTCCAAAATTGGCCTTGCTGTTGCTGTTGGTGGTGGTAGTAGTCAGCTAGTAGTAGTAGTAGTAGTATTTAGTAGTAGTAGTAGTAGCAGTAATAGTTGTAGTAGTATCTGTAGTAGTAATACTCACATTATTTACAATTGTAAGCAGTGTTAATTTAATTCACATTGTGTTACCTTCTAAAATCACCCACGCAAGCTAGCATTTAAATTAAATTGAATTCTGTTGTTGTAGTCTGAATGTGAATTACGCAAATAAGACTGGCAGAAAATGGGCTGCATGTGTTAAGTTATATACAAAAACTCCATGTTTCAGATGCACGCAAAATGAACACTGGGTACTACTACCTACCGTGGCGGTTAACAAACCTGGACACAAATCAAAAAAGTTCGGATAATGATATTTACGGTTGGCAGGCGAGTGTTGTTACTTTAGACGGAAAGAAAGAGATGAAAGGAATATTGTGACAAACTTGTTTAACTTCACTTTTAAGGAACTGTTTTAATGGAATAAATTAAATTACATTACATTTTCCACCAATCTTTTGACTTTTTCTACACTTATTTCTCTTCACAAGGCGTTACGAATTGCTACTGAACTGTAAACTTCTGTCACTCAGAAACTCTGTTTGTTATTTTCTCTGTCATTTAATGCACAGTTGAATACAACGTTTTTGGTGTCCAGTGACAGAGCACCTTGTTTAAGGGGTGAACCAGAGTAGGTGCATTTCCCGAATCGTCACCTGAGGACGGAAAAGGAGGTGGCTGTTGAAGATGTACGTTCCAACTGTACATTAGACGATAGACAGAGTCCAAAAGAAGACACTATCATCATGAAACTATAGAATTGATATATGGTAGTCCGTGGTCAGTGATGATAATTCGCTAAATGGGATATGTGGGTTTTAATGAAGCTCTATATTTTACTATTTCCCATAACTTAAATTTTTAAAGTCCTGTCTGAGCTGTATGTAAATTGCTGTGTAACACAATGCCAGGTTCTATGGAAATGCGCTAAGTAGGATAGCGCTCCAAACTAAACGACGGATGGACTAAGAGGCAACCTCCCTGTTATGTGAGTAGTTAATTCACAACGTGCACGGAGTACACGAAAACATGCAATTGATGTCAAACTTTGTTTTTGCAAAAGGAGGAGGCAGATGTTTAAATTATATAAAGCCTTCTGTTTGGTAAGAAATTAGAGCAATATTAAAAATGATCAATCACTATATATGCTTTGTTTATTTTGTTTATTTGCTAGATTTGTGAGTAGAATTGAACGGTCACACAAATGCTTGCGTCATTTACATGTCATTACATGTTAAATACGAAATAATACAAAAATGGACAGCATAAAAGTAGCGAAAATAGCAACTGTGGGGTGAATGTTGTGTCAAATTTAGAATGTGCTAATCTGTGTCATTTGAACGACTGGTTTTATCCATCATGGTGAGAAGAAACATGAAGAAAGACGCTGACTGATTCATCATCTGTAAACAGAGAGAAAACACAATTTAAGGACTGTTAACTTCCCCAGTAATAAAATAGTAACGAAACACGGAAATCCTGCTTTATAAAAATGTGTCAAGCGATAAATATGCAGATTGTGGTCTATTAATACGTAGTACTTGTGTGTCTAATACGTGGAATACTGGATACCGGCATTTACTGTATTGCACCGAGTAGTAATAATGATATTGTAACAAAACGTGATTGTTGGATACATTGATTGTAGAGCATACTTGTGGGTGTGGGGCACGTGTATAAATTGGATTAAAGAAATATGCCTGAACGACATTTTGAACCGTTCAGCATTCAAACTTGGGATTTTTGTTCATGAGTTCGAGTTTGGTTTGTAAGGAACGTAAGATGCTTGGTGCGTTCCCATGAAAGTATTCGAAAATTTTGGCTGCCTCGCTATTTTCTTAATTCTTCAGTTGTGATTCTGTCTACGTTATTGGACTTCGTGTCATTTTAAGCTGTAGATGAAATATGGGTCTAAGCCCAATTCGGATATGTCAACTGCATAGCATCAAAGAGAGTTTCCTTGCATGTCTTTAATTATTCTCCATATCCGAAAGTGTTAGACCACATGCCAGTATTTTTTATTATAATTATTTTTTAAGAAGCGCGATAGCAAATTCTGTGTCGCTGTTTTTATTTATCTTACAAACGGAATTCGACACCTGGCCTATACACTCAACCATTGGCTGGAAAGCCATGATTTTCGTTTGACTGTTTCGAGTTGCAGATTTTGTTGCCGCATTGACCTGGCCATTATGGTGATGGGGCATAATTATTTATTAAGTCCGGTCCCAGTATTAGAATCTTTCGCATTGTCTCGTAAAGCGCCGATTATCTTCGTCTTGACAATCAGTTCTTCCGTCTGCCATTCTGCCCCGTTGTATCAGCGCAGCTCCCACTTGACAGTTTTCTGTGAAAATTGATATTTGGGGGTTTTATGAAAATCTTTCGAGAAAGTCCAAATTTGATTAAAATGTAAAAAAAAAAAAGCGCAAGCCTCTTTAATTGTTGCTCGCAGCTGGCGACATATAATTCACTATAAAACATGACTGTGCAACACTGAATACGTCAATATTGTTGACAGAGATATGTAGCAAAACACACAGAAATGGCTCTGTTGTTTTTCATCGCAACAATTTTTACGCGAACGCTCTACAATGTTAAGTTATTCGTGGGCCTACATTGCCTCTCTTGTTCATAGCTATCTTTTCCACAGTTACAATTTCCAGATTCCTCACAAGATGTGAACTATAATAAAGCATTTGAAATGAAGCAGTTCTCGTCACCACCATGCACGATGATAATTCTCTGTTCCATGAAGACGGTTGCAAGTAGACAAGCATTCTTATGTTCACTGCAGTCTCGTCATTTTGGTGTGTGATGAGACAATGTACATTTCGTCCCTACACTGGGGCAGAAGCTCTCATTTCTGCAATTATTTTTGCCTTGAATATGTCAGTCTTATGCTCGAATTTATTACTTTTCGTCAATACATTTCTGTGCTTTCCTATTTAATCCATTACCCAGTCTCTAATTTTTATTCACAGGGCATCCTACCCCCAGTGACGTTTGTTTTTAGACGCGTACCCATTATAGCGGAGCGCATGTTAAAATGCCGCCCGTGTGTCCGTCCGTAACTAAGCACATAGCAACTCGAGAACGGCCAAGTAAATTGCTTTCAAATTTAGTTCTTTCGGTAAAGAAGCGTGAGGATAAACAATGAGGAAGGCCTCCTCTCGTTTCATTTCATTCGTTTCCTGAAAAGTATGTATGTATACAACATATACTTATACATATTTATATGTATTATACATATGTAATGGGTACCGGATCATTCCCTGGCTTCAACTGGCCTGGCCTTGGCTTTGACCACCCACCCATTTCTAGCAAAGAGTTTAAAGAAAGTGTACAACTATATCTCTATTCCCCCTCTGGGCATTTATGGCATGTTCTAGGGTGAGATTTACCTTTACTTATATACATATATTTATATGTAGGTAAAATCGCCCCATAACATGCTATGCTGGCACAGAAGGGAGACATAGGTGTACCTCCACCCTATTTGCAACCCTGCACTAGAAGGAGGTGGGTGATTAGTACCACGCTTCGTCCCTTTTACCCGCGTAAAAGACCTGGTACTCGTTGTACGGAGGCTGTGTGGCCTCAGGTCCTGTCTAGGCGTCACAGAAAATCTCGTCCTCACCAACATTCCATCCCCGGACTATCCAGCCCTCAGCGATTCGCTATAGCGACTACGCCAATATATCCACAATAATCCACAATATATATATATATATGCGATATCGAAGAGTATGTATGTGCAAAAGACATTTGTAGATATTCGGACTCATGTTGATATGAAGTTTTTGACTCGGTATGACGTCAGTACTTCAATCCCGATCTTACGACACGAAGTCACTGCACACGCTCTGTTCGAGTATGTTAGGCTGGGATAGCGTAGTCGGTATAGCCGCTCCTTAGAGGCTAGACGATTGGGGGTTTGAAGCCAGGTGGGGGCAAGGGTTTTTTTCCCCAAATAACCATTCAGACCGGCCCTAGGGTCCCCCCATCCTCCTGTACAAAGGCGATACATGTGCTCTTTCCTGAGGGTAAAGCGGCGAGGCATGGCTTTGACAAAACACTCCCATTTTTGTCCAGATTCAGATTGCAAGAGCTATACCTCTACTACCCATCTGTGCCTAAATGCCACGTTATAGAAGTAGAGTGAAATTTACCTGTATACTTACGTACATATAGGCTATATATGTATATATATTACTTTATCCGCCATGACACTGTGTATCTCGGAAATTACTGACAGAAGATAAGCGTAAATGTAAAACGTTTTTTTTTTTCATAGAGTAAAACTAAGAGAAGCTCTTAAATTTTTGTTGTGTGCATTGGTTCGAGGCCAAGTAACTTTCGTTTCGCATTCTTTCTCCCGTAAGCAAAGAACTCGGGCCATAACGATAAAGCGTAATTTCATAACCACCACGCGTTAATTTGCAGACTCGCTATTCCAGTACAAATTAGGCAAACATGTAACGCTGGCAGCCACAGTGGTGGCCATGTGACGGTTTTGCACTGCAGGACACAAAAACGGTGCGCCTTTGAGCCCAAGAACACAGAGATTGTGGCGAACGACACCAATTCGTCCTCAAATTTTACGGTCAAGGTAGCAGCCTGATCCTCATGTCGGGCGATCAGGCGTAGCGACATGGAATGAACTGGCTTCAAGACAAATCCATATTTATACGTTGATCCTCCGAGAAGATTTAATTGCATCTATTATTCGAAAAAGCTTCAAATCTTAGGATTTATAAGAGCGTAATCCTACAGAAAGCAGCCATAACTCCACATTTGTTTGAAGAACAGTCGAATGTAAGTAGTTATACAGCGACATACAAAATATGAGACGTAAAATGTGCGTGGGAACGCGTCTGATCGAAGTGAATTGTTTTAACTAGAAAACCTTTTGTTTGAAATCTTTATAAGGCAAAGTGCCATAACCGTTATTGTGGGCAGGTTTGTGCGCCGCCCGTGGAAAAATCACAGTAAGTGGTATTCCTAACCGTGTAAGAAATAATGTAAATATTTATGGTATGTACATAATTTGCAAATATGATCGTGGGCAACATGATACAACTATGCGGTCCGCATGTACCTTGCGGGCCTCGGGTTGGAGACACATGCAATAAAAGGAATGCTGCTTGACGCAAAACACAAAATTAATCTTACATTCATCATAGTCTTGTTGCACACCGGAACAAATTTCCCAGCTGTGAGTGTGAACTCCTTGTTAGCTGTGGCCATGATGAAGACCAGACAGCGCTGGAATGGCACAGGTGTTCTTACCCAGTCGCTGCTCCAGACCGCGTCTCTGACGCTCTCCGCCTGGAACAGTCAGCGTGCAATTGCGCCATGTATGTTACAGATTTAAGAATGTAATTAGCACACGATGCTGCACACTTGTCCCTTACTTGTTCCGACAGCTCTGTCCCAAGACTGCAGAATGCAAACGCACACCCCAACATCAGTCCGTAGACGTACAGTGCCTGTGCTAGATCAGTACTATCTTCCAAACTCTGTAAAAGAGAACTAGTGTTGAGTGTGCTAGCCGTCTGCGTGGTGCAGTTTAAGGTTCCGGAGGACTGTACTTATAGTAACAGTTACTGTATTTGTAAAATTTCATTGCACGATGTTTAGATTGATTAGTCCTACTTAGGTGATAATTTGTCGTCAGATCTGGTTATTTAATGCTGTCGACCTGTTGCTTTTATTTACTTTCTATGCTGCAGGACTTCGTATTTTACCAAAACTGTACTAAATAATGTAAGCCTGAGAACTTTATGGTTGAAGGTAGTACTAGAAAGAACGCGGAAGTCACGACTGGTGTCTTGTTGTGCCCATAACAGGAGCAGAATGAAGTACATATTATGTACACAAAGTTTATAACCGAAATTAAATGTGTGGTGTTTTTTATGTTTGCTGATTTTTGTGTCAGAGTTTTCGTATACGTTGAAACTATTTCTTGAAGGAGAGAGAGACGATTTATGGCATTTCTATGCTCAAGACAAAAGTAAATTTGAGAGCCACACCTATTAGTGCTCGTGAACTGACTTTGTATTTGGAACAGATGTTCAAAATAAATTTCACGAAGCCTTAAATAAATAAATATTTTGCCCCTGTCCCGAAGGGTGGGTTCCTGAGCAGCTGCTTAAATTTCGATAGCCTTAAATCGGCACTGCTAAGGGGAATTAGAGTGGGAGAGGTTTTACACATTTGGCCTGTTAGTTTCTTTACCTGTGTGAGAAATTGGAAACCGATCACAGATATATCTACCGTGAAAAAATCTCCTTGATTCCGTAATTATCTATATAAATAATATGTGGCAGATTAATGAGCATTGAATAATTCAGTTTCCGTGAAAGTACATTAAAGCTGGTTACTTAGCAGTACGACATTGACGTTATGATTTGACAGCATTGATATATTTCTGCGCATATTTTGTCCAGAGATAAAGGGAACCCGACCCACGCTATCCAGGTAAAAGCTTTACTCCTGAGTAACATTCAATATTTTTTATAGTACTCACTTTAGAAATGTGATGGCTGGAGTTCGCTTTATCGAATTGAAATATGCATGAGTTATGAACAAAGGAGTGGTGTATTTTACATAAGTATGGGACATCGTTATTAACGGTATTTTACCATGGCAGCGGAGAAGGCGAGAAAACACAGTGTGATGGATAGCATCAGTAACAGACCGCAAAGTGTGAAGTTCATTGTGTCTTCTAAGGCCCGCATGTACCTGAAATTATACAGAAATGATTAAATTGTGAGACACGTAGGCGTGAATTCGGAATAATATTTCATGATATTCGCTGCAAACAGGAAAACAATTTACAAACACGTGAAAACTGTTCGAGCAAGAACTTCCATTCAAGACAGTAGGTCCTCTTCTTTTAATTTCAATAGAAATAAAATAAAATATTTTATGGCCTATCAGGAATCAACATATTATCGGAGTGTTCGATATCCAATTTAATACGGGATAGCTTATTCACTGTAATGACTAGGCTGTGGGATGGACGACCAAGGAATCAAGGTTATTAGGTGTGAGTATACGCTTAGGCTAAGGCAGAACACACGTGCCGAGGAAGAACTGGACAAAATTCATTTTACATTGGAGAGTCTCGAACAAGACTGCGGCTTGACCTGCACAGGAAGCGGGCGTGGCTGCGTCATCAGAACGAAATGCCACTAAACTGCCGCATTTGATTCACTTTTGTTCATGGACTGTGGTTCACAAATTCTACGATACAGATCTTAAACCAAGAGTGAATTTTATGAGCTAGTAACGTCACGGGATGCACGATGGAGAATGTTTGGCTGCGAAAATTAGTTTCATTCAAGTGGATACGTGAGTTCTGAGAAATAAATATTCCCATGTTAATCCACGATGCGTCATTTCGTGATGTTAATTTTGGAATGCGGTGTCTATGAGTGCAACTATCATTATTAGGCTCGATATTTTTAGAGACCATAAATTCACGCCGATGTTTTAACACATATTCTGTCAAGTATTCGTGATCACCTCTCCGATTACAAGAGTACCTATGACTTTTTCAGCGGGACAGTGTAACGGCTGACAGAGAAAATAATTCTATGCCTTTGTTGTAGACAGTTTTACTACATACAAATAAACAGGAGATTGTGGCTCTCCTGGAGCGCTACATCTGAACCAATGCGATCGATTAAAAATTGTGGAGATTATTAGGAGCAGGCCTAAAATATGTACTGCGTGAAATTATGTATAATGTAATTATATATTATGTAAAATATGTATTTCTCGCACTGAAGGTTGTATAAAGGAAAGATGAAAAGTGCTTACAGTGTATCAAATAAAGGCCTACAGCAGGCAACACGAATCGTTGATATCATGATGTCGTGGCTTCGTGTTTCTGCTCAGTTACAACGCCAACTTCAGACCATGTGTAGATTTAGAAGAATGTTGTAGCCATAATAATAATAATAATAATAATAATAAATAAAAACAATAATACTATTTTCGCATATATGCCTATTTAAACGTTTAATTGCATGAACTTAAAAACAAGTGAAAATATACAAGGTCTATATACGAGTAATATAAAAAATGTTTTATTTATGTTTTGTATTATCTTGTGCATTCTGAAAATTACTGAATTATTTATACCACGTTATCTTGTTTTTTATTGTCTGTATTTAAATTGGTAATCATTTTATTTGTACGTGTTGATTTGGACTCATGATGGCTTTGTAACTGAGCCGAATTCTGTTGATAGCATGACATAAAATAAGTAAGTTCTTCTAATTACGATACTCATTCATTTGACTTACCGAATTGTTGCACAAATGAAGGTCAAGATGGATGTAGTGTTTTGAAATTCACCTGAAAATCTTCGACGTGCTGTTAAACACTGTTATTGTTAGTTGTGACGCTTGTTGGCAACCGAAGGAAATTATTTCCCGCATCTTACGTAGAAGTGATTAGGAAGAACCTAATATTAACTGAACACATTAGACTAAAACGATTGGACACCCACTTAACGGCAAAGTGGAACAGCGGCCATCGCTAAGCTGCCTGCAGTCACGCGATTGGTCCGGCTGTAGAGTGACGTCCGATGTGATATTAAAAAAGAACACTATTTTATTAATGTTGTTGATGACATAGTGGTGTATACATACCGCATAATAAGTTGGTGGTGTTGCACACATTCATGAAGTCTTTTCTGAATATCACCCTCCCTTACTGAGTCATCTTCTGACGTGAAGCGCTTCTGGTTTATGTCGTAGATTTTGGCTGTAAGCTTCTCCAGCTGACTGCAAGCGACGGAAACCATTACCACGTATAGGACCGTGAAGCCGAAAAAAATGGACATATTTTGTATTGATGCGATAAACTGAATGAAGAAAGAGAACTAGATTTTAGTTAATTGATGCGTAAATAAAATATATGTTTCTTATTTTCACTACAACATAAGTGTAGATCCCTAAATCTCAGTATATTCCCTTCAAGAGGATTTACTTTTCTTGTTTAAATTGGAGCATCTTTCTGTATTTTGCTCTAGACTCATCCTGTCAGTGAACATTTCCCAATGAATGCACACTGTAATGGTTTATTTGTGATCTGCCTTCTCAAAGTGACGGAATTAAAAACACGAGGGAATCTGTACATGATATACTTGGCTTAAATCCTATTCGTATTTTCGGTTAATACGTAAGTATTAGTGGGTAATTAGAATCCCTGGAATTCCCACGTAGGTATGGTGAATACTATCCAATTTATTTATAAGACGCTGAAATAGCCACGAATCAAATTATTTGCTATAGAATGAGCTTTAAGATTTCTCAATTATGCGGGATGTAATGGAGCCTTACATGGAGATATGCGGAAGAACATGTGCTTAATTTCTCGACGAATTTTAGAGAAACGTGGAAAGGAAAATTGTGCTAAGTCCGCAGGATAACTGGGATGTACGATATTAAAATATATGATTGTACAAAATTTGATGATTAATAGAAAATAAGGTTCTTAAAAATGTAGCCTAATATGTGTTTGAAGAGCTCTGTAACACTTACATATGTCTATGATAGAGGAAAATATCCACTTTACACTTTTCTTTCGAGACATAATTAGGCAGAAGGTAGATAAATGCTGAAAGTAAGGTAGAAAATTATTTTTAAAGTAATAATCTTGGCTTAATAAGTAATCACGCGTTTGAACAATTATCATTTAATATACCATACAAGGTTAATGTCAAGCAAATGAAATTTTCTTATCTTCAACTTAGAACAATTCTGAAGAAATTCTGAGAGCAGCATTTCCATCATACACGGGATAAAGACTTATGCCACTAATTGGGAATTAACTTGTAGGTCTATAGCTTTACATGGCGGCCGGGATATCCTAGTCGGTATACAGGTTTACTGCTGGTTGGACGATTCGGGCTTCGAATCCCAGTGAGACGAAATCTTCCGGACACATCCAGACCGACCCAAGCCCATTCACTCCCCTGTAGAATGGGCACCAGTTTTATTTCCCGCTTTAAAGCGGCCTATGCGTGAAGCTGACCACCCTCCAACTTCTAATGCCAAGGTCGAGAATGGTTAGATATGTACCTCTGTCTCCCCTCAATGCCTGCTTGGCATGTAACGGGACATGTTTACCTTATGTCTTCACACGCTTGCAGTTCTAGTTATACAATTAAATTGTGAATAAACAGAGAGCTGTCGACTTCCATTTAATGTAAGCATTTTTCACCAATGTTACGAAGCTCAGTACTATTACTTTACCTGTGAAATCAGTATCAGCTCGTAAACTGGGCTGGTGTATGCATCGAAAGGATACCAAGCTTCGAAAACCATATCATGAGACGTAAAAATTCGTATAGATGTATGGACCACGTGGTACACTGCGGTGAACATAAATATATTTCTACTGATGTTCTGGATACCCATTATCAATCCCGCAAACGTACGGAGACCAGTTTCTGGATCTCTGATCGGCAGTTCTTCCCATGTGAAGAATTCCGTGAGGCGAATCAGCTCTTCAAATTTATCCATACGGAACCTAGAAACCATGAAACAACACTTCATTCCACACACTCAACATAGGATATCACAAGATGAATAAACCACACAAATTTATCCATACGGAAGCTAGAATCTGTGACATAACTCTGTGTTCTACAGACTGAATATGGAAATTCACAAGATGATTGAACCACTGAGATTTATCCATACGAAAACTAGAATCCATAAAATAACACTGTGTTCAGCTGACTGAAAACAGAATCTAATGAGAGGAATAAGCAAATCAAATTTACCCGTAATAAAGGTATAAACCATTAAGTAGTACGCTGTTCTAGAGTTTCAACGTGGGATACATATCCGAAAGTGACGGCACATGAAGTTAATGCAATATTTATACTTTTCAAAAGGTACCTAATACAAGTGATCAAGAATACATCAGAATCCGCTGTGAGGACTGCGAGCCTTTCATCAGTGAGTTCCATAATAATGTTGATTTTAATGTTGGTGACTATGAGCGTTGTAACCGTAAGATATATTAGCGCTTCTGAACGTTGCCTCTGTTAGATTTGTGCTGTTAATATGGCTGCTATCTTGTGAGGCGGGGTCTGGAAAGACATAATGGGGCGTTTAAAGTGACGGTCATAATTATTTTAGAACACGACAATCATCAGCTCTGGTACGATCAATGGAAAATTAAATTAATAAATCCAATGTAATATGCATTTTGAGAACACACTTCTAGCGACGTAAATCACAGTACAGCTTGTGAAAAAATTGCAATTTAATTAATAACGTTTTCACCAGCTTACACGGTGTTGCTTCGGTGGTATTAGTCGGTAAAAGAAATTGGAGATATGAATGGAATTTGTAATTAAATGAAGTATCTCGACATATTAAGGAGTGACAGATTAAAACCACGATAACCTGAGTGTAGTCGGCGTCTAGGTTTATATTCGAACTGGGCGTTACCTTAAAGAAAGTTGTAGTTAATTGTTTGACCTCAATAGCTTCATAAATCCCGCGTGTCAATTCAAAAGAAACAATTCTTTTTAAAGTTGATGGGTTAATTTTCCACTTTATACTAAGTGTATAGAGTCATCTTTTTTCGACGGGTTGAATAGTAAATAAAGACAGGTGTTAAGTGTATGTCACATCCTGTTCCAAGCGCCTTTAGGTTTAAAAACCCCGCATGATTGGCTATGCATACATTACGATGGACACAATAAAATGTTCTCGTGTGTGTATCTTTCAAATTTTAACATTTAACATTTATAATTTTACACCATTATATACACCACATTTATTCGCGCTTGAGCGTTAATTTTGAAATTTGTCAGTACCTGATGTTGAGATGCATCCAGAAAATTAATATGCATGACAGAATCACACGGAATGTCTTCATGGCTCTCTGCAAGTCATCTTTGTGCACAATGAAGTTCATTATCATGCCAATGAACAAAGCATACGCACAGATAGTCACTGTACAATTATACACGAAATTGCCTTTTGACGTTTTATCCACGTAAATAGAGACACCGCCTAACCTCAACAAAAATAGTGTTATACGAAAACGATGCTCTGTTAGATTGTTTGTAACAGTTTTCTTCGTTTCCATAATGTAACTTGTCTGTGCAAAGTGTAACCGAATGCGTTTGTAGCAAACTTGAGTACGATCACTACAGACACTGAAACAAGTGACACTCGAGAGATCTGCAGTTCAACTAACAGTTTATATACAAGTGTTAGGCAGCTTCGTTTCCTGTAAAATCTTAATGACTCAAGAAGCTTAAAGTTTCTTGTTTCACTTATTATTGCGAGTTTGTAGTGGGCGGGAGCCGTAAATTATTCGGACACTTTCTGAAAACTTAGAGCAGCTGAAAGGCTTTATGTCAGAACAGAGTTATATTAATCAATGGAACATAAAAATTAAGTCTATATTTGAAGGTACCCTCAGGTTGAAACTTGGTGGAAGTGAGCGGTACACAAAAAAAGTCTGTTTTAAAACTTTCGCGGCGACATGATTCAATATAGACTTCTCGGGCCATCAGCCGCGTTAACTGGTATAAATACAACGTTTCGGGGACTAGCTCTGTCCCCACTCTCAGTCAAAAGTGATTTGCCTGAGGATGGAGACGGAGCCAGTCCCCGAAACGTTGTATTTGAACCACTTAACGCGGCTGATCGCCCGAGAAGACTATATTGAATGAAAGTATGCTTCGCTTGAAGGCAAGTTTATTTAAGTAGAAATATATTAATATATTATTAATATATGTTAATTATTAATATATAATAATTATTATTAATATAACAACATACATTATTAATGTATTAATACTATGTTATTAATATATCAAAATATATTTTAATATATTAATAATATATATTATTAATATATATCTGTGTGTCCCAAACCTTTATGCTCGCACACACCTGTTGCCTTCGAAAAATAACCACGGATTCCTCACATCCTTTTTCACGTAATTGTAAGATGTCCGGATGATAGGCATCGAAAATTAAAAGTTTATATCTCGGAACTAGTTATAGATAGCTACGACTATATATCAGTAACACAAGTAACAATGCATTGCATGATTTTACCTTAATTAAAATGATTGTTCCTATCTTCGTGGGTACAGGAAGTTTCGTAATTAGGTATTCTGTCATTCGAAATGAACGCTTATTGAAGAAGATCCGCGATTATTTGAAAAAAAAACTTTATTCGTTTAATTCAAGAAATAAGTAAAATTCAAAATAGCCATTACAGAAATATGTCCACGGATCCCCTGGAAATTTGTCGCGGATCCCTTGGAATTGCAGTCGCACACTTTGGGAACCTCTGGTGTATATGTCCTTCTTTGGTGTTTTGATGTCATTAGTGACATTCAGCGTTGTGTATTTAATTCTGTAAGTAACTTTCAGTTTGTTTGAGTGGTTGTAGTAACGGTCCTTCCAAAGCTGTCATCCTGTAATACATTTTAACATTGCTAAACCTTTAATGTCTGATGGCTATTGCACGTACCACGAGGCATAACATCCAAAACTGCAACTTACCCAGAGAGTGTGTTTATGTTTCGTAAGATTCTTAGAGGCATCGTCGATCTTAAACGGATTTAACTGAAAGATTTTTAATGAAGACGTAATGTGTTTTGTGTGATGTAGGAACTGAGTATTTAAATATGATTTAGATTAATGTTTGGTTTTAAATAGTGAATTTGCAATAGAGTGTTATGTAATATGTAAGGCATTCACGATGTGACTAACATTTGAAGAGTCACTATTGATTGTCACTTTTGAAAATAAAACAATAGTGAGCAATAAAGTGAAGATCCGACTCCACTACGTTTCTGTCGTGTTAGTGTTATCGTGAAAATAACCACCATTGTGAACTGCTGTGAACCAATTTTTTTCTGGTGTACTGCTGTCCTTGTCAGCAGAATGCACAAAGGGTACATAGTTATGTCTAACAGATGGCGTTCGATCTCTCTCTCTCGATTTCTCCACATCCTCCCCAACCTGGGAAATTTGCAAAGGAATGACCAGCTGCACCAGGCATTTGATCCTGTCTCCGTCTTGCTGACGAAGGGTGACTGTCTATGCTGGATACCTTCCTGTGAAAGAACTACATCTCGAACTCTGAAATTAAGATGTTTATGAGGTGGGTATTTCACTTCATGGTAGTTACGGAGCTGTAGAAGATATTCCTCCTACAGGCAACAGAAATCCTCAGTGACCTTTGTTTTATTTTATTTTACATTTTTTGGAAAAGTATTATTTTGTAGGTGGCTCAGTCCTCACGGAATTCTTGTTAGGGTTTTCACCGTTAAGGAGAAGAGATGATGTTACAGTCGTGAATTAAGGGCAGCTTCAATGCCAATTAGAATGGTGTTTAATCTTTCTTCTTCGACCTGTAGGTGTTCTAACTTTCCTCATGCAGCGCTTAATGGAACCAATCATTTTTCCACCATCCTCCCCACCAAGCTGTCCGTGGCGTAATGAACTTCCTTTAACGCCGTGAAGAGCTAGGTATTTTTGAGTCGTGGAGTCTGGCAGGACCTCGAAATTTGAATAAGTTCTATGTTAGCGGTTTGGTATATATGTGCTTTGTCAGAGTATATTGTATGGGGTAGAATTCTTCTTCCTACAAATCGTAGCACAGCAATATAAATATCTGTCCGTGGACGTCTGTATTTTCTCCTAGACCTTGAGAGCTAGAATCCGACGATGACACTCGACGTAGGTAGAATTAAGTGCATCAGGACTATGCGATTGGGCAGACCGTAGGTTTTCTGAATAATCCAAGAGAGCGTGGATACTCCGATTCTTGTCCCCATACAGTACCCAAAGAATTTTCTTCGTTCTTACGTTAGTACATTTCTCCGGTTATATCTAATAAACGTTTCGGTTCGCCTTCTAAATACTCATAAAGGAAGACATGTTTGCTGATGGTTGAGACTGACGGGTATTTTCTATCTAAGATTCAAATTGCTCCCAATATTTAGACAACGTTTCAATATCCGCTGAGAATGGTTCTAGTTTGATAGTATGCAACTTTATTTCCTGAATAACGATGGGTTTTACGTACGCAGCCCGTACTGTACTTGTAATTGGCGGTGTAACATCTCCACGCTTATCTTTAATAATACTGTCGGTCTTACGTATCACGCGCTTGGAGAAACATAAACATTCTTCACAATGTTCCGAGCCAGTTGCATATTTTTCATCATGAAGCAGACCGTGAATGGGGCCATCTAGACTGATTCAGCTTTGGTAAATTTCCTGAAGACGATCGCGATAATTTTGAGGTCTTTGAGTGCATCAACTGTAGATATAAAACTCATAGCATGAGAGCGCTGCGTCAGGCTTTTACGTCTTAATGTAATTAAGCTGTTCTGTATCTGCAATATTAATTAAGCTGGTCCGTTGACAGAGTGTTTCACTACTTCGTGAAATCCCTGCTGGGAGGCGCTGCGGAGTATCTAAGCGTGACGGAGTACGTTCTTTAATTGATAGATAGCGCAATGAGTTTAATGCTTCGTGCAGTAAGTAGTTGGTAATGTCGGTTGAACCCAGTAAAAGTTTATTAGTGCCCAAGGAAGCACGGTGTTTTTGCGCGACATGCGGCCTGGTTGTGGGTCACTGTACTGGCTAAGTGGCTGTGCGTAGTGACATGCAAGTGGTACAGAAATGCAGTTTTTATTTCAGGTTTTGCCAGTTGTATCGCATGGCAGATGGTTATGGTTGACGTATTTTGGAGTATGTTTCAGATGTTGGTGCAGGCATTTATATATTTCTTAATATTTAAGGCGGTTCCAGTGTATTGTTAACGAAACGTGTAATGATGTTATTGCAAATGTCTGATAGTTTTATTTAATAATAATAATAATAATAGCATAATAATGTGTCGGTATTGATGAAATGTGATGTATGATTAACCTTTGAATTACTGAATGGGTGAAAAATGTACGCAGGCTTGGTCTTTTTCAACAGTTCTCGTTGGTGTAGAGTGACAATCTTACCAATTTTTCAAGTTGTATTTTGAAGTTCCCTTGACAAAAGATTGTCATTATGCAGCGAGTATATTGTTTTTATAGTATGCTATATATTTGTTTCAAATCCAACTGGATCATGTTAGTTCTATTTGTCTGACAAACAAGGACAAGAAAAGAGACAGGGTATTTTTCCAGTGCTCAGAATGGGTGTGCAAGGACCATCCTATCAAGCCAGTTCAAATAGCATGCAACAATTGGAAGGAGGAATCATAACACAGACAAATTTCATTTACATTTCTGTTCTAAACTATATTTTCTTGTTGACCAAAAATTTTTAGCATTTTATTCTATATAGTAGAATAAATAATGAAAATTTTTAATAAAATAAACACTTGGAACACTGGAGAAATGCTGTTTATAAGGTAAAATACTGGACGATCCCGAGCAATGAATATAGAAGATGTGCTAAGAGAAAACAAATGCATTAGTGTAGTCTGTTATTATGTTGAAAAATAATGATGCTTCAGTGAAATATTTCAGCATCATTTATATTGTCATTTAACTTTATGACTGTGACATACGTAACCTCGCTGAATGTTGTTCATAATCTGTAGGTTGTCATATATGCTGTTTTATATGCATGTACTCTGCTTCTTGAACTTGTATTGTGTATTACACTTGTGTTGTCTTTTTGTGTGTTGAGTTTAGTATAACAATGGGCAGTGCTGCAACTTAATGTATTTGTGTTGTGTGTGCTGTGAAGAAAATATCACCTTGAAAACTGAAGTTTTTTTATTTATGTACTCATAGTTATGGCGTCCGTATTTTATTTATTTCATGTGTGACAGTTGTATGCAATGGAGGCAGTTGATTGAACCATAAAGCCATTTATCCTTCCAGAACATTCAACATTGTAAGTAGTTTTGAGTGTGTGATTGTCCTTGTAACATCATTTTAGTAGAACTTTGAAATTCATGATTTGTTGTCCTGACCCTAAAGTGTGTATTTATACTGATAATGTCTGTATCCGGTAAGCATTTCAGATCTCGTTTCCTCAGTTTGTTTGAGAGGCAAAATATGAAAGACAAAGTACACAACTGGTGCAAAAAATGTGTGATATTAAGTACTGTTTCTGTAAAAGCGATACTGCTCTTCTGTAATTCAGTTTTCTAAATGTGACACTTTGATCCAGGCTTCTGTTGTACTTAATATCCTCTGGTACAGGATTTGAGTTGCTCATAGTGGTGAGTATTCATAATGCGGTGTGAATTAGGACACCGTACAGTCTGGTACATGATTATGAATGTTTTGGAGGCACATGCTGTGTCTCTCTTCACAGGCACTAATTAGCACTATCATTGCATCTGCAGTTTATTGTTTAAGGGATTGTTTACGGCTTATTATTATGGTGCTAGTGTGGTTAATCACTCTTTTTAGTTTCTTAGCAGGAGCAGGTCACTAGACAGTTTAGAGATGCTCACACTAAACTAAACAAAACTCAACTAAACAAAATAGCTGACAGAAGTGCAGTACATGAAGCGATTTTACAATCAGTAATAACATTTTGTGCATTTAATTTAGCGAATTCTAACACATGTTGGTGGAAAACCAAGTCCTGCTAAGTCCCTTCATACAAAGTAAAGTTTGGCCCCCACCACAGGCAACCCCCCCCTCCCCCACAACGAACTACAGCTTTGAAAAGACCTCTCTGTAGAACACTTACCACAGGCATGATGTGGTGTATTCTGTAAGCTATGTAAATATTTGGGAAAATAATAACTGTTGAAGAGTCTATACACCGCCACACTCTTCAAGACCACCAATGTTTTGTTTTCCATGAACCCTGTGAGCTGTAGCCACTCATCTTTCACTGAGTACTGGATATCAGGGTTTTCCATTTTAAGGGTCTCCTATTGTTTGGTGGCTTCCCGTAAGTAAGGGAAGAACACCGGTTGAGAGTGTTAGAGATTAGGGTGCTGAGGAAGCTATTTGGGCCTAAGAGGGAGGGAGTAACTACAGAATGGTGAAATTGTGTAATGAGGCGCTTCATGTTTTGTACTGCTCACCAGATATTTGGTTGACAAATAAGAAGAGAATATGGGCTGGGCATATGGCACGAAGGAGGAGAAGATAAGAGCAGGCAGGATTTTGGTGGGGAACCCTGAAAGATAGAGACCATATGGAATACGTAGGCGTAGATGGGAGAATCATATTAAAATGAATCCTAAAGAAATAAGATAGTAGGCAATATGCAGTGGAGCAATCTCTGCTGGATACATGTTTGTATTGTAATTAAGTCCCTAATGATGAAGAACGCGTGTCAGTAGTATATTAGGACAGAGTAAGAAACATTTGTGGGTGCGTACACAGCCTAAACATGTAATATATTAATTGAAACGAGCCTTTATTCCTAGTGTGACCTTCACTACTTACTCGTTGTAGGTGTAGAGGGTTATTGTTGCACTTGATCACCCACAATGACACACACACACCCAATAGGACTCCTCTGGACGACGGATCGGGTCTTCGCAAAAGCCTCTACCTGACAACACACAACATTCACAAGAGACAGGCCTCCACGCCCGCGGCGGGTTTCGAAACCGCAATCCCAGCAAGCGAGCTGCCTTAAACCTACGCCTTAGACGGCGCGACTTCCGGGACCGGCTTTTACCCAACCCTGACGGTTAAAACGTTTGATACAACCCATAAACCTATTCCTTATAAGGGTTGTAGTATTGTCATATTAACCTCATGATTTTTATATTGTGAAGGTCTGTCTACGGGGAACCTTTGTCTTCCGACTCAGTAGTGTTTTGATAGTGCCATAATGGCTTTCACCATGTGCATCGTCACTCTGCTGACTACAAGTACTGAAGGCAGGGGCTGTTTCACTTGCTTGTGTGTTTGTACTGTTTGAGACCCAGACCATATTGACTGGGAGCTAACAGCAGATACGTTGTGGTGGGAGACGTAGCCAGGATGTTCAAGACATTTGCACGTGTATGTAGTGTAATATACTCTGCACATATGAAACTGTAAGTTTTATTGCTAGGTGCTAGAATGCTGCCCTTCATGAATCCATGCTAACGAGACAGGCAGCCAGCAGGCTCAGACCGCCACGGACTTCAGCCATGGTGGGGTTATTATGACTCAATAATTTAAATTTTGTCAAGCGCAGAAATCAGTTTTCTTTAATAAGATGTTTCCAAATTATTGCGCTAGTATATATCAATATGAAAGCTAGTCCAACATGTTTCGGTCGGTACACGCATCCATTGTCAGGGAGTACACACATGCGTTATATTAAGTTAAGAATATGTAACACTCACTATGGCCCAGAGGTCGACTCAGCCTCTAACAGAAACGTGTACCAGGACTATTTCCTGGAGGTAAAGGCGTCCGGGGCGTACGGTTGACAACCTTACCGCCTTCATGTGCCGATTGTCTTGAAATCTGGAAGCCTCAACCTCCTGGAACCTTAAGGGCCTCTACAGGGATTGTTTACCTGTATTTTATACATGACTGGTCACTACATACGAATATATTGTAATTTACTCTGGAATGTACATTTTACATTAGCCTTGGACAAGGTTATATACTTAACTAAACATGACCTTTGAGTGTACTACCTGATGATGAGTACGTGTATCAGCCGAAACATGGTGGAATAGCTTTTATATTGGTATATGCCACTGCAGCAAGTTGGAATAAATCTTGTCTGTATATTGCTAATAGCACGAAAGATGTATAATAATAAGTTAATTTGCTTCATTTAAACTATTTATTTTGTCGCCAATTTTGCGTCCCTTAGTCTTTCTCACTCGGGGTGGCCGTAGCACTCGCTCCCCAGCCCCCCAACTACGCCCCTTATGGGATTGGTCAGAATTATGCCATAGGGTTTTTACCCATAGGACAGGACACCTGTACCAATTGTTTGTTCTTGGTCTTGTATGTTTCGGCAGTCAATTATCCTGCTCTTTGATGAGGTCAGTTATGTGGTTGACAGGGTGAAGTAGGAGATTATCATGGATATTGTATCATTATTTAAGTTAGTATAATTAAATGTCTGTCTTCGATTTATTTAATTTTTATTGCCTGCACAGACAGCAGTTGTTAGTCCCCGCTACAGAGCCTCTCCAACTCCTCCATCAACATTGCTGCTATATCAGTTACTCTGCATGTAGCCTCCATACACTTAACATTATTCACTAACATTAAGCACG
This sequence comes from Reticulitermes speratus, assembly GCA_021186555.1. Classification (NCBI taxonomy): domain Eukaryota; kingdom Metazoa; phylum Arthropoda; class Insecta; order Blattodea; family Rhinotermitidae; genus Reticulitermes; species Reticulitermes speratus. The sequence goes on along the minus strand of JAJKFL010000006.1, from coordinate 36,733,888 downwards.
CGATGAAGTACGTAACTGTGTGCTGAACATGACGAATAAAAAGGCTTTCTTTAAAAAAAAAAAAAGCTGTTAGCCGCCGTCCTCTTACCACGGAGGCCCGGGTTCAAGAGTCGATATAATAGAGGGTAGGCAAAGTGGCACTGTGTCCGGTCTTTTCCACAGAACTTCGGGTTTTCCCCATCTATATCATTCCACCCATGCCCCTTACTCATCTTTACTCACGCTGCTCTTACCAGGAGGATAAATGGGCGAAGACTGGGAACCCTCCAAAAAGTAGTGCTCTTTCGAAAATCGGGGCGCATTGGATAGGAAGTACTTTTAGTCTTTCAAATGTTAATTATGGAGTCCGATTTTGCTTGGTGTCTTTAAGGTACTGGCCGTAATAATTGGAGCCAAAAGACGGGGGCTCCCTAACAGTGTGTACTGGATTCATATGGTTGAGAGAAAGGACAATTGGCGGGGCGCTGTGACGACGGTAATGAACCGTCGCGGGTTCCGGAAAATGTCGGTAACTTCTGGCTGGTTGAGAAAATATTATCTTCTCCATCTTAACAGGGGTTGGCTGTATTACTATGCGTTTTTCACGAAGTAAAAATGCATTATGTAAAGATCATGTCCTTCCGTCTGTCTGTCTGTCTGTGACATAATATCATCAATGAATAAACCGCTTATCAGATTTTCATGAAAATCAGTATAGGAGTTCTGTAAAAACCTTGTCGAACAAGAGTGAGTTTCGTGAAAGTCGGCACAAGGAAAACCATACTTTACTGAAGGACGTGAATGAATTTCTGTCCTTACTTCCACATTTATTTTCCGATTTGGATGAAACGGTGTGTAAGATATCGGCAGTAATGGTGTTACGCATTTGTGAGTTTCGTGCATACGGCGCAGGCGAGGCCGTAATGTACTTATGGGCTTAAATAAAATTACATTTACGTGTTTAACGTGAAACATTATATTTGAAAGTAATGAACGCCATTGTGAAATCCGTGTACTGCATTACGGCGTACACAAGTTTGCAATCGTATCTCCTAAGCAGTGCTGCCAACAACATATCTGCTGAGCTGTTACGCTGTCTCAAGCAGCGAAGGCCGCTACAGTGTGGCTAACAGTGAGTTCTGCTCGCTACCTTCCTATCGGTTTAATTAATGACGAGTAAGAGGTAACCGTACTCAGACCTCGCTTGGCGCAAAGACAGCCCGCGTGATCGCCGTTTCTTCTAACTTTACTGTGCATCTATGTGAATTAATATGTTTAGGAAGTCTGTGTTTTGGTCTGTTAAGATTATTTCATGTCGCCTATTGGTAGACCGATATTGATACAGACGAGAAGGTAACAGGTGTATTTTTATGTTTTACCATTTGGGGCTTAGGGGAACCACGACCACTTTTCACGTTAAAATAAGCACAAGTTACTCTTTAAGTAACACAAAATTGTTGTATGGAGGTGGCGGCATACGAAATTAAAAAAATAAATCTCCAGATTTCTTCTTTTCCTTTAAGGAATTAGGTACTGATTGTTGAAGTGTTTGTTGATGTGGATGTTTTTATTACAGCTGACAGTGGTTTCATTCACTGTCTACTTTTTCTGTGCTATGTGTTTTAGCCTGATTTAATTCTGAAGGGGGAAACTTGGCTTATGATATTCCCATCTGTCTATGTGCCTCGCATTAAATTTTTGAATCACTTGAATGGCATTGATAGAATTTGGTAAGAACGATATGACTGGTAAAAGCTGATTCTAGAGTTTATTTTCATAATGCGATTTTAACAACATGTCTGGCGCAGGAACGTACGCGGTCTGAGCGATACTGTAATTCTGAAATTTTGTGTGGTGACAGTCCGCCGAAAAATGCGTGACTCATGGGGTGTGAAGCATTCCAGAACGTAAGAAAAGGAATTTGTGAATAGTAACAGACCAACCTGATTTCCGGTTTGGTGGCATAAATAACAAGATTTTTACCCTGGATATATAAAATGCTATACCAAATTAGAATATATGCAAATTTTATATGAAACGTAACTTATGTGCCCAAAATTACAAATCTGGCTTCGTGCATGTCTTTGAGGTTGTTTTCGGCAAATTTAAAGTAGACAAAATATGTAGGCCTACTTCGGTAAAAAGTTCTTCCAAAATTGGCCTTGGTGTTGCTGTTGGTGGTGGTAGTAGCATAGTAGTAGTAGTAGTAGTAGTAGTAGTAGTAGTAGTAGTAGCAGCAGTAGTAATAGTTGTAGTAGTACCTGTAGTAGTAATACTCAAAGTATTTACAATTGTAAGTAGTGTTAATTTAATTCACCTTGTGTTTCCTTCTAAAATCACCAACGCACGCTAGCATTTAAATTAAATTGAATTCTGTTGTTGTAGTCTGAATGTGAATTACGCTAATAAGACTGGCAGAAAATGGGCTGCATGTGTTAAGTTATACACAAAAACTCCATGTTTCAGATGCACACAAAATGAAAACTGGGTACTACTAACTAGCGTGGCGGTTAACAAACCTGGACACAAATAAAAAAAGTTCGGATAATGATATTTACGGTTGGCAGGCTAGTGTTGTTACTTTAGACGGAGAGAAAGAGATGAAAGAAATATTGTGACAAACTTGTTTAACTTCACTTTTAAGGAACTGTTTTAATGGAATAAATTAAATTACATTACATTTTCCATCAATCGTTTGACTTTTTCGACACTTGTTTCTCTTCACAAGGCGTTAAGAATCGCTACTGAACTGTAAACGTCTGTCACTCAGAAACTATGTTTTATATTTTGTCTGTCATTTAGTGCACAGTTGAATACAACGTTTTTGATGTCCAGTGAAAGAGTGCCTTGTTTAAGGTGTTCACCAGAGTAGGTGCATTTCCCGATCCGTCACCTGAGGACGGAAAAGGAGGTGGCTGTTGAAGATGTACGTTCCAACTGTACATTAGACGATAGACAGAGTCCAAAAGAAGACACTATCATCATGAAACTATAGAATTGAAATATGATAGTCTGTGGTCAGTGATGATAATTCGCTAAATGGGATATGTGGGTTTTGGTGAAGTTCTATATTTTACTATTTCCCATAACTTAATATTTTAAAGTCCTGCCTGAGCTGTATGTAAATTGCTAGGTAACACAATGCCAGGTTGTATGGAAATGCGCTAAGTAGGATAGCGCTCCAAACTAAACGACAGATGGACTAAGAGGCAACCTCCCTCTTATGTGAGTAGTTAATTCACAATGTGCACGGAGTACACGAAAACATGAAACTGATGTCAAAGTTTGATTTTGCAAAAGGAGGAAGAAAATGTTTAAATGATATAAATCCTTCCGTTTGGTAAGAAATTAGAGCAATATTAAAAATGATCAATCACTCATATATGCTTTGTTTATTTTGTGCATCTGATAGATTTGTGAGTAGAATTGAAAGGTCACACAAATGCTTGCGTCTTTTACATGTCATTACATGTTAAATACGAAATAATACAAAAGTAGACAGCATTAAAGAAGCGAAAATAGCAACTGTGGGGTGAATGTTCTGTCAAATTTAGAATGTTTTATTCTGTGTCATTTTGACGACTGGTTTTATCCTTCATGGTGAGAAGAAACATGAAAAAAGACGCTGACTGATTCATCATCTGTAAACAGAGAGAAAACACAGTTTAAGGACTGTTAACTTCCCCAGTAATAAAATAGTAACGAAACACGGAAATCCTGCTTTATAAAAAGGTGTCAAGCGATAAATATGCAGTTTGTGGTCTATTAATACGTAGTACTTGTGTGTCTAATACGTGGAATACTGGATACCGGCATTTACTGTATTGCACCGAGTAGTAATAATGATATTGTAACAAAACGTGATTGTTGGATACATTGATTGTAGAGCATACATGTGGTGTGGGGCACGTGTATAAATTGGATTAAAGAGATATGCCTGAACGACATTTTGAACCGTTCAGCATTCAAATTGGGATTTTTGTTCATGAGTTCGAGTTTGGTTTGTAAGGAACGTAAGATGCTTGGTGAGTTCTCATGAAAGTATTCGAAAATTTTGGCTGCCTCGCTATTTTCTTAATTCTTCAGTTGTGATTCTGTCTGCATTATTGGACTTCGTGTCATTTGAAGCTGTAAATGAAATATTGGTCTAAGCCCAATTCGGATATGTCAACTGCATAGCATCAAAGAGAGTTTCCTTGCATGTCTTTAATTATTCTCCATATCCGAAAGTGTTAGAACACATGCCAGTATTTTTTATTATAATTCTTTTTTAAGAACCGCGATAGCAAATTTTGTGTCGCTGTGTTTTATTTATCTTTCAAACGGAATTCGACACCTGGCCTATACAATCAACCATTGGCTGGAAAGCCATGATTTTCGTTTGACTGTTTCGAGTTGCAGATTTTGCTGCCGCATTGACCTAGCCATTATGGTGATGGGGCATAATTATTTATTAAGTCCGGAACCAGTATTAGAATCTTGCGCATAGTCTCGTAAAGCGCCGATTATCTTCGACACAAAAACTGTGCGCCTGTGAGCCCAAGAACACAGAGATTGTGGCGAACGACACCAATTCGTCCTCAAATTTTACGGTCAAGTTAGCAGCCTGATCCTCATGTCGGGCGATCAGGCGTAGCGACATGGAATGAACTGGCTTCAAGACAAATCCATATCTATACGTTGATCCTCCGAGAAGATTTAATTGCATCTATTATTCGAAAAAGCTTCAAATCTTAGGATTCATAAGAGCGTAATCCTACAAAAGGCGACCATAATTCCACATTTGTTAGAAAAACAGTGGAATATAAGTAGTTATACAGCCACATACAAAATATGAGACGTAAAATGTGCGTGGGAACGCGTCTGATCGAAGTGACTTGTTTTAACTAGAAAACCATTTGTTTGAAATCTTTATAAGGCAAAGTGCCATTACCGTTATTGTGGGCAAGTTTGTGCGCCGCACTTGGAAAAATCACAGTAAGTGGTATTCCTAACCGCGTAAGAAATAATGTAAATATTTATGGTATGTACATAGTTTGCAAATATGATCGTGGGCAACATGATACAACTATGCGGTCCGCATGTACCTTGCGGGCCTCGGGTTGGAGACACATGCAATAAAAGGAATGCTGCTTGACGCAAAACACAAAACTAATCTTACATTCATCATGGTCTTGTTGCACACCGGAACAAATTTCCCAGCTGTGAGTGTGAACTCCTTGTTAGCTGTGACCATGATGAAGACCAGACAGCGCTGGAATGGGACAGGTGTTCCTACCCAGTCGCAGCTCCAGACCGCGTCTCTGACGCTCTCCGCCTGGAACAGTCAGCGTGCAATTGCACCATTTATGTTACAGATCTAAGAATGTAATTAGCACACGATGCTGCACACTTGTCCCTTACTTGTTCCGACAGCTCTGTCCCAAGACTGCAGAATGCAAACGCACACCCCAACATCAGTCCGTAGACGTACAGTGCCTGTGCTAGATCAGTACGATCTTCCAAACTCTGTAAAAGAGAACTAGTGTTGAGTGTGCTAGCCGTCTGCGTGGTGCAGTTTAAGGTTCGGAGGACTGTACTTATAGTAACAGTTACTCTATTTGTAAAATTTCATTGCACTATATTTAGATTGATTAGTCCTACTTAGGTGATAATTTGTCGTCAGATCTGGATATTTAATGCTGTCGATCTGTTGCTTTTATTTACTTCCTATGCTGCAGGACTTCGTATTTTACCAAAACTGTACTAAATACTGTAAGCCTGAGAACTTTATGGTTGAAGGTGTACTAGAAACGAAAGTGGAAGTCACGACTGGTGACTTGTTGTGCCCATAACAGGAGCAGAAGGAAGTACAATTTATGTACACAAAGTTTATCACCGAAATTAAATGTGTGGTGTGTTTTTTATGTTTGCTGATTTTTGTGTCATAGTATTCGTATACGTTGAAACTATTTCTTGAAGGAGAGAGAGACGATTTATGGCATTTCTATGCTCAAGACAAAGTAAATTTGAGACTCACACCTATTAGTGCTCGTGAACTGACCTTGTATTTAGAACGTATATTCAAAATATATTTCACTCGAAGCCTTAAATACAATAAATATTTTGCCCCCGTCCCGAAGGGTGGGTTCCTGAGCAGCTGCTTAAATGTCGATAGCCTTAAACCGGCACTGCTAAGGGGAATTAGAGTGGGAGTGGTTTTACACATTTGGCCTGTTAGTTTCTTTACCTGTGTGAGAAATTGGAAACCGATCACAGATATATCTACCGTGATAAATCTCCTTGATTCCGTACATATCTATGTAAATATAATGTGGCGGATTAATGAGCATTGAATAATTCAGTTTCCGTGAAAGTACGTTAAAGCTGGTTACTTAGCATTTCGACATTGACGTTATGATTTGACAGCATTGATATACTTCTGTGCATAATTTGCCAAGAGATAAAGGGAACCCGACCCACGCTATCAAGGTAAAAGCTTTACTCCTGAGTAACATTCAATATTTTTTATAGTACTCACTTTAGAAATGTGATGGCTGAGTTCGCTTATTCGAATTGAAATATGCATGAGTTATGAACAAAGGAGTGGTGTATTTTACATAATTATAGGACATCGTTATTAACGGTATTTTACCATGGCAGCGGAGAAGGCGAGAAAACACAGTGTGATGGATAGCATCAGTAACAGACCGCAAAGTGTGAAGTTCATTGTGTCTTCTAAGGCCCGCATGTACCTGAAATTATACAGAAATGATTAAATTGTGAGACACGTAGGCGTGAATTTAGAAGAATATTTCTTGATATTCGCTGCAAACAGCAAAACAATTTACAAACACGTGAAAGCGGTTCGAGCAAGAACTTCCATTCAAGACAGTAGGTCCTCTTCTTTTAATTTCAATAGAAATAAAATAAAATATTTTATGGCCTATCAGGAATCAACATATTATCAGAGTGTTCGATATCCAATTTAATGCAGGATAGCTTATTCACTGTAATGTCTAGGCTGTGGGTTGTACGACCAAGGAATCGAGGTTCGATTTGCAGCGGGGGCAAAAGATTTTCTTCACCCGAAAGCGTCCAGACTGGCTCTGGAGCACACCCAGCCTTTTTGTCCACGGGAATCGGGAGTTATTTTTCCAATATAAAGCGACCGGAGAGTGGAGCTGAACTGTCACATCCATTTAGTGACCAGGTTAAGAATGACTGGAGCCATATGATTATTTCTACTTCCAAATATGCCTTCGTGGCGTGCACACGACTTCGCTTTTCTTTGATACTAATTCAGAAATTGTTAAAAACTTTTCTAGATAATTTCTTAACCCCAGTGTTCTTCATAAAATTGTTTCCTTAATGTCTGCCTGAGTACTGGACGTACTTAGTACTTAGTAGTTTTTCTAGATGGTTTCTTAACACCAATATGTTTTATAAAATTGTTTCCTAATAAATAAAAGATATTATGTTTCCTTAATGTCTGCCTGAGTACTGGACGTACTTAATATCACTTTTTGTGGCTAAATTTCCTTACAGTAAGCAGTAGAGCACGGAGACATGCTGCCTCCTTAATGATTATTATGTACTGAAGTAACAAAAAGAAAATCTAAACACACGCAACATTTCAGTTTAACGTGCCACCATCGGCAACTTTTTAATAGCTGCATCTAATTAGGTGTGAGTTATTGCTTAGGCTAAGGCAGAACACACGTGCCGAGGAAGAACTGGACAAAAATCATTTCACATTGGAGAGTCTCGAAGAAGACTGCGGCTTGACCTGCACAGGAAGCGGGCGTGGCTGCGTCATGAGAACGAAATGCTACTAAACTGCCGTATTTGCCTTCACTCTTGTTTATGGACTGTGCTTCACAAATTCTACGATACAGATCTTAAACCAAGAGTGAATTTTGTGAGCTGGTAACGTCACGGGATGCACGATGGAGAATGTTTGGCTGCGAAAATTAATTTCATCTAAGTGTATACGTGAGTTCTGAGAAATAAATATTCCCATGTTAATCCACGATGTGTCATTTCGTGATGTTAATTTTGGAATGCGGTGTGCTATGAGTGCAACTATCATTATTAGGCTCGATATTTTCAGAGACCATAAATTCACACCAATATTTCAACACATATTCTGTCAGGTATTCGTGATCATCTCTCCGATTACAAGAGTGTCTATGACTTTTTCGGCGGAACAGTTTCACGGCTGACAGAGGAAATAATTCTATGTGTTGGTTGCAGATAGTTTTACGACATACAAATAAGCAAGAGATTGTGGCTCTCTTGGAGTGCCACATCTGAAGCAATGCGATCGATTAAAAATTGTGGGGATTATTAGGAGAAGGCCTAAAATATGCACTGCGTGAAATTATGTATCATGTAATTATGTAATTATATATTAGGTAAAATATGTATTTCTCGCACTGAAGGTAGTATAAAAGGAAAGATGAAAAGTGCTTACAGTGTATCAAATAAAGGCCTACAGCAGGCAACACGAATCGTTGATATCATGATGACGTGGCATCGTGTTTCTGCTCAGTTACAACGCCAACTTCAGCCCATTTGAAGAATTACAAGAATGTTGTGGCCATAATAATAATAGTAATAATAATATTAATAACAATAATCCCATTTTCGCATATATGCCTATTTAAACGTTTAATTGCATGAAATTAAAAATAAGTGAAAATATATAAGGTCTATATACGAGAAATATAAAAATTGTTTTATTTTATGTTTTCTATTATCTTGTGCATACTGAAAATTATTGAATTATTTATACCACGTTATCTTGTTTTTTGTTGTCTGTATTTAAATTGGTAATAATTTTATTTTTACGTGTTTATTTGGACTCATCATGGCTTTGTAACTGAGCCGAATACTGTTGATAGCATGTCATAAAATAAGTAAGTTCTTCTAATTACGATACTCCTTCATTTGACTTAAGGAATTTTTGCACAAATGAAGGTCAAGATGGATATAGTGTTTTTGAAATTCACCTGAAAATCTTCGACGTGCTGTTAACACTGTTATTGTTAGTTGTGACGCTTGTTGGCAACCGAAGGAAATTATTTCCCGCATCTTACGTAGAAGTGATTAGGAAGAAGCTAATATTAATTGAACACATTGGACTAAAACACTTGGACACCCTCTTAACGGCAAAGTTGAACAGCGTCCATCGCTAATCTGTCTGCAGTCACGCGATTGGTTCGGCTGTAGAGTGACGTCCGATGTAAAATTAAAAAAGAACACTATTTCTTAATGTTGTTGATGACATAGTGGTGCATACATACCGCATAATAAGTTGGTGGTGTTGGACACATTCATTAAGTCTTTTCTGAATGTCACCCTCCCTTACTGAGTCATCTTCTGACGTGAAGCGCTTCTGGTTTATGTCGTAGATTTTCGCTGTAAGCTTCTCGAGCTGACTGCAAGCGACGCAAACCATTACCACGTATAGGATCGTGAAGCCGAAAAAAATGGACATATAATGTATTGATGCGATAAACTGAATGAAGAAAGAGAACTAAATTTTAGTTAATTATTGCGTAAATAAAATACACGTTTCTTAGTTTCACTACAATATAAGTGTAAATCCCTGAATCTCAGTATATTTCCTTCAAGAAGATTTACTTTTAAGTGTTTAAATTGCAGTGCCTTTCTTTATTTGCTCTAGACTCATCTTGTCAGTGAAGATTTCCCAATGAATGCACACTGCAAAGGTTTATTTAAGATCTGCCTTCTCAAAGTGACGGAATTGAAAACACGATGGAACATGCACATGATATACTTGGCACGATGCCTATTCGTATTTTGCAGTACGTGGCAGTTAATGAGTAAGTATTAGTGGGTAATTAGAATCCCTGGAATGCCCACGTAGGTATGGTGAAAATTATCCAATTTATTTATAAGACGCTAAAATAGCCACGAATCAAATTATTTGCTATACAATGAGCTTTAAGAATTCTCTATTATGCGGGCTGCAATGGAGCCTTACATGGAGAAATGCGGAAGAAAATGTGCTTAATTTCTCGACGAATTTTAGAGAATCATGGAAGGGAAAATTGTACCAAGTGCTCAGGTTAACAGGGATGTACGATATTAAAATATATGATTGTACAAAATTTAATGATTAATAAAAAATTTGGTTCTTAAAATGTAGGCTGGAACGTGTTTGTTAGAGGAAAATTTTCACTTTTCTTTCAAAACATATTTATGTAGAAGTTAGAGAAATGCTGAAAGTAAGGTAAAAACTATTTTTAAAAATAATCATAGCGACTTAATAAGTAAACACGCGTTTCAACAATTATCATTGAATATACCATACAGGTTAATGTCAAGCAGGTGAAATTATTCTTATCTTCAACGCAGAACAGTTCTGAATACACAATAAAGACTTATGTCACTAATTGGGTATTAACTTTTAGGCCTATAACTTTACATGGCGGCCGGGATATCCTAGTCGGTATAGAAGGTCACTGCTGGTTGGACGATTCGGGCTTCGAATCCCAGTGAGACGAAATCTTCCGGACACATCCAGAGCGACCCAAGCTCATTCACTGCCCTGTAGAATGGTCACCAGTTTTATTTCCCGCTTTAAAGCGGCCGATGCGTGAAGCTGACCACCCTCCATCTTCTAATGCCAAGGTCGAGAATGGCTAGATATGTACCTTGCCTCCCCTCGATGCCTGCTTGGCATGTAACGTGATATGTTTACCTTATGTCTTCACACGCTTGCAGTTCTAGTTATACAATTAAATTGTGAATAAACAGAGAGCTGTCGCCTTCCATTTAATGAAAGCATTTTTCACCAATGTTACGAATCCAGTACTATTACTTTACCTGTGAAATCAGTATCAGCTCGTAAACTGGGCTGGTGGATGCATCGAAAGGATACCAAGCTTCGAAAACCATATCATGAGACGTAAAAATTCGTATAGATGTATGGACCACGTGGTACACTGCGGTGAACATAAATATATTTCTACTGATGTTCTGGATACCCATTATCAATCCAGCAAACGTACGGAGACCAGTTTCTGGATCTCTGATTGGCAGTTCTTCCCATGTGAAGAATTTCGTGAGGCGAATCAGCTCTTCAAATTTATCCATACGGAACCTAGAAACCATGAAACAACACTTCATTCTACACACTGAACATAGGATATCACAAGATGAATAAACCACACAAATTTATCAATCCCGAAGCTAGAATCTGTGACATAACTCTGTGTTCTACAGACTGAATATGGAAATTCACAAGATGATTGAACCACTGAGATTTATCCATACGAAAACTAGAATCCATAAAATAACACTGTGTTCAGCTGACTGAAAACAGAATCTAATGAGACGAATAAGCCAATCAAATTTACCCATAATAAAGGTATAAACCATAAAGTAGTACGCTGTTCTAGAGTTTCAACGTGGGATACATAACCGAAAGTGACGGCACATGAAGTTAATGCAACATTTATACTTTTCAAAAGGTACCTAATACAAGTGATCATGAATACATCAGAATCCGCTGTGAGGACTGCGAGCCTTTCATCAGTGAGTTCCATAATAATGTTGATTTTAAAGTTGGCGAATATGAGCGTTGTAACCGTAAGATTGTTGATGTCAATATTAGCGCTTCTGAACGTTGCCTCTGTTAGATTTGTGCTGTTAATATGGCTGCTATCTTGTGAGGCGCGGTCTGGAAAGACATAATGGGGCGTTTAAAGTGACGGTCATAATTCTTTTACACCACAACAATTATCAGCTCTGGTACGATCAATGGAAAATTAAATTAATAAATCCAATGTAATATGCTTTTTGAGAACACACTTCTAGCGACGTACACTCACAGTACAGCTTGTGTAAAAATTGCAATTTAATTAATAACGTTTTCACCAGCTTACACGGTGTTGCTTCGGGGTTATTAGTCGGTAAAAGAAATTGGAGATATGAATGGAATCTGTAATTAAATGAAGTATCTCGACATATTAAAGAGTGACAGGTTAAAACCACGATAACCTGAGTGTAGTCGGCGTCTAGGTTTATATTCGAACTGGGCGTTACCTTAAAGAAAGTTGTAGTTAATTGTTTGACCTCAATAGCATCATAAATCCCGCGTGTCAATTCAGAAGAAACAATTCTTTTTAAAGTTGATGGGTTAATTTTCCACTTTATACTAAGTGTATAAAGTCATATTTTTTCGACGGGTTGAATAGTAAGTAAAGACAGTTGTTGATTGTATGTCACATCCTGTTCCAAGCGCCTTTAGGTTTAAAAACCCCGCATGATTGGCTATGCATACATTGCGATGGACACAATAAAATGTTCTCGTGTTTGTATCTTTCAAATTTTAACATGGGACTTGGTTTTCGAAAGGAGTTCAAACAAAAAGGAAAGCAGTTCCTGTGGCCACTTTGAAGATTCTAAACCTTAGAATATTGTGAAATTAAAGTTCAGCAAATAGTGCGCAATAAAACGTATACCAGTGTGACGGTCCTTTTGCTTATTTTATCTGTGTGGCCATGGCTGTTTATACATAGGACAAATTTATTGTTTTAGAAATGATGACGAAATGAATGACGAAATAAACTTTTCAATTATATTAAACATTGTAATAAGGAAATTAATTTTGTAATATTTAACTGGTTGTTATTTTTGTTGTTGTCTTTGTTGTCGTCGTCGTCATTTGTCATGTTATGTTCAAGGACAATAATTTACACCATTATATACACCACATTTATTCGCGCTTGAGCGTTAATTTTGAAATTTGTCAGTACCTGATGTTGAGATGCATCCAGAAAATTAATATGCTTGACAGAATCACACGGAATGTCTTCATAGCTCTCTGCAAGTCATCTTTGTGCACGATGAAGTCCATTATCATGCCAATGAACAAAGCATACGCACAGATAGTCACTGTACAATTATACACGAAATTGCCTTTTGACGTTTTATCCACGTAAATAGAGACACCACCTAACCGCAATAAAAATAGTGTTACACGAAAACGATGCTCTGTTAGACTGTTTGTAATAGTTTTCTTCGTTCCCATAATGTATCTTGTCTGTGCAAAGTGAAACCGAATACGTTTGTAGCAAACTTGAGTACGATCACTACAGACACTTGGACCCACTGAAAACGAGTGCCACTCGAGAAATCCGTAGTTCAACTGACAGATTATATACAAGTGTTAGGCAGCGCCGTGTCCTGTAAAACAGTAATGATTTAAGAAGCTAAAACTTTCTTGTTTCACTTATTATTGCGAGTTTGAAGTGGGCGGGAGCCGTAAATTATTTGGACACTTTCTGAAAACTTAGAGCAGCTGAAAGGCTTTCTGTTAGAACAGAGTTATATTAATCAATGGAACATAAAAATTAAGTCTATATTTGAAGGTACCCTCAGGTTGAAACTTGGTGGAAGTGAGCGGTACACAAAAAATGTCTGTTTTAAAACGTTCGCGGCGACATGATTCAATATAGACTTCTCGGGCGATCAGCCGCGTTAACTGGTTTAAATACAACGTTTCGGGGACTGGCTCCGTCCCCACCCTCAGTCAAAAGTGATTTGCCTGAGGATGGGGACGGAGCCAGTCCCCGAAATGTTGTGTTTAAACCAGTTAACGCGGCTGATCGCCTGAGAAGACTATATTGAAAAAAATGTCTGCTTCGCTTGAAGGCAAGTTTGTGCAAGTATAAATATATTAATATATCATTTATATATATTGATTATTAATGTATAATAATTATTATTAATATAACAATATACATTCTTAATGTATTAATACTATGTTATTAATATATCAAATGATATTTTAATATATTAATAATTATATATTATTAATATATATTTGTGTGTCCCAAACCTTTTTGCTCGCACACACCTGTTACATTCGAAAAAAACCACGGATCCTCACATCCTTTTTCACGTAATTGTAAGATGTCCGGATGATAGGCATCGAAAATTAAAAGTTTATATCTCGGAACTGATTATAGATAGCTACGACTATATATCAGTAGCACAAGTAACAATGCATTGTATGATTTTACCTTAATTAAAATGATTGTCCCTACCTTCGTGGGTACAGGAAGTTTCGTAATTAGGTATTCTGTCAAGCGAAATGGACGCCTATTGAAGAAGATCCGCGATTATTTGAAAAAAAAACTTTATTCGTTTAATTCAAGAAACAAGTAAACTTCAAAACTGCCATTAAAGAAATATGTCCACGGATCCCCTGGAAACTTGTCGCGGATCCCTTGGAATTGCAGTAGCACACTTTGGGAACATCTGGTGTATATGTCCTTGTTTGGTGTTTTAATGTCATTTGTGACATTCAGCTTTATTTACTTAATTTTGAAATTAACTTTCAGTTTGTATTGAGTGTTTGTAGTAACGGTCCTTCCAAAGCTGTCATCCTGTAATACAAGTTCACCTGTTAAACCTTTAATGTCTGATGGTTATTGCACGTACCACGAGGCATAACATCCAAAACTCCATCTTACCCAGAGAGTGTGTTTGTGTTTCGTAAGTTTCTTATAGGCATCGTCGATCTTAAACGGATTTAACTGAAAGATATTTACTGAAGACGTAATGTGTTTTGTGTGAGGTAGGAACTGAGTATTTAAATATAATTTAAATTAATATTTGCTTTTAAATCGTGTATTTTCAATAGAGTGTTATGTAATATGTAAGGCATTCACGATCTGACATTAACATTTGAAGAGTCACTATTGATTGTCACTTTTGAAAATAAAACAATAGTGAGCAATAAAGTGAAGATCCGACTCCACTACGTTTCGGTCGTGTTAGTTTTATCATGAATATAACACCATTGTGAACTGCTGCGAACCGATTTTTTTCTGGTGTACTGCTGTCCTTGTCAGCAGAATGCACAAAGGGTACATAGTTATGTCTAACAGATGGAGTTCGATCTCTCTCCCGAATTCTCCACATCCTCCCCAACCTGGGCAATTTGCAAAGGAATGACCAGCTGCACCAGGCATTTGATCCTGTCTCCGTCTTGCTGACGAAGGGTGACTGTCTGTGCTGGATACTTTCCTGTGAAAGAACTACATCTCGAACTCTGAAATTAGGATGTTTATGAGGTGGGTATTTCACTTCATGGTAGTTACGGAGCTGTAGAAGATATTCCTCCTACCGCCAACAGAAATCCTCAGTGACCTTTTGTTTTATTTTATTTTACATTTTTTAGACAAGTATTATTTTGTAGGTGGCTCAGTCCACACGGAATTCTTGTTAGGGTTTTCACCGTTAAGGAGAAGAGATGATGTTACAGTCGTGAATTAAGGGCAGCTTCAATGCCAATTAGAATGGTGTTTAATCTTTATTCTTCGACCTGTAGGTGTTCTAACTTTCCTCATGCAGCGCTTAATGGAACCAATCATTTTTCCACCATCCTCCCCACCAAGCTGTCCGTGGCGTAATGAACTTCCTTTAACGCCGTGAAGAGCTAAGTATTCGTGAGTCGTGGAGTCTGGCAGGACCTCGAAATTTGAATAAGTTCTATGTTAGCGGTTTGGTATATATGTGCTTTGTCAGAGTATATTGTATGGGGTAGAATTTTTCTTCCCACAAATCGCAGCCTAGCCATAAAAAGTCTGTCCGTGGACGTCTGTATTTTCTCCTAGAGCCTAGAGAGCTAGAATCCGACGATGACACTCGACGTAGGTAGAATTAAGTGCATCAGGACTATCCGATTGTGGAGACTGTAGGTTTTCTGAATAATCTAAGAGAGCGTGGATACTCCGATTCTTGTCCCTATACATTGCCGAAAGATTTTTCTTCGTTCTTACGTTAGTACACTTCTCCGGTTATATCTAATAAACGTTTCGGTTCGCCTTCTAGACACTCACAGAGGAAGACATGTTTGTTGATGTTTGAGGCTGACGGGTATTTTCTATCTAATATTCAAATTGCTCCCAATATTTAGACAACGTTTCAATATCCGCTGAGAATTGTTCTAGTTTGATAGTAGACAGTTTATTTCCTGAATAACGATGGTGTTTGCGCGTGGAGCCCGTACTGTACTTGTAATTGGCGGTGTAACATCTCCACGCTTATCTTTAATACTGTCGGCCTTATGTATCACGCGCTTGAAGCGATCTACACGTCTTCACAATGTTCCGAGTCAGTTGCATATTCTTCATCATGAAGAAGACCGTGAATGGGGTCATCTAGACTGATTACGCTTTGGTAAATTTCCTGAAGACGATGGCGATAATTTTGGAGGTCTTCGAATGCATCAACTGTAGATATAAAACTCGTAGCATGAGAGCGCTGCATCAGGCTTTTACGTTTTAATGTGTTAAGCTGTTCTGTTTCGGCCTTATTAAGCTGATCCGTTGACAGAGTGTTTCACTACTTCGTGAAATCTTTGCTGCGTGGCGCTACGGAGCATGTATGCGTGACGGAGTACGTCGCTTTGTTGTTAGATAGCGCAATGCGTTTAATGCTTCGTGTAGTAGGTGGTAGGTTGCGCTGCGATCTCCGACAGTGTCGGGTGAACCCCAGGAGAAGTTTATTAGTGCGCCGGATGCAGGGTGTTGTGGCGACACAAGCGGCATGATCGTGGGTCAGTGTAATGGTTTAGTGGCTGTGCGTAGTGATCTACAAGTGGTACAGAAACGGAGTTTTGATTTCAGGCTTCCGCTGCAATAGTGGTGAGATCTGTGCTCCTCAAAGGCAGTTTTACGTACCATCTGTATCGCATGGCAGATCGGTATGGTTGACGTATTTTGTGTGGAGTATGTTTCAGATGATGGTGTAGGAATTTTTATATTTCTTAATATTTAAGGGAGATGGGTATGGTTGACGTATTTTGTGTGTAATATATTTCAGATGTTGGTGCAGGAATTTTTATATTTCTTAATTTTTAGGGCGGTTCCAGTGTATTGTTAACAAACCGAAAAAGGATGTTGTTATTGCAAATGTCTGATAGTTGTATTTAATAATGATAATAATAGTAGTAATAATAATAATGTGTCGGTATTGATGAAATGTGATGTGTGATTAACCCTTGAATTACTGACTGGGTGCAAAATGTACACAAGCTTGGTCTTTTTCAACAGTTCTCGTTGGTGTAGAGTGACAATCGTACCAATTTTCAAATTGTTTTTTGATGTCCACCTGACACAAAATTATCATTATGCAGCAAGTATATAGTTTTTATAGTATGCTATATATGTTTTTCAAATCCAACTGGACCATGTTAGTTCTATTTGTCTGACAAACAAGGACAAGAAAAGAGACGGGATATTTTTCCAGTGCTCAGAATGGTTGTGCAAGGATCATTCTGTCAAGGCAGTTCAAATAGCATGCAACAAGTGGAAGGAGCAATCATAACACAGACAAATTTCATTCACATTTCTGTTCTAAGCTATATTTTCTTGTTGTCCAAAAATTTTTGGCATTTTTTTCTGTATAGTAGAATGAAAACTTTGAATAAAATCCTTTTTTTTGTCCTTAATTGTGTAAGAAACAAACTTAAAAAGAAAACAGGTTGAGAAATTAATTTAAAGATATAGTTGAAAAATGTACCCAGTAGAGTAAATGGTGGAAGTTGTATTGCCCTGTAATGCAAGGGTTAATGTAATAGGATCGGCAAGTGTGTGAAGATAATAGTCAGTAATAACTGTTGGTCAATAGTCATCATTTCGTTGACTAGTGTGTGTGATTACTATTTTTTCTCATAATATTGCCATTAGAATTAAGGCCTGCCATGCCATGGGTTGTTACAAAAGCTGTATGAATGATAATTTGAAATTCTTCAGGTTTCTTAAGAATCATCAATGGTAAGTACAGGTCTGTAGCCAGACCATGAACACCGTAGGTGCATGGTCTAACAGTGCAGATGCATATACTGACGTTTATACACGTATCTAATTCTGTATTATACATATACCCTGTGTATATATTATGTATGCATAAGCATAAAAAGCACCTTTTTCAGGACCACAAAATCAAGAATTTAATTACATAATCTGTAACATTGTGCAAAACATCTTGCACATACACACAATTTTGAAAATGAATTGTTTATAACTACAGCTCTTCAATAGAGGCAACATGTGGATGTGGTGGGGTGTCGCACAATTCTTAGCAGAGTGATTAGCATAGTTGTCTTTGATATTTTGCAGATTCCTAGTGGTTGCATTGCACTTGAAGCCCACTGGCTACTGGCCTGGGTAAGTAACATGTCTCTCATTGGTTATTGATTATTGTTTATTTTCACGCTATGACAAAATCATGTCTCATTGTTCATAAGGCATTCTCTTGTGAAATAAAAATATATCACATAATGTTAAATTGTATCAATTGTGTATGTTCCACATGGTATATATTAATTTTCACATTGTGCACTTTGAAGTGTCGTCATAACTTTCAAATTCACTCGCTCCAAGGTTTTATCAACCCTCTCATCTTGAATTCAGAAGAAATTATCGACAGTTGACCAAAATATTTTAACGAACACTGCACAATGTGAATAATCTCTGTCGCCAATAGAGTTCACCTTGCATTGAAAATGTAACATAAGACATTAACCATAGGAATGGCAATTTTTACACAGGGCTCAGCTGTGGGCAGATGGATTGGGCATGCCTTGCAATCTTGGGTGGGGTATTACTGTAAATGGGGAGTGAGTTACTGGTACTGCTAAGTTGGAGGACATATTGAAGATGTATGAAACTGACAAACACAATGTGCTTTATTACCTGCTGCCCAGTGTGATGCACAGACACTTGAAACCTGGTTTTCAGATTGCGATGAAAGTGAGCTTGGCTGCAAATGTAATGAGTAGTTATCAGCATTCTGTTCGCTGTAGGTAAGTACAGTTGCAATGTGAAGTTGAGTCACAGGTAATATTATCAGCAATGGTGTTGTTTCAGTGTGTTGTTTTGTTTTCTTTTATAAAGTAGTCGATTTTGAAGGGAATTTGTATCATTTTAACATTGATTGCAGGTAAACTGGAAAGCAGATGTCTGTCAACAATTGTTTTGTTAAAGGAAGTTGACATCCTCATTGGTGTCTTATGCTATTCTGAGTGTGCCAAGGTTTGTCTTTGGTGACACAGTACAGGTAAACACTTGGAACCCTGGAGAAATGCTGTTTATAAGGTAAAAAACTGGACCTTCCCGAGCAATGAATATAGAAACTGTGCCAAGAGAAGACAAATGCATTAGTGTAGTCTGGTATTATGTTGAAAAATAATGATGCTTCAGTGAAATATTTCAGCATCATTTATATTGTCATTTAACTTTATGACTGTGACATACGAAACCTCGCTGAATGGTCTTCATACTCTGTAGGTTATCATATATGCTGTTTTATATACATGTAATCTGCTTCTTGAACTTGTATTGTGTATTAAATTTTGTGTTATCTTTTTGTGTGTTGACTTTTGTGTAACACTGGGCAGTGCTGTAACTTAATGTATTTGTTTTGTGTGTACTGTGAAGAAAATACCACCATGAAAACTGAAGGTTTTTTTTATTTATGTGATCATAGTTATGGCGTCCATATTTCATTTATTTCATGTGGTGAGAATTGTATGTAATGAAGGACAGTTGATTCTACCGTAAAGCCATTTATCCTTCCAGAACATTGAACATTGTAAGTAGTTTTGAGTGTGTGATTATCCTTGTGACATCATTTTAGTAGATCTTTGAAATTCATGATTTGTTGTCCTGACCCTAAGTGTGTATTTATACTGATAATGTCTGTATCCGGTAAGTATTTCAGATCTCGTTTCCTCAGTTTGTTTGAGAGGCAAAATATGAAAGACAATGTACACAACTGGTGCAAAAAATGTGTGATATTAAATACTGTTTCTGTAAAAGCGATACTGCTCTTCTCTAATTCAGTTTTCTAAATGTCACAGTTTGATCGAGGCTTCAGTTGTTCTTAATATTCTTTGGTACCGGATTTTAGGTGCTCGCAGTGGTTAGGATTCATAATGCGGTGTGGATTAGGACACCGTACAGACAGGTACATGGTTATGAATGTTTTGGAGGAACATGCTGTGTCTCTCTTCACAGGCACTAATTAGCACTATCATTGCATCTGCAGTTTATTGTATAAGGGATTGTTTACGGCTTATTATTATGGTGCTAGTGTGGTTAACCACTCTTGTTAGTTTCTTAGTAGCAGCAGGTCATTAGACAGTTTGGAAATGCTCACGCCGGGACGTCAACTAAACAAATTAGCTGATAGAAGTGCAGTACATGAAGAGATTTTGCAATCAGTAATATCATTTTGTGTATTTAGTTTAGTGAATTCTAACATGTTGGTGGAAAGCCAAGTCGTGCTAAGTCACTTCATACAAAGTAAAGTCTGGTCCCCACCACAGGCAACTCCCCCCCCCCCCCCCACCTCGAACTGCAGCTTTGAAAGGACCTCTCTTTAGAACACTTACCACAGGCATGATGTGGCGTATTCTGTAAGCTATGTGCATATTTGGGAAAACAATAACTGTTGAAGAGTCTATACACCGCCACACTCTTCAAGACCACTGAGTTTTGTTTTCCATGAACCCTGTGAGCTGCAGCCACTCATCTTTGACTGACTGCTGGATATCAGAGTGTTAAATTCTAAGGTGGTTTTTTTACTTCTCCTTTCTCCAATTGTTTCGTGATCTCTCATGTCCATCTACGTAAGTTAATATCGTTAGGAAGTCTGTGGTTTGGTCTGTTATGATTATTTCATGTCGCCTATTGGTAGACCGATATTGATACGAGAAAAGTGACAGGTGTATTTTTATGTTTTACCATTTGGGGCTTAGGGGAACCACGGCCACTGCTCACGTTAAAGTAAGCACAAGTTACTCTTTAAGTAACACAAAATGGTTGTATGGAGATGGCTGCATACGAAATTAAAAAAATAAGTATCCAGATTTCTTCTTTGCCTTTAAGGAATTAGGTTGTGTGTTGAAGTGTTTGTTGATGTGGATGTTTTTATTATGGCTGTCAGTGGTTTCATTCACTGTCTACTTTTTCTGTGCTATTGTTTTAGCCTGATTTAATTCTGAAAGGGGAAACTTGGCTTATGATATTCCTATCTGTCTATGTGCCTCGCTTTAAATTTTTGAATCACTTGAATGGCTTTGACAAAATTTGGTAAGAACGATATGATTGGTAATAGCTGATTCTAGCGTTTATTTCAAAATCCGATTTTAACAACATGGCTGGAGGACGAACGTATGCGGTCTGAGCGACACTGTAATTCTAAAACTTTGTGTGGTGACATTCCGCCGAAGAATGCGTGACTCATGATGTCTGAAACATTCCAGAACGTAAGAAAAGGAATTTGTTAAAGCAACAGACCAACTTAATTTCCTGTTTGTTGGCAATATATATTAACACTTTGAACCTGCATATTAAAAATTTGCGATTGTGTGTTGTTGTTGTTGTTGGTGGTGGTGCTGGTAGTAGTAATAGTAGTAGTAGTAGTAGTAGTTGTTGTTTTTGTTGTAATATCAGTAATAGCAATACCCAAAGTTTTTACAAATGTAAGCAGTATAAATGTAACTAATCTAAGTTTCCTTCATATGACCACCCACACAAGCTAGACTACAAATTAAATTGCGTTTTGTTGTATTCTAAATCTGAATTACGCAAATAAGACTGACAGAAAATGGCCTGCATGTGTTAAGTTATACATAAATACTCCATGTTTCATACTCGCACAACTTGAAAACCGTGGATATTAAATAGCTAATATTGCTGTTAACAAACCTGGATACAAATCAAAAAAATTCGAAAACAATATTTACGGTTCGCAAGCGAGTGTTTTTCCTTTAGACGGAGATAGAAAGAAGAAAGGAATATTGTGACAAATTTGTTTAACTTCACTTTTAAGGAACTGTTTTAATGGAGCAAATAACATTCCATTACATTTTCCATCAGTTGTTTGACTTTTTCGACACATTTCTCTTCACAAGGCGTTAAGAATTTTTATTGAACTGTAAACGTATGTCACTCAGAAACTCTATTTTGTACTTTCTCTGTCATTTATTGCACAGATGAATACAACGTTTTTGATGTCCAGTGACAGAGTGCCTTGTTTAAGGTGTTCACCAGAGTAGGTGCATCTCCCGATCCGTCACCTGAGGACGGAAAAGGAGGTGGATTTTGAAGATGTACGTTCCAACTGTACATTAGACGATAGAGTCCAAAAGAAGACACTATCATCACAAAACTATAGAAATGAAATATGGTAGTCCGTGGTCAGTGATGATAATTCGCTAAATGGTATATGTGGGTTTTAATGAAGCTCTATATTTTACTATTTCCCATAACTTAATATTTTAAAGTCCTGCCTGAGCTGTATGTATATTGCTGTGTAACACAATGCCAGGTTCTATGGAAATGCGCCCAGTAAGTTAGCGCTCCAAACTAAACGACAGATGGACTAAGAGGCAACCTCCCTGTTATGTGAGTAGTTAATTCACAAAGTGCACGGAGTACACGAAAACATGAAACTGATGTCAAAGTTTGATTTTGTAAAAGAAGGAAGCAGATGTTTAAAAGATGTAAATCCTTCTGTTTGGTAAGAAGTTTGAGCAGTATTAAAAATGACAAAATATTAAAGTATATATTGCTTATTTTGCACATCTGCTAGGTTTGTGGAGAACTGAAATCTCAGACACGTACTTGTTTTATTGCCATGTCATTACATGATAAATAAATGATAGAAGCATAGTTTGGGCTTTAAAATCAGCATGAAATAAGCGAAAATAATTTACTGTGGGGAGAATATTTTGTCAAACTGCAGCATGTGTTAGTCTGTGCCATTTTGACGACTGGTATTATCCTTCATTGTGAGAAGAAACATGAAGAAGGACGCTGACTGATTCATCATCTGTAAACAGAGAGAAAACACAGTCTAAGAACCGTTAACGTTACCGTAATAAGATAGTAACGCAACACGGAAACCCTGCTTTATGTACATTTGCCCATATCGGTATGTTCGGGATAATATTTGGGTGATATGTTCGGCAAAAGAAATTTGGGGTGTCCAGGTTCAGAAATCAAAGGATCAATTTTGTTTGGTTTGAGTCGTGCGTACCTCGAATACGGTTCGGGCATGTAACTGAAAGATTAGCTGGACTGCTGTGATTTCGTTTGACTGTTTCAAGTTGCAGACTTAATAGCCGCATTGACCTGGCCCTTACGGTAATGGAACACAATGAGTTATTAAATCCGGTACCATTTTTGGAGCGTTCGCGTAGTCTGGAGAAGCGCCTGTTAGCTTCGTCATGTCCCTCCGTTCATCCGTCTGTCTGTCCGCTTGTATCAGCGCTATCCCACTTTGACGGATTTCCTGAACTTTTTCATTGGGGACTTTTATGAAATCTGTCGAGTAAGTGTTAACTTGTTTAAAACATGACAAAAATATCGTTCGCTTTGCAAGAAGACCCGAGTACTTTTTATATTTGTAGGCGAAATAAATGCGCCATAAAAGCATTGTTGTTCAACATCGAATATATCTATATTGTCGACAGTGACATGTATCTAAAAAATTTACAGAAAGTCATTGTTGCCTTTCCATTGCAAAAATTGTTACGCTAAACACGACAATTTTTTTATTTGTAGGCCTACATTGCCTGTCTTTTAATAGTTATCGTTTCCGTGTTTACAATTACACGATGTGAAACATGCTAAAGCGTTTGAAATGGAGCAATTCTCGTCACCACCATGCACGATGATGATTCTCTGTTCCGTGAAGACGGTTGCAAGTAGACAAGCATTTGTACGTTCACTGCAGTCTTGTCATTTTGGTGTGATGAGGAAATGTACATTTCGTTCCTGCATTGGGGCAGCATCCCTTACTTCTGCAATTATTTATATGTCAGCCTTTTGCACGAATTTAGTATGTGGGAACACCCACACTAGAGAGCACGGTACACCGCGCCGTTTCCCGCAACAGCATGACTACAACGCTCTCAACGGCCCGTGCCTGAACTAGAGATCCGCCCAGCACTGGGCGGGCCCACCTACTAAATCAGCCAATCACAACACAGGCAGTCCGGCTCTGACCCATATGAATACAGGGCCAAAAGCTCCAAACTTCATTCGGTCATCACCAAAGGATTAGAGCAGACATCCCAAAGGAGTAGAGCAGAAAGCCAAAGGAGTAAAGCCGTCGTCTGACGCTTAACCTGCGCACAGTACACCACTAGCGGTACTCTTTCCGCTTTCATTCATAACAGCAGCCAAGCAGCGCACTGGTCATGACTTCCCGTACGCGCCGCTTCTCCCTTCAAGGCATCTCTGTACGAGCGCACTCTGTGCGGGCAGCAAACTCATAACGAACGATCTCGCTCGAGATCCTGTATATGTGCTGAAGTAATAATAAATAAGCTGAGTGGAAGTTACTGCGTTATTTCTTGTAAAAGAAACCTGCTAGCAACCACCACAAGTACAATTGGTTGAGAAGTTTTCTGTCCTGTCCTATTGAATCCCTTACCCAATCTGTCATTATTATTCACAGGGCATCCTACCCCCAGTGACGGTTGATTTTAGACGCATACCCATCATAGCGGAGCACATGTTAAAATGCCGTCCGTCCGTAACTAAGCACATAGCAACTCGAGAACCGCTAAGTGAATTGTTGTCAAATGCAGTTATTTTGGTAACGAAGCGTGATGATAAACAATCAGGAAGGCCTCCTCTCGTTTCGTCGTATTCGCTTCCTGAAAAGTATATATGTATATAGTATACGTACGTATGTATGTATATATGTACGTATGTTTATATATATTTATGTGTGTATATATGTATGTACGTATGTATATGTGTGTATGTATGTATGTACGTATGTATATATGTATGTATATATGTATGTACGTATGTATATGTATGCATGTATGTATGTACGTACGAGTATGTATGAATGCATGCATGTATGCATGTTTGTAAGTATGTATGTATGCATATGTATATATGTGTATGTACTAATGCGTTCATATGTGCAGGTATGCATGTGCGCATGTATGTGTGTGCGTATGTATGTATTCCTGTATATATATATAAGTTGGCGTAAAAGTCACCCCGAAACTTGCCTATGCGGGCACAGAGGGGAGCCAGATGTATAACTCTTACACAATCCCAACCCCTCACAAGAAGGAGATGGGTGATCAGTACCACGCTTCGGTCGCTTTACCCCGGTACGCATTCTCCTGAGGGCGGTGTGCCTCAGGACCGATGTGGACGGCGCGCATAAACTCGCCCCAACCGAGATTCGATCTCCAAACCGTGCAGCCCCTAGTGAGTCACTATACCGACTACGTATATGAATATACGTAATATATAGTGAAAAATATATATACACATGTACACACATGTAAATATGTAGTCCTATTATATATAACATTTAAAATATATGTAATATACATAATAGGACTCGTGATGGTATGATGTTTTTGACACGATATGACGTCAGGAATATATTGGGTATACCTGTGCTTTTTTCTGAGGGTAAAGCAGCAGAGGCATGGCCTTGAACATCCACCCCCCCATTTAGTGTCGAGATTCAGACTGGGTAGATCTACACGTCTACTCTAAATGCCATGTTATAGAGTGAAATGTATTTTATAAATAAATATATATATTACAGTATCTGTCATGACACTGCGTATCTCTGAAATTCATGACAAAGTCCCCTAAAATCGGTATGTCTGTGAGTCCAAGAACATACAGATATCAAATGCTCGTTTCGGCGTCGAAAGACACCACTGCTTCACAAATTGCACGGTCAAGGTAGCAGCCTGTAGGTGATGATCCTCATCTCAGGCGATCAAGCGTAACGACGTGGAATGAATTACCTTCGTTTCGGAGAATATCTCAGAATCTGTCTTCAAGGTGAGATATTTTTAAAAACTTTGTAAGACCATCCCATATTAATAAGTTGATCCCCCGAGAAGAATTAATTGCATCTATTATTCGAAAAGGCTTCAAACCTTAGGATTTATAAGAGCGTAATCCTACTGAATGCAGCCATAATTCCACGTTTGTTTAAAGAACAGTCGAATGTAAGTAGTTATACAGCCACATACACAATATGAGACGTAAAATGTTCGGTGGAACGCGTGTGATGAAAGTGACTTGTTTTAACTTTAAAATCATTTGTGTCAAAACTTTATATGGCAAAGTGCCGTAACCACTATTGTGGGCAGGTTTGTGGGCCGCATGTGGAAATACCTACGCACCTAAGTAATCGTGTAATTTTTATAGCATGTACGTAATTATAAAATGTGCCCGCGATCCACATAATACACACTCGCGGGCCACGGGTTGAAGACCCATATAATAAAGGGAATGTCACATATCGTAACTGCTTCACGCAAGACACAAAATTAATCTTACATTCATCATGGTCTTTTTGCACACCGGAACAAATTTCCCAGCTGTCAGTGTGAACTCCTTGTTAGCTGTGGCCATGATGAAGACCAGACAGCGCTGGAATGGCACAGGTGTTCCTACCCAGTCGCAGCTCCAGACCGCGTCTCTGACGCTCTCCGCCTGGAACAGTCAGCGTGCAATTGTGCCAGATATGCTACAGATTTAAGAATGTAATTAGCACACGATGCTGCACACTTGTCCCTTACTTGTTCCGACAGCTCTGTCCCAAGACTGCAGAATGCAAACGCACACCCCAACAGCGAACCGTAGGCGTACAGTGCCTGTGCTAGATCAGTACGGTCTTCCAAACTCTGTAAAAGAGAACTAGTGTTGAGTGTGCTAGCCGTCTGCGTGGTGCAGTTTAAGGTTCCGGAGGCCTGTACGTATAGTAACAGTTATCGTGTTTGTAAAATTTCTTTGCACCATATTTAGATTGATTAGGCCTACTTAGGTGATAATTTGTCGTCAGATCTGGATATTTAATGCTGTCGACCTGTTGCTTTAATTTACTTCCTATGCTGAAGGACTTCGTCTTTTAAGGAAGTTGTTCTAAATAATGTAAGCCTGAGAAATTTATGGAGGAAAGTGTATGAGAAATGAAATCGGAAGTCACAACTGGTGTCTTGTAGTGCGCATAAAAACAGCAGAATGAAGTACATATTATGTACACAAAGTTTATCACCGAAATTAAAGGTGTGGTGTGTTTTTCCTGTTTGCTGATTTTTGTGTCATAGTATTCGTATATGTTGAAACTATTTCTTGAAGAAGAGAGAGACGATTTATGGCATTTCTATGCTCAAGACAAAAGTAAATTTGAGAGTCACACGTATTCGTGCTCGTAAACTGACATTGTATTTAGAACATATATTCAAAATATATTTCACTCGAAGCCTTAAATACAATAAATATTTTGCCCCTGTCCCGAAGGGTGGGTTCCTGAGCAGCTGCTTAAATTTCGATAGACTTACGAGTTAGTCGGCCCTGCTAAAGGGAATTAGATTGGGAGTGGTTTCATAAGTTTGGTTTGTTAGTTTCTTTACCTTTATGAGAAATTGAAAACCGAGCACAGGTATATCTACCGTGATAAATCTTCTTGATTCCGTACATTTCTACACTGAAAAATATAAATAAATATATAAATAAATAAATAATATATGGCGGATAATGAGCATTGAATAATTCAAACTTCCCATGAACGTATGTTAATGCTGGTTACTCAGCAATACGACTTGGACACTTATGATTTGACACCAGTGATATGTTTATGCTCATATTTTGTTCAGGATAAAGGGAACCCGACCCACGCTCTCAAGGCCAAAACTTTACTCCTGAGTAAAGTTTAGTACTCACTTGAAGAAATGTGATTGCTGGAGTTCGCTTGTTCGAACTAAAATATGCATGAGTTATGAACAAAGGAGTGGTGTACTTTACATAAGTATAGGACATCGTTATTAACGGTATTTTACCATGGCAGCGGAGAAGGCGAGAAAACACATTGTGATGGACAGCATCAGGAACAGACCGCAAAGTGTGAAGTTCATTGTGTCTTCTAAGGCCCGCATGTACCTGAAATTATACAGAAGTTATTAAACTGTGAGACACGTAGGCGTGAATTCAGAAGAATATTTCTTGATATTCGCTGCAAACAGGAAAACAATTTACAAACACGTGAAAACGGTTTGGGCAAGAAATTCAATTGAAGAAAGTAGGCCTTACTCTTTTAATTTCCATTGAAATAAAATGATGTCTGAAATAAAACCTTTTGCGGGAATGTTTTGTTACTTAGTGTTAGAGCCAATCGAAATATCGATACCCACTATAATACGTGGTAGCTTAGTCACTGAAATGACTAGGCTGTGGGATGGACGACCAAGGGATCATGGTTCGATTTGCGGTAGGGGCAAAATATTTTCTTCACCCGAAAGCGTCCAGACTGGCTCTGGAGCCCACCCAGCCTTTTAGTCCAAGGGAATCGGTAGTTCTTTCTCCGATATAAAGCGACCGGAGTGTGGAGCTGACCTGTCACCTCCGTTTAGTGACCAGGTTAAGAGTGACTGGAGCCAGAAGATTATTTCTTCTTCCAAATATGCCTTCCTGGCATGCAAACGACTTCGCTTTTCTTCGATACTAATTCAGAAATTGTAAAAACTTTTCTAGATGATAACTTAATCCCAGTATTTTTTTTAAAAATTGTTTCCTTAATGTCTGCCTGAGTACTGAACGTACTTAATATCACTTTTTGTTGCTAAATTTCCTTACAGTAAGCAGTAGAGCACGGAGACATGCTGCCTCATTAATGATTATTATGTACTGAAGTAACAAAAAGAAAATCTAAACACACGCAACATTTCAGTTGAACGTGCCACCATCAGCAACTTTTTAATAGCTGCATCTAATTAGGTGTAAGTTTACGCTTAGGCTAAGGCAGAACACACGTGCCGAGGAAGAACTGGACAAAATTCATTTCACATTGGAGAGTCTCGAAGAAGACTGCGGCTTGACCTGCACAGGAAGCGGGCGTGTCTGCGTCATCAGAACGAAATGCTACTAAACTGCCGCATTTGATTCACTCTTGTTCATGGACTGTGGTTGACAATTTCTACGATACAGATCTTAAACCAAGAGTGAATTTTGTGAGCTGGTAACGTCACGGGATGCACGATGGAGAATGTTTGGCTGCGAAAATTAATTTCATCTAAGTGGCTACGTAACTTCTCAGAACTAAATATTCGATGTGTCATTTCATGTTGTTAATTGGTGTACGGTGTGCTATGAGAGCAACTATCATTATTAGGCTCGATATTTTCAGAGACCATAAATTCACACCTATGTTTTAACACATATTCTGTCAAGTATTCGTGATCACCTCTCCGATTACGAGAGTACCTATGACTTTTTCACCGTGTCAGTGTAACGGCTGACAGAGGAAATAATTCTATGCGTTGGTTGCAGACAGTTTTACGACATACAAATAAACAGGAGATTGTGGCTCTCCTGTTGCGACACATCTGAACCAATACGATCGCTTCAAAATTGTGGGGATTAATAGGGGCAGGCCTAAAATATGTGTTACTTAAAATTATGTATCATGTAATTATGTATTATGTAAAATATTCATTCCCTGCACTGAAGGTAGTATAAAAGAAAAGATAAAAATGGCCTATAGTTCTTACAGTGTATCAAATAAAGGCCTAGAGCAGGCAACACGAATCGTTGATATCATGATGACGTTTCGTGTTTCTGCTCAGTTACAAAGCCAACGTCAGGCCATGTGAAGAATTACATGAATGTTGTGGCCATAATAATAATAATAATAATAATAATAATAATAATATTTTCGGATATATGCCTATTTAAACTTTTAATTCCATAAACGTAATAACAAGTGAGAAGATGCAAGGTCTATATATTATAAAAAATGTTTTATTTAATGTTTTTTTAATTTATTGTGCATACGGAAAATTATTGAGTTATTTGTACCATGTTATCTTGTTTTTCTTGTCTGTATTTAAATTGGTACTCATTTTATTTGTAGGTCTTGATTTGGACTAATGATGGCTTTGTAACTGAGCCGAATTCTGTTGATAGCACGTCATAAAATAAGTAAGTTCTTCTAATAACGATATTCCTTCATTTGACTTACGGAATTTTTGCACAAATGAAGGTCAAGATGGATAGAATGTTTTTAAATTCACCTGCAAATCTTCTACGTGCTGCTAACAATGTTATTGTTAGTTGTGACGCTTGTCTGGCAACCGAAGGAAATTATTTCCAACATCTTACGTAGAAGTGATTAGGAAGAACCTAATATTAACTGAATACATTGGACTAAAATGCTTGGACTCCCACTTAACGGCAAAGTGGAACAGCGGCCATCGCTAAGCTGCCTGCAGTCACGCGATTGGTCCGGCTGTAGAGTGATGACGGATGTGAAATTAAAAAACAATACTATTTTCTTAATGTTGTTGATAATATAGGGGTATATATATACCGCGCCGATCCCAGTGGCCGTGCGGTCTAAGGCGTGGGTCTTCGGCCGCTCGCTTACTAGGATCGTGGGTTCGAATCCCACCGGGGGGCAGGATGTCTGTCTCTTGTGAGTGTTGTTTGAAGTCAGGTAGAGGTCTCTGCGACGAGCTGGTCCCTCGTCCGGAGGAGTCCTACCGACTGTGGTGGGTCTCAAATGTGTGTGATCATGAAACCTCGACGAAATGAGGAGGCCCAGGCCCATATAGGGCTGTCGAGCCATAGGAAAGAAAAAAAATATACATACCGCATAATAAGTTGGTGGTGTTGGACACATTCATTAAGTCTTTTCTGAATTTCACCCTCCCTTACTGCGTCATCTTCTGACGTGAAGCGCTTCTGGTTTATGTCGTAGATTTTCGCTGTAAGCTTCTCCAGCTGACTGCAAGCGACGCAAGCCATCACGGCGTATAGGATCGTGAAGCCGAAAAAAATGGACGTATATTGTATTGATGCGATAAACTGAATGAAGAAAGAGAACTAGATTTTAGTTAATTAATGCTAAATAAAATATATGTTTCTTATTTTCACTACAACATTAGTGTAGATCCCTGAATCTCAGTATATTCCCTTCAAGAGGATTTACTTTTACGTGTTTAAATTGCAGTGTCTTTCTTTATTTTGCTCAAGACTCATCTTGTCAGTGAAGATTTCTCAATGAATGCACACTGCAAAGGTTTATTTAAGATCTGCCTTCTCAAAGTGACGGAATTGAAAACACGATGGAACCTGCACATGATATACTTGGCACGAAGCCTATTTGTATTTTGCAGTACGTGGCAGTTAATGAGTAAGTATTAGTGGGTAATTAGAATCCCTGGAATGCCCACGTAGGTATGGTGAAAACTATCCAATTTATTTATAAGACGCTGAAAAAGCCACGAATCAAATTATTTGCTATACAATGAGCTTTAAGAATTCTCAATTATGCGGGCTGCAGTGGAGCCTTACATGGAGAAATGCGGAAGAACATGTGCTTAATTTCTCGACGAATTTTAGAGAATCGTGGAACGGAAAATTGTGCTAAGTGGTCAGGTTAACAAGGATGTAAGATATTTTAATGCATGATTTTACAACATTTGATGATTAATAGAAAATAAGGTTCTTAAAAATGTAGCCTAAAATGTGTTTGAAGAGCTCTGCAACACTTACATATGTCTATGTTAGAGGAAAATATTACACTTTTGTTTCTAAACATATTTATGCAGAAGGTAAAGAAATGCTGAAAGTAAGGTAGAAAACTATTTTTAAAATAATAATCGTGGCTTAAAAAGTAATCACGCGTTTCAACAATTATCATTGAATATACCATACAGGTTAATATCAAGCAAGTGAAATTTTTCTTATCTTCAACTTAGAACAGTTCTGAAGAAATTCTGAGAGCAGCATTTCCATCATACACGAATAAAGACTTATGCCACTAATTGGGTGTTAACTTGTAGGCCTATAGCTTTACATGGCGGCCGGGATATCCTAGTAGGTATAGATGCTCACTGCGGGTTGGAGGACCAGGTCTTCGAATCCCAGAGAGAAGTAATCTTCCGGACACATCCAGACCGGCACCAAGGCTCACGCAGTTCCCTGTACAATGGATACCGGGTTTATTTCCCACGGTAAAGCGGCCGAAGCGTGAAGCTGACCACCCTCCAACTTCTACTGCCAAGGTCGAGAATGGTTAGAGGTGTACCTCTGCCTCCCCTTAATGCCTGGTTGGCATGTAACGTGACATGTTTACCTTATTTCTTCACATGTATGCAGTTATAGTTATACAATTAAATGTTGATTATTTGTAGGTCTGTCGCATTCCATTTAATGTAAGCATTTTTCACCAATATTCCGAATCCAATACTATTACATACCTGTGAAAGCATTATCAACTCGTAAACAGGACTGCTTGAGGCATCGAAAGGATACCAAGCTTCGAACACCATATCATGGGAAGTAACGATTCGTATAGATGTCTGGACCACGTGGAACACTATGGTGAACATAAATATATTTTTAATTATGTTCTGGATACCCATTATCAATCCAGCAAACGTACGGAGACCAGTCTCTGGATCTCTGATCGGCAATTCTTCCCATGTGAAGAACTCCGTGAGGCGAATCATGTCTTCAAATTTATCCATACGGAACCTAGAAACCATGAAACAACACTTTATTCTACAGACTGAACATAGGATATCACAAGATTAATAAACCACACAAATTTATCCATACGGAAGTTAGAATCTGTGACATAACTCTGTTCTGCAGACTGAATATGGAATTTCACGAGATGATTGAGCCACTGAGATTTATCCATACGAAAACTAGAAACCATAAAGTAACACTGAGTTCAACTGACTGAATATAGGATCTCACGACACAAATAAGTCATACAGATTTACCCATACTTAAAGTAGAAATCATATCGTAGCACGCTGTTCTGGAGACTCAAAGTGGCATACACATCCAAAAGTGACGGCACATGAAGTTAATGGAACATTTACACTTTTCATAAAGTACCTAATACACGTGATCTTGAATATGCCAGAATCAGCTGTGAGGATTGCGGGGCTTTCATCAGTGAGGTTTCATAATACCGTTGATGTTAATTTTGGTGACTATGGGCGTTGTGACCGTAAGATTGTTGATGTCAATACTAATATGGCTGATATCATGTGAGGCGAGATCTGGAAGGACATAAGGGGGCGTTTACAGTTACGGTCTTAATTCTTTTAGAACACAACAATTATCGGCTATGGTACGATCAATTGAAAATTGAATTAATAAATCCAATTTTATATTATCATCACCGTGCATTTTCACTCTATTTTTCAAAAAACCAACTAATTCACATTAAATGTCACTATTTATTTTAGTTGACACTACCCCTACATATGTTTCGGCCCTTATCGGACCATCATCAGAGGGTCTTTCTAACAAACTACACTTTTACACATCCATAGGTTCGTGTGTTATCATTTGCAGTCAAGTCACTTTTGAGTTTTGTTATATTATGTAACCTTTAGGAAAAGGTTATTTTTAAATTGTAAAAACTGAGACACTGTATAAAATCCCAAAAAGTTAAAAGGTTAAAAAGTTAAAAGTTTTTGTGTCTATATGTACGTTGTTTATAACATCATTATCGTACTAACTACGCACTATATTAACTTGTTGTTACGTAGAGTCGTGGTACTTGGATTTGGAGGTCACTTTTGAATTACTCTGTTTAGTTCTGCTTGTTGGCGTGTTAAGTGTTCGTGTCTATTGGACGTCTAGTGGAGTGTGAAAGACCCGCTGATGATTGTCCGATAAGGACCGAAACATATGTAGGGGTAGTGTCAATTAAAATAAATAGTGACATTTAATGTGCATTAGTTGGTTTTTTGAAATAATAAATCCAATGTAATATGCATTTTGAGAACACACGTCTAGCGACATACACTCACAGTACAGCTTGTGAAAAGATTGCAATTTATCCAACAACGTTTTCACCAGCTTATACGGTGTTGCGTCGGGGTTATTAGTCGGTAAAAGAAACTGGAGATATGAATGGAATTTGTAATTAAATGAAGTATCTCGAAATATTAAAGAGTGACAGATTAAAACCACGATAACCTGAGTGTAGTCGGCGTCTAGGTTTATATTCGAATGGGGCGTCACCTTAAAGAAAGTTGTAGGTAATTGTTTGACCTCAATAGCTTCATAAATCCCGCGTGTCAATTCAAAAGAGACAATTATTTTTAAAGTTGATGGGTTAATTTTCCACTTTGTGCTAAGTGTGTAAAGTCATCTTTTTTCGACGAGTTGAATAGTAAGTAAAGACAGTTGTTGACTGTATGTCACATCCTGTTCCAACCGCCTTTAGGTTTAAAAACCCCGCATGATTGGCTATACTTAAATTGCGAAGGACACAATAAAATGTTCTCTTGTGTGTATCTTTCAAAGTTTAATATGGGACATGATTTTCAAAAGGAGTTCAACATAAAAGAGAAGCTGTATCTGTGACCACTTTGAAGATTCTAAACCTTAAGATATAGTGAAATTAAAGTTCGTTAATTGTGCGTAATAAAACGTATACCAGTATAACAGTCCTTTTAGCGTATCTTATACGAGATCTGTGTGGTCCTGGCTGTTTATACATAGTTCAAATTTATTGTTCTAGAAATGTGTGATTATCTGAATGAAGAAACAAACCCTTACAACTGTATTAAAAATTCCAATAAAGAAATTAAATTTGAGATTTCTAATTGACTTATTATTATTATTATTATTATTGCTGTTGTCGTTGTTGTTGTTGTCGTCGTCGTCATTTGTCATGTTATGTTCCAGGACTATAATTTACACCATTATATACACCACATTTTTTCGCACTTCAGCGTTAATATTTGAAATTTGTCAGTACCTGATGTTGAGATGCATCCAGAAAATTAATATGCATGTCAGAATCACACGGAATGTCTTCATAGCTCTCTGCAAGTCATCTCTGTGCAAGATGAAGTCCATTATCATGGCCATGAACAAAGCATACGCACAGATAGTCACTGTACAATTATACACGAAATTGCCTTTTGACGTTTTATCCACGTAAATAGAGACACCACCTAACCGCAATAAAAATAGTGTTACACGAAAACGATGCTCTGTTAGATTGTTTGTAACAGTTTTCTTGGTTTCCATAATGTAACTTGTCTGTGCAAAGTGTAACCGAATGCGTTTGTAGCCACCTTGAGTGCGATCACTACAGACACTGAAACAAGTGACACTTGAGATATCTGCAGTTCAACTGACAGTTTATGTACAAATGTTAGCCAGCGTCGTTTCCTGTAAAATAGTAATGGCTCAAGAAGTCTTTACTTCCTTGTTTCACTTATTATTGCGAGTTTGAAGTGGGCGGGAATCGTAAATTATTCGGACAGTTTTGTGAAAATTTAGAGCAGCTGCAATGTCTTTCTGTCAGAAAAGAGATTAATTAATCAATGGCACATAAAAATTAGATCTGTATTTGAAGATACTTCTTGTTAAAAATTGGTGTAAGTAAGCTATACTGGAAAACATGAATGCCTCGCTTGAAGAGAAGTTGATGCAATTATTTTTATTAATATAGGTCAGTTTCCCAACTTTTTGCTCGCGGACCCTTTTTGTCTTCGAAAAATAACCATGCATCCTCACGTACTTTTCACGCAAATATTGGATGTCCGGATGATAGGCATCCAAAATTAAAATGTATATGTCAGAACTGATTTTGGGTAGCTACGAATACATACAAGTAGCTTACGTAAAAATGCATTGCATAATTTTACCTTAATTAAAATGATTGTCCCTACCTTCGTGGGTACAGAAAGTTTCGTAATTAGATATTTTAATGGCTTTACGAAATAAAATATCCTCTATTAAAGAAGATCCCGATTATATTTAACAAAACATTATTCATTTAATTTAAGAAATGAGTAAACTTCAAAGTAGCCATTACAGAAATCAGACCAAGGATTTGTTGGGACCTGGTCGCGGATTCCTTAGGATCCTCGAAGCACACTTTGGAACCACTGGTACACATGTTCTTCTTTGGTGTTTTGATGTCTTTAGTGACACTCAGCCTTGTTTACTTAATTTTGTAAATAACTTTCACTTTGTTTGAGTGGTTGTAGTAACTGTCCTTCCAAAGCTGTCATCCTGTAATACATTTTAACATTGCTAAACCTTTAATGTCTGATGGTTATTGCACGTACCGCGCGGCATAACATCCAAAACTGCATCTTACCCAGAGAGTGTGTTTGTTTTTCGTAAGATTCTTATAGGCATAGTCGATCTTAAACGGATTTAACTGAAATATATTTAATGAAGACGTAATGTGTTCTGTGTGAGGTAGGAACTGAGTATTTAAATATAATTTAGATTAATGTTTGGTTTTAAAGCATGTATTTTCAATAGAGTGTTATGTAATATGTAAGGCATTCACGTTCTGACATTAACATTTGAAGAGTGACTATTGATTCTCACTTTTGAAAATAAGACAATAGTTAGCAATAAAGTGAAGATCCGACTCCACTACGTTTCGATCGTGTTATTATTGTCGTGAATATAACCACCATTGTGAACTGATGTGAACCGATTGTTTTCTGGTGTACTGCTGTCCTTGTCAGCAGAATGCACAGAGGGTACATAGTTATGTCTAACAGATGGCGTTCGATCTCTCTCCCGAGTTCTCCACATCCTCCCCAAACTGGACAATTTGCAAAGAAATGACCAGCTGCACCAGGCATTTGATCCTGTCTCCGTCTTGCTGACGAAGGGTGACTGTCTATGCTGGATACCTTCCTGTGAAAGAAGTAAATCTCGAACTCTGAAATTAGGATATTTACGAGGTTGGTATTTCACTTCATGTTAGTTACGGAGCTGTAGAAGATAATCCTCCTACCGCCAACAGAAATCCTCAGTGACCTTCTGTATTATTTTATTTTATATTTTTTGGACAAGTATTATTTCGTAGGTGGCTCAGTCCACACGGAATTCTTGTTAGGGTTTTCGCCGTTAAGGAGAAGAGATGATTTTACAGTCGTGAATTAAGGGCAGCTTCAATGCCAATTAGAATGGTGTTTAATCTTTCTTCTTCGACCTGTAGGTGTTCTAACTTTCCTCATGAAGCGCTTAATGGAACCAATCATTTTTCCACCATCCTCCCCACCAAGCTGTCCGTGGCGTAATGAACTTCCTTTAACGCCGTGAAGAGCTAGGTATTCGTGAGTCGTGGAGTCTGGCAGGACCTCGAAATTTGAATAAGTTCTATGTTAGCAGTTTGGTATATATGTGCTTTGTCAGAGTATATTGTATGGGGTAGAATCTTCTTCTCCACAAATCGCAGCATAGCCATATTAAATCTGTCCGTGGACGTCTGTATTTTCTCCTAGAGCCTTGAGAGCTTGAATCCGACAATGGCACTCGACGTAGGTAGAATTAAGTGCATCAGGACTATTCGATTGGGCAGTCTGTAGGTTTTTGAATAATCCAAGAGACCGTGGATACTCCGATTCTTGTCCCCATACAGTACCCAAAGAATTTTCTTCGTTCTTACGTTAGTACATTTCTCCGGTTATATCTAATAAACGTTTCGGTTCGCCTTCTAGTTACTCACAGAGGAAGACATGTTTGCTGGTGGTTGAAACTCACGGGTATTTTCTATCTAAGATTCAAATTGCTCCCAATATTTAGACAACATTTCAATATCCGCTGAGAATGGTTCTAGTTTGATAGTATGCAACTTTATTTCCTGAATAACGATGGGTTTTACGTACGCAGCCCGTACTGTATTTGTAATTGGCGGTGTAACATCTCCACGCTTATCTTTAATAATACTGTCGGTCTTACGTATCGCGCGCTTGGAGAAACATAAACATTCTTCACAATGTTCCGAGCCAGTTGCATATTTTTCATCATGAAGCAGATCATGAATGGGGCCATCTAGACTGATTCAGCTTTGGTAAATTTCCTGAAGACGATGGCGATAATTTTGGAGGTCTTTGAGTGCATCAACTGTAGATATAAAACTCATATCATGAGAGCGCTGCGTCACTCTTTTACGTTTTAATGTGTTAAGCTGTTCTGTATCTGCAATTAATTAAGCTGGTCCGTTGACAGACTGTTTCACTATTTCGTGAAATCCCAGCTGGGAGGCGCTGCGGAGTATCAAAGCGTGACGGAGTACGTTCTTTAATTGATAGATAGCGCAATGAGTTTAATGCTTCGTGCAGTAAGTAGTTGGTAGTGTCTGTTGAACCCAGTAAAAGTTTATTAGCTCCCCGGAAGCACGGTGTTTTTGCCTGACAAGCGGCTTGGTCGTGGGTCACTGTATTGGCTCAGTGGCTGTGCGTAGTGACTTGCAAGTGGTACAGAAACGCAGTTTTGATTTCAGGTTTTGCTAGTTGTATCGCATGGCAGATGGGTATGGTTGACGTTTTTTGGAGTTTGTTTCAGATGTTGGTGTAGGAATTTTTATATTTCTTAATATTCAAGGCGGTTCCAGTGTATTGTTAACAAAACGGGAAATGATGTCGTTATTGCAAATGTGTGATAGTTTTATTTAATAATAATAATAATAATAATAATAGCATAATAATGTGTCGGTATTGATGAAATGTGATGTATGATTAACCCTTGAATTACTGACTGGGTGCAAAATGTACGCAGACTTGATCTTTTTCAACAGTTCTCGTTGGTATAGAGTGACAATCTTACCAATTTTTCAAGTTGTATTTTGAAGTTCCCTTGACACAAAATTTTCATTACGCAGCGAGTATATTGTTTTTATCGTATGCTATGTATTTGTTTGAAATCCAACTGGACCATGTTAGTTCTATTTGTCTGACAAACAAGGACAAGAAAAGAGACAGGATATTTTTCCAGTGCTCAGAATGGGTGTGCAAGGACCATCCTATCAAGCCAGTTCAAATAGAATGCAACAATTGGAAGGAGGAATCGTAATACAGACAAATTTCATTCACATTTCTGTTCTAAACTATATTTTCTTGTTGACCAAAAATGTTTGGCATTTTATTCTATATAGTAGAATGAAAAATGAAATTTTTTAATAAAATCCCTTTTTTTTTGTCCTTAATTGAGTGTAAGAAACAAAATTAAAAAAAAAACAAGTTGAGAAATTAATTTAAAAATATGGTTGAAAAATGTACCCAGTAGATAAAAGGTGGAAGTTTCATTGCTCCGTAATGCAAGGGTTACTGAAATAGGAACAGCAAGAAAGTGTGAAAATAACAGTCAGTAATAACTGTTGGTTATTAGTGATCATTTCATTGACTAGTTTGTATGATTACTATTTTTTTTCATAATATTGCCATAAGAATTAAGGCCTACAATGCCATGGGTTGTTACAAAACCTGTATGAATGATAATGTGAAAT
Source organism: Reticulitermes speratus (assembly GCA_021186555.1). NCBI lineage: Eukaryota > Metazoa > Arthropoda > Insecta > Blattodea > Rhinotermitidae > Reticulitermes > Reticulitermes speratus. The sequence goes on along the minus strand of JAJKFL010000006.1, from coordinate 36,694,579 downwards.
TCTTCAGGTTTCTTAAGAATTATCAATGGTAAGTACAGGTCTGTAGCCAGACCATGAACACACTTGGTGCATGGTCTAACAGTGCAGGTGCATATACTTACGTTTGTATACGTATCTAATTCTGTATTTTACATATACCCTGTGTATATATTATGTATGTATAAGCATAAAAAGCACCTTTGTCAGGACCACAAAATCAACAGTTTAATTACATAATGTGTGCTCTGTAACATTGTGCAAAACATCTTGCACATACACACAATTTTGAAAATGAATTGTTTATAACTACAGCTCTTCAATGGAGGCAACATGTGGATGTGGTGGGGTGTCGCACAGTTCTTAGCAGAGTGATTAGCATATTTGTCTTTGATATTTTGCAAATTCCTAGTGGATGCATTGCACCCACTTGAAGCCCACTGGCTACTGGCCTGGGTAAGTAACATGTATCTCATTGGTTATTGGTTATTGTTTATTTTCACGCTATGACTAAATCTTGTCTCATTGTTCAGAAAGCATTCTCTCATGAAATGAAAATATATCACATAATGGTAACATGTATCAACTGTGTGTGTTCCACATGGTATACATTAATTTTCACATTGTGTAATTTGAAGTATTGTCATAACTTTCAAATTCACTCATCTCCAAGATTTTATCAACCCTCTTATATTGAATTCAGAAGAAATTATCAGCAGTTGACCAAAATATTTTAAGGAACACTGCACAATGTGAATAATCTCTGTCACCACTGGAGTTCACCTTGCATTGAAAATGTAACATAAGACATTAACCATAGGAATGGCAATTTTTACACAGGGCTCAGCTGTGGGCAGAGGGATTGGGTATGCCGTTCAATCTTGGGTGTGGTATTATTGTAAATGGCGAGTGACTTACTTGTACTGCTAAGTTGAAGGACTTATTGAAGTTGTATGAAACTGACAAACACAATGTGCTTTATCACCTGCTTCCCAGTGTGATGCACAGACACTTGAAACCTGGTTGGCAGAGTGCACTGAATGTGAGCTTGGCTGCACATGTTATGAGTAGTTATCAGCATTCTCTTCGCTGTAGGTAGTTACAGTTGCACTGTGAAGTTGAGTCACTTGTAATATTATCAGCAATTTTGTTGTTGCGATGTGTTGTTTTTTCTCTTCTTTTATAATGTAGTCGATTTTGAAGGAAATTTGTATCATTTTAACATTGATTGCAGGTAAACTGGACAGCAGATGTCTGTCAACAATTGTTTTGTTCAAGGAAGTTGACAGCCTCATTGGTGTCTTATGCTATTCTGAGTGTGCCAAGTTTTGTCATTGGTGACTCAGTGCAAATAAACACTTGGAACACTGGAGAAATGCTGTTTATAAGGTAAAAAACTGGACCTTTCCGAGCAATGAATATACACATGATGTAGATGAAGTACTAAGAGAAGACAAATGCATTAGTGTAGTCTGGTATTATGTTGAAAAATAATGATGCTTCAGTGAAATATTTCAGCTTTGTTTTATAATGTTATTTAACTTGATGACTGTGACTTATGAAACCTTGCTGAATGTTCTTCATAATCTGTAGGTTATCATATATGCTGTTTTATATACATGTACTATGCTTCTTGAACTTGTATTGTCTATTAAATTTTGTGTTGTTGTTTGTGTGTTGACTTTTGTGAAACAATGGGCAGTGCTGCAACTTAATGTATTTGTATTGTGTGTACTGTGAAGAAAATATCATAATGAAAACTGAAGTTTTGTTATTTATGTAATCATAGTTATGGCATCCGTATTTCATTTATTTCATGTGTTGACATTTGTATGTAATGGAGGCAGTTGATTCTATCGTAAAGCCATTTATCCTTCCAGAACATTCAACATTGTAAGTAGTTTTGTGTGCATGTTATTGTCCTTGTGAACATCATTTTAGTAGAGCTTTGAAATTCATCATTTGTTGTCCTGACCCTAAAGTTTGTATTTATACTGATAATGTCTGTATCCGGTAAGCATTTCAGATCTCGTTTTCTCAGTTTATTTGAGAGGCAAAACATGAAACACAATGTACACAACTGGTGCAATAAATGTGTGATATTAATTACTGTTTCTGTAAAAGCGATACTTCTCTTCTGTAATTCAGTTTTCTAAATGTGACATTTTGATCCAGGCTTCAGTTGTTCTTAATATGCTCTGGTACAGGATTTTAGGTGCTCGCAGTGGTGAGTATTCATAATGAGGTGTGAATTAAGACACCGTTCAGTCTGGTACATGATTATGAATGTTTTGGAGGAGCATGCTGTGTCTCTCTTCACAGGCACTAATTAGCACTATCATTGCATCTGCGGTTCATTGTTTAAGAGATTGTTTACGGCTTATTATTATGGTGCTAGTGTGGTTTACCACTCTTGTTAGTTTCTTAGTAGCAGCAGGTCACTAGACAGTTTAGAGATGCCCACATTGGGGCGTCAACTGAACAAAATAGCTGACAGAAGTACTGTACATGAAGAGATTTTACAATCAGTAATAACATTTTGTGAATTAATTTAGCGAATTCTAACATGTTGGTGGAAAGCCAAGTCGTGCTAAGTCGCTTCATACTGAGTAAGGTTTGGTCCCCACCACAGGCAACCCCCACCCCACCCGAACTGCAGCTTTGGAAAGACCTCTCTGTAGAACACTAACACAGGCATGATGTGGTGTATTCTTTAAGCTATGTACATATTTGGGAAAACAATGAGTGTTGAAGAGTCTATACACCGCCACACTTTTCAAGACCACCGATGTTTTGTTTTCCATGAACCCTGTGACCTGCAGCCACTCATCTTTCACTGACAGCTGGATATCAGAGTGTTAAATTCTAAGGTGTTATTTTACTTCTCCTTTCTCCTATTGTTTCGTGATCTCTCATGTCCATCTACGTAAGTTAATATCCTTAGGAAGTCTGTGTTTTGGTCTGTTAAGATTATTTCTTGTCGCCTATTGATAGGCCGATATTGATACAGACGAGAAAAGTGACAGGTGTATTTTTATGCGTTTACCATTTGGGGCTTAGGGGGACCACGGCCATTGCTCACGTTAAAATAACCACAAGTTACTCTTTAAGTAACACAAAACGGTTGTATGGAAGTGGCGGCATACGAAATTAAAGAATGTGTCTCCAGATATCTTCCTTGACTTTAACGAATTAGATACTGAGAGTTGAGGTGTTTTCTTTATGACGATGTTTATGTTATGGCTGACAGTGGTTTTATTCACTGTATAGTTCCTCTGTGCTATGAGTTTTTAGATTTAATTCCGAAGGGGAAAAGAGGGTTTATGATTTCGCCATCTGTCTATGCGTCCTGCTTTAAATTTTTGAACTCTTCAAACGGATATGAGAAGTTAGGTACGTACGTTATGACTGGTAAAAAGCTGATTCTAGCGTTTATTTCATAATCCGATTTTAACAACATGGCTGGAGCACGAACGTACGCGTCTGAGCGACACTGTAATTCTGAAATTTTGTGTGGTGACAATCCGCCGACGAATGCGTGACTCATGGGGTGTGAAGCATTCCAGAACGTAAGAAAAGGAATTTGTTAAAGCAACAGACTTACTTATCTTCCGGTTTGGTGGCAATATCTAATAACCCGTTGAACCTGCATATTCAAAATTTGCGGTTGTGTGTTGTTGGTGGTGGTGGTAGTAGTGGTAGTAGTAGTTGTAATAGCAGTAATAGCAATACTCAGATTGTTTACAAATGTAAGCAGTCTAAATATAACTAATCTTAGTTTCCTTCATATGACCACCCACGCAAGCTAGCCTATAAATTAAATTGCGTTTTGTTTTATTCTAAATCTGAATTACGCAAATAAGACTGACAGAAGATGGGCTGCGTGTGTTAAGTTATACATAAACATTCCTAGTTTCATACTCACACAACCTGAAATAGCTAATATTGCTTTTAACAAACCTGGATACAAATCAAAAGAATTCGAAAACAATATTTACGGTTCGCAAGCGAGTGTTTTGCCTTGTGACAAACTTGTTTAACTTCACTTTTAAGGAACTGTTTTAATGGAGGAAATTACATTACATTACATTTTCCATCAGTCGTTTGACTTTTTCGACAATTGTTTCTATTCACAAGGCGTTAAGAATTTTTATTGAACTGTAACCGTCTGTCCCTCAGAAACCCTCTTTTGTGCTTTCTACGTCATTTAGTGCACAGTTGAATACAACGTTTTTGATGTCCAGTGACAGAGCACCTTGTTTAAGGGGTCAACCAGAGAAGGTGTATTACGCGATCTGTCACCTGAGTACGGAAAAGGAGGTGGCTGTTGAAGATGTACGTTCCAACTGTACATTAGACGATAGACAGAGTCCAAAAGAAGACACTATCATCACCAAAACTATAGAATTGATATATGGTAGTCTGTGGTCAGTGATGATAATTCGCTAAATGGAATATGTGGGTTTAATGAAGCTCTATATTTTACTATTTCCCATAACTTAAGTTTTTGAAGTCCTGCCTGAGCTGTATGTAAATTGCTGTGTAACACAATGCCAGGTTCTATGGAAATGCGCTAAGTAGGATAACGCGCTCCAAACTAAACGACAGATGGACTAAGAGGCAACCTCCCTGTTATGTGAGTAGTTAATTCACAACGTGCACGGAGTACACGAAAACATGAAACTGATATCAAAGTTTGTTTTTGTAAAAGAAGGAAGCAGATGTTTAAAAGATGTAAATCCTTCTGTTTGGTAAGAAGTTTGAGCAGTATTAAAAATGACAAAATATTAAAGTATGTATTGCTTATTTTGCACATCTGCTAGGTGTGTGGAGAACTGAAATCTCAGACACGTACTTGTTTTATTGCCATGTCATTACATGATAAATAAATTATAGAAGCATAGTTTGGGCTTTAAAATCAGCATGAAATAAGCGAAAATAATTTACTGTGGGGAGAATATTTTGTCAAACTGCAGCATGTGTTAGTCTGTGCCATTTTGACGACTGGTATTATCCTTCATTGTGAGAAGAAACATGAAGAAGGACGCTGACTGATTCATCATCTGTAAACAGAGAGAAAACACAGTTTAAGAACCGTTAACTTTACCGTAATAAGATAGTAACGCAACACGGAAACCCTGCTTTATGTACATTTGCCCATATCGGTATGTTCGGGATAATATTTGGGTGATATGTCGGCAAAAGAAATTTGGGGTGTCCAGGTTCAGAAATCAAAGGATCAATTTTGTTTGGTTTGAGTCGTGCGTACCTCGAATACGGTTCGGGCATGTAACTGAAAGATTAGCTGGACTGCCGTGATTTCGTTTGACTGATTCAAGTTGCAGACTTAATAGCCGCATTGACCTGGCCCTTACGGTAATGGAACACAATGAGTTATTAAATCCGGTACCATTTTTGGAACGTTCTCGTAGTCTGGAGAAGCGCCTGTTAGCTTCGTCATGTCCCTCCGTTCATCCGTCTGTCTGTCCGCTTGTATCAGCGCTATCCGACTTTGACGGATTTCCGTGAAATTTTTCATTGGGGACTTTTATGAAATCTGTCGAGAAAGTGTTAACTTGTTTAAAACATGACAAAAATGTCGTTCACTTTGCAAGAAGACCCGAGTACTTTTTATGTTTGTAGGCGAAATAAATGCGCCATAAAAGCATTGTTGTTCAACATCGAATATATCTATATTGTCGACAGTGACATGTATCTAAAAAATTTACAGAAAGTCATTGTTGCCTTTCCATTGCAAAAATTGTTACGCTAAACACGACAATTTTTTTATTCGTCGGCCTACATTGCCCGTCTTTTAATAGTTATCGTTTCCGTGTTTACAATTACACGATGTGAAACATGCTAAAGCATTTGAAATGGAGCAATTCTCGTCACCACCATGCACGATGATATTTCTGTGTTCCGTGAAGACGGTTGCAAGTAGACAAGCATTTGTACGTTCACTGCAGTCTTGTCATTTTGGTGTGATGAGGAAATGTACATTTCGTTCCTGCATTGGGGCAATATCCCTTACTTCTGCAATTATTTATATGTCTGGAATATGTCAGCCTTTTGCACGAATTTAGTATGTGGGAACACCCACACTAGAGAGCACGGTACACTGCGCCGTTTCCCGCAACAGCATGACTACAACGCTCTCAACGGCCCGTGCCTCAAATAGAGATCCGCCCAGCATTGGGCGGGACCCACCTACGCAATCAGCCAATCACAACACAGGCAGTCCGTCACTGACCTATATAAATACAGGGCCAACCCCCCCCCCCCCCCCCACGGTATGGCTAAATTACTAGTGTGTAGGTTTTAGATCCTTCGCGAATTTAATTGTGAAAATGCCACTCTGGGTTCAAATCCCAGGTAGCCATCCAACCAAAATATTTCCCCCACTCAGAAATACTATACGCTCTTAGAGCTGTAGCCGTCGGTGTGCCAGGTCCCACCTAATCGAGACCATAAATCGTTAGCGTAAGAAAAATCCTCAGTTATAGAATAAAGAGTCTGTTATCGAGTCCAGCAATGCGGTAAAACGCAGGAATGGCTATGCAGACCAAGGGACGTCAACTTGCGCTCCGCGCAAGTCTCCGCCCTTAGTTAGCACTTTGGTTGGTTGGCCAAACTTCATTCGGTCATCATCAAAGGAGTAGAGCAGACATCCCAAAGGAGTAGTGCAGAAAGCCAAAGGAGTAAAGCCTTTGTCTGAGGCTTAACCTGCGCACCGTACACCACTAGCGGCTCTCTCCGCTTTCATTCAGAGCAGCAGCCAAGCAGCGCACTGGTCAAGACTCTTCCCTTAAGCGCCGCTTCTCCCTTCAAGGCATCTCTATACGAGCGCACTCTGTGCGGGCAGCAAACTCATAACCAACGATCTCGGTCGAAATCCTGTATATTTGCTGAAGTAATAATACATAAGCTGAGTGGAAGTTGCTGCGTTATTTCTTGCTATAGAAACCTGCTAGCAACCACCACAAGTACAATTGGTTGAGAAGTTTTCTGTGCTATCCTATTGAATCCATTAACCAATCTGTCATTATTATTCACAGGGCATCCTACCCCCAGTGACATATGTTTTTAGACGCATACCCATCATAGCGGAGCACATGTTAAAATGCCGCCCGTCCGTAACTAAGCACATAGCAACTCGAGAACCGCTAAGTGAATTGTTATCAAATACAGTACTTTTGGTAACGAAGCGTGATGATAAACAATCAGGAAGGCCTCCTCTCGTTTCGTCGTATTCGCTTCCTGAAACGTGTATATGTATGTATGTATGTACATGGCCAGTTGACCAGTCACCAACTGCCACGAATGCGCACGACTTAGTAACCTCGAACGTACGTATGTATGTATATATGTATGTATGTATATATATATATTTATGTACGTATGTATGTATATATATATTTGTACGTACGTATGTATATGTGTGTGTATGTATGTATGTACGTATGTATGTGTGAGTGCATGTATGTATGTGTGTATGCATGTATATATGTACGTACGAGTATGTATGAATGCATGCATGTATGCATGTTTGTAAGTATGTATGTACGCATATATATATGTGTATGTACTAATGCGTTCATATGCGCAGGTATGCATGTGCGCATGTATGTGTGTGCGTATGTATGTATTCCTGTATGTATATATATATATATATATATATATATATATAAGTTGGCGTAAAAGTCACCCCGAAACTTGCCTGTGCGGGCACAGAGGAGAGCCAGATGTATAAATCTTACACAATTCCAACCCCTCACAAGAAGGAGATGGGTGATCAGTACCACGCTTCGGCCGCTTTACCCCGTTACGCATTCTCCTGAGTGCGGTGTGCCTCAGGACCGATGTGGACGGCGCGCATAAACTCGCCCCAACCGAGATTCGATCTCCAAACCCTGCAGCCCGTAGTGAGTTACTATACCGACTACGTATATGAATATACATAATATACGAGGTCTGTCCAAAAAGTATCCGACCTTGGGCCGAGAAAAAAAAGTTCTGTATCTGGGTGGTTACAATACCTAATCCCCTTCAAAGTAGGCCCCTTGTGACTCCACACACTTAGCCCAGCGGTCCTTCCATCGCTGGAAGCAATTCTGGAAGGCTTGTTTTGGAATGGTGTGCAGCTGCGCCGTCGCGTTCTGTATGATGACCTCGCGGCTGTCAAAACGGGAGCCTTTTAGCGGTGTCTTCAATCTCGGGAACAGCCAGAAATCACAAGGAGCCATGTCAGGAGTGTAGGGAGCCTGGCGAACCTGCGGAATGCCGTGCTTAGCCAGGAAACCCTGGATCAGGTGTGATGAATGAGCTGGGGCATTGTCATGATGCAGCTGCCAGTTGCGTGCGTACCCACAGCTCCGGTCTCTTGCGCCGAACTGCATCACGAAGATGACGGAGGACTTCTTGGTAGTACTCCTTATTAACAGTTTGGCCTAGTGGTGCGTACTCATGATGCACAACACCCCGGTAATCGAAGAAAACAGTCAGTATTACCTTCACATTGCTCCGAACGTGCCGTGCTTTTTTGGGCCTCGGGGATGTTGGATGCGTCCATTGTGACGACTGGACCTTGGTTTCCGGGTCATATCCGTACACCCACGACTCGTCACCAGTGATCACAGTCTTCAGGAACTCAGGATCCCTGTTGGCGCACTCCAGCATGTGCTGCGCGACCTCAAGGCGGAGTTGTTGCTGCTCCGGCGAAAGCAGCTTGGGCACAAATTTTGCGGCCACTCTTCGCATGCCCACATCCTCAGTTAAAATCGTGTTCGCGGAACCTCTGCTGATCCCAACCTCATCAGCAATTTCCCGGACGGTCAAACGACGGTCCTCCATGATCAATGTCCGCACTTTGTCAATGACATCAGCATTTCGGCTCGTTGACGGTCTCCCGGAACGCTGGTCACTGTCCGCCGACATGCGGCCATCTTTAAAGCGGTTGAACCACTCTTTAATTTGAGTGACCCCATTGCATCATCACCGAAAGCCTGCTGAATTTTGCGGATTGTTTCCGCTTGGGTATCCCAAGTTTCTGACAAAACCTGATGCAGTATCGCTGCTCCAAACATTCTGTCATCTTGAGCGAAACGAGAATGCGACGAACACGTGTTACACCACTTCGCTATCTGGCAGCGACAGACGCATCCGGCGGTGTTGCGAGGCAGCAAAAAATCACGCATGCGCATGAAAGTCCCTTCTACCACTACGCTCAGTTTCCCCACCCTTTCGCCATTACTTACCGCGGGAAAAAATATAGTCGATACTTTTTGGACAGCCCTCCTATAGTGAAGAATATATATACACATATACACACATGTAAATAGGTAGTCCTATTATATGTAACATTTAAAATATATGTAATATACGTACATAATAGGACTCGTGATGGTATGACGTTTTTGACACGGTATGACGTCAGGAATATATTGGGTAAACCTGTGCTTTTTTCTGAGGGTAAAGCAGCAGAGGTATGGCCTTGAACATCCACCCCCCATTTAGTGTCGAGATTCAGACTGGGTAGACCTACACGTCTACTCTAAATTCCATGTTATAGAGTGAAATGTATTTTTAAATAAATAATTACAGTTATATATATATTACAGTATTTGTCATGACACTGCGTATCTCTGACATTCATGACAGTGGATAAGTGTAAATACAAAAGAAATATTTGTTTCACAGAGCAAAACTGGGGAAAACTCTTAAATTTGCTGTTATTTTCCTGGGTTAGAGCGCATATAATTACACGTGTTAATTTGCACGCTCGTTATTCCAATACAAATTACGAACATATGTAACGTGGCAGCATATGGTGCCAGTGACGCCTGTGTTCTGCCGGACACATATGGCAGCAATGTTATTATAGACGTAATATTGAGGCGCGTTCGCGTAACCATTTTTGCCGTGTAAAAGCAATATATATTACTTATTCTGAGTGTCTGTCTGTATCCTTATTTATCCAGCATGAAAAGCGCATGCACCGTAATATTTTGTCATCTGTGGCGTGTATTACTCTACTATATTTTTTCACATTATCTCTTAAACGGCATGGTTTTCGGAAAAAAAGTTTTTGAACATAAAACGTGTTTCAGTTTTCTCTAAAACTTTTGTTTAAAACGTTTCTTGTTTAAGAAGTCTTCAGCGAGATATGATCATAAATGTAGTAGGTCTTTAAGTAAATTACCCGTTATTCTTTTCAGATTTTTTGAATTCTCTCGACAGATTTTCGAAAGATGCTCAAATATAAAACTTCATGAAAATCAGTCCCAGTGGGAGCCGAGTTGTTCCATGCGGACAGAGAGGCAGACAGACATGACAAAGCTAATAATCGTCTTCCGCAATTTCGCAAAGTCCCCTAAAATCGGTTTGTCTGTGAGTCCAAGAACATACAGATGTTAAATGCGCGTTTCGGCGTCGAAATACACCACATCTTCTCAAAATGCACGGTCTAGGTAGCAGCCTGAAGGTGATGATCCTCATCTCAGGCGATTAAGCGTAACGACGTGGAATGATTTACCTTCGTTTCGGAGAACATTTCAGAATCTGTCTTCAAGGTGAGATATTTTTAAAAACTTTGTAAGACCATCCCATATTAATAAGTTGATCCCCCGAGAGAATTAATTGCATCTATTATTCGAAAAGGCTTCAAACCTTAGGATTTATAAGAGCATAATCCTACTGAATGCAGCCATAATTCCACATTTGTTTGAAGAACAGTCGAATGTAAGTAGTTATACAGCCACATACACAATATGAGACGTAAAATGTGTTTGGGAACGCGTGTGATGAAAGTGATTTTTTTAAACTATAAAATCATTTGTGTCAAAACTTTATATGGCAAAGTGCCGTAACCGGTTTTGTGGGCCTCATGTGGAAATACCTACGCACCTAAGTAATCGTGTAATTTTTATAGCATGTACGTAATTTAGAAATGTGCCCGCGATCCACATAATACAAACTCGCGGGCCGCGGGTTGAGGCACATGTGAATAAGGATGTCACATATCGTAACTGCTTCACGCAAGACACAAAATTAATCTTACATTGATCATGGTATTGTTGCACACCGGAACAAATTTCCCAGCTGTCAGTGTGAACTCCTTGTTAGCTGTAGCCATGATGAAGACCAGACAGCGCTGGAATGGCACAGGTGTTCCTACCCAGTCGCAGCTCCAGACCGCGTCTCTGACGCTCTCCGCCTGGAACAGTCAGCGTGCAATTGCGCCATGTATGTTACAGATCTAAGAATGTAATTAGCACACGATGCTGCACACTTGTCCCTTACTTGTTCCGACAGCTCTGTCCCAAGACTGCAGAATGCAAAGGCACACCCCAACATCAGTCCGTAGGCGTACAGTGCCTGTGCCAGATCAGTACGGTCTTCCAAACTCTGTAAAAGAGAACTAGTGTTGAGTGTGCTAGCCGTCTGCGTGGTGCAGTTTAAGGTTCCGGAGGACTGTACTTATAGTAACAGTTACTGTATTTGTAAAATTTCATTGCACCATGTTTAGATTGATTAGGTCTACGTAGGTGATAATTTGTCGTCAGATCTGGATATTAATGCTGTCTACCTGTGGCTTTTATTTACTCCCTATGCTGAAGGACTTCGTCTTTTAAGGAAGCTGTTCTAAATAATGTAAGCCTGAGAAATTTATGGAGGAAAGTGTATGAGAAATGAAAGCGGAAGTCACAACTGGTGTCTTGTAGTGCGCATAAAAGAGGCAGAATGAAGAACATCTTATGTACAAAGAGTTTTCACCGAAATTAAATATGTGAGATTTTTTGCTAATATTTGTGACAGAGTATTCGTGAACGTTGAAACTATTTCTTGAAACAGAAGCCGGTTTAAGGCGTTTATATGCTCATGACAAAAATACATTTAAGAGCCGTACATACGCGTGCTCGTGAACTGACCTTGTATTTAGAACATACGAGTATATTCGAAATATATTTCCCTCGAAGTCTTAAATACAATAAAAATTTGCCCCTGTCCCGAAGGGTGGTTCCTGAGCAGCTGCTTAAATTTCGATAGCCTTAAGGCCCGGTGCACACATCCGTTTTCTAACATGCGGTGACGCTGCGTTGCCGCTGCGGGCCGTAGCAACTCAATGCAAACCAACGCAATAGATGGACGTATGGTGACACAACGTCGACGGAGGTATGTGTGCACTACCCAACTGACTTCAGTGTATCCCACAACGTAATTACGGCAACGCAGCGTCACCGCACGTTAGAAAAACGGATGTGTGCACCGGGCCTAAATCGGCACTGCTAAGTGGAATTAGAGTGGGAGTGGTTTCATAAGTTTGGTCTGTTAGTTTCTTTACCTGTATGAGAAATTGAAAACTGACCACAGATATATCTACCGTGATAAATCTCCTTGATTCCGTACATTTCTACACTGAACATATCTTATATAAATAATATATGGCGGATAATGAGCATTGAATAATTCAAACTTCCCATGAACGTATGTTAATGTTGTTTACTCAGCAATACGATTTAGACACTTATGATTTGACACCAGTGATATGTTTCTGCTCATATTTTGTTCAGGGATAAAGGGAACCCGATCCACGCTCTCAAGGCCAAAATTTACTCCTGAGTAAAGTTTAGTACTTTTTATAGTACTCACTTCAAGAAATGTGATTGCGGGAGTTCGGTTGTTCGAACTGAAATATGCATGAGCTATGAAAAAAGGAGTGGTGAACTTTACGTAAGTATGGGACAACTTTATTAACGGTATTTTACCATGGCAGCGGAGAAGGCGACAAAACACAGTGTGATGGACAGCATCAGGAACAGACCGCAAAGTGTGAAGTTCAGTGTGTCTTCTAAGGCCCGCATGTACCTGAAATTATACTGAAGTTATTAAACTGTGAGACACGTAGGCGTGATTTCGGAAGAATATTTCTTGATATTCGCTGCAAACAGAAAAACAATTTACAAACACGTGAAAAGGTTCGAGCAAGAGATTCAATTCAAGAAATTAGTCCTTATTCTTTTAATTTCCATTGAAGTAAAATGATGTCTGAATTAAAATCTTATGAGGGAATGTTTTGTTACTTAGTGTTATAGCCGATCTAAATTTCCGATACCTACTACAATACGGGGTAGCTTAGTTACTGTAATGACTAGGCTGTGGGATGGACGACCAAGGAATCGAGTTTCGATTTGCAGTGGGGGCAAAAGATTTTCTTCACCCGAAAGCGTCCAGACTGGCTCTGGATCCCAACCAGCCTTTCAGTCCACGGGAATCGGGAGTTCTTTCTCCGATATAAAGCGACCGGAGTGTGGAGCTAACCTGTCACCTCCATTTAGTGACCAGGTTAAGAGTGACTGGAGCCATAAGATTATTTCTACTTCCAAATATGCCTTCCTGGCGTGCACACGACTTCGCTTTTCTTCGGTACGAAATTCAGAAATTGAAAAAAACTTTCCTAGATGATATCTTAACCCCGGTATTTTTCATAAAATTATTTCCTTAATGTCTGGCTGAGTACTGGACGTACTTAGTATCACATTTTGTTGCTAAATTTCCTTACAGTAAGCAGTAGAGCACGGAGACGTGCTGTATCCTTAATGATTATTATGTACTGAAGTAACAAAAATAAAATCTAAACACACGCAACATTTCAGTTGAACGTGCCACCATCGGCAACTTTTTAATAGCTGCATCTAATTAGGTGTGAGTTATTGCTTAGGCTAAGGCACAACACACGTGCCGAGGAAGAACTGGACATTTCACATAGGAGAGTCTCGAAGAAGACTGCGGCTTGACCTGCACAGGAAGCGGGCGTGGCTGCGTCATCAGATCGAAATGCTACTAAACTGCCGCATTTGCCTTCACTCTTGTTCATGGACTGTGGTTCACAAATTCTACGATACAGATCTTTAACCAAGAGTGAATTTTGTGAGCTGGTAACGTCACGGGATGCACGATGGAAATGTTTGGCTGCGAAAATTAGTTTCATCTAAGTGGCTACGTAACTTCTCAGAACTTAATATTCCGACGTTAACCACGATGTGTCATTTTATGATGTTAATTGGCGTACGGTGTGCTATGAGTGCAACTATCATTATTAGGCTCGATATTTTCAGAGACCATAAATTCACCCTCTGTTTTAACACATATTCTGTCAAGTATTCGTGATCACCTCTCCGATTACGAGAGTACCTATGAATTTTTCAGCGGGACAGTGTAACGACTCACAGAGGAAATAATTGTATGCTCTTTTTGGAGTGTTTTTACGATATAAAAATAAGCAAGAGATTGTGGCTGTCCTATTGCGACACATCTAATCCAATGCGATCGCTTCAAAATTGTGGGGATTATTAGGGGCAGGCCTACAATATGTGTTACTTAAAATAATGTATCATGTAATTATGTAAAATATTCATTTCTCGCAATGAAGGTAGTATAAAAGAAAATATAAAAAATGTCTATAGTTCTTACAGTGTACAAATAAAGGCCTACAGCAGGCAACACGAATCGTTGAAATCATGATGACGTGGCTTCGTGTTTCTGCTCAGTTACAACGCCAACTTCAGCCCATCTGAAGTATTACAAGGATGTTGTGGTAATAATAATAATATTAATAATAATATTTTCGGATATATGCATATTTAAACGTTTAATTCCATAAACGTAATAACAAGTGACAAGATGCACGGTCTATATAATCTAAAAAATGTTTTATTTCATGTTTCTTAATTTATTGTTCATACTGAAAGTTATCGAATTATTTGTACCACGTTATCTTGTTTTTCTTGTCTGTATTTAAATTGGTACTCATTTTATTTGTAGGTCTTGATTTGGACTAATGATGGCTTTGTAACTGAGCCGAATTCTGTTGATAGCATGTCATAATATAATTAAGTTCTTCTAATTACGATACTCTTTCATTTTGACTTACCGAAATGTTGCACAAATGAAAGTCAAGATAAAGATAATGTTTTGAAATTCACCAGCAAATCTTCGACGTGCTGTTAACACGATTATTGTTAGTTGTGACGCTCGTCTGGCAACCGAAGGAAATTATTTCCAGCATCTTACGTAGAAGTGTTTAGGAAAACCTAGTATTAACTGAACACATTGGACTAAAACGATTGGACACCCACTTAACGACAAAGTGGAACATCGGCCATTGCTAAGCTGCCTGCCGTCACGAGATTGGTCCGGTTGTAGAGTGATGTCCGATGTGAAATTAAAAAGAACACTATTTTCTTAATGTTGTTGATGACATAGGGGGTATACATACCGCATAATAAGTTGGTGGTGTTGGACACATTCATGAAGTCTTTTCTGAATGTCACCCTCCCTTACTGTGTCATCTTCTGACGTGAAGCGCTTCTGGTTTATGTCGTAGATTTTCGCTGTAAGCTTCTCGAGCTGACTGCAAGCGACGCAAACCATTACGACGTATAAGATCGGGAAGCCAAAAAAAATGGATATATATTGTATTGATGCGATAACCTGAATGAAGAAAGAGAATTAACTTTTATTTAATTAATGCGTGAATAAATATACGTTTCTTATTTTCACTACAACATAAGTGTAAATCCCTGAATCTCAGTATATTCCCTTCAAGAGGATTTACTTTTGCGTGTTTAAATTGCAGTGTCTTTCTTTATTTTGCTCTAGACTCATCTTGTCATGAAGATTTCCCAAATGAATGCACGCTGCAAAGGTTTGTTTAAGATCTGCCTTCTCAAAGTGTACGTGGGCAGTTAATGAGTAAGTATTAGTGGGTAATTAGAATCCCTGGAATTCTCACGTAGGTACGGTGAAAAACTATCCAATTTATTTATAAGACGCTGAAAAAGCCACGAATCAAATTATTTGCTATACAATGAGCTTTAAGATTTCTCAATTATGCGGGCTGCATGGAGCCTTACATGGAGAAATGCTGAAGAACATGTGCTTGATTTCTCGACGAATTTTAAGAATCGTGGAAGGGAAAATTGTGCTAAGTGCTCAGGATAACAGGGATGTAAGATATTAAAATATATGATTGTACAAAATTTTGATGGTTAATAGAAAATTATGTTATTAAAAATGTAGCCTAAAATGTGTTTGAAGAGCTCTGTAACATTTACATAAATCTATGTTAGAGGAAAATATTCACTTTACACTTTTCTTTCGAAACATAATTATGCAGAAGGTAGATAAATGCTGGAAGTAAGGTAGAAAATTATTTTAAAAGTAATAATCGTGGCTTAATATGTAAGCACGCGTTTCAACAATTATCGTTGGATATACCATACAGGTTAATATCAAGCAAGTGAACTTTTTCTTATCTTCAACGTAGAACAATTCTGAAGAAATTCTGAGTGCAGCATTTCCATCATACACGAATAAAGACTTATGCCGCTGATTGGGTGTTAACTTAGCTTTACATGGCGGCCGGGATATCGTAGTCGGTATATAGTCTCACTGCGGGTTGGAGGATCCGGTCTTCGAATCCAAGTGTGACGAAATCTTCGGACACTTCCAGAACGGCCCCCAGCTGACCCAGTCCCCTGTACAATGGATACCGGTTTTATTTTCCCACGGTAAAGTGGCCGAGGCGTCAAGCTGACCTCCCTCCAACTTCTAATGCCAAGGTCGAGAATAGTTAGAGGTGTACCTCTGCCTCCCCTTAATGCCTGGTTGGCATGTAAGGTGACATGTTTACCTTATTTCTTCACATGTATGCAGTTATGGTTATACAATTAAATGTTGATTCATTTAGGTCTGTCGCATTCCATTTAATGTAAGCATTTTTCACTAATATTCCGAATTCAAAACTATTACCTGTGAAAGCATTATCAACTCGTAAACTGGACTGCTTGAGGCATCGAAAGGATACCAAGCATCGAACACCATATCATGGGAAGTAACGATTCTTATAGATGTCTGGACCACGTCGAACACTATGGTGAACATAAACATATTTTTAATTACGTTCTGGATACCCATTATCAATCCAGCAAACGTACGGAGACCAGTTTCTGGATCTCTGATTGGCAGTTCTTCCCATGTGAAGAATTCCGTGAGGCGAATCAGCTCTTCAAATTTATCCATACGGAACCTAGAAACCATGAAACAACACTTTTCTCTACACACTGAACATAGGATATCACAAGATGAATAAACCACACAAATTTATCCATACGGAAGTTAGAATCTGTGACATAACTCTGTGTTCTACAGACGGAATATGAAATTTCACGAGATGATTGAGCCACTGAGATTTATCCATACGAAAACTAGAAACCATAAAGTAACACTGAGTTCAACTGACTGAATATAGGATCTCACGACACAAATAAGTCATACAGATTTACCCATACTTAAAGTAGAAACCATATCGTAGCACGCTGTTCTGGAGACTCAAAGTGGGATACACATCCGAAAGTGACGGCACATGAAGTTAATGGAACATTTACACTTTTCAAAAAGTACCTAATACACGTGATCTTGAATATGCCAGAATCCGCTGTGAGGATTGCGGGGCTTTTATCAGTGAGTTCCATAATACTGTTGATGTTAATTTTGGTGATTATGGGCGTTGTGACCGTAAGATTTTTGATGTCAATACTAATATGGCTACTATCATGTGAGGCGAGATCTGGAAGGACATAAGGGGGCGTTTAGAGTTACGGTCATAATTCTTTTACTACACAACAGTTATCGGCTATGGTACGATCAATTGAAAATTGAATTAATAAATCCAATTTTATATTATCATCACCGTGCATTTTCACTCTATTTTAAAAAAAAACCAACTAATGCACATTAAATGTCACTATTTATTTTAGTTGACACTACCCCTACATATGTTTCGGTCCTTATCGGACCATCATCAGGGGGTCTTTCTAAGAAACTACACTTTTACACATCCATAGGTTCGTGTGTTATCATTTGCAGTCAAGTCACTTTTGAGTTTTGTTATATTATGTAAGCTTTAGGAAAAGGTTATATTTAAATTGTAAAAACTGAGACGCTGTATAAAATCCTAAAAAGTTAAAAGGTTAAAAAGTTAAAAGTTTTTGTGTCTCTATGTACATTGTTTATAACAACATTATCGTACTAACTACACACTACCCCTCCAAAATCCAACCCCTGGCGTCCCCGTCGCGGAGAGGGATAACGTCTGTAGGCGGCTAAAAGGGGCTATGTTTCACCCAAGTCAAGGTGTGAGGTATCGTGCCGAGGACTGCATGGCACTGGGGTGGAAAAACAGCAGTGCATTTACGATCCCCTCGGGGAACCAGGCAGCACCCCGTTGAATTTATGCCTTCCACAAGGGGCTCTGCAGGTGGTGACTGTTATTTCCCCATTACTTGTGGGAATGAAATGGACACAGCTATTAATGGACTTGATCAAGAGTGGCTGTGGCTGTAGACTTGATACAAGTTGTAAGTTCTGAGCTGAGTACTGATAAACCTTATCAATGAGCGGCTGTGGCTGCAAACTTGATACTGAGGCTGTAGGCTTTGAGCCTTTCGCTGTTTCTTCTGATGAGGACAGACTGGCTGCAGGTGTCTATATGACTAGACTGCAGTCCAGGCGACTCTCGGGAGCGCAGCGAAAGCAGCTCATTAAAGTAAGAGAAGGTGGTGGCGAGAAGTAGTGGGGGTGTGAGAAGACCCCACTCTTACTCGAGTATTCCACATTAGATGAACCTGTGAGCCTTTCGCTATCTCTTCTGATGAGGACAGACTGCTGCAGGTGTCTTTATGACCAGACTGCAGACCAGGCGACTCTCGGGAGCGCAGCGGAAGCAGCTCATTAAAGTAAGAGAAGGTGGTGGCCAGAAGTAGTGGGGTGTGAAAAGACCCCACTCTTACTTGAGTATTCACCTTCGATGAACCTGTGTGCCTTTCGCTATCTTTTCTGATGAGGACAGACTGGCTGCAGGTGTCTTTATGACCAGAGTGCAGACCAGGCGACTCTCGGGAGCGTAGCGGAAGTAGCTCATTAAAGTAAGAGAAGGCGGTGGCGAGAAGTAGTGGGGGTGTAAAAATACTCCACTCTTACTCGAGTATTTCACCTTCGATGAACCTGATCAAGGAGCGGCTGTGGCTGCAAACTTGATATTGGGGCTGTAGGCTCTGACCTTTCGCTGTCTCTTCTGATAAGGACAGACTGGCTGCAGGTGTCTTTATGACCAAACTGCAGACCAGGCGACTCTCGGGAGCGCAGCGGAAGCAGCTTATTAAAGTAAGAGAAGGCGGTGGCGATAAGTAGTGGGGGTGTGAAAAGACCCCACTCTTACTCGAGTATTCCACCTTCGATGAACCTGATCAAGGAGCGGCTGTGGCTGCAGACTTGATAATTGAAAGGCTAAGGGTTAGCACAATAAGCATAAGGCTGCGGTGCGATCCGGAGCTAATGCCAATGGGCCCATAGAAAGAAGAAGAAGAAAAACTACGCGCTGTATAACTTGTTGTACTTAGAGTCGTTGTACTTGGATTTGGAGATCCCTTTTGAATTACTCTGTTTTTGTACTGCTTGTTGGCTTGCTACGTGTTCATGTCTATTGGACGTCTAGTGGAGTGTGAAAGACCCCCTGATGATGGTCCACAAGGACCGAAACATATGTAGGGGTATTGTCAACTAAAATAAATAGTGACATTTAATGTGCATTAGTTGGTTTTTTGAAATAATAAATCCAATGTAATATGCATTTTGAGAACACACGTCTAGCGACGTAGACTCACAGTACAGCTTGTGAAAAAATTGCAATTTACCAACAACGTTTTCACCAGCTTATACGGTGTTGCGTCGGGGTTATTATTCGCTAAAAGAATCTGGAATATGAATGGAATCCGTAATTAAATGAAGTATCTCGACATATTAAGGAGTGACAGATTAAAACAACGATAACCTGAGAGTAGTAGGTATAGGTTGATATTCGAACGGGGCGTCACCTTAAAGAAAGTTGTAGGTAATTGTTTGACCTCAATAGCTTCATAAATCCCACGTGTCAATTCAAAAGAGACAATTATTTAAAGTTGATGGGTTAATTTTCCACTTTGTGCTAAGTGTGTAAAGTCCTCTTCATTTCGACGAGTTGAATAGTAAATAAAGACAGTGATGAATGTCTGTCACGTCCTGTTCCAACCGTATTTACGTTTAAATATCCGGCAAGATTGGCTATGCATACAGTACGATGGACACAATAAAATGTTCTCGTGTGTGTATCTTTCAAAGTTTAATATGGAACTTATTTTCGAAAGGAGGGCAAAAGAAAAGGAATTGTTCCTGTGGCCATTTGAAGATTCTAAACCTTAAATATAGTGAAATTAAAGTTCGTTAATTGTGCGTAATAAAACTATACCAGTGTGACGGTCATTTTAGCTTATCTTATACGAGATCTGTGTGGTCATGGCTGTTTATACATAGGCCAAATTTATTGTTTTAGAAATGTGTGGTTATCTGACTGAAGAAATAAACCCTTACAATTGTATTAAAAATTCCAATAATTAAATTAAATTTGAAATTCCTAATTGAATTCTTATTATTGTTGTTGTCGTCATCGTCATTTGTATGTTATGTTCCAGGACTATAATTTACACCATTATATACACCACATTTATTCACACTTGAGCGTTAATATTTGAAATTTGTCATTACCTGATGTTCAGATGCGTCCAGAAATTAATATGCATGTCAGAATTAGACGGAATGTCTTCATAGCGCTCTGCAAGTCATCTCTGTGCAAATGAAGTCCATTATCATGCCAATGAACAAAGCATACGCACAGATAGTCACTGTACAATTATACACGAAATTGCCTTTTGACGTTTTATCCAAGTAAATAGAGACACCACCTAACCCAATAAAAATAGTGTTACACGAAAACGATGCTCTGTTAGATTATTTGTAACAGTTTTCTTCGTTTCCATAATGTAACTTGTCTGTGCAAAGTGTAACCGAATGCGTTTGTAGCAAACTTGAGTGCGATCACTACAGACACTGAAACAAGTGACACTCGAGAGATCTGCAGTTCAACTGACAGTTTATGTACAAGTGTTAGGCAGCGTCGTTTCCTGTAAAATAGTAATGGCTCAAGAAGTCTTTACTTTCTTGTTTCACTTATTATTGCGAGTTTGAAGTGGGCGGGAGCCGTAAATTATTCGGACACTTTTGTGAAAATTTAGAGCAGCTGCAATGTTTTTTCTGTCAGAAAAGGAGATTAATTAATCAATGGCACATAAAAATTAGATCTGTATTTGAAGATACTCTCTTGTTAAAAATTGGTGTAAGTAAGCTATACTGGAAAACATGAATGCCTCGCTTGAAGAGAAGTTGATGTAATTATTTTTATTAATATATGTCAGTTTCCCAACTTTTTTGCTCGCGGACCCTTTTTGTCTTCGAAAAATAACCATGCATCCTCACGTCCTTTTCACGCAAATATTGGATGTCCGGATGATAGGCATCCAAAATTAAAATGTATATGTCAGAACTGATTTTGTGTAGCTACGAATACATACAAGTAGCTTACGTAAAAATGCATTGCATAATTTTACCTTAATTAAAATGATTGTCCCTACCTTCGTGGGTACAGGAAGTTTCGTAATTAGATATTTTAATGGCTTTACGAAATAAACATATCCTCTATTAAAGAAGATCCCGATTATATTTACCAAAACATTATTCGTTTAATTTAAGAAATAAGTAAACTTCAAGTAGCCATTACAGAAATCAGACCAAAGATTCGTTGGGACTGGTCGCGGATTCCTTAGGATCCTCGAAGCACACTTTGGGAACCACTGGTACACATGTTCTTCTTTGTATTTGATGTCTTTAGTGACACTCAGCCTTGTTTACTTAATTCTGTAAGTAACTTTCAGTTTGTTTGAGTGATTGTAGTAATTGTCCTTCTAAAGCTGTCATCCTGTGATACATTTTAACATTGCTAAACCTTTAATGTCTGATGGTTATTGCACGTACCACGGGCATAACATCCAAAACTGCATCTTACACAGAGAGTGTGTTTGTGTTTCTTAAGATTCTTACAGGTATCGTCGATCGTAAACGGATTTAACTGAAATATATTTAATGAAGTCCTAATGTGTTTCTGTGTGAGGTAGGAACTGAGAATTTAAATATAATTTAGTTTAATGTTTGCTTTTAATCTTGTATTTTCAGTAGAGTCGTATGTACTATGTAAGGCATTCACGATCTGAAATCGTTTGAAGAATGACCCTTCAGCCTCACTTTTGAAAATAATCACTTTTGTGAGCAATCAAATTTAGTCCCACATCACTAAATTTCTGTCGTGTTACTATCTTCACAAGAATACAGTAGCTACATTGATATTTTGCATTACGCCCTTGTTATATTGTAAATTTACGTCACCCCAAAGTGACATTAGAAACACAATATCTGTACGCTTAGAATCTATGCAATAGGAAACCAGACTTCATGGATTGTGCATGAATTTGTTGTTTCTGTATATCTGACAGCATGCTGTGAAATTTGTAATGATTAAAGTATATAAACTTATAATTTTACCCGGTATGCAAGTTTCATTTTACGAGAATCTCTTGCCTTGCTTACAGTACATTCAGGACTCTTTATTAAGTGATGTTAATGTCGCTTCCACCACATCCATTTGTGTGTTCGCCGTATTGTTAGTGTCAAATGCAAATAATCATAAGTCCGAAATCGTGATGACCTCCAATTAAATAATATTAATATCGTATTTATGACAACAGGCAGATTGTTTCAAAAGTCGAAATGGGGAGGACACTTCTCTCTCTGTATTATATACCTATAAACATAAACATTTGCACACACACACACGGAGAACATGGTTATCTCACAAGCCTACTTTAAAGGAAATGAGCTAGAAACAAAGACATAGGTTTATTTTATCCCAAAACATAGGTCAGATTTAAGCCTGAACAAGGAATGTGCTGGAACATTTTAGATAGGGTGAGCATTGGACACATTAAGAATAAAGAAATTTGACTCTTCAACGTGATGTTGAGTAACTCTGAAATAAGATTAATGCCTGCAACAAATGTACGCCATTTCAATGACGTGAGCAGAATCTGAAGTAATCTGCGCGATGAACATGCTTGTATTCATTATGAAATGTAAACGTGTCTTATTTCTCATTTGATTCTGTTCAAATATATCCGTTCTGAGCACTTATTGTGTTTTATAGTAATTACTTATTCTGCTACTAATGGAAAGGCCAAAACTTAAACTAAAGGAAGAACATAGTGCAATATTTCTCTTTCTTTAATTCCAATACAGCTCATCGTCTTGGATTTTAATACATCACAAACAAACAGTAAAAAGAAATTAATTTGAGATTATTTCGCTTTCTGAAATATTTAATAGATTTTGTTCACCAGCTAGTGTTCTGTTCACAGCAGATATACTTTATTTGC
This sequence comes from Reticulitermes speratus, assembly GCA_021186555.1. Taxonomy (NCBI): domain Eukaryota; kingdom Metazoa; phylum Arthropoda; class Insecta; order Blattodea; family Rhinotermitidae; genus Reticulitermes; species Reticulitermes speratus. Next base: position 36,671,189 of record JAJKFL010000006.1, on the reverse strand, counting down.
TCTTTCAGATCTAGGATTTACGCTAACTTCGAACGTAGGAAGTAAACGGTAATCTAACCTTGAAAACATAGACATAGTACAAGTATATCCAGTCATATTTGCGAAATAAAAAATCATTGTCAAAGGCATATCCCTTAAATAAAGCCTCAGTAATTTTGTATGTATGTATGTATGTAGTATGTATGTATGTATGTAGGTATGTATGTATAGTATGCATGTATGTATATGTAATAGTATGTAAGTAGTAAAAAAGTCTCGCATTTTAACCGATTCTCCGATAAAGGATCGCACAGAACAAGAAACACTTGCAAGGGCAGCTGCAAAGAAGAAACATAACAAGGGGCTAAAAATTATAGAAATAAAAAATGGCAGAAGAATGCTACAAAAAATCAACAATTTCTTCTTCAAGTGAATGTGATTAAAATTTTTTACTTCGTGACGTGTTGGACTATGTAACTATTGAGGATTAGACGCACTCGAGACAAATGAAACTCAGGAAATAACAGCAGATGATTTTGTGTTGTTTCGATGTGCTTTTAAGGAAACCAAGGTGCTGTAGGTTGGTAAGTTGAAGGAAAGGAAGCTTTAACGTACAAGGTGTTATTTATGTGGAGACATGATGGGACATGGAAGTTTTCTTTTTACGATAAAGATAACATGAGTGAAACAGAAAGGGTTGACACAATGGCGAAACTTCCACGACCAATTTCTTCAGGTGGGACTGCACGCACTACAACACTGAAATACTTTGGTGTTAATTTCAGTTTGTTTTAGGAAAGACTTATCAGGATAGATTAAGTGTATTTTTATGGCAATTAACCTCATTTGCAATCACTTATTTTCAATAATTGTATTTCTGATAAAAAGTGCCCTGTGGCTGTTAAAATGTACCCCAATCATGGGGCAGATTTTTATATGATGCATCGTCAGAGATGAATATTAATTATATATAGCGTGTCTTAATTTTGTGATTTAAACATATTTCATGTATGGTAGATACTATGCCCTTTCAGTATCATACCATTTATTGTGAATAAATGTCTTGCATAGACGTGAGAAAATTATTCTAAATTTTGTTCAAATGTGCCCCCGTCTCCTCTATGTATTTATGTACGTACGTAGTATGTATGTATGTATGTAGTATGTATGTATGTAGTATGTATGTAGTATGTGATGTATGTATGTATGTATGTATTACTATGTATGTATATGTGTTATATATGTATGTATATAGTGTATGTATGTATTATATTATGTATGTATGTTGTTTATGTATGTATGTATGTACGTACGTATGTATGCATTATGTATGTATGTATGTGTGTAGTGTATGTATGTACGTACATATATATGTATGTGTGTATGTAATATGTATGTATGTATGTGTGTGTATGAGTACGTACGCATGTATGTATGTGAGTGTACATATATATATGTGTATATATTTATGTGATGTGTGGGTATATGTATGTATGTCTATATATTATGATATGTATGTAGTATGTGTGTGTATGTGTGTGTGAATGTATGTATGAATGTGTTTATTTATTTATGTGTATATATGTATGTATGATTTGTATATGTACATACGTGTGTATGTACGTATGTGATGTCTATATGTACGTACATACGTATGTATGTATGTAGTATGTATGTATATATGTACTATGCAAGTATGTATGTATGTATGTATGAATTTGTGTGTATGTGTGTATGTCCATGTGTGTATGTATGTGTGTGTATGTATGTGTGTATTAGCCTGTATATGTGTGTATATGTATGTGTGTATATATGTATAATGTATGTGTATGTAGGTATGTGTGTGTATGTATGTGTGTATCAGCCTGTATATGTGTGTATATGTATGTGTGTATATATGTATATATGTATGTGTGTATGTAGGTATGTGTGTGTATGTATGTGTGTATTAGCCCGTATATGTGTGTATATGTATGTGTATATATGTATGTGTGTATGTAGGTATATGTGTGTATGTATGTGTTTATTAGCCTGTATATATGTGTATGTGTGTATGTGTGAGTATGTATGTATGTATGTATTTACTGTGTATAGAATTTTGTAAGCGTTTTTCGTCGGGTTGCAGTTGTGTGTGAACAGACGCATCCCCACTGATTTTCGATAGCCAAGATGTTCGTGATGGAGGGTAAAATAGAATTGTGTTAGAAGTTGCGTTGTTATGCTTTTTGTGATTAATATAATTGTCTCTGCTCCATACATGGTGGGTCACGAGCTGTCGACGAACCTCAGGATATTTGCAGATTAGAAAGCAAAACACAAGTTTTAGCTAATAAGATCGGAGAACTGGAGACAAATAGTTCTTTCTTGTCCTTCATGAGAGCATATCAGAATTGCCTCCTGTGCACAGCGATGAGCAAAACTGATGAAAATGTGGATCGGGTGATAGCACTTGGCATCGATCACAGAAGAATAAGTATTCTTAAAGATGTTAACGAGTTGGAAGTTTCGTTTGGGTCTGTTCAGAGCACTTTGGCGAACAGTCTGACTATGCGCTGGATTTCCGACGAATTTTTGCCCCCTACCTCCTCACTGTGCTTTTTGTGTGAGCGAATTTCTGCTAAAGCTAGTTGTCGTTCTATGCCCTCGTTACTCAACACATTTAGCGCAGTGTAACTTATTTTTTTTCCAAAATTGAAGATGGAGTGAAAGGACAGCAAGTTTTATGATATAAACACGATGCAAGCAAAAGCCTGGCTCACAAGAGGTTTCAGACATGGCCCGATCGCTGGGCTCGCTGTATGAAGCCCAAGGAGAATGCCTTGAAAAAGACTATATTGTTTAGAATTCAAGCGTTGTTGTTACGGGAAATAAATTTCTTGCATTTCTTGTATTTGATCAGACCACGTGTTATAACAATAATACACACACACACACACATCATATAACCTTTTGGACCTTGTCCATTGTCCAGTGTTCGGAAGATACAAGATAGTAGGCACTAAGTGCTTGCTCTTCATATTTATGCTCTCTTTTTATTTTTTGGACACCAGACGATCGATCAAGTATCGAGTTAAGTAGCATTGAATTTCTTTACGCATTTTCGAAAAAAGTTGCTGGTATTTGTGCATTAGGCCTATGTTCTGTGAAAAAATATTAATCCACTGCCGAGGTTACAAATAGATAGATTTATAGATAGATAGATAAATAGATTCATTCTCCTTATACGCCTTTATAGTGTAAAGAGACACAACTTTACTTTTACATTTTACATGGGACACACACGTACGTTGTTTAAGTATAGGCACTTTATCGTCTGTATCGGCACAGAATCTTGATTTGTTGTTTGTGAAATACACACAGAGAAGAGCGGAGTGGCGTGGTCTATTTGAGATGGAAATGATCGGAGTCTATTTTGCAAAATTCTTTATTGCTATTATTACATACATCGTAGAACTTGATACTTATTTATTTTCAAGAGAAGTTTTATATCAAAATATAGTTATTGTTACATAATTGATATTAAAACCGATTTTATATTGTATACGATTCGTAGACAATAAGTTAAAATTGTTGAGTTCTACATTCATATTTTCCTATGTTTGATGTGTCGTATTTATGTGATGTAGTGAGCAAATCTGTACGAATAATACATTTTAGCGCTATGTACTGAATAAATAAAGCGCAATATTTCCCAATAAAAAGTATTTCCGTTATAAAGTTTACTGCTTTTTTCTCTCTCCATACCAAATTTCACAAGCGTTGCTCTACTGGTGTAGTACGTTTCGTCATCAGACCCAAAGCTAAATATTGATTTAATGCAACCACCCTATTTTTATGATTCTAAAAACGATTTACTTTAAGAGTCCGCATATTTTCGAACATACGCATAGCCTATCACAATACACTATTTTTTAGTTGCGTCGTGGCCGCTGCCACCTCAAAAAATCGAGAATCTCCCATTTGTTATTTTAAATTATAGAACACTTATAATTTCGAGGTTGGAGGGGATTTCAATGCCATAACTTTTATACTCAACTTCATAAAATTTATAGGTGGATGAAAAATCGAAACGAAAGGGGCATACTTCCGCGCCCCCCCCCCCCCCACACACACCAACACACACATACACAAACACACAAACGAACAGAGACTTAATAATAACACTTGATTCCTTTAAAAAATGAAAGTAGGTTGAACTGGAAAACTGCAGAAAACGTATCAGAAACTTAGTTTGCAATTTTAAGTCTGACGACGAGAAATTATAATTTCAGCTAAATGTTATATGAAACTTTTACGGGTTTAAATTTCGTATGCAAGTCGAGGACCATAGATATTTTGGTTGCATGTCTTAAAGTGCAGAAATGTTACACACGAGAATGTAATAAGGACTTTCAATTCTGATTTCAGTACATTCTTGTAGCTTAGGAACGTTGTTGTTACTAGATACGTGAAAAAGGGGGCGCAAAATTAGTTAAGTAAACTAATTATGCTATACAAATTTTCTTAAAAGTCAGAGAAAGAATTTTTTAGCTATGTTGATTAATCCATAGAGTGAAATTTGGTATTTAAATAGAAGTGGACACTGTTCCCAACAATTAAATTTCTGTATTTTCACAAAGAAAGGGGATAGAAAGACCAATTGTAATTTTATTTACCAAAACTTTCAAGTGATTATTTTCACTGTTTTGTGTAACTTTAAACTAAGCCTTTCCTGAAAACGTTTACAAACTTTTAAACAAAAGCTCCGTGCTTATGAAACCTGACGCTTCTTTTCTATGTCAATAAACGCCATAGCTTTTTAATCTACCCTGAATCCACTCTGCACCTCAAATCGAGTATCTCTTGAATGATCTAATATTTTCGTAGGTCTCTTAAATGCTCCCTTTCTTTAATGTTTTACGGATTCGTCTTTTTCGTCGTGCCCGATATATGTGGCTAAAATCGCTCCGCGATTTTTTTAACGTGTCATAAACACTTTTGATCAAGAATTTGGAATTGGGATTAATAGGTTTCGTCTGACAATTGCTAATAATGATTAGCCCATTTATACTCAGAAGACTCGAAGTCATGGTCTTTTGTGTAGGTTGTATACAGCAGGGAAAATTCGAAATGCGCACTTCAATAAGGATTATCTCACCTGAATTTGTAATATTGACCTAAAGCTGAAATGGCAACTTAAGTTTCTTTTTCAATCTCGGGGTATTTCACCATAAAGATTATCAGTTCCACAATAAACAACTGTTAGAGCCTTGGTAAACAAAAGACTGATTCTGATGTGATAATTTAGATCTTACTTATTGTAATTAATAAAAACTCTCAACGTTCAAATGTAGTTTTCTAAATTTATGCAACTCCTGTCATGGCCTTAAAGGGAATTTGCTATTTGTAATAGTTGAAGCGCGTTTCAGGAAGACACGTCAGATTGTACCTACATACACAGGCAACGTTTGCGATCTTCTTCTATGTGACGAAAAACGAAACATGTAGTTCTACCTTCCACATTGTTTACTTCAAAGGCGTCCTTTAAACGTTCTTCGATATCTGGGCAGTCTCTTAAGGCTTTGGATATATTATTCTGAATTAATGTTATTTATTTCCGTATATTAATCGACAATTCTATAAAATAATATCCAACAAAATGCACAAATATTTCAGTATACAATTTGAAATTTAAAAAGCTTAAGTCTCCAACATGTTTTGATCGTTGTGGTTCCGCCTACGATGATCCATAACGGAACGCAATATGTGGGGGCATAATGCTTTAAATATAAAATTGTATATTGAAATATGCGTGCCTTTTGTTGGATATTATTTTATAGAATATTATTCTGAATTCGATTTTCAGTTACAAATTGGTTTCTGGAACCACAATAAACTGGGACATTCTCATTTAAACATTGTGACCGTGACGAGCTGTCAGACATAGGTTCTTAGTCCTGTGCGGCACTGGGTAACAGTGGCGTAGATAAGACCGTTGCCTACCCGGCAGTTCGGGACGCCCCGTGGGTCAAGATGCACACTAGACTACACAATACTAAAATTAATTGTAGGTTTTGTCGGACAGGATCCCATTCTTCTGAGAGAAGGCAGTGTTCTGAGAGTTGTGGGAGTAACTTCGCTAATAATTATAAGGGGCCCCTGACCGGTTATCTACGCCACTTATGAGCAGTATTGACTATCGTGTGCTCCTTAACTGCCGAAGTGACAAGAAGTCGTCTGCAGTTTAGACGAATTACGTGTCTTGTTAGCTAAGCGACCTGATACGCTCACACTGTGACTTACACTAGCAAGAAACTGAAACGGGTTACTTTCCGCATAGAGCAGTTCATTCTTTGGATCTGTTATCTTACCGAGAGACGAACTAGGGGCACAGCCCTCTCGCCCCGCCCATCTCGTCCTCTTAATACCTGCAAAAAATAATATTAAACTGTAAGAAAAATTAACCTTGGTACTTGTGCTAACAGTTAATAAGCCTAATTCAGAGAATTGAAAGGAAGTCTTTCAGAGGCCATTACGACAATTATTTACAAAGAACATGGCTGACGTTCTAACTAACATTAACGCCGCTTAATTTATGGTCTTGATATTGGTGATGCGTGTGATAATGTACGTAAAGTATGAAAATGTTATTAAAGTAACTTCTTTATGGAATGTAAAATAACAACATGGGAACCGTGTGGTATATTTCTTTCGATTCCCATAACAGTGATAGCTAATGGACCATTGGAGCTCGGATGTCGAAGTTGGAATGGGGACAGTTTTTAGACTCTTTCGCATAATTGCGAAAACCGACTGTTAGGTTCATCACGTCTGTCTGTCCGTCCGTCCGTATGCATGAACCTACTCGGCTCCCACTGGATGGATTTTCGTGAAATTTGATATTTGAGGACTTTTCGAAAATCTGTCGATAAAATTCAAGTTTGACTAAAATCTAACAAGAATAACGGGTACTTTACAGGAATATCTATGTACATTTATGATAACATCTCGCTGAATTCTTCTCAGAATGAAAAATATTTCGTACAGAAATTGTAGAGAAAATCAAAACACACATTTTGTGTTCAACGAGTTCATTCCACAAATCGTGCCGTTTGTGAGATAATGTGAAAACATATGGTAGAGCCAGACACGCCACAGGTAACATAATGCTGCGCAGAAAAGATGTGATTTGCATGCCGGATAACTAAGCAAGAATGCAGACACATACTATTTAAGGCTTTTTGCTTTTTCACAACAGTGGTTACGAGAATGCGCCTCAGTGTTACGTAATATGTACATTGCCTGTCTTGTTAAACGTTATCTACACAGTATATGTGAACTGTTGTTAAGTCGACAAATGCAAATATATCGAAGATGCGAAACTGCAAATTTGACAAAGCATGTGTTAATAAGCGATGGTTGCTCCAAAAAGAAAGTACTATTACTACTACTACTGCTACTGCTACTGCTATTGTCTTCTACTACTACTAAGACTAGTATCTACGACTACTGCTGGTAATAGTAGAATATAGTATCAGTAGTAATAGTAGAAGTAGTGGTAGTATGAGTAGTAGTGGTAGTAGTAGTAGTATAGTATGAGAACTGTATGTCCAGAAATGTGTGAAGTATTACAGTAAAATGTATGACATTTTCTTGGAATTCCCTGCTTGTAGACGAGTTCGTAGAGCCTGATTTGACTAACGAAACAAAATCGACGCTTTCGAGCAAAGTTTAATACAGGCTTCCACAACGAAATTAATTGGCAAACCCCTTCACTAATAATGGTGATGAAACATTCGGACGGAAAGACGGACGAACACAGTTTTCACTAACAGACATTATCGTGTAATGCGCTCGAGAAAAAATAACTGCGTTTTGAATACAGACTATACTTTTACAACGTAACTGGTGAGAAACGTATGTTTGAATTTAAAATAATGGACTTTACTTGGACTGATTGACCTTACAGATGAAGGTCACAGGACACTTCGTAAGGTCTGGAAATATTCACACGATGATGATGTTGATAAAGAGGGTGACGATGATAATGATGATGATGATAATAATAAATAACAAAGACGCTGAACTGCACGGTTCTTTGTAGCCATGAATAAACTAAACAAGTTAAAGCACATGACAGTCAAATTTTGTCTTGGCCCGTATATCGGTAATGCCACACTAGCTGCATTGCTTACCGCTCGTCATAAGTCATAGTGTCATTGTGTCACGGCTATGACGCTTCTGCTCGATTTCCAGACTCTTGGTTGTGATGAACTGTGTAGCACGTGTAGTTTTGTATTACGTCAGCGAATCGTTATGATGTATGTGTGTATGTATGTGTGTATGTATGTATGCATGTATGTATGTATGCATGTGTGTATGTATGTATGTATGCATGCAAGTATGCATGTGTGTATGTATGTATGTATGCATGCATGCATGCATGTATGTATGTATGTACGCATGTATATATGTATATGTATGTATGTATGTATGTATGTATGCATGCATGCATGTATGTATGTATGTATACGTATGTACGTACGTAAGTGCGTGTATATGTATATATTTTGTGTATATATATGTATGTGTGTATGTATGTGTGTATGTATACATGCATGTATGCATGTATGTATGTATGTATGTACGTACGTACGTAAGTGCGTGTATATGTATATATATGTGTATACATATATGTATGTGTGTATGTATGTATGTATGTATGTACATATGTATGTATGTTATGTAGGTATGTTTGTATATTTGCATATATGTAACTATGCATGTATGTGTGTATGTATGTATGTATGAATGTATGTATGTAGGTATGTTTGTATATTTGCATATATGTGTGTAACTATGCATGTATGTGTGTATATATATGTATGTATATAGATATATATGTGTATTGTTGTATCCCCGCAATTTCGGAGAAGGCCAGTAGGGCATATCGTAGATATTGCTCCACCGCAATAGGGTTCGTACAGGTTGTGAAGGATGCTTGAAGACAAACTCGTTGTACCCGGTTCAAGGCAGTTTAATTACAACAGGCCGGGAAGGCCTCGTAGCAACTTATACAGACTGTCTGGGTGAACAGCAGGATCGGGAATGCGCCCTGTCAGGCGTTAGAGGTTTTATCAGCCAGGCGTGTGTGTGATCTGTGCGTAGGAGTATTCGTTACTCCTCCACATGTGACTGTGTCACACGGTGGGCTCCATAATTCCAGGAAGAATAACAGATAAGCAGTTACAAACATTGGGGCAAAGCGAATACAAAGAGGCGTATGATGAGAAAGTACTAATAGGCGTGTGATAAGGTCCGACTCAGCATGATACAAAGTACAGAAGGTACGCATCAATGTAATGTCTTTGCCTTAGTTACTATAAAAAATATATATATAGAATGCAAGGTGGGGCACGCGGTGGCGCAGTTGGTTGAGGCACTGCGCTACAAGCCGGAACGTCGCGGGTTCGATTCCCGATGGTGTCATTGGAATTTTTCATTGACATAATCGTTTCGGTCGCACTATGGCCCTGGGGTCGACTTAGCCTCTAACAGAAATGAGTACCAGGAATATTTCCTGGGGGGTAAAGACAGCCGGTGCGTAGGGCTGACAACCTTACCACCTTCATGTGCCGATTGTCTAGAAATCTGGGAGCCTCAACCTCCTGGAACCCTAAGGGCCTGTCTAGGCCTGTAATGGGATTGCTTTACCTTTTAATGTAAGGAACATCCGTAATATAACAGATATATGCAACAGTATGTATGTATGTATGTTTGTATGTACATATATGTATGGGTATATATATGTATGTATTAGGTTTGTATGTATATGTATGTATTATGTGTGTATGTACTTGCGTATGTATGTATATGTATATATACATGCACGTATGTATGTATGGGCGTATGTGTGCATATGTGTATGTGTGTATATATGTATATGTATTATGTATGTATATATGTATGCATTTCAGTTTTGAGGTTTTAAACAGTGTCATATACGAGAATTGATTCGTTGCCTAATAAAGTCATTTGTAAAGTGACTGCCCTTTTTTATTCAGAATTTTTGTGAGGGTCAGGCCTAGTGACCACTCAACACGGGCAGCAAGCAAACTGCTTACGCCACTGGTTACAAACTATTGATTAATCACCACCTCAACCTCCTTTTTAAACGTCTGTAATTCTTTGCATGTTGAAACCGGGCGGAGATTCTGTGAATAGCTTAATATCAGCCTATTGTTTGTTGCAACTTTCCTTTAAAGTCAAAGTGTTGGGTTTCTATTGGAAACTGGTACTGATTATAACACCAAGAAATTAAGGATCAGAGGGAAGTTTCAAGTTGATAAATCATGCAACAACTTCAGTTTTCTACCTTGGAAAAAGTATCTAAATTGTTCAATTATGTCCAATTAAGCTTATTAGTCCAAGTTTTGATGTCATTATTTGTTACTTCTATGGTTTCCTTTTGTTTAGTGGAGACACAAATATTATTGTGACGTAACAATATCGTTACTGTACACCTACCTACAGAATAATGACACGATACCTGTTGTACAATAATTCCAGTCATTAGAGTTCTGGGTAAATTTCAATATATTGAAGTTGTAATTTAAATGAACATAATGATATCGGGAATTAATGTTTATAAATAAAAGTAACGAGTATGCAGTGGTGCAGTTGCTTGAGGCACTGCCTTACAAGAAGAAAGGTTGCGGGTTCGATTCCCGATAGGTTCATTGGGATTTTTCATTGACTTAATCGTTCCGGCCACACTATGACCCTGTGGCCGACTGAGGCTCTAACAGAACTGAGTACCAGGGATACCTCCTGGGGGTGGGTAAAGGCGGCCTTTGCGTACGGCTGACGACCTTACCACTTTCGTGTGTTGATTTTCTAGAAATTCTGGCAGCTTCAAACTCCTGGTGCCCTAAGGGCCTGTCCAGCCTGTATACGGATAGCTTTACCGTTCTAAATAAAAGTAAAGTCCCTCTGCTCCTCGTGAATGTTTATGGGGAGTGAAGGTATAGACATACTGACTCCTACCCTCAGCTCTAGGCAGAGACGAATGGTCATTCTTAAGCTTCCGGCCAATTTACCCCAAAGGAAATTGCTCTTACCCATTGAATAGGAAGGTGGACGGGTTCCAGAGACTTTGTGGACAAAATCTGGGGGAAGACAATCTCTTGCCCCTGGCGGGACTCGTACTCCGTTAACTGTAGTATAGTGTGTTCTGTTATTGCGTTCTGAGTAACATGAATTTAGATTACTTGGAATTTAGATTCAAAAGGAAAAGATTTAGTTGTCTTGCTTGCTGCACCTCTACGCTCTAAGTGTCCAGTTCAACAAAACATCAATACACACAACTATATGTACGAACAATATAATCGTTATATGTTCCGCGACATGCAGTGTATTTCGACTTCGTGACTTAAATACTCAAGTTTAAAAACTCACATTTTTTTCGTAAATATGAAATCAAAGTGTACAAGAGATTTGTCGTTTATAAAATAAAGACATTACTTTAATACGTTGTGCACGAATTCCTTCTGTTATTAGATCTCTTTAGATTCGTATTTTATCAAAGCTTTGTGTGTAAACGTATGTAAAACCTTCTTATTGTTGCTGTCAATAAGACAGCACGATATGCCATAAGTAGCCACCTTCAAACTAATTATACTCTTTCCTATGCATGTAGAGTACTGTAGGTTTCTTTTGCCTGTTTAACAGGCAAATCATTGGCTGTTTTTACTGTGAGTTACGTAGCGTCTCGTGTTATATGCAGGTGTAATACTGTGGGGTGTATTGCGTGGGTTCTGTGGTGGTTACAAACACTGCAATCGAAAAGCAATACTGTGGCGCATGGTTAGCGTGATGGTTGTGTTGTGGTTATGACGGGAGCACGGGAGAGCTCTCACGCTGTAGGGTACAATTAGCGTATTGGTTCTGTTGTCATTTTTTTTTTCCTATGGTTCGACAGTCCCTAGGGGGCCTAAGCCTCCTCATTTGTCGACGTTTCGCGATCACACTTTAGACACACCACATTCGGTAGGACTCCTCTGGACGAGTGATCGGCCAATCGCAGAGACAACCTGACAACACACAACACTCACAAGAGACAGACGTCCATGCCCCTGGCGGGATTCGAACCCAAAATTCCAGCAAGTGAGCGGCCGTAGACCCAAGTCTTAGACCACGCGACCACTGGAATCGGCTCTGTTGTCATTACGTCAGTAAAATCCATAGTGTATGTATTTAAGGTTTATTGAAATGAATACTTATTTACGCCACACCTTCATGCGCAAGTACAGCGTGTTTTGTAAGTTTCTGGGCGCCAATGCTAACATGTTTTTTGGTTAAGATATTTCGATACGTACTCAAGAAACGTCGTGTCTTTCATTTGCAGTTTTTCTTAATTCCCGTCAATGGTAACAATTTTATGTGAAATATTGCATATTGTTATATGCGAACATTCCTCGCGAGTGAACCTTCCGAACAGTTTCTATTGCGTGTAGGGAGAGAGAACTTATTGCGAATCAAAAGCGAAATTTGACACCTCTAGCCAATAAAATACACGAGCTCTCTGTTGGATGTAAGATAGGGGTTGAGGACAAGACCTAGCCTAGCCTTTTAGCACGTGCGATATAAAAATTGTGTGTAACACGACGTAACAATTTTCGAAGAGAAAATATTTACAAGTTTTCTCTCTCTTTTAATAAAACAAGGTAATTTATTTTATTTCAGTGGTGTGGTGGCGCAGTACTAGCCACTGACTGCAATTGAGATTTAATTTAAGATTCCATTTCAAGTGCAGACTGGGTAACCTCTACTAAAATTACGTGCTGAGTGGTCAGAACACTGCATCCAATAAAATTGATATCTTAATTTTATTCTAAAGTTGACAGCTGTTTGAAACATTTGACATTGCCTTTCACATGTTCCTACTGTTCTTTCACAAGCGGGATCCACTTCCCGTTGTGAAACTTAGAAGCTACGCGTTGAGTTGCATTACTGTTAAAGCAGGCATGTCATCTGATGGTGTGCGAGTGACTGAGTTAACAGACCTTTCATTGTGACTCGGCAGGTGGACTGATATCTGCCATCGCTTTATCTTCGTGGCAAACTTCGCCAACATGTTCACGGTTATAATTCCAGACAATAGCGTGGCCCGATCAAGAAGGAACAGTGTAAAGAAATAATTGTGTCATTCAATGAGAACAACATGTGGTTAATGGAAGGAGTGCTATACTCCCTGATATGTGTAGCTCCTCTCTTTCATTTGAAGGAGAAACATGAAGAAAGACGCAGTCTGGCTCATTATCTGTGGACATAGAATGAATATTGTGTTACGTACGACGGATTAGTAGTAATTTACACAAATATTAATAGTTCTGGAAACACGGCACTGAGGAGGATTCAGAGGAAGGAACGAACCGGAGGATGAAGAAAATGACAAATGGGTAGCTTCATTATTTATACTCTTCACCTGTTATTTGGATAATCACATTCCACTTAATCAGTTATTTAATACATAATAGCAGTTAATAATAATAATAATAATACAGATTTAAGATTGATGTTGGTTTAATTTTTTATGCTGTTATTGTATCTTTTTCGGTGCTTTCTCAAAATTGCGAAAAGCCACTACGAGCTTCGTCATGTCTGTCTGTCCGTCCGGCTCCCACTGGAACATTTTTCACTAAATTTCATATTTCAGTATTTTTCGAAAATCTGTCGAGAAAATTCAATTCCATTAAAATCTGACAAGAATAATGGGCACTTTACATGAATACCTATGAACAATCATAACAGTGTATCGCTGAATTCTTCTTAGAATGATAAATGTTTGAGACAAAATTTGTAGAGATACTCAAAATACAGTGATACCTCGGCTAACGAGTGACCCTGCTAACGAATTTTTCGGGTAACGAAGATTTTTTTCGCTGTTTTTCGGACTCGGCTAACGAATATGGATTCGGCTGACGAATGTTTTAGTGGATGCTCGCGCTAACATCAAGCAGCAAACATGAACGGTCGGGCCATTCCAGGAGCTTATCTTTTCCGTCTGTATGGTGTGTGACAAAGAAATGAGCTGACCACATCACCTAGGGGAGACCCACCAACCGACTGGGTTGTTTACGTTCGAGACAGCGAGAAGTGAGACGCCTGATAACATACGAGTAAGCTGCTTCGGATTTGATGACGGATGTATATCAGAAGGTGAGAGAGGGCCATCGCTTTGACCTTCTAGAGAGGGGCTTCCAGAGTGCCACAGAGAGAAACTCTTCTCATACCAGTGTCAGTCTTTAAATAGTGGGCAGCATCCAGAACGAATTAAACGATTTTCTATAGAAACCTACGGGAAATCACGTTTCGGCTAACGAAGATTTCGGCTAACGAATGTGATTCCGGAACGAATTATCTTCGTTAGCCGAGGTATCACTGTACATATTTCATGTTCAATACCCATTTTCTGAAAATCGTGCCTTTTATGAGATAATATGGAAAAATATGGTAGAGACAGGCCACAGACGACAATATAATATGGCGCATGCGCTTTGCATGCTGGATAACTAAGGCTGCAGATGCACACTCAGAATATGTAATACGTATTGCTTTTCCACGGCAAAAATGGTTACGTGAACGCGCTTCAATATTACGTTTATAGGTACATTGCTTCTCTTGTTTCCTATTGACTTAAGGCTGCCACCAATAGACACGAAGACACCTTTTGTTATTATGTGGATGTGAGATATTTTATGTCTAGATGTATGACTTTTGTGTTTCTTTTTTCTAGGCTACTTCCTACTGAATGTGTTGAGCACCTCACTGAGACTGAAACTTAAGAATTTAAGTTGTTGGGTTAAATTTGTTTTCATACTTCAGCAGCACTATTTAGGCTATAAAAGTTCACAGACTTCAGAATTTTGAAATGTGAGCTTTGATTTTAATATGATGGCTTAAAATGCACTAGCATCCTACTGCTTCTTAATAGTGCCTACACTTTAGCACGTACGTATCCTCGCTTTAGGCCTACTACAGCGCAAGAGCAGTACGAAAGAATCTTTATATAATTTTGGGGAAATTACCAAACCTTTCGATGAATTGGTTTGTGATGACGGCGGAGCTTACAGCGTTACACTTTACGAATCATACATGAAAGGAACAGAAATTCAATTAATAAAAAACATACAATCTGAAAATGTAGGAGTGTGACTACTTCAATGTTAAGTTATTCAGGCTTCAAATATACACACCGCATTATAGGTTATCAAAAAGCAGTTATTATAATCGGCAAGATCCTTACATTCATCATGGTCACGTAGGCAACAGGAACAAATTTTCCAGCTGTGATCCTGAATTCTTTGTTGGCTGCGGCAATGATGAAGACCAGACAGCGCTGAAATGGGACAGGAGTTCCTACCCAGTCGCACTCCCAAGCTGCATACCTTACACTTTCCGCCTGTTGAAAATTGCACAGAATTAGAGCAGTCGAAAATATTCTATAATTTTGTCCCATTTGTTGAATATAAGTCTAGATGTGTATTGCAAAGGAAAAGGTTATTCTTACCTGTTCAGATTGTTCGTTTCCAAGCCAGCAGAATAAGGACAGACAGCCCAGCATTGCTAAGTACATAACAATAGCCTGCGTTACATCTATGTGATCTCCCCAGCTCTGTGCAAGAAAGAGTTAATAAAATTTTAAATGCATCCTATTTCAATGTTTTTAAAGTAGTATAAATTCAACTTACGGGTGAACACGGAAAATGTGGTAAGATCGGAGAGATTTTTGGTGGGTCTCAACATATTAGAGATTCTGAAGAAAGAATTGCTTTGTTATTTTCAGTAATATAAATAAAAATCAAATATGTACCTAATTAGAGTAATGAAGAATTGATATAATATCCGAATTTTTGGAACCTTTTGGTAAATTTCTGATACACCGACGATCAGGATGATTGCTTAAAGAAACGCGGAATTACGAAAACAATTAGTATACGTTGCATGAAGATAAAGTGAATGCTTTACCGTAACGGCTGAGAAGGCGACGAAGCACATCGCTGATAGTATATTAAGGAATAATGCGCACAAAACCAAGTTCCAGCAGTCTTCAAAATCCTGCATGTACCTGCATAGAGAAACGTAATATTATAGCTTAAATTTAATACGATCCTTTACGTTGTGCGCATACAATATAACAAACTACTTTGTATGTTCCTTTCAACACAACCTGCCTCACAAATTATTCTCACACTACATGTTTCCGTCGTTCGAGCATCATCAGGTGTGTAATATAAAAACACTCAATAAAGGCAAAAGCGTGAAGTTTTTGTGAGATCTCACAAAATAATATATTATAAAATATTCGAGTAAACATAAGTTGATAAGGGACACCGATAATAATCAATCAGACAATAAGCGGTGACGAAAAGAATAACATTGAAGGAAGATCGTGCAATAACTGAATCATATCGGAGTACAAAAAAGGGGTTCACACTGACGTGATCAGTAAACAGCCCTTACTCGACTCATACCTACTGCTAAACAAAATACTAAACGGGAATTGCGAATAATGGACTGATACATCAAGTTTAAAATCGACAGTCATTACTTGTTCGGCATCAACCCTAATATCAAATAAACAAGTAACTACAAAAACTAATACCCAAAAGAAGTTAAACGTTTTTAAGAAATTCAATTTCAAATAATTTTATTAACTTAAATAATCACTAATTTTTCCAGGCTAATGACAGGCACATGTTACAAAAATCCAATTTTACCCTTTACTCGAATATTTTATAACATATTATTTTGTGAGATCTCACAAAAACTTCACGCTTTTGCCTTTATTGAGTGTTTTTATATTACACACCTGATGATGCTCGAACGACGGAAACATGTAGTGTGAGAATAATTTGTGAGTGCAGGTTGTGTTGAAAGGAACATACAAAGTAGTTTGTTTTATTATATCTTAATTGTAAGACAGTTAACAGTGTAATACACGAAGATTCAAGTCTTCTGGGATATTACATCTTGTCGACTCTTCAACATTATCGACGTTTCCAAGAATTGTAGTGCCTTCATCTTCAGGGAATTGAAATCTTTGACACTGACGATGAAGGCACTTCCATCCTTCGAAGCGTCAATAACAATTTACCAATGGCTTAGTATAACTAGAAGACTTGAATCTTCAGCATCAGCACTGTGAGGACCTCAAATATCTCAATGTAATATCCATTAGTAATTTAGTGTGATACCTTACCGTTTTACCTCTTGGTGGTGACGTATGCAGTTGTTCAATTGCTTCTGCATGTGAGGGAAAAGTTCCTCCGAAGTGTGAACCTGCCCCATTCGTTTGTCAGTCTCAGCCTCACAGTCCTGCTCTGATATGACTTGTGTCTGTCTAATATCCAACAGGGCCAGTTTGAGCTTCTCCAGTTGACTGCAGGCGACACACGCCAAAGTACCATACAGGCTTAGGAAGCCACCAAATATAAAAAAGATGAAGAACGATCCTATAGCCTTTGAGAAACAAAAAAATTAATTTAATACATAAATAGGATATAAAGAAATATGTATTTACTTTGGAATGTCCTAAATATGCAATGAGCGGAAATATAGGAATTGTTACTCGGTTCTTACTTCCGAATGTCCACAAAATAAAAAGTTCTACTTTTGAACTCCTTTAACACTGCAATGTCTCAGAAAGCAAACAGCATATGGATATTTTTTTTACGTTTTGTTCACCGTGCATTTTGATATCACTCAGCAAATAAAGCAACAAATGCACTTTATTTCTTAAGTATGCCCATTAACCCTACATATGTTTCGGCTGCAATAGATAGAGCCATCATCAGGGGTTCAAGGTCACGTTCACTTCAACATGCACTAATCCATTTGATATCACCACTTATACACCACAATGTATGTCAAGTCGACTTGACATACATTGTGGTGTATAAGTGGTGATACCAAATGGATTAGTGCATGTTGAAGTGAACGTGACCTTGAACCCCTGATGATGGCTCTATTGCAGCCGAAACATATGTAGGGTTAATGGGCATACTTAAGAAATAAAGTGCATTTGTTGGATTAATTGTTGGAGGATATGGATAATTTCGTGTGCGTTCTAGTGTGGCGCTAGGAGAGCTCTCCTTTCGGGGGATGTTACTACTAGAAGGTAAAACTGTGACACATAGTGAAATAATTAGCTGAGCACATTAATTTCCATAAATATAGTTTGTCATATACAAGGGAGAGAAACATTGAATGGAAATTACTCAAAAATAATGTGTGTTACGGTCTTCAGCACGCTACAAGAACAACTTTGGAAAGAATCTGCATGAACACTGAACAAATTGATTTCATTTTCAGCATTTCTTCGATGAAGTGAGGCATGGACTTTAAATAGTCTACATATTTTACATGCGGTTTCTAAGTACTAGTAGCAAACCATCTTCGAAAAGCACTTTTCACTCAATCGACACAATTTTACTGGTCAATAAATTGTTCTTTGTTTACAATACTAGCTACATATTTCGGCTTTTACTAAAGCCATCGTCAGGCTAAACCAATTTAAAATACAAAGGTATAAGAGTAAACTTACATATATTCATACTCGTGCTTACATAATACTTGTACAAAATGTTTAATGTCTATATTTATCATAAGGAACAAGTTCAGGGCTTAAGAACAGAGAAACTAGCTGTGTGGGGATGTTAAGAAGTGGATATCTCTTTTGTGGTACACAGGCCTACAAGTATAACCATTTCTTCAACAATATTCGAAATAGAATTTTTAATTCCACTACACTTTCCAACTCTTCTGTGTGGTCATTAGATTGCCACAAAACACTATAGCCTAACGCCTATTTTAACAACTGCAGTGAATTGGTATTTAGCAGTTTTGAAGCACACAGATATGTAGTTATGTTCGTAAATTATCACGAAATAAGGTTTTACTAGGTCAGTGTACAGTTTTAATTACCTGCACTAAATTTACAGTTTCATATACTGGGCTCACGGATGCATCGAAGGGGAACCATGCAGGCATCAGCATGTCACGGCTTGTCACTATGCGTACTGCACTTTGCGTCAGGTGGAATGTAAATAGCAAGATCGGAACACGCGTCGCAATTTTTTGCGTGATAGAGATGTACCCAGCGTTTGTTAAATATCCGGTGTCAGGATCTCTGGTCGGCAGTTCTTCCCATGTGAAGGAATCCGTCAGACTAATCATACGTTCAACATCACCTTTATGAAACCTGAAACCGAAATAAATAATGATTCACCACCATAATACAAACCCATTCACTGTTGTTCTAGTTAATATTTTGTAATAACACGTAGTGATGTGTGTAAAGTTTATGTTAGCTATAGTAAAACCTTTGACGTCAGGCTCTTAAGTCCCAATGTAGACGCCAATGGCCGGAGTTATTTCCGTTTAAATGCCCATGCCTGCACCTGGGCCGGCAGCTTTGCCCCTTTCGATCGTGAATAGGTACATTTAATGGGACATGATCTTCCCGTTGGCGGATAAACATTAATATTAATAATTTACAATTCTCTTGTACCAATTATGCACATACAAAGTCTTCGAAAAGCCACAGTGCAGTAAATCACGTACCATATAGAGTAAGGGCGGGGATTGCCGGATAGGTCTGGTAATTCCGGATACCGTTCTCTAGGCGATACTGGTGCTGCTGTTTTGCAAGGAACAGATGAATTAAGTTCTGCTACCCCAGAAAAGCTGCTGTGATCTGTCGCCATACTGGTAAAGCCAGTTGCGTCCAGTGTACAGCCACTTTTGTGTGTTTTCAGGGAATCAAATTTTTACAGGCAAACAGAACTTCTTTAAGCACGCAGTTGTCGCACATTTGTCGCAGTGCAGGATACTGCGTTAGAACGAGCTTGATTTTAACCGTTAGATGCGCTGCGAGTGATATTGCTAGTGCCAATAAGTTTTGTGTAAGAACAATTCAGATTGTGGACGTGAGATGGCCGTAAAAATTGGATAGCAGACGGCGGTAATGTCGGGCAGTATCTGACATTACTTGCTACGTATCAGTTGGTCTTTCTTTCGGCAAGTCAAAGGCGTTGTTTGAAATTCGGCACCTTAAGAAGGCTTAAATAATTTCAGTAATGGAGGGCTCACTAGGTTTGGAAGACATTACAACCGTAAACGCTCTGCAAATGCAGCGGAGTCGGGATAAGTAACACAATGTTTGGAATGTTTGGCTATGATTCTCTCTTGTCAACATAAAGAGAGGAAGTCAGGGTTGATAAACTGGACACGTTGCTTCTGCAAGACGTCTGCAAGTACAAGACAAAGGATAAGTGGTTTGAAGTCATGGGACAACGAAGTTATGGTGAAAGCGATAGTGTCCGACATTACCAGCCACTTTTATCAGAAGCGTGTTTTGGACTATTCTTACTCAAATCATTACATTTTTGATTATATTTATGTTAACATCTTGGGATTTTTCAGGCTACTAAATAAAGAACATCGGCTGATATTCTTGTACAAAAACTTCAGAGAAATTGTTCTAACATATCAAACACTTTAAAAAACTAAAACGGTATTCGGCAATCCCCTCCCTTAAATTAACAGTATATTGAACTCAGAAATAAAAACCAATCGTACACAATATGCACGTCGTGTTTTGCTCGCGATCTGAATGTTTTAAGTACTGCCAGTTGCGTTGATGCGTCACCACACTTTTCCAGGTTTGCTATGAATTACTTGTACATTGCTACGTACATAACCACTGTGATAGTAACAACTGCACAGCGACCTTTAGAACGCACTGTGTTGGTTTAATGTATTATAAACTCCTGATGCACAAGGAATATTGTATCAACTTGTGGTGTTATGAGTTTTGAAACCGTGTAGTGCTATAGGTGAATAGAGATGGCTTGGAGAAAACGCTGCTCTCAGCTTCAGTTTTGAAAGATGAGGTCCAAGTTTGGCACTATAGTGACCTTTTGTGGTTGCGGTCCGATTGTGTTGGCGGGTTCCATGACAGGTGGCCAGACGGAACTATCAGTACTCATGGTGCGATTTGAGGTGAAATTTATTGAAGGACAGCTCCATTTAGTTAGTGAGTAGACTTATATAGAAGGCTACATATACAGATTGTTCCGCATAAAGTGTACCAAACTTCAGAATATTATTTTATGATCCATTTTGAGTAAACAATGCTGTACCAATGTATGCCCGATTATCAACCGTTACGTCGCTATGAACATTTTAATGTACGTGCATGGCCCTAACCGCAAATTGTAAAATACACGCCCTTTGTGATATTGTACACGTAAAAATAAAGTTATATAACAGATAAAACGACGAAAGAAAGATATCCATTAATTCTTAACCTACAGTAAAACATATGCCCGATAACACAAAAAAAAAACAGAAATGAAGTTTTATCTGCTGTGTATAGGACTTCGGAAGAAAATTGTGTCAGATAATAACACGAAAGAAATATATCACTTTTTTATGTTACGAATTTAGTTATGTTATTTTACACACTACTACAAAACGGGGAAAAAAATCAATTTCTAGTAGATAATATCAAAGTACTTTAATTTCCAGTGATGTCACACTGATTACTGTTCAGAACAACCTCCACCCTTCTGTACGTGCAATTCTGCATGTCTCAAAGAGAATTTGTTGTCTTTCTGATAATTTCATCTTTCCCCTTAAGATATCAGTAGATTCCATGATTCGCTGCAATAGGTCTCTTTTCTGCAATTGTTGATGGTGAATAATGTCCTTCATGTGCCCCCACAAGACGTAGCCAGGGGGCGTGAGAACTGGTGACCTCGTAACTACGTAAAGTACCGTAACTAACTGAACAATGTTAATAAAAATTAATATCTTTCTTTTTGGAGTTTCTGACATACAATTTTCTTTGGACACAAACAGCTGGGTAAGACTTAATTGCTGCCTTTGTCTTGTGCTGTTATCGGACTCATTTTATACACTAGGTTGATACTTAGTGGATATCTGTATTTTGTGGTGTTATCTCACACATAAGTTTGCTTTATGTGTACTGTATGACAAAACATGTGTATTTTTCAATCTTCGTTTACAGTAATGTACTTACATTAAAATGCTCTTTGCGACGTAATGGTTGATAATTGGGTATAGTGTATGTTGATTTGACATTTTTTACTCCAAATGACTAATAAGATAACATCCTGAAATTTGGTACAACTTATGCGGAACACTCTATATAATTTGAATACCCAAGTAGGTAGGATACGGGGGTAGTGTCTCGCTATGACTTCAGGTTATGCAAAATATACTTTAGTACATGGGTAAACAAATATCGGGCTCCAGGTCGCCATGGCGACTTAATTTTATACTGTTACGCCGAATATTTATGGATCCTCAGAATGGAACTCGCTTCACAGTCACCATCCTGACAACTAGAATTTTTAGGTGGCACCTAGACTTTTGGAAAGTATATACACCCCTGCTCTAGAAGTCTCGCACATTGTGCGATTTAGGATCTTTATGCTATAATACAAATTGCAATCGGATTTATAAATTAGATATTTTGGCGTCTAGTTGTGGTTTTGATCATTTACTTTCCCAAACAATCTTCACATTAAAATTTGTAAAATATAGATCCCATACAATAAAACTTACAGGAGATTTCATTTTTAGTTCAAGTCACAAAGCTATAAGTTTCAATTGATAATGAATCAACTGTCGAACTATGGAACTGTGTAACTTTAACTATAACAGGATTTGACGTAAGTTGTACTGAATATAAAACAAACTGATTTTTTACACTGGTTCATGGTAATGTGTTTACTCTGGATAGCACTTAGCTTATTTAAAAACTATAATAATTAGGCCTATAAGAGTGGGAAAATTAGAAACTGAGTTACCTGAAAAATAAATGCATCCACACGCCGAATTGCATTCCAAATATTACACGTATTGTCTTCATTGCTCCAACCAAGTTGCCATCAGTAAAAATAAGATCCATTATACAGGCAAAATGCGTAAAATAAAAGCACGTGACAATCATTCCATTATATGCAGTGTAAAGTCGTGTTACTCTGTGCATGTTGAGTGGAATTCCTGCCAGCCGTAAAATAAACAGAACTTTTCGAAACCGATGCTCTGACAGGGTCTTTCCCCGTTGTTGACTCTCCATAATATGAATGGTTGCTAATGACAACAGCGTTATCGTCGTCTTCTTGTGCCGTCAAGTTCTTGTGGTGCACAGTGTCATTTGATATTTTATACTTCCTTTCAGATAGAAGACTATAGGAGCAACTGAGGATTTATTAAACCAAAACATTTTTTATGTAGAGCGAACCGATCGATCCAATTAGGTGTAAAATATTGATAGGCCATGAAGATAGTTTCTGGCTAAAAGCCAATTCTGTGCGTGTCAGAGGGAGTTGGGACTCCATAAAGATTAATTACGTTGCACTGGTGTGCTTAACTTTCCTCAAAAGTCATAAAAGAAGAACTCAGTTTTCTTATCGATATTCGATTAATTTATGGTGTTAAGAAGTTGAAGTTTGTAAGAAGTTGTTAATGTTTGCCGAACTTAATTTCTTGGCCTAGAAAACGTATCAAATCTATTCTTTCTCTTCTTAAGTTTTACCAGTGTTTATTTTGATGCCTTCGTAACGAGAAGTTTCGAAAACGATACCATTAGCTTGGTTATTTCTATCCGTCTGTCCGCTCGTAACATTTTGAGAAATGAAAGGATTTTTATTAAATATGATTCGTCCTGATTTTACGAAATATTTCTCGATCCACTTCAATCTTGGTTTCTATGGGAATACAGCGTATTAATTGACGTTTTATAGAAAGGCCTACATGCATTTCTGCGCGCATCTGAAGCATAACTTGCTAAACATATACCGGATGCAACCTCAAGAATATAAGTGCAGATTAAAATGAAGCACACATTGTTACTTACAGTGTTCTAATTATTACGGCTGTCCGCTTTCGAGATAATTGAATGTGGGGATTAAAGGGCCGGAACTGTTAAAGTACCTTTTCTTCATCACATAAGAACCCCCTTTTGAAGTAAATCATTTCATCTCTTACCCATCTAGAAAGTGAAAGTACGCATTCCATAGCTGCTCTTCTGTTGTGTATCAGAACACAAATGATTATAGACCCACTCATTTCGTCGCAGAAAACATCGAAAAAGTCGAACCCAGACCGTGTTGTTGTATCAGAATCCCCCCCCCCCCCGATGGCGCAACAGCCCCTAGTGGGCCATGGCCTCCTCATTATCGAGGCTTCACGCTCACACTCAGACACACCACACTCGGTAGAACTCCTCTGGGCGAGTGATCAGTCCGACGCAGAAACCTCTACCTGACAACACATAACACTTACAAGAGACAGACTTCCATGCCCCCGGCGGGATTGGATCCCACACTCCCAGTAAGCAGGCGGCCGCAGATTCACAAAATAGACCTAGAGGACACTAGAATTGACATCAGACTTTACTGTTTGTAATCTTAAATTAACGAAATTTCAACAAGATTATTTACAGTCTCCCCACATGTGCTAAATTCCCTTTTACAATTTGCTGGGTATGTTAGATAGAAAAATATTTGTAGTTTTAGAGAACATATAGAAGGGTAGGATGATATAACACTTTGTTTGTGTCCCTTAGAAATTATTATTTCTCGTCACGTTTGTAACTGGTAATTACATATTTGACGTGGTTAGTAACGGCGTAATTGTTTTGATAAACAATTATGTGCAGTTATTTCGCTTAGTTGCACCACGCGCAGGCTGGTGTGGGTTGCACCCGTCCTTCTGTCCAATGTGTAGAAACGGACCTTTCCCTCGGCGTCAAATTGGTCAGTGCATGACTAATACAATCCTTCTGCTTGTAATACAGAGAGTGAAAGTACATATATAACTATGCCTCGCAAGTGAAACAAACAGCATATCATACCTATCTGTTATGCGTTGTTTGACAATGGAGCCTATTCAAATTGGCGAGTAAGTAAAGCTGAATATTAAATGAATGAATGAGGGAATTAAATAAATGAATAATGAATAAACAGTCAACAATAACGATTCGTTGTCCACTGTAACTGTACAAATTGAAAGAAAATAAATTTTCTGTATGATTTCCCTAATATAAGCTAAAACATGTCTGATCTGATTTCTACCAAACCTAACGGAATCAAGACTTTATTCTGTTTTTTGCGTGGAAGGATGAATGTAACATACTTATTGAATGCGCTGTAAGCAACTGCATGAAGCTGATTCCGTTGCATCACCCCATCGGGAATATAGCCCGGCTCCCTGTAATTCTTGCATTGCCCAACAGATGCTGCTACTAGCTTCATGGAACTGCGTTGTGAGCAGTTGAGGTTGTTACGAGTGATGGCTGCTGTGAGTGAATGTATGTGTGGTTGGTTTCAGTATGTTTTCTTCTTTCAAAGAAATCGTGGCTGTTCAGCGCTGGTTGATCTAGTACAGAGTGTTGGGGAAAGTTCCGAACAATGTGTATGTAGTTGTTCTACTAGGCTGCTATGTCTTTATAAAAATACTTGAACGTTCAAAGGTAAGGTTTGTTGAATATCTGCCACGTTTTTTGTGTGTGTGTTGAACCAAGAGCCATACGTAAAGAGGGTGGGATGTAGGCGGAAGCAGTCTACGCGGGACGATTTTAAATTTGTGCAAGTGAAGACAAAAGCGAATGTTTATTTTGATTAATATTAGTGGCGCTAAGCTGTATATATATTAAAGAGTATTCTTATCTGTGTTGTGGTGTTAGGCCTGTAATGAAGTTAGAACACGTACGTTAAAATACAACTCACCTGTACCTTTCCACTCCTGATTTATTTCTGTTCCATTATTGCGTTTATTTAGCTTAACATTTTCATTTCTCTAGTGCTTAAGATGACACTGTTCACGAAGTATATATGTTATATATTTTAATGTCGACGCATGGGACGGGCTACCCGTTCTCCCCGTCTAAGGACGGCCCTGCTTGTACAGTAAGAATTAGGGCATTTTCCCGGACGTATACACAGAAATCCAGAAATGCCGAATGACCGAATGTCTTGCGCTCGTATAGGAGATCCCGGGTGAAAATAACGGTTAGTGGGTCAGCTATCCCGACACTGGTTTCCTGTGGTTTTTATTAGTCTGTCTTAGCAGGTGCTGTGATACTATCTCAAATTGTACCACCGTGAGTTCCTTCTGCACCCCGTATGCCATTATTCAGTAATCATCCTGTAATTGGATGCCATATTATCTTAGGCATTGAAAAGTCTTTAGATAGCCACAAATAAATAAATAAAATAAATAATAAAGTAGATGAAATTTTACTCAACTCAACCAGTTAGGCTACTTAAAAAAATTCAATTTTCCTTATATTTAGTCCGAGCTTAGAAATGTTCTCGCTGTCTTTCTCCATTACGTAGTAAGTAACATCTTTGCCACTGGTCTGCGCTATTTGTGGAGCTCTGCGTATCGTACATCGTTTTCATAAACGTTTTTATTTGTTCGGTCCTAAACACTAATACATACAAATAAACGTACTTGTATAGGATTTTTAAAACTGTAAGACCGTGCTTTTGGGATAAGGAAACTACGTTAGATTTGACAGTGTTCTAGTGCAGCGGTCGCCAACCGGTGGTCCGCGAGAAAATTTTGGTGGTCCGTGGAGAAATTTGGACATTATTTGCAATTTTTATGTTTATTATACTGTTTCATTACATTCTGATTCGTCTTCGTGTCTTATTTCAAACAAGCAGCAACAAATATCACACTAATAATTTTGTTATAATTAAACAAGTGCATTTCATATTAATAAAATGGAACTTTTATGATCATTATTTTATAGATGATTGTACCTTCTTAAAAAAATTCATGTTAGTGGTCCGCGGGATTCAAAATTGTGAGTTTAGTGGTCCGTGAGGTCCGAATGGTTGGCGACCGCTGTTCTAGTGCACTGTCACATGTAAGCAGTTAAAGTTTTCAGATTCAGTTTACACTGAGCACACATTTTGTTCCGCTCTGTTTCCACCACATGTGCAACATCATCATAAATGACAGGGTGTGACGTAATGCCAAGGTGGATTTTTTGTATCATATGAGCGCTGTTATAGTTTGAGAAAGAGTTGTAATTAATAATTAATACGGAGTGGAAGATGATAGTTTTGTTGATACCTAAATTAGGCCTTTTTTATTTTTGGTTTAATCAAGGCGTCTAAATAAACCTATATTCTTGTAATAAACAAGTCGCCGTTTAACGTATTTAATTAACATTTGTTAAACAAGACGTTATCCCCTATTATGGTTATTAGAAAAGACGTCATACAAGTTGACACAAGTATCTATTTGAAGCTTTGCCTGATTCCTGTCATCTTTTACACTTTTGCCTTGTGATATGTCTTCTCCGTGGGGACTATCATTTTCCCTATATCGGTTTTTAGACTTTTTCTTCAAATTTCCTCGCTGTTTTACTGAATCTGTTTTCTGAAATTCCCCAATATCTTCATACATACAACATGAACTGTTATGGGAGTTGTAAGTTGTTGGTTTGATATGACAAGTTTTTCGAAAGTCGTATGAGGATTTTGTCCTCTTACCTTCTATTTGACTGACAGCCGACCAAAATTCTTCTTCAGATGGAATATTTTCAGTAGGCTACACCAATACCAACTCAACAATTTACTTTTAAACAAACTTGGAGTTGGCAAAAGGAAAGTAACTTCAGATAGATGGCGAGGTTTTCAGGTCTTGGATAATCAGGCAAGTGCTGAGAATTTATTGTGGGTTAACCTGACATTTGTTGAGGGTTCTGGGCGTGAGATATCCCGAGAGGTGCTGAGAATTCTAGGTGCGGTGTATTCTGACAGGTACTGAGGAATCTAGGTGTGGGTTATTCTGATATGTGTTGAGAAATCTAACTGTGGTATATTATGGGAGGCTGTTAAAATTATAGGCGTGGGATATTCTGGCAAGTCCTGGCGATTCTAGCTGTTGAATATTCTGACAGGTGCTGAGGGTTCCAGGTGAGATATATCCTAGCAGGTGCTGAGATTTGTAGGTGTTGGATATATAACGGGTGCTTGGAAGTTTAGGCATCGGATATTCGGGCACTTGATGAGGATTCTTTTTTTTTCCAATGGCTCGACAGCCCCTTGGGGGCCTAGGCCGCCTCATTTTTCGAGGCATCACGATCACACTTTTTAGACACACCACACTCGGTAGGATCCTCTGGACGAGGGACCAGCTCGTCGCAGAGACCTCTACCTGACAACACACAAACACTCACAAGAGACAGACATCCATGCCCCTGTGGGATTCGGACCCACAATCCTAGTAAGCGAGCGGCCGCAGACACACGCCGTAGACCGCACGGCCACTGGGACCGGCGATGAGGATTCTAGGTGTTTAGAATTCTAGGTCTGGTGTTATCTAACAGGTGCTGAGGATTCCAGGTGTAGGATATTCTAACAGGAGATAAGGATTCTGTGCGTGGGATATTTTGACAGGTAGTAGTGGAAATTAATTATTAAAACGCGTTAGATTGCAAAAACGAAAGTACGAAGTAGACAAATTATTTTGACACCGTTTCATGCTAGTGTAAACCACTAGTGCTGTAGTCTTCTCACGTTATCCACAGTCTCCCGATTTTAATCGTAGTAAATCCTATTTCTTCCATGTCTGTCGTATACAGTGACAGACTAGAGTGTATACTCTTATGAATCTGCCGGCCAGTTAAGACACTTGTAATAAGAACATATCTTCTCTCGAAGTTACATGCATGGGAATGCACGTTAATAACATTGACAAGGTAAAACTGTTACTCAGAATTATTGAAAACGTATCAGGATGTTGATATGATTGAAAATCACTCTCAAGTGTCTCACACTCCAGTTCATATGAGCTATGGGTAGTACCGGTTTCAAATTTAGACCCGGAGACCAGCTATATCTACTGAGATATATCATGGTTTCCTCAGTACAATGACGAAAATGCTGCAACGGCACCTGATCGGGTCATTGCCGTTTTGTTGTACAACGTTTGGAATTATCTACTGATACCAGAACTTTGGAAATTCAGAGCTTCGTTAAACGAACATAGGAGTAGAATAATTTACGTTGGCTTGTGTCTTATACCAGCGGATCTCATGCTACCCGCGGAAGGTTCCTAGCATGTCTACGGATGCCTCTTCTGACGACAAATTTTAATTTTATAAAGTACCTGAATAATATGTTGTTAAGAGAAAACGCCAATGCTTTTAATTATGCCATACGTTGAATTGGCACTGCGTCTACTAAACTTTATTTAAGACACCGCCTTTAGAATAGTGCTTCAAAAATAGAACCTAAAATATTTCTTCAAATTATTGTTCGCTTGGTAGTTCAGTTGCAATATACTTTATTTCCAGCCACATTATTCAGTTCGATGACGCAACGCTTTACTATGATCGATTAGGATTTCTTAATTTTACGTTTATATTAACTTGTTCCATCACATTTAAATTTTAGTGTGTAAACATCTTTTGTGTTCGAGATCCTTCAAGCTTTTCCAGAACCAACGATCTGTATACAAGAAAACGTTTGGGGAATATTTGTCTGCAGCAGGAACGTCAAACTCGATGGTACTTTCGGGCCATAGTGAGCTAAAAGATTTCAGGATGGACAGCAACCTCTTAAAAATAAATAGAAACGTATATTGTGGCAATGTAAAAATACCATACTGCCACAAATACCTTAAATAAAACATTTAGTTAGATAGAAATCTAAATCTCAAGAACGTCTAAGTTAGATTATCCAGTCGCATACTGTTGTCTTATGTCGCCTCTTGTCAGAGGATTTTACAAAAACTTGGCATAACTGATTTGCCAAAACCATACGAACGTCAGTTTTAAAATTGTGCGTTGACAGCAGTCTCATTAATGAGTATGCGCGTGTCTGTTAATTGTAAACTTTCGGAGATCTTGTCTCCTGTCGTGCCACAGTTATTCACATAAATATAAATCGCTTATACTTGAGAAGCAAATTAAATTGCATTTGGAAATGGATACATAGATACGCAGGTATAAGAACTTGGCACTACAAATTTCTTTTAGAACTGAATCATATGGCAGTGTTGTCAGTTCAATTTATGTCTTAATTTAATTAATTAATTAGCAAATCACCGTCAAACGCAACTATACATGTATTATGTAACGGAAGCTCGTCGTTTCATTATAATTGTATAGTTGTGTTTGTCGGTGACTTAATAATTAATTACTTAATTAAATTTATAAATACAAAAGGATATCTCCTATTAAGTCTACGTGCTTTAGTTCGCTTTGCTAGCGTCAAAATTATGAGGTTAGTTAATGGCAAACTTCATTGGTGGTGGTGGTGGTGGTGGTGGTGGTGGTGGTGGTGGTGGTGTGGTGGTGGTGGTGGTGGTGGTGGTGGTGGTGGTGGTGGTGGTGGTGGTGGTGGTGGTGGTGGTGGTGGTGTGGTGGTGGTGGTGGTGGTGGTGGTGGTGGTGGTGGTGGTGGTGGTGGTGGTGGTGGTGGTGGTGGTGGTGGTGGTGGTGGTGGTGGTGGTGGTGGTGGTGGTGTGGTGGTGGTGGTGGTGGTGGTGGTGGTGGTGGTGGTGGTGGTGGTGGTGGTGGTGGTGGTGGTGGTGGTGGTGGTGGTGGTGGTGTGGTGGTGGTGGTGGTGGTGGTGGTGGTGGTGGTGGTGGTGGTGGTGGTGGTGGTGGTGTGTGGTGGTGTGGTGGTGGTGGTGGTGGTTTGGTGGTGGTGGTGGGGTGGTGGTGGTGGTGGTGGTGGTGGTGGTGGTGGTGGTGGTGGTGGTGGTGGTGGTGGTGTGGTGGTGGTGGTGGTGGTGGTGGTGGTGGTGGTGGTGGTGGTGGTGGTGGTGGTGGTGGTGGTGGTGGTGGTGGTGGTGGTGGTGGTGGTGGTGGTGGTGGTGGTGGTGGTGGTGGTGGTGGTGGTGGTGGTGGTGGTGGTGGTGGTGGTGGTGGTGGTGGTGGTGGGTGGTGGTGGTGGTGGTGGTGGTGTGTGGTGGTGGTGGTGGTGGTGGTGGTGGTGGTGGTGGTGGTGGTGGTGGTGGTGGTGGTGGTGGTGGTGGTGGTGGTGGTGGTGGTGGTGGTGGTGGTGGTGGTGGTGGTGGTGGTGGTGGTGGTGGTGGTGGTGTGTGGTGGTGGTGGTGGTGGTGGTGGTGGTGGTGGTGGTGGTGGTGGTGGTGGTGTGGTGGTGGTGGTGGTGGTGGTGGTGGTGGTTGGTGGTGGTGGTGGTGGTGGTGGTGGTGGTGGTGGTGGTGGTGGTGGTGGTGGTGGTGGTGGTGGTGGTGGTGGTGGGTGGTGGTGGTGGTGGTGGTGGTGGTGGTGGTGGTGGTGGTGGTGGTGGTGGTGGTGGTGGTGGTGGTGGTGGTGGTGGTGGTGGTGGTGGTGGTGGTGGTGGTGGTGGTGGTGGTGGTGGTGGTGGTGGTGGTGGTGGTGGTGGTGGTGGTGGTGGTGGTGGTGGTGGTGGTGGTGGTGGTGGTGGTGGTGGTGGTGGTGGTGTGGTGGTGGTGGTGGTGGTGGTGGTGGTGGTGGTGGTGGTGGTGGTGGTGGTGGTGGTGGTGGTGGTGGTGGTGGTGTGGTGGTGGTGGTGGTGGTGTGGTGGTGGGTGGTGGTGGTGGTGGTGGTGGTGGTGGTGGTGTGGTGGTGGTGGTGGTGGTGGTGGTGGTGGTGGTGGTGGTGGTGTGGTGTGGTGGTGGTGGTGTGGGTGGTGGTGGTGGTGGTGGTGTGGTGGTGGGGTGGTGGTGGTGTGTGGTGTGGTGGTGGTGGTGGGGTGGTGGTGGTGGTGGGTGGGGTGGGGGGTGGGAAACGTTGTCAGTTCCTTGTCACTACTCCATGGCTGCGGCTGGAGGAAGGGCCCCCAGACATGGACCGTTGATGCAGATACACTGGCCAATAAGGTGAGGGGCGGCGGAAAGTTTCGGTGTTATTTGAGAGGCAGATAGAACTATTAGGGTACGAAACGGAAGGAACGTGGCATTTGGAACTGGGTGTATGAATAATCTATCCTAATCTGTAAGAACAGTAATATGGAAGTCATGTCTATACGTTAAGTTTAAACTAGGGATTAGTACGATTTTGAGAGACTTGACATATGTCACAGTTATGTTTTGGTTTACTTTATTCAGTATTTTTACATTGATGGTCAGAATTTTCCTTCTTCGCGTTACAAAAAACAAGGGAACTGGATGTTCTAAGTGTGGTTACCTTTGTCAGTGTCGCAGCGTGAAGAACGTAAGCCTCAGGAGGGAAGTATTCTTATTTCCTCTGTGTGTGATTTGCAAAACTTGTTATGCGCACACAAATTTCACTACCAACTAGTTGCACAATGTATATATTTATTATACGCTGCTTCTACATATTTCGGTCATCTTCAGGGAGCTACACGTTTTATCGACGTGTGCAGCGTATATGGCAAATTGTCATACATGATTAGGAGACTATATGCCTATATATAATATGTATCAATATATATATGAGTATATGTGACAAGTTGCCATATACGCTGTATATTATAGCTCCCTGAAGATGGCCAAAATGTATGGCCGAAACATGCAGGAGCAGTGTATAATAAATATAAACATTGTGCAACTAGTTGCTAGTAAAGATGTGTTAGACTGTTGCACGGAAGATGTACATCAAATATGTTTAAGTCCAGTTTAATGGCATCAGTTAAGAAGCAGACAAAATGGTCAAGAGCTTAAAAAGCCTAGTTTCTTTGAGATTTTTCAGTTATATGGTGGCTTGTAAGAGCTACAGGATAATATTATAATATTCAGCTATTAATGTCTGTCCATAGTTTCCATTGGTGCGCTTCCATTGACTTAAAATGTGCCAAATGAAATCTTGACTTTTCCGACCTTCACCATATTTCTGATTATTGATGTGTATTCGTGACCTATCTCAACACCGAATTCCAATGGCTATCAGAATCAAACTGCAAAATTCAGATTTTGCGCTGTTTTACATTCTACAAAAAAAAATCAGTACAACAAATAGAGCCTAAAGTTGTTAAAGATAAGCAACACGAATGTTCGTAACCCAAAATTATTAGATGCTGATGTTATTCCACCTGACAATTTCGTAGGTCACGCAGCCGGCGTAACTGGTTGTATAAAATGAAGATGGGAGAGGGGTTAGCTTGCAGTAACATAATACGCAAACAAAATATAATGAAAATCACTTGATTATCACACGGGTATGTTGTTGTAGTGACAGTGAGTAACATCGAAAATTGATTAAAATATTAGAATGTGTTTGAACTGTGAAAGAACGACTTATTTAAGACCAACCTACTTATAATTTTTTTAAAACTTCAGACCCATTGTAATAAAGGTTGAAGTAAAAGAAAGATGAAATGTGACAAATGGACCAGATGTAGTGAAAGAGTATTAAATTAAGTAGCATTTGAAATGATGATTTTAAATATTTTTCCTGATTTAGTTATGAAATTCCCGCAGCACGGAGTAATTTATTTATGCACAAGAACGACACGCTGGGGGAATGAACTTCAGAGGAAGAAAATAATCTGTTGATTACAAGCTTGTTTTGATAGAACAAAGATCATAGCTGTGATTAAGAACGTTTGTCTCATTCATATCCAACTAGTATTAGCTCCATTACTGCATGCTTCTTTCCTCAGTGTATCTAAGGATATACTGAGAAAGAACTTAACACTCAACTGATGCACACTAAAACCACTTTTTATGTAGCTTTATTATTAAAATTGTTAAAATTGTACCCCTACACGTGTTTCGATCCTAGGATTATCGTCAGGGGGTTTTAGTGTGCTTCAGTTGGTCTGTAACTTAATTTAATATGACGAAGATGCACTGTGTCAACAGTGTGAAACGTAACACTTATTTTGAAATTGTTATATAAACTGCTATTAGGTATGCCAATTAAGGACCTGTTACTTGCCCATTACTCAATACATTAAGGAATATAAATAATTAAAGTACAGTTGATCCAGAAATATTATTTGTCGTGTAATTAACATTATCACAGAATCTGTATCGAATATATTATAATCTTCCGTGAAATATTTGTGTGACATTGCTATGTGACAATTTATAAATCCTACAAGAATGGCACTGGTGACAAACTAAAAATGTTGCTGATATTTATGACTGCCCTCGGCACCTTTCATCTTTACGGTAGTTTTGAGGGACGATCAAGCATTAAGTGAACAGACCAAGGAAGGAGAAGTAGGTGGGTCATGAGTGCAGCTGTGCTAAATTACACTGAAAAATATAGGAAAGATTTTCACTCAAGTGACGTTATATTTTATGGTCTGTTGCCTTCCGGTCTTTCATTTCGAGAAGGAACATGAAGAAAGACAGACTCTGCTGCATCATCTGTGAACAAACAATAATTTTTATATAGGTTGATATATATATGTGTATATAAATTAATCTCTTATTCTATGCGTTCACTGTGCAAGAAATACTTACCTACTTCTTCGTAAGTGGCTGAATACTATTTTTGTTGGTTTGTTCTGTGACTGTAGAGTTTGAAAATAAATTTACGAGTATATTACATTATTTGCAATATTAGCTCGTTACTTGTAAACTTTTAATTCCTAAGTTTTGTGTTCATCATATACTGTCTCGGGATCTTAGTTTAATCGAAATATGGCTACTTTTCATAAAAAGTGTTCTTAACCTTTACAGTACATCTGTCAGTTTTTAATATTGTGCGTGTGGGAGGATGTGGAATGCATTGGAAGTAGCTCAAGATTATGTCCGTGATTACGGTTTTGCGAATGCAGCAGTCTGTGAATGTTGGAGAATTTTTGGTCTGCTTTAGCGCCTGTCAAATGATTTTATGCAGATTTAGTAGAAAATTTTTTTCCCAATGGCGCAACAGACCCTAGTGGGCCAGGGCCTCCTCATTATCGAGGCTTCACGATCACTTTAGCAGAAATTAATTCGGAGCTGAAGTTATTAATTTCGTTATGTTTATTACAAAGGCGGTTGTTTCTAAACCACTTTTTTATTTCGAAGGGAAGATAGGCGAACCTGTGGTTTATTTATTTATGCATGTATCATTTGGCTCACGACACTGTTATAGTTCAGAGCGCATTGCATCGAACGAAGGATGGCAAGTGAATTATGAATTGGAAATTACTTGGAAGAAAGCACTTTTGATATTATTTAAGGTACAATCCAAGAATTTATGTAGACGGACGAAACTTCAGTCAGAATAGCTAGTTCCCGGACTAAGATTTTATTTTGGGACCTAAGATTACGAAGCTAAAGTGCCACTACACCATCTGTGTATCGTGTTCGCGTGTCATTCCGCTCCATCAAGCAGTTGACGGATATTAAAGTAACTTGGTATGAATGCAATTTCACTAGACACCATTTTGTCTTCTTACATATTTTCATGTGAAGTATAATACTAGATGTTCGCGAGAACTTGCGTAATTTAGACAAATTGCCAGGTAATACTTCAACACACTGGGTCTATGTCTAGTGTCGTGAAATTATGTGTAACAGATATTATTAGAATATAAGAGGGTCGGCAAGAAATTAGGTTTGTATAGCGTATAATTTCGTAATTAAAGAAACACTGATTGCTATTATATCAGGGGAATTCGTCGGCAAGCTATATTATCATTTAAAGCTACTTCTGCTCCAATGACATACTGGCAGGTAAAGGTGAATTTCACCTTAGAACAAGCCATGAAGGCCCGAGAAGAGGAGTAGACGTATCGCTATACTCTTTCTTTATTCTCGGCGCTAGAAGTATGTGGGTGGTCAACGCCACGCCCCGGCCCTTTACCCCCGGGAAAGTGAACGGGTACCAGTTTTACAGGAAACTGGGTGGTCCCCAGGGCCAGTATGGACGAGCGCCGCAAATCTGGAACCCACCGAGATTTGATTCCCGGACCGTCCAGATCGTAGCGAGTCGCTATACCGGTTGCGCTCTCCCGGCCCGCTTATGGTATAATGGCAAATCCTGAAAGTCCAATATAAGCTGGATATTACGTTTATACATTCAGCGTCCTTTTCTTATCCATCAGGTTTGTACGAAGGAATGTGGATTCAATATGCATGAAATTTGCGCTAAGAAGATAAACAATTCCCTACGTTGCACCTGATTTACCGTACTCCAGTGCACGTCTGATTTCGCCACCCCTTTCCAAACAGTTAACTTACATTCATCATTGTTACGTTGCACACCGGAACAAATTTCCCAGCTGTGAGTGTAAACTCTTTGTTAGCAGAGGCAATGATGAAGACCAAACATCGCTGAAATGAGACAGGAGTTCCTACCCAGTCGCAGCCCCATGCCGCGTCTCTCACACTTTCAGCCTGGAATAATACACACATAATTAAAAATAAAATGTTAATTGACCATATTATGTATCACACATATTAAAAATCCTTCGTTTTATAGAATTAGTTATTCTTACCTCTACGGACAGCTCATTTCCAAGCCAGCAGGTTAAAATCAGAATGCAGGACCATTGTACAAACACGAGAATAGCCTGGACTATATCAACGGTGTCTCCCCAACTCTGTTCAAAGCAAGCATGAAATTTTAGTGATGACAATTTCATGATATTGTATTAGAGAATTAGGCACCATAACTTGCCTAAACTTCTTTTGCAACTGGTACTTATTTGTGTTGAATTTAAACTCTCAATTAATTTGACTGTCGTGATGTCAGTGAGTCAAAACTTATTGTAGATAACACTGGCGAAATACAAGTACACAGTATATCTGAAAGCCGATTTAGCGCAGTGTCGATTGTTAGAGGTTCCCTTTCGCCGATGATGGATACAGAATTTAGTTGAAATGAGTATCTTTGTGTGCACACGTGTCTTTCAGGTATTACTGTATTTCCTTTCACCCATCTTCTTTGTGTATTCTGGTGCATTGGTATGTGATTTAAGCATGTATTTTAACCTACCCTAAAAATGACTGCTAAAAGCAAGAGAAACTTGTAATGCGTGTAGTCCGAACTCTTCGGTAATTCGTGAAAACCTCCGTGTCGTTCATCTCGGACTATCAAGATTTTACTCTATGTTTTATTTATTTTGTTAATATCCGTAATTTTTGAATGCATTAAAGAATCTTAATGGTGTATGTCACTCAAAAATAGATGTGTGTTTATTGTGGCAGAAAGGACTTCATTACGTAGAAATATTATTAAAGTATCAGAAAGATGCTTACATTGAAGAGTCATGTAAAGTGTTGCTTTCTTTAATCACACATACTTTTTTAAATCTTGAAATACGAGGCTGATATTTCACAAGGCGGTTAAAAGTAACGTAACCCCACATTCCTTTCTCTTGTTTTGTGTAGTTCTATCATTTGTTAGAAATGCCTGTATTTACGAGTATGTTATGCCCTTTTTGCAAGTGGCCATTTAGCATAACGTAACATAGGTATTTAAGAAAATTACAAATAACAGTTAATTAGTTGTTTCAGTAATCTTGATCTAACAAATAAGCCTATCTTGAAATAATTTCGAAACCACAATCATAGAGGTATGTAAGCACAATTGTGCTGTACAAACAAATTTTGCAAAATTCCTGTTTGCGGAAAATTAAAGACTCAATTCACAAGCAATTATGATTTTTAAATTTACATTGTGACTAATGACGGAGACATACAGGCTGTTCCAAAAGTCGCTTGACCGAAAAAGGAACACGTCTAAATAAATTTATTTAAGACTACTGTATTTCAAGAGTTGTTCGAAATGTCTGCCATTTTGTTGGATGCACCTTTGACGACATTCAGCTACGAAATTACTCGTACCATTGGCGGCATACAAATTTTTGTCCCCATCCATCTTAAAATTCCGCTTCAGTGATCCTTTGTATGTGTTCCAAGTTTCTCGGCTTCTGGAGAAACACGTTATGTTCATGATGCCCACACCGAAAAATCGCGAGATGTTGCGGGGGGGGGGGGGGGGGGGAGCAGTCAACTGTACCATGCCATCCGGTTCATTCCAGAAGTTGTTATTGAGGAAATATCAAACTCACTGTAACACACTTCCACGTGCCTACAACAATGGAATTCAGGGCCACACTGCTGACATGCACGAAAATGAAAGGGGAAGCATACAGAAACACGTTTTAACAGGTTTACACAGATTTTAAATCGGATTACAGTTGGTAACAAAGTAGCATTATAAATTTCTTCTCGGTAAAGCGACTTTTGGAACACTCGGCGTATTCTTCGTATGCAACTTTATTTGCACTCCTATACCTGTGTCAAACTACGTTACAGCTCCTTTTCATGTTGTCCGTCTGAAGAGCGAATTATGAAATTCTTAATTGTAATCTAAAGAAACCCCCATTTTCTGCATCTGCAGACCTCTGCATGGGAACATCTTTTTGTTCAATCAGGAATTTACGTATTTTCAAAATTTATAACAGTTGAAAGTTTATCTTCGTTATGAATGATCATAAACGCCTATTCAGGGAAATACAAACAAGGGCATTTACCAGAGCTCATTTTGTTGAAATCATTGGCTACTGTACCGTGATGAAGGAGAAGACAACCGAACAAAGCGCCGTTAAGATGAGCAGAAACACACCGCACTGCACCATGTTCCAGCTTTCTTCAAAGGCTTGCATGAACCTGTGTGTGGAAATGTATAATGAAATAAGTAACTCTTCTGGTATTACGTGCAACGCTACGTAGTTTATTTGGCAGCGTCAGTGGTAAGCATACCGTTTTATCTCCTGATGGTGACGTATGCAGTTATTCAGTTTCTTCTGCATGTGAAGAAACATTTCCTGGGAGGCAAGAGCCTGTCCCTCTGCTACCTGCTGATCTGTCCCATCGCCGCAGTTCTGCTCTGATATGACGTGTGTCTGTGTGATATCCAGGAGAGCTGCTCTTAGCTTCTCCAGCTGACTGCAGGCGACGCACACCAAAGTACCATATAGGCTTAGGAAGCCACCAAACACACAAGCGATGACTATTGCTGCAAAGACCTTCCATAAACAAGAAAGTAAATTGTCTTTTATTGCTAGATGAGTAATTACTGTGTTTAATATAGAAATAATATTTCGTAGGGGACTATAAATACAGTAAATTAAAATTAAACAAGAACGATGCTACGCTAACCTGGTAGCCTACTTTCAGCACGTCCTCGAAATAGACTAAATAAGCTGTAGTCTGTGATTATCTAAATGCCTTTATTCGATAAGTCACTTTGGTAATCGTACATTGCGTTGGAAGTAACTTAGGCTTGTTACTAATAGTCCATGCGGTACCTTAATAACCAAACATGAATAACGCGAATATTTTGTATTTGATGGGCCACAGTATTTCTTTACACGAGACTGTAAGTTTATAGGCTATACAGGCCTGCTTAACAGATACATTTGGCGCGTGGAAATGCAAAGGGCATGCTAACATCTGTGCTTAAGTACTAATTGCTACAGGCTCAAGTATTTTGATTAATTATTGACACAAGATCAGCAAAATATTCATGCTCCTTTATGAAGTTATATTATACGAAATATGTGATTTTATGTGCTTAATTCAAATACAAACTGAGGTGGGAGAAAGCTTGGTGCTATTGTTATCGAGAATGAGGAATTTGGTATTCTTCGAGTGCGTTGAAAGGACCATGGGTGATGTCTGAACATACAGGTTCGTAAAAGTACATTGAAATCCCTAAGACTCATAGAAAAAGGACATTGAACCTGGCATATATATCATTATTTCTAAAACTTTTGTTCGAAACAGTTTTGGCTCCTATAAATACTTAAGAAGTTGTGCTCCAGGAACGTGCACAAACAGTTTAGGACTTCATCCAATTTTTATCCGATTTTAATTAAAATTTAAATGTGTTAAGGAAATTTAGTAAACACTCCCGAATATTAAACTTTGTGGATATTCTTGAAGTGACTGTTAAGTTGTTTAATGCGGACGGACAGATAGACAGGCAGACGGAGAGAGGAGTAACTTTAATAGGCGCTCCGAAGAGAGGAGAAAGCTTCTAAAAGTGTAACATTTCATTAATGGAATTGGGTATGTCATTTGTTTCTTGCACAGGCTTGCAGATCACAAATATAATGACAAATAATCAATATTTTAAATTTCGCATCCCTACGGAGCACCTGTTAAGATCGCTCTGTCCGTACGACTGACTGTATACACGTAAGAGTAGTAGAATCCTGAATGGATTTTAATGGAATTTGATATTGGAGAAGTAATCGAAATGTCGTTAAACCGCATCAGTAGTCATTTGAGTTGGATATTTTAAGGACCAGTTTAGGACGTGAGTGCTTTTCTATATGTATCTCTAGGTTGACGTGCAAAATGCTTGTTAGAAATAAAACTCATTCGAACAAAATTTGTAGAAAAGAATGAAA
Organism: Reticulitermes speratus; assembly: GCA_021186555.1. Lineage (NCBI taxonomy): Eukaryota > Metazoa > Arthropoda > Insecta > Blattodea > Rhinotermitidae > Reticulitermes > Reticulitermes speratus. Next base: position 36,630,854 of record JAJKFL010000006.1, on the reverse strand, counting down.
CATTTTGTATTCAATACATTGCTCTGGTTTGTAGTAATGTTAATGTTTCAGTGCAGCGAAGAACTCTACGTGCACGGATCATCCCAAAGTGAATAAGCCTTACGTCCGACACAAGATAACATCACCTATCGTTGTCATATAAGTTAGGCCTACTGTGGTTGTTAACATGCCGTTCGTAATTCATTCTGTCGAACGCCAAATTGTCGAACGCGGCTCTTAAATTCAAACATATAAACTGTGGACGTTGACAGCCTTCTCTTAATTTTGACCCCAAGTACTGTTACTTCGCTTTGTGAAGCCTGTTATTGCATGAAGAACGTAGGAACAAAACTGTCGTTGTTACATAACCAGAGTGCACTGAATGCCCTTTCAGATCGGAAGCTTAAACGTCCTCGTCGTAAGAAGCGTGGTTTAATAGTACTCACTGATCTGAAATGTTTATAAAACTACCCTTGTCTCAATATAGTCTTCTCGGGCGCACAGCCGCGTCATCCTGAGGATGGGGACGGAACTAGTCCCCGAAACGTTGTATTCAAACGAGTTGACGCGGCTGTGCGCCCGAGAAGACTATATTGAATCATGTCGCCGCGAAAGTTTTAAAGCTACCCTTGTCTGTTGTAACACAGAAATATAAATTCGTTGTCTGCGGAACTAAAACTTGTAAAATGTACACAGTTATAAAGGAAAGGGACATTCTGATTGTACGTCGTATTTCGCATTCAACTTCATGTTCTAGGCGTGAAATGTAACGGCTCTTCAGGTTTTTGACTGATGCTTCTTTATCTCTGTAACGTTGCAAACGAGGTGATAAGTTTGTGTGTGTGTTTGTGTGCGACATTATCCTTATAATGTGATGAACTACGTAATATCTGAGCTTTTATATTATCGCTGTAACGTAGCTTACGAAGTAATATTTGGGGGTTTTCAAGTAACGTTATTTATTCCATGATTGTGACACAATGTCTCATTGCACATCCAATATACATAACAATAAAGTCGTTTGTTTACTCCTACATGTTTCAGCGGAACTCCGCCATCTTTAGGAGTCTGTACACAAATATTTAAAACTCACTGAAGTATTGTAATTTATTACACTTTAGTCAGTTTTAAATATTGGTGTATAGACTCCCTGAAGATGGCGGAGTTCCCGCCGAAATATTTATGTGTAAACAAAGAACTTTCTTATTTATATTGGATGAGTATATGCTGGTTTTATAAGTGAGAAATTTAGTATTTGGTGATTTATGTTATCGCTGTAATATGAAGTACGAAGTACAAATTGACAAACTGCAAGTGGCGATTGATCATTACGGTATCTAACAGACATTTTGTCTGGCGAAAACAACGCGAAGAATATTAAGACGGGCGAGTAGGTATTCATTGTGGGACAGCTTGAGGCACCACCCTGGACAGACTGAAGTAATCTACGGAAAGTTAACAGGGTAGCTTACAAGGCGACGGATATTAGAAACATTTATCTGCAGAATTCAAGTCCAGTGGTTGTAGTTACAACCATCTGTTCGATACTAAGCAGTTAACAGTGACTGTGGTTACTGTGCTGCTTTCAGTATATGAGTCACTCAAATGAACCTGCAGATGAAGATTTCTGTATACTGACATGTGACCCCACGTATTCCGGTGGAAGTATACCGACGTTTTGGTGGATTCTACTGTCCCCATTTATCTACCCCGATGTTGGAGGCAGCCGAATCATCTGAAAAATCGGTACCCTTGTACCAGATTGCACGGTATCCCCCCCCCCGAATGGCGCAGCAGCCCCTAGTGGGCTAGGGCCTCCTCATTATGGGGTCTTTATGATCACATACTTTAGACACACCACACTCGGTAGGACTCCTCTGGACGAGTGATCAGCCCGAAGCAGAGACCTCTACCTGACAACACACGACGCTCACAAGAGAGAGCCATTCATACCCCCGATGGGATTGGAACCAACAGTTCTAGCAAGCGAGCGACCGCAGAAGACTACACCATACCATATACCAGAATACCTGCTGTAAGGATCTCAGACATCTACTGCTCTACAATAACATTGTAAATATTAATTAATGAAGACCAAAGCTGTAAAAATTTTTGAAGTGTTTTGTAGGCGTGTTTGCATAGTCGCGAAAAGCGCGTATTACCTTCGTAATGTCCGTCTGTCCATCTGGGCGCATGTATCAGGGCGTCTCCCGCTGGAAGGATTTACGTGAAATTTTATACTGCGTGCTTTTATAAAAATCTGTTGAGAAATCCAAATTTGGTTAAAATCGGGCAAAAATACCGGACACTTCACTGAATACCTAAGTACGTTTTATTGTTGTCGGCGACATTAAATCGACATAAAAGCGCTCTCTTCCAGTGATACGGTTTCAAGCTCTTTGGGTAGCCGAGGAAGTATAAAAATTACGCGAAAGCTTCACAATTTTACGTTATACGTACATTGCCTGTCTTGTTACAGGTACTGCATGAATTAAGAGGGGAAAAGGAATGGTATTAAATATATTAATTTATTATAACTGGATTGATAATTTTAAAATTTAATTCAATGATTTATACCAGTCGCCTAAAATTGTTAGGACAGTGAAGTCTGGTAGGTCTGACTGGCCATGTAGCTAGGATTCGCAAGAGAGGGAATACTTAAAATTATTAACGGTAAACTCTGTATAAGACGGCCATTATGAAAGCGGAGAAGGAGCTGGGAGTATGACGTAATGATTAATCTTAATGAAATGGGATTTCGAAGAAGGGACAGGCTGAGCATCAGCCGATTGCAGTGATGGATCTGTCTAAATACGGCCCCATAACTGGGTGTGATTGGCCATTTTTATTAACCTAAGTGACCAGAAAATTACCAGCACTGTTTCTCACTCAGATTGTTATGGTGCCATGTGTATCACTTTAATTTTACTATCAACGCCGTTGTATTTACATTTAGTAGTTCAGTAAGTCCCTCTAGTATAATATTTTCCTAACTTTGCACTTTACGTGTCCCGGAGCATTCACGGCCAGTACGCGTTCATCTTGCCACTTTCGTCTTCTGTTTTATACACAAGCAATGATTTAATTTTTATCTATTCCAACTACTGTGTGACGTGTAGAGAAGGGAATAACGTGGAGTAATTTAAAACAATACGCATTCGGTGTCATAAAAGTTATGACGATTTTCAAAGTGCAATTGTTATTCTACATGTGAAATAATTAATAATGATTGTTAAGAACACAACGTTTGTCTGTGAAAACCTGAGCGTATATGGAGGAATGTTATAAATGTTACAAATGATGGTGTTAGTATGTATAATTAGTACATGCGTTATACTGTACATGCAGGGTAATCTGGCCCTGTGAACTTTTTAATAGAAATAGGTATCTTTCTACTACCAGTTTGTTTCTTTGAATGTAATGAAGCACAGGAACCCTCGAATCGATAATAAAGATTCGAATAATGTTGTGTTGAATTAGATCAAGCAGTAGCTGTCATAGCATATACGAGTATAAAGGGTTGCAATAATTATATACTGTTATCCATAGAGGCTACGTAATGGCCCAAAGGAAGCTCAAAACATGTCGGGTTAGTTCCATGTGAATTTTTTCAAGTAACTTAAGATACCAAAACAACATACATTGTTGCATTAGACAGGTTTGAAATAATTTTAATGTTATGGAATGCAATGGAAGAAATTAATTTTAAATTATCCAAATACTGTACTGCGTTTTGAGGCCGTAGGGCCTGCTAATTTGTTTGTCTTTACTTTTTGGGCACTTTGGTATACTCCTGTATAATAATTCAATTCAATTCAATTCAATTCTGTTTATTAATGTGCCGAATCAACAGCCAGGTGGCCAATTACAGAAACAGCACATTTATTAATGAGTTCCTCTTGTCTTGTTTTTTCAGACGTTACTTTAATACTGTAATTCTTGCAGAAAATTTACTGAGATTAATGCACTTTAGGAAAGAACTTTTCATTGGGTTATATTAATTAAAATGGTTTTGTAATTACCTGTGTTAAGTTCACAAGCTCGTATACTGGGCTGACTGAAGAATCGAAGGGATACCACTTAGTGATCATCATTTCACGATTGGTTACCATACGCACAGCACTCTGGGGGAAGTGAATTAGAAGAACGAAAGCCGGGTAATACCTTGCAAATGACAGAGTGATCGGATGTACCCAGCCTTTGTTAAATACCGGTGTCAGGATCTCTGGTCGGCAGTTCTTCCCATGTGAAGTAGTCTGTCAGTCTGAGCAAGTGTTCGATGTCACGTTTACGATAACTGTAACAGCAGCAAATATTCCATCAATTCTCACAGCATAACCATAATTGATCGTTTTTAATTTCGGAGTGACATGTCTATAATTTTAGAAATAATTGAAACAAAAACATTGCTGTAGCAAAACACAACGAAGATAACGAGCTCCTGACCCTGGTGTTCTTTTTCATTGTTTTGCAATAACACGCTCTGGTGATGAATTTTTGAATTACGCATTTTTTGTTCTCATGTTAAGACAGCTTACATTTCAGGAGATAAGTAAGTTCCCATAGAAACTAGAGAAATATAGAGGAAATAGTGTTGGAGAACTCAGTCCCGAACTGTACGTTATTGATCTTATCAAATGAAATAAAACAGCTATTGGCCTTTATTTTAACTGCTTATCTTATAATGTATTTACCTATTAGTAACTGCACTTTAAAGAACTTCATTCCTATATTTATCCAAAATTATTATAACACACTTTATGAAAATCTTGAGTTACCTGAGGAAGAAGTGCTGCCACATTACAACTCCCAGTCCAAAAATTACTCGAGAGCCTTTCATCAATTCCTTTAAGTTACCGCTACTGAGTAGGAAATCCATCACACCAGAAATATATGTAATGTAGAAAGACACGGCAATCATTGCATTGTATGCGCTTTGAATTGTTCGTGTTGAGTGCATGTTGAGTGAAATTCCAGCCAACCTGAACGTAAGCAAAATTTTGCGAAACCGATTTTCTGATAGGTTGTTTGCACGTATATCTACTTCTGTAGCATTCATATCACAAATTATTACCGACAGTGGCAGGTTGTATTGTACGTAGGCCTGTACGTCACGTGTAAATGTTAGTTGATATGACTTGCCACTGTGTTTCGGACGTACAACTGACTTATGTCTGGCTGATGTAAGGAACAAAATACGACTGAAACGATAGAGGCGCGCTGTCTTAATTCTCTGCGTGCGCAATAGGACTCTGCTAGGATCGTTTGAATGTATTATGAGATTGTCCTGCCCTTTAAAGTCATGAGATAGGCTGTGTTTTATTTCACTGAATACTCTGATTAATTTATAACTCTGGGAAGTTAAACATCGAAACCAAGTAGAGACTTGTTAGTACTTGAAAGTGTTTCAGCTTGTTGTCATGAAAAGAGTTTTGTAAACTTAAGCAATTATTTCCAAAGTTCTACGCCTCGCCTCTGTAGTGTCATGATATTCTGTTATAAGGTACAGTCATTGTTTTGGGGGATATGTTCTATTTTATTGCAAAACTGAAAATTGTACTGTGATTTTGGCTATTAGTATTTATAAAGTTAAATTAATTTAACGATATAATAGACTAAATATGTCTGCGTCATGTTCTCTTTGATAATTTGATACTATTATTTTATTCTCCTGGTAATAACACAACTTTCTTTTTGTGAATTCGTTAGAATACTCGACTACTCTACATGTTTCGGAAATAAATTTGCCATTGCCAGGCTAGGTTACACAAAGTGGCATATTACAATGTGCTTCTGCACGAGTGTTTGGTGATAAACTAATTGCCGAAACGTATATCAGGAATAAGTACTCTAATGAACACAAATCGACTGTGTTATATTGAGACTGAGAGAATACTCATAAAACAGAAGAAACTCCTTGAAGTAACGAAATTTATATTATGTATACCGTGCATTTTAATAATTAATTAATCATTTTATTCCAACAAATGCACTACACTATTTTAGTGCTTATTTGTCCCTACATATGTTTCGGCACTCCTTGTGCCATCCACCATGAACAAGAAGATAAGTGATGTTCAGTGACAGTGAATTATATGTTGTGAAAGTGAATTGGATGCATTAAAAATTGTGAACTCTCGACGACACCCCTGAGGACATCACAAGAAATGTCGAACCATATGTAGGAACAAGTAAACACTAAAATAGTGTAGTGCATTTGTTGGAATAAAATAATTAATCAATTCCTTGAAGTAATATTCGTTTAGATATTTTCGTCGTATGTGCAGACTTAAATGAATATATTGGTACGCGATGTTGAACCTTTACACATGGCCACAGTATACATTGTTGTCTTACAGGTGATTGTCAACAGTTAGCATAAATCTGCTTCCTCAAAATGGTGGCGGCAGCTTCCTGCTAAACGGTGTTAACTACATACTGCATTACAGGTGTCATAACACAGAAGCGGACAATCTGAGTTATCAGTGCTATCAAAACTTAAACTCCCTCACGTGCAACAGGTTTTACCATGTGGTAAGTATTGTGTAAATTAATTTAAATTTGAAGTTGCTTGCCACGAGCGAGTGATATTACGTTTGTGTTGCTGTACTCTGTTTGCCTGTAATATTTAAATACGCGATGTGGTATAGTGATTCGTCACGGATGTGAATCCTGTTCATGAGAATTTGGAAATTGTTCTTCGCAATAGACTCTTAGAAGATGTTCATAATTAAATAAAATCGTACAAAAGTGCTGTAATTTCAACATCTATTGTAAGTTACCGACAACTTTGATCCATTACTTCATAATCGAAACATGCTCAGATGTTGGATAATAGAGTAATCTGTGAGATCTATGATTCTCTTGGCAATGATAATGAAAATACATTTCTTTTGAGATGTCACGTTGCTTCGGCTGGTCAATATGTAGCGTCTTTACAGAGGAGTCATTCAGCTACCCCGATGATGCAGTCAGCAGTTTCTCCCTAGACGGCAGTATATACCTACCAGGCTATATGGCAACACATCCCATTAGACGCTTATTTTCAATCACAAATTGCCCGTTTAGCACACTGGGTATGTGTGTGATATGATGGCAAAGATATTAATATGTAGAAGGTGCCCGCAAAAGGGCTTTACATTTTCAAAATTACACTGAAAACAAAACCTGCGGCTGTCGGTAGAGAAACTTTCACAGTTTTGTTTCGATCACCTGGGTTGTAGTTATTACGCGCAGGTGCCGCTAGGTGCCACTATGTTTGAAAATGGCTGTCCTATAACAAAATAGTGTGCTCTGCATTTCACGAAGACAGAGACAGCGTGCATGTCGAACACAATTTCATACGAAACAACCGCGGCGCATTCATTTTTGTGGGATGCTCTGGAAGCAAGCCCGAATACGGTCCACAGTTGCATCAGACAGAGAAGACAGACCATCTTGTCTTTGCAAATGGACCCCTTTTGCTCGACTGTCTTGCACTGTGCATAAATGGATTGTCGACCGGGTGGCTCCGTGTAAAATCGTGTGCGAAATGTACCTTGCAGTCTGTTACTAACTGTATCTTCGCCAGATGCAAAACAGACTATCTCTTGTTGTGGGGCAGCCACTTTCAAGATTAGTGGCACGTGGCGGCAGCGGCGTGCAATGACTCTGACCCGGGACATTAGAAACAAAACTTTGAGAGTTTCTGTGTCGACTGTTGCAGGTATGAAGTTCTAAGTTCGCCGAGTTTGTTTCCAGTATCATTTTGGAATTACATTTTTTTTTTGCGGACCTTGCTTATAAATTACACAGAGGCCCGATGTTGTGTTCACTGTCATGAAACTAACTTCCATATCTTCACTACCACACACTGCAGTAGGAATGATTCTATCATGCTGCTTCTACATTCAGCTCTTTGTAGATGCATTTTGTTCAGTTGTTGCATCTTATGTCTCCTTAGCTTACCGATTTGTTATACTTTGGCTTCGAATTTTCTTGCTTTTTTTTTTGTTTCGTCTATTTGATGTAATTGAAATTGTTCTCTTTCTTAAATAGCTTTGTATTTAGAGTAAGTAGCTTTAGTGGTTGTGTATTAATTCCCCGCTCAGCTTGTTGGTGTACGATTACTTCTGTTATTTCCACCTTTTGTTTTCAACTTTCTACTTTCTCAGAATATTTTCATGGTTATTAATGTTTATTACTTTTGATACTAAGTTTTCAGCTAATTATATTTTTTTCCATATTATCGAACGTGTGCCTTTCATAGCTGTGATGTTTACAAACTCCATTTATTTTCATGACTTTTAAATATGTTTACTTATGGTTGTGTTCACTTTCCAGCTTAATGATTTGTATTCGAACTTTTCCTGTTTCTACTTATTCTGTTGAGTCGTCTCCGTTTTCTTGCTTGTCCATTATTGTCTATGTCAAGATTAACGTCATTTGGCCATCTTCAGTAGCCACCTTCTGTCGTGTAAGAGATTTTATCTGACGTCTAATTTTTAAAGAATTAATTTGGTCTGTTTAATCTCATGCTAAAACTGATTCTTATTCTCTGCATGCCTGTCTTCCCATTTACCTGTAATATGAGTGGTAGAACTTTGTTAAAACAAAAACTGTCGAATTGCTTTATTCCTTGTTTAGTTATTGTCTATTATGCATAATTGTATGTGAAAGTTATTTGAGTCTATTTGCCAGTTCATGCTGAGGGTCATATTGTTAATAAAAAAAACTCAGTTTCGCTCTTCGCAAGAACTGAGTTTTGTACAGCATGTTAATTACTATTCCACCAGAAGTAATTGACGTATTCCTTTGTAGGTCAAGGAATGACCGTTTTGTGATGACGTTTGTTATGGTTGTGCCCATGATTCGCCATGCGTTGCCTTTCTTAAGTTTTGTTTGGATCGCGTGACAAATTAAGGCAGGATGTCTTGAACCTCGAGTTATTTCTTACTTATCCTAATAGATGGCGCAAGTTTGACCGAAAAGATGTAGTGCATTTTCAAGTCCTTTCCTTGAGCACCTCTTTTTATGGCATTTGTTAGTTGTTGGTGATTCGATCAGAAGTTTGCCGCACGAAGTTTGAAAGTTCTTGTTTTCCGAAGTTGTTGGGTGGTAAATAGGTGTATAGGGCCTACACTAATTAGAATGTTTGATTTTTATAAGTTTATTTGAACCTGTCAATGAAGATGAACTCAGTGGCGGAAACACGAAACACACAATGAGCCACGCGAGAATGAAAATAGTGACACGCAAACACACTAGGATGTGACAGAGAATGGAATTCCCACAGGGCTGTCGGAGTCGGAGGAAGCGGTAGAGCAGGTTCGAAGTGTGGTGATGGGAAGGATGGAACGACTAAATAATAATAATAATAACAATAATAATAGGCCTAATAATAATATAAATAATATACTGTAAAAACACAGTTTTAAAAGCTCTGACAGAATTGAGGTTATAATACGAACTTGCATATATCGCGGAGTATGAAAAGTTAATGGCATACTCTTGGGTTTCTTCGGGAAATGCCTGTTGGAAAGTACGCCTCTACTTGACTGCATGGAATATAGCAATTCTTTGACGCGTACTGGTGGTACTGTCAAGGCAGGTCTGTCCCTGCCCTGAAGCGGGACTGCAAAGGCTGCTGTCCTTGCGGCCGTCCGCCATTTTTATATGTCACCTTTTCATCTTTATGCTTTTCATTTGCCCCATGAACCCCAAATTCTCCACGCCATTCGAATTTTGGATTGTTATTTCTGTTTATGTGTAGTACAACAGTTCTTTTTCTCCTTCTAGAGTTACTGATTTCTTATGTATTCAGGACCATCAGATTTATAGTAATTTCTGTCTATGTAGCAGGGATATTTTGTAGCAGCGCGATTTCCAACTTGTCACTCGAGCAGCTAAAAGATGGAGGTTGAGTGATTCCACACCACATGCAAGTATTGATGCGAATGCCGGACTGCGTGGGGTCGAAACAATATAGACCAGGGGCATCCAGTTTTTCCATTAGTGCAACACGTGATAAAATAAATAAATAAATAAAGCCACACCATATCTCCTGTCGAGGATGAGAATGACTGTAACCATATCTTCGCTTCCTCGTGTGCTTTCGTGGCGTCGAAAGGAAGATCTTTTAGAAATTATCCATATCCTGTTAGATTTGCACGGTTGCCATATTTGTAATTGTTACAATGAAAATAAATTCTATACAGAGCTTTAGTGTTTGTTAATAGTCCATCTGCATAACACATGTACAGACTCGTGTAAGTTCTACTTTATCAGTTGTTGATATAATTGATAATATAATTATACTTGCACATTCTGGCAGCATAAAAGTTTGTATAGTATTAACACCAGTACCATCATCGTCGTCGTTGTTACGTGGAGAATGACGTGAGATATCTTCTGGGGCAGAATATTAAATTAGTCCTAAAATACTGCCGCAAGTTGGGTATTTAATATTTTTAAAATAAATGTTAATTCCTTTTCTTTCGACAAACAGAGGCGGTGGTTTGTACAGAATTAATCGAAATGTAATTAGTCGTTTCTAAAATGAAATATATGGCAGGAACATTTAATGCGTCATTTTGTGCACTTTGTTAATAAAACGCATAATCTGGAAACCAAAGACGTTCATCGAACGACTCCGTGTACATAATGTGGGTTGAATGATTTAAATTACATCTTGTAACGTGAAATCGGTGAGAAAATGTGATTACGAAGAATCACGATCAAGTTCTGGTGAAAACATGACTAACTAACTCCATGGGGCAGAGTTGTTCTTGAGAAGCTAACAGGACCTCAGCTAGTCAAGAAATTCCCCGCATTTTATGGAACCTGAAGGTTCATTACCGCATTCACAAGCTTCCACCAACTGTCCCTATCATGAGAGATATCAATCCAGTCCACGCCTCCCAATCCCACTTTTTGAAGATTCATTTTAATATTATCCTCCCATCTACATCTACGCCTAGGTCTTTCAAGTGGTCTCTTTCCCTCAAGTCTCCCCAACAAATCCTGTATATACCACTTGCGCCACCCATCTCATTTTTCTTGATTTGATAACCCGAATAATATTTGGTGAGGAGTACAGATCATACAGCTCCTTGTTATGTATTCTTGTCCACTCCCCTGTTACCTCATCCCTCCTAGGCCCAAATATCTTCCTCAGCACGCTATTATCGAACGTCCTCATCCTATGTTCTTCCCTCAATGCGAGTTACCTAATTTCAGGGGAAAACATGTTTATGTATAATTTTATTTGGTCTCTAGTGTAAAGTTTGTTTAAACTGTGTTTTATCCAAAGTTCTGAACTCACTTCACGTAGATGCCTTGTGATAACTTTTGTAAGGTAGGTCTGTGAAGGGGCTTAAATTATCGGTTTGACTACTACTAAACACATTTATTGAATTAAAGTACTGTTTGGATTAAAGTTGCAGCATTCACGCAGGCTTGTGATAAGTAGGAAATAAGTTTAAAGGGCATTGGGTAAGGTAAAGTAAAAGAATCAGACTCCGCCTGTCTTCAAATCATAACTCTTTGTGATTGGAAATTAAAATGCATGCTTTTGTACAGGCTGGATTTGTTATTGATAACTACATTCGTCACGCCATACTGGATCTGATTTTAAGAGAAGGCGAGACACGTGTCACTGGTTGATAAACGCTGGGTTTGTAATACGGGCTTCGGGTTGTGGGAGTTACATTTCGCGCTTTTGTTTTACAAGTATGGATAAGAGGCATGAAGAACTGTTTTCATGCAACGACCAAAACAGTGTATTGCATTTTGATTGGAAATACATGCAGTTTCAATTATGCAAGTTGTAAACCACAAGTGTAATTACTCTAAAGCGCTATGCCTTACCAAGATAATCTGAAACACTGAATACTTTACGTAGGCTGTGTATGTCCTATAATTATTTCTTTCTTACGCAAGACTGTCACGCAAATTAAAGTTGTATGTGTGTAAAACGTATGTCTTTTTTTGTAGGCCCTAATATCTTCCCAGCTTCCACAAACATCTGATATAACGTGGGGGTTGTTTTATGCCCAAATATTTTCATCTCTTGCTCCATAACTTGTAATGTGTTGAAGTAACTAACTCCACGGGGCCGATTTCTTCTTAAGAAGCTGGTAGTCCCTCAGATAATACGGAGTTTTCCGCCGTGTATGAAAGTTGGACGTTCATTACTGTGTTCGCAAAATCTACCAGTAGACCTTATCGTAATTCAGTTAAATAAAGTCCACACTTTCACATTTCATCCGCATGTTATCCGTTTCAATATCATATTTCCACCAACACTTAGGTCTCCCAAACTGTCTGTTGTTCTCATGATGCATTGCTAAACTATTGTCTTTATAGTATCTCTGTTAAGTAAAGTAAAGTAAATTAAAGTAAAGTATAGTTCCACCTATTACTGACCTCGGTATTAGGTGGAGGTGAGTGGTAAACTTCACGCCCCGGCCGCTGTACACCCAGAAAAGAACCCTGGTATCAACTGAATAGGAGGTTGAATGGACCCCACAGCCGGCGTGGACGGCTTTGGAGAAGAGAAAATCTCTTGCCCTGCCGGATTCAAACCCCGGACCGTCCAGCCCAACCGTTTGATGATACCAAGATATTTTAGATAAACTTCTAAAGAAATATCTGTAAGATAAGCTGTAAACCCAGTCCAACCTAGTGGTGTAAGCAACAGGTTTTAATATCTTCCTTCCTTCCGTGTTTTGTGCATACCATGCACCTCCTCTGCGGTGTGGGCTTTTCCGCTATCATCACTAGTGCCAAAAGTTAGTTTTGCTTTCACTATTGTCACTTATCTGAATCGGGCTGTACAAAACTTTCCTTGTGGCTGTCATACTGAACAAACGAAACGGCATTTAAAGATTTTAAAATCTGTAAACGCGCAGTCGTACACTTTGTAGAATAAACAGACACCGATATATGAGGTAAATATTTCGGTATCAAGAAGGTAAAAATACTGAAATTTAATGTAAACGGTTTCATAAATTGCCTTGGGCTGGCAGAAAAAATATACATGCTGGTATATGGTGGGACTTTATAAGCAGTCACTCCCAGCGGGAAAGTGGAACATTTTTAACAGCTCGGGTTTGGCCGACAACAAAGGACCGTTTATGCTACCAACTGGAGGTGTATGTTTTGTCTACAGGCTCATATCATTTCCTTCCACGACACGTTTGCAATACGGAAGAATAACAAACAGAACAGCTGTCTGATAACTTTCTTTGAACACGACCATTCAATTAATACTAATAGAACTTTTAAATAATGCTTCCAAGGGACATACAGATATACCAACACCAACAGCAAAGCTTTGTGTACTAAGATATGCTACTATATAACGAGTATCAGTAGAGAGATAACACCACAGACCGAAGTTTACGTTGTGTAGGTCCGTAAGCCATGCTGACTCCGACGACACCCGACCGTCACTAAGGTGGGCGTCAAAGTTGCCAAATGGCGGGGGCAGTGATCTTGAAACACAAGCAGCGACAACCCAATAACTGCCCCAGTTATATTTTATTAGTTGGACAGAATGAAGACTGCATAAGCCATTATTGGTGCCAGTTTTACTACACATTAAGTTACGTAGATTCATTAAGCCTGGTATTTTACTCCCTCTCCGGTGTCTGGGTGCTTGTTTTTCATATGAAGAAGAAACATGAAGAAAGATATTGTTTGATTCATCATCTGCGGACAGAAACGAAATAAGTTACTAATATTTCGAGACTCTGCCAGAAATCATGACAGTATTGTCACTGTTGCAAGTAATGCGAAGTAGTTGTTTGAAATATTAGAAACAATTCATACACTTTGACAAATTAATTATTAGTTTACCAGTAATTAAATAACTAATTCTTCTTGTGGGAGCTAATACAATGGGTGAGTTGTTAGAGTCTCACCTTCATGAAAGCTGCAAGTTGATTACCATTCGACCCTGTCTTAAGCGAGCGGAATCCAGTCACTTTTTTTTTAGTCACTGTTAATTTTTTGTGTTCACATTTTGTTCCCATATATGCCACATCTTCAAAGTGGCCTCTTCCCTTCAGATGTTTGCAAAATGGTTTTTGTATATATTCCTCATTTCTCCTGAGCTACATGTCCCGCCCTTCTCATCCTCATTTATTTTGTTGAAAGAATTATATTTGGGTAAGATAAAAAACTGGGCCGTGCCATGGCTCAGGCGGTTAGTCGCCGGCCTCTCACCACGGAGGCCCGGGTTCGATCCCAGGTCAAGTCCATGTGAGATTTGTGGTGGACAAAGTGGCACTGGGACAGGTTTTTCTCCGTGTTGTCGGTTTTCCCCTGTCAATTTCATTCCACTGGTGCTCCATTACTTGTAAAACTTGGTAAAAAACTGCTCATCTTCATCACAGGGGTGGCACAATAAGCCTTAAGGCTGCGGTGCGTCCGTAGCATCTGCTGCGGGGCCCCCTCACAAAAAAAAAAAAAAAAAAAAAAAAAAAAAAGATAAAAAAAAGAGATAAAAAACTACTAAGCTTGGCAGTTATGTACTCTTGGACATGATGTTGTTATTTTAGCCTTCTTAATTCGAAATTATCTTCTCGGCAGTATGATACATTATTAGTTTATATTAGGATCAGAGAGTAATCCTTTATAATCACACAGTGGCTGGTAAATTGATGTGAAAAAATAACACATAGCTTATTCCTAATATAAGGAGAGGAAAAACGCCTCATTATACGTTCGAAGGAGTCAATGTTCAGTGGGTGAAGACGTTCGTTTCTCACGCACACTACTGACAATATATGCAGCAGTATATTCCACTTTAATTTTTCTGTTGAGTGTGTGGTCATTACCACTGACGGAAAAGTCTGGTATTGTTTATTCAGCACTTTGAAAACTGAAACCGACACATAAACCCATCTCTGCAACAATGCAGCGAACCTATGATGGATCCATGCCTGAAGTTTATATTTCACGTAGGAAACATGACGATGTACCAATCTGTAACTCTCTGATTTTAAGAATTTTACCTGTTTACACCATACACACTTCTGAAAAATGCGTGCGTTTGCTCAGTGTACAGCATGAGACGGCGGGGACAGGTTTTCAGCGCGAATTGTGGATGCATGATAGAGTATATTCTTGTTTATTATTTCTTGCTGTCTTTATTTCTTTCTTAGTCTGATCTCTGTCTACCTACTCATTGTAGTTTTAGAGGGTTCTTGTTTACTCTTCTTTCTTTCTTTCTTTCTTTCTTTCTTAGTCTTGACCTCTTGTCTGCCTACTTATTATAGGTGTAGGGGTTATTGTTGTCCTTGATCACACTCAATGACATAGACACACATACACACACTCGGTAGAACTCCTCTGGACGACGGATCGGCCCGTCGCAGAGACCTCTACCTGACAACACACATCACTCACAAGAGACAGACATCCATGCCCCCGGCGGGATTCGAACCCACAATACCAACAAGCGAACGGCCGCAGACCCACGCCTTAGACAGAGCGGCCACCGGAATCAGCTGTTGGTTATTCACCAGCATAAACTGTTGTGAGAGGTGCGTTATGGTCTACGACAAGCCTGCGCCTGCCATGCTTTGCATGTAGCAACGGTGCTAGGTTCGGATGATCCTTTCCAGAGAGGCCTTGGTCATTACTTCTAAATTGTGGGGGTAGAAAACATTCAAAATTAAGATTATACGAATTTGCACACACAATAAGAAGGGGGAGAAGTATGCTGGACCATGGTAAAGAAACGAAAGCTATAATGGCGTAGGCTAGGAGCCTTGTTCGCTATCGGCCAATCTTAGAAATTGTTTGGATTCATACTTTGTAACAAATGTAATGACCTGGGTTGCCAGGTACAACTATGAAGAGCCTCCTTGTGGTAAAATTTAACTTAAGCCTTTCGAATTTTTGTTGTTTAGCGTAATAAAATATAAAGGCGACAGGGTAACAAGCTGAAAATTGTGGTTATTTATGGTAAGAGTACTCTGACCAGCTTGAATATTGTTGCTAGTTTGATGTACATTCGGTGCAACATGGTACGTTTCTTATTATAAAACCAACAATTTGCACGTACAAAGTACATATAATAATACAGTTTCTTCTACTGTTTCGGCGGTCGACCGCCATCCTCAGGTAGTAACACCGATATTTAAAACCTAATAAAGCCAGTTACGTATATAATAATAAAATGTCATAGTCATCGCTGCTTATTATGATGTAAAATACACCAGTTATTGAGTGTGTGATTAAATTTCTTAATAATATTATTGTGGTAAGTTCTGTCCCCTTAACAGGTAATGCATAATTTTCGCAGTCTTAATGATACAAGATACATGATACAAGTTGTGCATGTTGATATCCAAATCCTCTTTATATGATGTATAATGTGACGCAATGGCCTACGCTTGCTTCGAATTCCAATTGCTGTATAAGTTGCTTTGTTTATCGATGGCATACGAACATCCGTTGTTATTACGATACGTAATTGATTTTGTCCTGTGTAGTTGGTTGTAGTGCACACTGCGGGAGCTAACCTGTTACAATTATGCATTAAATGTTAAAGGGGCACAGCTAACCACAATACTATTATTAAGAGTTTTAATCACACATGCAATAAGTTGGTGTATTTTATATCATAACAAGCAGTGATGACTGTAACATATTTTATTACTATATATGTAACTGGCTTTATTAGGTTTCAAATATTGGTGTTCCTTCCTGAGGAAGGCAATTTACCGCTGAAATATCTAGGTGTAAATGGTTGGTTTTATAATAAGAAACATATTATTGCTAGTATTAACCCAGTTGTTTTGACTCCTTAATTACTGAACGCTGTTGTTCAAGTTTGCTACAGGCCCATTAATATGACATGGCATCTGTCAGCGTCAATGTAACTTGGTATATCTCTTCGTATATTCCTGCCTGGTGAGCCAGATGTTGTCAGGTGTGCAGAAAGATGTATGGCCACGGCAGCGCTCCGACTTGCCGACTTTCGACCCAGTGCACGAATGCATGTGTACGAGGACCCTTATACGTAATACGATCAAGCAAAATCACACTCATACGGCTTTAGGCGAATATTAGTTCAATTTGTGTACTTTATTACAAAAAGAGAGGACAAAAAATATATTGGTTTTAATATAAAGCACCGAAGAGAATTGAACCCATTTCAGTTTTATACGTTGGACTCATGGACGTCATTGAATAGTCTTAAATCCACACAGTATACATACAACGGGGTCCGAGTAAATACCTGAGATGTGGCAGGTGGAACACTCGACACGCTCGCAGGATTTCTCCCATGCGCGACTGCAAATACCAGTGCCGGTTCTCCCCGCATCGTAGACACGACGCTAGTTTGGGTTTTCCCGTTGTGATGGGTGTTCTCGGAGCGTGACTATTGTTGTTTGTAAGGGACCGAGATTAGAGATTTTGGACATCCTGGCATTTAGTTCCATGATTTTCGAAATGTAAACTTTTGGACTCTTTGTTCATCACCGAGCGTGATGCTAAAAATTAAAGTGATCAGCAGCCTGTAAACATTTCCCGAAATATTGGGCATGGATTGCTCCGAACGACATGTGAATCACAAGCGATGACTTCTCCTCTGTCATTAAGCTTGATGTTAATATTTTCAGCGTCATGTGCGTAATTCTGGAAATAATTAGAACCATATAATTCCCCTGGAGTTTGTCTCTCTAAGAGAAATGTGCTATGTATTTAACAGTGTTCATCTATACCTTAGACAAGAATAATGCAGACGATTATCCCCAGGACTTTCTGCCCAATGCAGAACGTATTTAATGCAACGATTTGTAGTAGCATTTATTAGTACGTATATAGCATGATTAAAATTGGGCCGATCCCGATGGTCGTGCAGTCTAAGGCGTAGTTCTGAAGCCGCACGATTGCTGGGATCGCGGGTTCGAATTTGCCGATCACAGTGGCTGCGCGGTCTAAGGCGTGGGTCTACGGCCGCTCGCTTACTGGGATTGTGGGTTCGAATCCCGCCGGGGGCATGGATGTTTGTGTTGTGTTTGTTGTATAAGGACTAGTATGGAACTTAAGTGACATGAAGAAGGACGGAAGGATTTAAAAGTACAAAATGGATCAAAAGGAAAAAATGGGACAGAAAAAAAATATCCCGCTTCATCTCTTGTGTTTCTTATGTGTTGTGTGCCTTTGCGACGAGCTGATCACTCGTTCAGAGGAGTCCTACCGCGGTGTGTGTCTAATTGTGTGTGATCCAGAAACCCTAAAAATGAGGCGGCCTAGGCCCGAGGTGGGCTATTGCCCCACAGAAGAAAAAATCCGCAATATTTTACTGGCAGCATTGGACAGTATTGCCATCACCAATTTCAGATCACTTGGATGCAGGCCGTAATTTGAATTTCCGAGTATTTATTTTTGTCCCATTGTAACCGTTTTGCTACAAGCTTCCAAACCGTATGCCATCTCATAAATTTACCGATTATTGATATTCTTACGTTCATCATGGTAGAGTTGCACACTGGAACAAATTTCCCAGCTGTCAGTCTGAAGTCTTTGTTAGCCCTGGCGATGATGAAGACCAGACAGCGCTGAAATGGGACAGGTGTTCCTACCCAGTCGCAGCTCCAAGCTGCATCTCTCACACGCTCAGCCTGAAATAATTTGGGAATACCGAAATGTAGGCCTGCATTTTGAGGTAGTTGATATTATCTACAGTGGTACCATGCACAGTGGTTGTACAGTGCACACTTAGATAAAAGTGAAAAGGCATCGAATATGGACACCTACCGCCTTGGGGACTTGTAAGTCCACAAACACGTAGTTGCGATTAGTTAATGGGACAAATATGACAACATCCGGGCACTGTAAAAGTATTAAACTTTCAAAGCACATGGTTACATAAATGAGACAGGCGTAAGACGTAAATTGCATGACAGGGCAAGCAGTGATTATAATTCAGCGGAAGTTAAAGACGTCTGCAAATTAGGATGATAAAAGAATGGGTAAATTACTGCAAGGAATTAGTATTACATTAAATTTATTACAACCAATTTCCATTGCGTGTTTGCGTGATAGAAATAACATGAAATCCAGTTTTTCTTACTTGTTCTGACAGTTCATTTCCCAGCCAGCAGAATACAAACACGCAGCCAGTCAGCAACGAGTATAGGAGTAGAGCTTGTGACACGTCCGTGTGATCTCCCCAGCTCTGTCAAATGGTGTATTCATTTAATTCGAACTACTCTCTTACATCTAGAGGTGAACAGTGGCTTCAGTGACAGTCTTTTGCCTTCTGTGATTACATGATGACATATTACATTCAAAATACGTAGAAGTGAATTCGTTTAATAAAACTCAAAGATTAGTCCAAAAACAACTCTAATTTGTATTCCAAATTATTCAGCTACATGTTTCGATCCCAATAAGGATCATCATCAGACTTTTGCATAAAACTGTATACTCGTATTAAAGTAAAAAGTGCATACTATAATATCCACTTGATTATGACGTCTCATAATTTACAATCTTCTTGTTCCGAAGTTCTTATTTAAAACCAATACAGTACATACCGTTGTTGTGTTCTTTGTTTGCTCTCTAATAAAATTGTTAAAATACAGTTCTAGTATGATATGATCCTAGTTATGTAGCGATCGTCTGTTTCGTAATTTACGCGTGCGAGTTGTGTGGAGTCTTGTAGTTAGTTAGTTAGTTAGTTAGTTAGTTAGTTAGTTACATCCCATGTTAAGGTTCCGATCTTTGTTTTGAAGAAACGTTCATATGTCTTATTTAATGTGTTGTTCCTTATATTTTGGGGTTTAAATCTTCTTTGCTAGCCGGATACATTTCTATGTATTTTCTTCCGTTTTCACTCCTCACGTGTGATCAAATCAAGAACAGTGTAATGGGCGGGGCATGTGGCACGTATGGGAGACAGGAGAGGTGCATACAAGGTTTTGGTGGGGAGACCTGAGGGAAGGAGACTACTTGGAAGACATAGGCGTAGATGAGAAGATAATATTAAAATGGACCATCAAGAAGTGGGATGGGGAGGCATGGACTGGATTGATCTGGCTCAGGATGAGGACAGGTGAGGGCACTTGTTGATGCAGTAATGAACCTACGGGTTCCATAAAATACTGGGAATTTTTTGACTAGCTGAGGACCTGTTTGCTGCTCAGGACGGACTCTGCTCCAC
Organism: Reticulitermes speratus; assembly: GCA_021186555.1. Lineage (NCBI taxonomy): Eukaryota > Metazoa > Arthropoda > Insecta > Blattodea > Rhinotermitidae > Reticulitermes > Reticulitermes speratus. The sequence continues at coordinate 36,610,708 of JAJKFL010000006.1, read as the reverse complement.
AGAGTTAGTTAGTTCCGTTTTCATGCATCTGGTGTGTTCTTAGCACACACTGACCTAGGACTGTCCTATGTCAGGGATACGAGACGGATTGTGATTATGTTGGGCACGGCGCTTCCCGTAATCATCCGATAAACTGTGGATACGCTGTAACACAGCCAAACTTATTTGTAATGTAAATGTCCTGGATATTTATTTCATGGGTTGCATATATATATATATGCCTACTCTTTACAGGCATACCTCGCTAATACGGCGGGTTAGATTCCAGACCACCGCTGTAAAGCGAATTTTGCCGTAAAGTGAATTGCATGCTTCTTTCCAGTTGCTAGTACATATAAAAGCCTTAAACACGTTTACACTATCATATATTAAGTGCGCGATAGAGTTAGGCCGAAAAAAACGACGTGAAAGTAAAAATAATAAATAAAAACTCAGCTGATTTGCGCGTCACCGCCGTAAGAGCAAGGCAAGCGCCGAAAATAATAAAAATGAATATAATTGAAAAGCGCCGCATTAGCGAAGCGCCCCACAGCGAAGCGCCGTAAAGCGAGGTACTACTGTACACAGGACTCCATGCATTAAATTCCGTTAAGTGCAAGATAATACTTTTCCTTTAAAGGAAGGTACATATTTTGCAACAAGCAGCCCTGTCAAAAGCTTGTACCATAATCAATGGAGATTAAATGTGTTTCTTTATTAAATTCTCGCTTATTATGCGTAGAATGTCATGTACAAATGAGCTTCCCCATATTTAAAGAGTTATATATTCAAATTATCTATAAAACGAGCTTTAATTTTTATGCACTTTTAAATTGTGCTGTAATTCAGACAAATCTATCGAATTCAGTTACTGGCCGATTTTACCATCGTCCATGTATTTTGTTATATTTTACTACTTTTTGTCCACAAGTGCTTGAAACTTCTTCCAGTCCATATTTATTTATCCTTTAATTACTAGCCAATCCATTTTCATGTATGTTTGAAAGTTTAACGTTTTTATAAGCATTGTATCTCCTGCCATAGAGTTTAAATTACAGTTTTGATGTTTTGACATCCTGCTGTGCTTCTTATAGTAACAAATAAACAGTACTTTAAAGCCGTTAATAATAAAACTGTGTTGACCGTTGCAAAGTACTGTTTATTTACTAGATTAAATTCCAGTTTGTTATGTATCTATCCCTCGTCGTCCTCTTAATTACTACTCATCGCTTCTTCTATTATCTTACCATGTATGATACCACTGGGTTTCATGTTTTTATACGTGAACCTGCTTACTTTGATACGTAGCTAATGTTATTCCTCTCTTCATATTGGTAACAGGGTTTCATTTTTTTGGTAATTTCTGTGAGTATACCTAGTACTTCAGCCGATCCCAGTGGCCGCGCGGTCTAAGGCATGGGTCTACGGCCGCTCATTTACTGGGATTTTGGGTTCGAATCCCGCCTAGGGCATGGATGTCTGTCTCTTGTGAGTGTTGTGTGTTGTCGGGTAGAGGTCTCTGCGACGAGCTGGTCCCTCGTCCAGAGGAGTCCTACCGAGTGTGGTGTGTCTAATGTGTGTGATCGTGAAGCCTCGAACAATGAGGCGGCCTAGGCCCCCAAGGGGCTGTCGAGCCATTGGGGGGGGGGGGGGGGATACCTAGTACTTCATTGGCAGCTTTCTGCATAGGATTGGTTTCATAACCCATATTCTTCTCCTATATCACGATATTCTTCTAAGGGGCAGCGGCCTGGACATTTTGTGGAATATTCGTAAAATAAATGAACTTCGACGCATGTTCCAGGTACTTTATTTTTATTCCACTTAGTGCACTATTTTGTCTGTTTGTACTGTACGTCACTCCTTCTGTAGGCCTTATATCCCTGTATTGCTTACGTGATCATCTAATTTATGGTCTGTCGGTTTATAATATTTAGTCAAGCAGCTTCCCTTTGCTGTCTGTGCTCGGGGTATTTTATGCCAGAAGAACTATGTGGCCGTTCCCGGTGGCCGCGCCGTCTAAGGCGTAGGTCTACGGCCACTCGCTTGCTAGGATTGCGGGTTCGAGTCTGTCTCTTGTGCTATGTGTTGCGACGGGCCGATCCCTCGTCTGGAGGAGTCCTACCAGGTGTGTGTGTCATTGAGTGTGATCAGGTGCAACAATACCCCTCTACACCTACAATGTGTAGGTAGAACAAATACCAAGAAGAAAGAAAGAACGAAAGAAAGAAAAAGAAAGAAAGTATTTGTATTCCGTTGAGAACAAGCATGTTGGTGTAGCAGTATCGCTGTAGACGTATATTCTGTAGGTGCCCAGTTTGGATCTTGGCTGGAACACCGCTTGTATTGAGTCAAATTTTTCACGGTTTTGTCCAATCCCTTATGCCGATGTTGGGATAATAAATCGCATAGGTCGCGACCACTTCCTACCAAATGCTTTAAATTACTCCGTTCACCAATCATCGCACAATTCGACGGTAGGCCTGTGCAATCTGCGATCGTGATGGCGTAGTAAGTTAAACCGCTAAAATATTCGTATGAGGTTACAGTTTCCAGAACTATCAAGCACTTGCCTTTATAAGTTTCTGTCGTGTCCTTTACCTGCCAAAATAATTGGAATAAATGTCAGTTCGTCACGAGCATTAAAATGCCCGGCATTTAATCTATATCAGTCTTATTCATTTCTCTTATAATATTGTGGTGTTCAATTTAATTATATTCGCAAGAAAATAATATATCTCTGTAACGTCAAAGGAGATTGTGAGAAAGTAAGTATTGTGCAGGGCCTGAGTGGGCTGACTGGTTTTGAAAATAATTTGGAATAAATCATATGTGTTTTAATTTAGGACTTACTGGTTATAGATTATGCAACTTTATCGTTTGTAGGACGTTTATGTAATTCCATTCATTTATTTTAACAGTAGTGTTTGTCTTATTCTGCGAGGTTGATTGTAAGGAGGCACAGTACAAATTTGGTGGGCCGGGATAGCTCAGTCGGTATAGCGACTCGCTACATGCTGGAAGGTTCGGGGATCGAACCCCGTTGGGGGCAAAATTTTCCGCACCCTTCCAGACCGGCCCTCGTGTCCACCCATCCTCTTTCAAAATGTGTACGGGTTTCTTTCCCGGGGTAAAGCAGCCGGGGCGTGGCGTTGACCAACCCCAAACTAACGCCGAGGTTAAAGAAAGGGTAGAGCTATATCTCTGCTTTCCCTGTGGGCCTTCATGGCCTGTTATAGGGTGAACTTTACCTTTGCTTCAATGTAGATATTTACCAGTGAAATGCAGGAATGAAAAGCAATCAGGTCAGAGGTTGGAAGATGGTCAAGGATTGTGGAAAGGTCAACCACTTGCTCATTTAAAAATCACTAAAGTTTTAACGTTTCTACCTCAAGAAAGTGCATCGCATTACACTTCAAAGGACAAAAGTTTTAATTACGTTCAGGAAGAGTTTGATCCGTATTGTAAGAATCATATAAAAGCCATGAAGAGAGTATGAGGGCGATTTATTGGAAGTGAAATACGTTTTTATCGCTCTGTTCTTAGACTAAGAATGTACGTTACCGTGATAGCAGAGAAGGCGACGAAACACATCGCTGATAATAAAATCAGAAAAAGTCCACACATTGGAAGATTCAGTGCGTCTTCCAGCATTTCCATGTATCTGAAAGGGTGGAAGATAATGTAGTAAAATTCGTGTTTCTCGTATTCTAACCAGTACTTTAAATAGGCTTCATGAATTATTTCTCATAACCATACTGTTTTATCTGCTGGTGGTGACGTATGCAGTCGTTCAGTTGCTTCTGCATGTGATGAAACAGTTCCACAGAAATATGAGTCTGCCCCTGTCGTGTCTGTTGACGAGCCCTGTCCTCAGAGTCCTGTTGTAACGTGACATGTGTCTGTCTGATATCTGACAGTGCCACTGCGAGTTTCTCCAGCTGACTGCAGGCCACACACACAAGCGTGGCGTATAGGCTTTGGAAGCCAATAAATAAGCATATTACGAAGAGTGATGCAATGCCCTGTCGAGGATAACAGTATTTAGTCATCCCGATGAAGGAAATGGTCTTCAGAAATACGTAACTTATGCAGTGTATCAGTCAGTTTTACTGGTAAAGGGGCTTGTAGGAAACCTGTTGTGGCGTTGCGCATACTCAACACAAATTTATACACATTAAACCCTTTACGAATTTTAAACATATTCGTGTACGAAGAAAGTTTGCATTTTATAATAATTGCGGAAGAGAAATAGTATAAATCCCAGATTACCTTAATCGATTATAATTTCCACCGAATAAAATATATGCTTTATAACTCTTGCCGTAAATGTTAGAGATGTTCTTATTCTGTAAATTCGAGTCTTTTACTTCGTTAATTCTATTCTCATCATAATGCTGTTATTCTCATCCTAGCGGGAGAACACTTACTGCAGAAAAGAATTATGAAAGATTGCTGTATCGTAATGGAATAGTTCAGATGTAAAGTGTTGGAAAGAGGGTGAATATTTGGAGGAAATGCGGAGGTGTAACAGAAAGATGGAGACAACTGCATATGGAGTAGCTTTATAATTTGAAATCGTAAAATGTAATTAAGGTCACCAAATAATAGAGGATGATAAGGGCAGTGCATGGGTGAGATGAAAAATGGATACAATGTTTTTGTCGGAAAACTTAAAAAAAGGAGGCCACTCTTTACATCTACGTTTGGATGAAAGTATAATATTAAAATGAATCGTAATATTAAAATTGAACGTAGTTGTGTAGATTGGATTCATGTGATTGAGTATAAAGTGCGGTGGCGTGTTTCCGAGAACACGGTTCGGAAACACGAATTCCGTAGAAGGCTGAAATATAGGCGGATTTAGATTTCTAGAAATGTGTCGTGTGTTACAAAGTTAGGGAGTTTTGGTTTTCTTCATTATTTATGTAAGTTCTGCTAATGTGTTTTTGTGTAGAAAGCAGAGTGATCGATTTAAATGCATTCGCAGAGATACACATGCCGGTTGCCGTGCTTTAAGACTTAATGTGATGTGCAGAACATAGTCATATTCCTAGCTTGCAGCCGACAGATACATTCTTGGTATCGGGCTGTGGTTTAGGGCCATAACCATACTACATATATTCTTGTGATTACGTCATCATGCCTTTAATTTTCCAATGGTCCTCCTATCTGACAGGCGTAGTAATCGGCCATCTCGGGGATATGCATATTGTTCTGCACATAAACAGAGCAATCCTTTCCTTTGCTCTTGTGGAGTGTGTGTAAGAGCACTAACCTGTGTACTGGTGTTCGTTTGTCCTATGTACAGTTACACTTGCTATATACAGAGGTCGTGTGCGGATTCAAGCTTTCGTAGCGTGTTTTGCATTAACGTGTTTAACATGTTTGAAGCTGCAGTTAGTCAATTGTATCGTCGTAAGCCTGTCTGCCCCCAACTTCAAGTCATTTATATTTCCGTATATTTTACTTTGATTCTGCTTGTCTGGTTTTGTGTACGTTTGAATCATGATGATTTTTGAGGACTCTTCCTCAATGAATATTGCAGTCATTCTTATTACAATTAACAATAATAAAAATAATAATAATAGTTCGTGAATTTTAAAGTGCTATGTACAGAGACATTATGCATGGAATAAACATCGGTTAACAAAGCCGGAGGTCTCCACGCTACAAAACTAGAAGTGATTTGCAAGACAGATGTTTGGAGACAGACGTTTATATATCTTTTATTCTTTATATGTTATATTTTATGTATTAACATACTGTATTTTAATATCGTACGTAATTTAAACTATACAACATTATTGGTAATATATAATGACTACTGCTGTAAATTAATGTACATAGTAGCATTCATTGACATACTATACGCTGCGCACGTCTGTGAAAAGTGACTCCCTGATGATGGCTACGATGGTTAGCCGAAACATGCAGCAGTAAAAATAATTATTGTGCAGTGGTTGGTAATAAGAAAAAAACTGATATGCTATGTTTCTGTTTCTGCTTAATTCAAGTGTTCCAGAATTTGATCATTACCTGGCGACGTACGCCTCATAAACTTGTCACTAGCAATTTCATTCTCAAAATAATTAGGCTTGGGTACTAGCGGTAAAATTTGTGTGTTTCTCTGAGCCAAAATATAGATGCACATCTGGTTACTCTTATTAGACCACGTATGAGATGGGCTACATGTCTGTTTACAGCGTTAACCCAACGTATGTTTCACAGCTGACAGAACTCTTGCTGCCACCCTTCACAAACTACGTATCTTCAAGTACAGAGTCACTCTTTTATTTTAAATCGTTTTAAAAGGCGTCTTGGAGGGATGAATAAATTTTAAGTTGGAAAAGTGGGACTAAGATAATTCTTCAGGCCTTATCTTGATATAGTCCTTCGTGTGCACAGTGTCTGTCGTAAATCTCGTTTTGGTGACGGAATATATTACCAACAGTATTCATTAACAGTTCAGTGTATTATTTATGAATAAATTCGTACTCGTAAATTCCTAAGCCGACATGCTTCCAAAATTTTGGTAGCTTTATTTAAAAGAAGTATAAACAAACTAGTTCGATAATAGGATTAATAAATAAAATACACTTTTAAGCTAGGCTAATTGAAATGTCAAATTTTATTAAGGTAATTGTCTCCGCTGTCTTTATAGATTTATAAACGCGGTTGGATATTTCGAATGTAACGTACCTACTTTACATACTCGCAACCGAAATCTTATATGTAATACAACTGTAGTATTGTTTTCCTTAGTTGAGTCCATGTTCTGTATGTTATCACAAGGAACAGGCCTACGCCGAAATGTTTGTGTTTCAATCTTTCGGCAAGATGTTTGGTGACAAATTAATAGCAGAGTCCGAGTGACTTAAGAAATAGGTGTTTTGATCCTATTAACTCGTGTCATATAAATTTAGTGTGAAGTTTCAATTGATTTATTTCAAGAGTTTTAACATTACCTGTGTTGCGTTTGCAATTTCAAACACTGGGCTCGCTGATGCGTCGAAAGGATACCAAGTGGTGAAGACCATGTCGTGGCTCATTACAATGCGCACAGTGCTCTGTGTAACGTGGTACCCAACTAGGGTCGCCGGTATGTATTTGGTAAGATTTTGGATGATGGGGATGTACCCAGCCTTTGTTAAATATCCGGTGTCAGGATCTCTGGTCGGCAGTTCTTCCCATGTGAAGGAATCCGTCAGAGTAAGAAGATGTTCGATGTCACGTTTACGATAACTGTAATGGGAATTAATATTCATGAGTAGAGTATCAGTGATGGTAAGCAATTATAAAAATTTGATATAAGCTTAATAAGTATTTTCATATTAGCCTTTCCAATACTGAGTATGCAAGATAGTCCCCCCCCCCTTTTATTGTATATGGCAAAACAAGGTTAAACGCTTGAAGTAGGTTTACGAAATTGACGGCGGCATTCTTTGCATTTCATTAAGCTGTCGGAATATTGGAAAAAATGAAAAGAAAAATAGTGACTGTCTCATGTCGAGTTTCATCGAAATTTATGGATGGTTTATGGGGTATATGGAAAAGTCAATTTATTGCATTATGCAAATTAGGTCTTATTAATTAGTGTGGCTAAAAATAATAATTGCCCTATAATTTTGAGTGAAGTTAGTCCATATTTAATTTGAGCAAAATTTGTGGAAGGATTTGTGGGATGAAAGGAAAAATTTGTTTATGTATTTGTGTAAATCTGGCTTTATTGTGAGCCACTAGCTGAAAATATGAGTTTCTCTACAAATTTTAGCGAATGCTTCCAGTGCAGATTTTAAGAATGTCGCGTATAACGCTTTAGGCGCTAATAGGTCACAGACAGACAAACTTATACACAATGCTCTTTGTAGGTCGATAAGGAGGTCTCAAATATACGGGTATTTTATGTAAGCAAGAATTTGTGGAAAACAGATTTGAGTGCTTCTAACTGTATAAAAATAATCAAATGTAGATGAGGGATTGTAACTGCTATTCATTCTGTCCAGCTTGTTTGCTGTTTATACGAGTACAAAATGATGCAGTTAAAGGTCACCTCATGACATGCCTATGCAGGCACAGAGGTGGAGGCTGCAACCCATTCCCAACCTGGCACTATAGGGATGTGGGTGGTCAGAACCACGCTCCAACCGATTTACCCGCGACCCATTGTACAAGAGGCTGGGTGGGCCTCGGGGCCGGTCTGGAGGGCGTAGAAAACCTCGCTCCTCTCGGGATTCGATCCCCGGACGGTCTAGCCCGAATCAGTCGCTATACGGACTATGCTATCCAGGCCGCCACAAAATGATATATGCTACACTAAAATTTAAGTATCCAAATTGCCTTAGACACGCGTACAAAGTAATTCTGTCATCGCAAAGCACATGCTTGAATTGTACGGAAACTCGTATGTTTTACCTCAGACTGAAGTGTATCCACGTGACGAGTTGCATTCCCATTAATATGCGGATTTTCTTCATGGCTTGCACCAACTCATGCCTATGAACATACGAATCCATAAAAAGGCACAAACTGGTAACGTAAAAACACACCATAATAAAGGCACTGTATACTCTTCTAATTGCTGATACCGACTTCATGTTAAGAGCAAGTCCTCCTAATCGAAATAAAAACAGGAGCGTCTTAAATCGACCTTCATTAACGTTCTTAATATATGCAGTATTATTCGTAATTTTATATTTGTTATGCTCCATGTATAAACCTCGCAGTACTGTCACACAGATTCAGTAAAGCAAATATAAATGTCGCTTCCACAAAGCTATCCACTCGCTCCTGAAATTTATATCCGTTCAGATAGACGATTGACGTGTGACTGACTGAGTATTTCGAAACTGGGATTTATAAACTCTTGTGTACGATATGAAAGCTGTCGTTGACAATGCAATAAATTATTGATGAAGTACAAGCTTGTCGGTTTCTTTAGTACATGCGTGCCAAAACTAGGCGGAGACGCTGCTTATAGATTAATTCCAGCATGACAGCTAGCAGTTTCGAAAGAAACTTCAAGAAAGTTAAAGGCCCTCGCTTATTGAAGAAGTAGATTAATTTATTTATATTACCAAGAAGTTTAATGTCGAAATACGAAAGCAGAATAATTACTTGATGTAGAACTTGTACAGTTATGTTTCGGTAAACAACAAAGTATAGTGTAAAGTAAACAACTGAACTTTTGTTTGATTCAAAACAAAAGAGTAATACGGACTTTATGTCTCACTGATATTCTGATTCCTTGCTTTGCTGTACTTTCGGAGACAAGGTACTTTTTCTGCTGTGATGATATATATTTTGCTTCACCCATTACGTTTGTGATGGGAACTGAAATGAGTTTATTTAACATACGTTCAGTTGCATTTATTTAAAAGAATAATTTTGTAATAAATATACCACGATGTGTTCCACGTTATATTCGCAACAGTTTAAAGGTATTATGTTTTCCGTCTAAGGTTACAAACATTTTCAGAATTCATCTTATATGAACAAATTCAGATACATTACTTGACATCTTTGTGTAGCATAAGAAAAAAAAGGTCGCAGTACTGCTTGACCCTTGAAGATGGTACCGACAGGTTGTCCCGAAACATCGGTAACTAACTACAATCTGCGCTACGTAACGTCACAGAAGATCGAAGATCTCAAAACTGACTGCACTTTGAATGATGATTGACCCTTGAAGATGGTACGAATAGGTTGTCCCGAAACGTCGGTAACTAACTACCCATCTACGCTGCGTAACATCCCAGAAGAGCGAAGCTTGCAGTATTGACAGCACTTTGGATGTCTATGTGGTTACTACTACTACTGCACGACCCCCCTTTTGACCCTGCCCAGAAGGATGGAAGCACTCGGGGCAGTGCTGCTGCTGCCACTAACTACTACTACTACTACTACTACTACTACTACTACTACTACTACACTACTAGTGCTGGTGTAGCTGCTGCCGCTGTTGCTACGACACAGGACACACTTGCAGGACAAGAATGAAGATTTACTCTCAGATATCCACAGTATTTTGACTAATTGGAAGTAGGCCTATTACTTCTGTCAGCCATGGAATGTGCCTGAGTTTAACTCTGTTGGTCAGATTGAATACAAACAGTTGAGCCTTTGTTACCGTAGCTTATACTTTTCTGTTTGACATGCTATTGAAAAGTTGAAAAGTTAAAATTTCCCCGATGTTGATTAAATTCCGGCAGAGTTATTCCAAGCAGGAGGTGAAATTTATGCGTTGACATCCACTCGCTTATTAAGGCGTTCATTATTTTGTCTTTTATGTACAAGAAGGGTGATAAAACTGACGTTGAGTTTACCGAGGCTTTTATCAACTGCACATGGAATTTTAACCGATATATTCTCTCAAGATTAACATCATGCGACCAGATTGTTGGGAATCATGCATATTTATTTAGGCGTAATAGGTTAACTGTTTACTACTGCTAAGATATTCTACATCGTGATATCTACTAGAGAAAAAATGGGAGTGGGGTGGTACAGTGGACAATCTGTGTGTAGATGTGAACAAAGCCTTTCATAAAGTTATGAGGAAATTGCTCTGCTGTGCTCTCGGTCGCTTTCATACACCCATGAAACTATTTAGGCTAATTGTAACGTGTTTAAATGTGACGTATAGTAAAGTCCATACAGGCAAATGTTTGCCCGTTACTATTTCTACTCAGAATGGTGTGCAGAATGAAAGTGTTTTCCATTTCTTTTCAACTTCACTTCACAGGACGCTGTCGTGAAGGCTAAACAATACGAGGTTAGGGGTAATTGGAACTAAATGGCATGTTTCAGAAACTTGAAACCGGACAAATAGGAAGGGACTTAATAATTTAATAAACATATAAAAGGAAAAAATTATCGTGACTACTACAGGGCATGTATTTTACTGCAGTGTCACAAAGACCACGTGTGATCTGGATATCGTAGTCGGTATAGCGGCTCGCTACAGGCTGGATCGTTCGGGTTCGAACCCCGGTGCGGTAAGGGATTTCTTCTTCTCCAAAATACTTCTAGACCGGCTTTGGGGCCCACCTTACCTTCTGCAATGGGTAACGGGATAAAGGGGATATTTCCAGGGATAAAGCGGCTGATGCCTAGCGTTGACCATCCACCCATTTCTCTTGCCGAGGTTAGGACAGAGTAGAACTGTACCTCTGCTCCCCCTCTGTGCCTTCATGGCATGTTATTAGGGAAAATATTTACTTTACCATTACCACGTACAAGGCAAGGCACGGGGAGTACGAGTATATCACACTCTTCACTGGCCAGTCAGGTATGACTATTTTTTTAAAAAATAGGCAAAAGTATTCAGACCATAGCAACGCGGAGACTGCTTCCTCGCAGCTTTTAGTTTGGTACAGCTACGTGCATATTGCATGTATTTCGTTGGTGTGTGTGTAGAGGAGAAGCTGCTTGCAGATATTTCCAGCTACATCGAAATAAAATTCGAGCTATTTAATGGGTGTCACTTTTTGAAAACGTAGGTTAATTTACGTGTATATTACTTTCAAGTTTGGTAAAATATTATCGGATGTAGCCTAGCACTTGTGCAGGCTTGTTTCGGTCAAGTCTGCACTCTTTTTCACGCGTTACATATAAACGTTACATTGAAACAAAACAATGTTCGTTTGCTCATGGACTTCTTTAGATGTATAATTTGACTAAACATCGTAATGACATATAAGTTGTCGCATAGTTTCTCAGTTTTAAACACATTCGCAAAACTGAGAAACACCACTGTGAGCTTCGTCATGTCTGTCTGTCCGTCCGTCCATCTGTCTGTATGGAAAAACTCGACTTCCAATGGAGGGATTTTCATGAAATTTGGTATTTGGGGATTTTTCGAAAGTCTGTCTAAAATTGCATTTATTTGGTACAATAATTTGACTGCATTATGAGAAAAGTCAAGTTTCATTTAAAATATGACAAGAATAACGGGTAATTTTTATGATATTCTGTGTAAATTTATGATAATATCCCACTGAATTCTTCTTAGAATGAGAAGTGTTTCACATAAAAGTTGTAGAGAAGAAAACCACAATTTTATATTCAATTACTCTTTTCAAAAAATTGTGCAATTTTTGAGATAATGTGGGGAAATGTGGTACAGCCAAAAGGCTAAAGGTGACAAATAATACTACGCAGGAAAAATGCTATTTGCATGCCGGATAACTAAGGCAAGACCACAGACACATACTAATAATATTTAATACTCATTGATTTTCCACGACAACACTGGTTACGCGAACGCGCCTGAGTATTGCGTTGTACGTATGTTGCATGTCTTGTTGTAAGAGCTGCTGTAAAACATTTTACGAGATCAGAGGAAATTAGTCAATTCTGAAGTAATCAGTGTTAAATATTATGAGTGTCTTTATTCTTACCTTAGTTATCCGAAATGCAAAGCGCATCTTTTCTACGCAGCATTATATTGTCGTCTGTGGTCGGTCTGGCTCTACCAAATTTTTCCACATTATCTCATAAACGGCAAGATTTTCGGAAAAATTTTAACATGAAATGTATCTTTTGATTTTCTGTACAAATCTGTCTGAAAACTTTGTAATTCTAAGAATAATTCAGCGATACATTGTCATGATTGTTCATAGGTATTTACGTAAAGTGTCATTATTCTTGTCAGATTTTAATGGAACTTGAATTTTCTCGACAGATTTTCGAAAAATTCTCAAATATCAAATTTCATGAAAATACATCAAATGGGAGCCGAGTTGATCAATGCGGACGGACAGATATGATGAAGCTTATAGTCGCTTTTCGCAGTTTTGGGAACACGCCTAAAAAGGCGCTTTAAAAACATCTACCAACATTGCGTCACTTGATACATGCAAGTGTTTGAAGGTATGTTACGCACGTATGATTGTAAATATTTTAATTTCATAATGAACAAATTCATGCTTTTTACTTAATTAGGCGCGGTCTGAAAATTGCGAAAAGCGAATATTAACTTCTTCATGTCTGTCTGTCCGTCCGTTCGTCCGTCCATCCGTCCATCCGCGTGGAACAACTCGGCTCTCAATGGACGGATATCTATGAAATTTTATATTTGAGTATTATTCGAAAATCTGTCGAGAAAATTCACGTTTCATTACAATCTGACAAGAATAAGGGGTACTGTGCATGAAGGCCAACGTACATTTATGATCATATCTCGCTCAGTTCTTCTTAGAATGAGAAATATTTCATATAAGAGTTGTAGAGAAAATAAAAACACACATTTTACATTCAGTAACTTTTTTCAGTACGTCATGCCGTTTATGAGATAATGTGGAAAAATATGATAGAGGCAGACAGGCCACAGATGACAATATAATACAGCGCATGCGCTTTGCATGCTGGATAACTAGGACTACAGACACACACAATATGTAATACTTATTGCTTTTCTACGGCAACAAGGCTTATGCGAACTCGCCTCAATGTTACGTATGTACGTACATTGCCTCTCTTGTTTAGACATCTGATAAGCGAAACAGAATATCGGTATCTTGTGATAGCAGGTTGCATTATGATTCTGTTCAGTTCGCATACCATAATTATTGAGGTTCTTCATGTCGTGTACCATGCAGCTGTTGAGAACGTCACGCACGTTTCCTACAGTGCACTTCCGAAATAAAGATGGTTCTATCACTTAACGGTGGTTCGGGAGAACGTAGTCGGTATAGCGACTGGGTTACTAGCTGGACCGTCCGGGGCTCGAATCCCGGTAGGAGGAAAGAGATTTTTCTCTTTTGCAAAAGTACAGACCGGCTCTGGGGCCCACCCAGCCTTCTGTTCGATTGGGGCCGGAGTTGATTCCCACCAGTGAAGCGGTCCGAGCATTAAGTTAAACATTCACCTTCAAGTAATACCAAGCTTAAGAATGAGTGGATCTATACATCTAATCCCCCTACATGCCATCATGGCGTGAACAGGGATAACTATAGTTTTACCTTCTTTAGCTGTCACTTGATGGCGTGTCCAATGCACTTCGTGATGCTTCTTATCCCTTGATATAACAGTTGATTTTACATAATCAGACTACGTGTACACATGGAACTGTGTACACAGTATAGAGTATTACGCATGGAACTGTGTACACAGTACAGAGATATTACGCATGTAACTGTGTACACAGTACAGGGATATTACGCATGGAACTGTGAACACAGTACAGACATATTACGCATGGAACTGTGTACAGAGTACAGAGATATTACGCATGGAACTGTGAACACAGTACAGAGATATTACGCATGTAACTGTGTACACAGTCCAGAGATACTGCGCATGTAACTGTGTACACAGTACAGGGATATTACGCATGTAACTGTGTACACAGTACAGGGATATTACGCATGGAACTGTGTACACAGTATAGAGATATTACGCATGGAACTGTGTACACAGTACAGAGATATTACGCATGGAACTGTGTACACAGTCCAGAGATATTACGCATGTAACTGTGTACACATTACAGGAATATTACGCATGGAACTGTGAACACAGTAAAGAGATATTACGCATGTAACTGTGTACACAGTCCAGAGATATTACGCATGTAACTGTGTACACAGTACAGGGATATTACGCATGTAACTGTGTACACAGTACAGGAATATTACGCATGTAACTGTGTACACAGTATAGAGACATTACGCATGGAACTGTGTACACAGTACAGAGATATTACGCATGGAACTGTGTACACAGTCCAGAGATATTACGCGTGTAACTGTGTACACAGTCCAGAGATATTACGCATGTAACTATGTACACAGTACAGGGATATTACGTATGGAACTGTGAACACAGTACAAAGATATTACGCCTGGAACTGTGTATAGAGTACAGAGATATTACGCGTGGAACTGTGAACACAGTACAAAGATATTACGCCTGGAACTGTGTACAGAGTACAGAGATATTACGCATGTAACTGTGTACACAGTACAGGGATATTACGCATGGAACTGTGAACACAGTACAGAGATATTACGCATGGAACTGTGTACAGAGTACAGAGATATTACGCGTGGAACTGTAAACACAGTATAGAGATATACGCATGAAACTGTAAACACAGTACAGAGATATTACGCATGGAACTGTGTACACAGTATAGAGATGTTACGCAAGGAACTGTGAACACAGTACAGAGATATTACGCGTGGAACTGTGAAGACATTACAGAGATATTAGGCGTGGAACTGTGAATACAGTACAGAGATATTACGCATGGAACTGTGTACACAGTACAGAGATATTACGCATGGAACTGTGAAAGAAGTACAGAGATATTACGCATGTAACTGTGAACACGGTATAGATATATTACGCATGGAACTGTGAATACAGTACAGAGATATTACGAATGGAACTGTGTACACAGTACAGAGATATTACGCATGGAACTGTGAACACAGTATAGAGATATTACGCATGGAACTGTGAATACAGTACAGGGATATTACGCATGGAACTGTGTACACAGTACAGAGATATTACGCATGGAACTGTGAACACAGTATAGATATATTACGCATGGAACTGTGAAAACAGTACAGAGATATTACGCATGGATCTGTGAACACAGTACAGAGATATTACGCATGGAACCGTGTACAGAGTACAGAGATATTACGCATGGAACTGTGTACACAGTACAGAGATATTACGCTTGGAACTGTGAAAACAGTACAGAGATATTAAGCATGGAACTGTGAACACTAACTAACTCCATGGAGCAGAGTCCTTCTTGAGAGGCTAACAGGTCGTCAGCTAGTCAAGAAATTCCCCGCGTTTTATGGAACCCGAAGGTTCATTACCGCACTCACAAGAGCCCGCCACCTGTCCCTATCCTGAGCCAACTGTGAACACAGTATAGAGATATTACGCATAGAACTGTGAGCACAGTACAGAGATATTACGCATGGAACTGCGAACACAGTATATAGATATTAGGCATGAAACTGTGTACACAGTACAGAGATATTACGCGTGGAACTGTGAACACAGTACAGAGATATTACACATGGAACTGTGAACACAGTACAGAGATATTATGCATGGAAACAGAGATATTACGCATGGAACTGTGAACACAGTACAGAGATATTACGCGTCGAACTGTGTACACAGTACGCAGATATTACGCATGGAACTGTGAACACAGTACAGAGATATTAACGCGTGGAACTGAACACAGTACACAGATATTACGCGTGGAATAAACGTCGGGAAACACAGCCGGGGGTATCCACCCTATAAAACAACAAGTGATTTCTTCTTCTTTCTATGGGCCCGTCGGCATTCGCTCCGGATGCACCGCAGCCTTAGGCTTATTGTGCTACAAGTGATTTGCAAGACAGATGTTGGGAGACAGACTTTTATATATTTTTATATTTTATGTATTAACATACTGCATTTTAATATCATACATGATTTTAACTGTATGAGACCGCTGATACTGTATACTGACTACGACTGTGAATAGTAAATATACACACTACCATTCAGTGATATACCGTAAGCTGCTCACGCCTATGAAAATTACTCCCTGATGATGGCTAAGATGGTTAGCCGAAACATGTAGAAGTATGTATAGCATTATTGTGCAATTGTTGGTAATAATAATAATAACCTCTATGAAAAACAACTGCACGGAATATGTATAATATTATGTGTATTAGGTGAACTTGTTTGGAACCATAAACTTTGGTTTCGACGCAAAGATTAACTACTTATAAGGTTATTGTCAAACCAACCAATGCACAATAATTATTAACAAAGTGTATTTTGCAACCCCTACATATGTTTCGGCAACCAAGTTGTCATCTTCAGGGGGCACACCAAAGTATCACAATCATCTATGGTATCCAGATACGCGCACATTCAGCTTCTCAATGAAAGCACATGTGCTGCTAACGACATTAAAATGATTGGATGTACACATTCACAGAACCAAACGTCAAAAGTAAACAGTACAGTTTGTCTAAGTCAGTGTGAGCCAACACTTCACGTATCACAGTAAAACTTATCGCATACATATACTCTTACATGATTACATCTAGATAATTAAAATATATATAAAAGCTTATTTAAAAAGTTTTTTCTGGCTGTTGGTTATGTATACAGTTGTATTGTCGATCAATGTCGATCTCATCCTGTAGCTTGTGATGTTCAGTGTACTGTGAAGTGTCGTGTACTAACTACTTGACTTAGTGATTCTTTGGTGTGCTCCCTGAAGATGGCAACTTGGTTATCGAAACACATGTAGGGGTTGCAAAATATACTTTGTTAATAATTATTGTGCATTGGTCGGTTTGACTAGAACTTATGACAGAATGCACGGAACATATAATATGTAATACTGATAATTCTATATCCGTCCCATACTAAAGAAAAGATGCAGGCATTAGGGACAGCCCATGCACTCTTTGTAGACTTCAAGTAAGCTTTTGTTAGTGTTATGAGAGAAGTACTGTAGTTTGATCCCGTTGTGTTTCTTGTGTTCTGGGTCCCATTACGTCAATTAGAATGTTTTATTAGTGGAAAATTTTCTGTCTACTCATTGCAGGTACTCCGGCCAGTTTGAAACGTGAATACCATCTAAAGGCTTGGCGTAATCAGAAAATGCTTTCTTAAACATTTTATAAGTCTCAGAAGTTGTCTTCTCGAAGTTAAAACAAAATTTGATGCAAATCCTCTTTCCCATGAAGCCTGCCATTTCACTGGCCTTCACCCGTTTCTGAACACAGCACAAACACACATAAACATCAATTGCACGAAAATGGAACGTTCTGTTAAGCGATGCTCGCCACACTAATTTACAATAAATTAACAAAGCATTACCAAGAGCGCAGGCATGCATTATGTTCAGTTAGCACTCTACGTGACCAGTCCGTAAAATTTTCCCTCGCGCCTGTAACAACAATTAACTTTAATGCTATGCAGTGTTCATTTTATTGGCATGGACAGTAACTACATATTATATTACTAACAATCATTGCCGCTCAATTCGTTATGACGGATAAGCAATAGAAAATTACATTCCTTGACTTGTGCTGGTGCTCTTGTCTTTCACTTGGAGAAGAAACATGAAGAAAGACACTGACTGATTCAACATCTGTGGACAAGAATGAAATACCTGGTGTCAAGGAACAAAGTATGAACTCGCCAAAGAAATATTTTATTTGCAGCATGTCGAAAAAGATTAGAAATATATGAGAAATTAGAAGGATAAGAACATTTTTACAAATAAGAAGACTAATCTCTATGACAAGTTACAGTCCTTCGAGAAGAGTGCTCTAATATCACTTTACACCCTCAGAAGATGAAGATGTCCTCTCCTGTATTGTATGCCGGAGATCCGTTAACCTGTTGAAAGTAATCCATATCTGTCCTCTCCTCGCGGCACTTGAATCCGGTCCACATCCTGATATCCTACTTCTTGAAATGCCTTTGGATGTTGTATGCAGGTCTCCGTCTATGTCTCCCCAGATGATTTCTGTGTCAGGTATTCCTTTTAATATCCTGTATGAGTTCCTCATTTCCCCAAACCTGGTACATGTCGCTCCTAATATATTCTCGTAACTCCATCTCCTAACTGACATTATATGGCAGGGTCCTTCTTCAGAACTGAATAGTTCCTAAGCTAGTCAAGAAATTCCTCGCATTTTATGGAAACAGGATTATTGGCGTGTTTACAAGACCCCGCTATTTGTCCTCATCCTGAGTCAGATGAATCCTGTCGACGTCTTCACGTCTTATTAGTCTTAAGATCCATTTTAACCTTGTCATCCCAACTACGCGTAGGTCTACGAAGTGTTCTCTTTCCTTCAGGTTTCCCACCATAAGCCTGTATACAATTTTCTTCTCCGCCGTACGTGTCACATGCCCAGTCCATCCAATCCACCCAACGTAATAATATATACCACAAAACCCCTCTCTCTGCAGTTGTGTTAATCCACATATTACTTGCACACTCTTAGGCCCGAACGTCTTCCTCGAACGCCTTGTTGTTGAATACCCTAAGCCTACCTTTTTTCTTAATGTAAGACTCGAAGTTTCAAACCCACGTAAAATAACAGGTAAAGTTATATATATTGTAATGCTTGTTGGTATATTGACGGGAGGTTCTGAACCGATGGGTGTCGGGGATTTCCCAAATGTAATTTACACTTAATTTGTTTTTAGTGCAATATCTATAATATAATATGGCGAAGAATGGAAATTCCTATGCTCTTAATTATTATAATTGCTATTAATTCCTTTATTTATTTATTTTTGTCTTACGTAACAACACCGAGAGTAGCTCAATTCATGTAAGGTAGGATGATAGTGAATAATTACTTTGCTGGAAGTAAATGATGATGGCTTAATCTGAAGTAATCTCTCGGCATTTGCTTGGAAGTGAATTAGTAAGGATACGAAAATTCCCACTCAGACCTGCCGATCTTTAGGCCGGCTTTTAAAAGAGGTACCTCTCGAGCACGAAGCAGGATTGCTACCTCCTCGACGGCAAAATAATTTACATTTTGCTGTTGCTTCATTTCTCTTAGTTTCGATTTTTGTTTTGCTGCTGCCGTATTAAACTATTACTTTATGTTATATCGGATGGGATGTGTCAAGAAAATTCTGTAATCTCTTTCCACCAAATAAAATTACTAACCAATGGAAGTATGCAGGTGTTTTACGAGTACTTGGTACAGAGCTAACCTCATCCTGATTTCGGAAAAATACACACTAATAGTGTCGGGAAGATTTTATGGCGACTAAAGTCAATAACATTCTTTCGGGCTGAGAGGCGCGTCAAACTTTCATATCAACCGACGTTTCAGAGACCCACCCGATCTCCATCAACAGTGTTCCAATATGATTCGCAGTCCAGCCCAATCGGATTGTGTCCGTACCTTTCCGGGACTTGCGTCCTACCACCATTTATGTTTACAGGATTTTTGTTGGTTCCCTCAACTCCTTTCTTCATGCTTGACAAGCAAAGAAACACAAGCATCCATAAAACATTACACGCATCCAACATACTACTATGTTGGATGCGTGTAATGTTAGCATAATGTAAGCATACCAAAAGGAACGGAGGAAACATGTGGCAAGAATGGAAGAAGAAGAAGAAGAAGAGTATCTTCCACTACTGGATCTCCAGTATCATCCAAACGGACGCCGTGATCTGGGGAGACCAAAACAATGATGGAAAGACAAAAACGTCTTCAAGATCAAGAGGAACAGGTGTTATTGGACCTAAACCGTAACTGTTCACGACGACGACGACGACGACGGTTGCTTTCGGGACACTGTAAGTTCATGGTAAACATATGAGTCTCATATCCCCATACCGATAAGCACCTAGTGCTGTATCCCTCATTTCTTCTTCCCTTGTTCCTTATTTGGCCCGATTCGACATCGTAAGTAGGACAGAAATTTTGACTCAGGAAAGCAATCCTTAAATTCAGCTTGTAAATTCACGCGCTGAACGCAAATCACAAATTTACTTGCTAATTAATAAACCCAGTACTTTCGAAACTTTTACTGAATGGTTTTATTACGTTTTCTTAAAATGGACCACGAAATACGTGGCCCAATATAGTAAAAGAGTGCCGTTCGAATTTAGAACATCGCGTCATTTTTCTTTTCGTGAGAGGTGCTCAGAGACTGGATGACACGATATGAATTGCTGAGGCCATATTTTTATTCCAAGGAAGCTGTGTTTACACACTTGTAGATGGAATATATCTCAGCTGAACAGTACTCAGTTCACAAAAATAGATGTTGAAGTGAAAAATAAGACGAAGCACATAAAAGACGCAAGAAAGTTTTCCACAGCGGGCAACTGAACTTTCTCTATTACCCAGAAACAACTACAAGACGTTTTGCCACTAGAGTGCAGAGCAGTGCCAGCTGTCAACTTCTGGAACAGTTCTCTAACTTTTCCCTGCCATACAAATAAATGAAATTTAACAATTTCAATGTACCATCAATTTTTTTTTGAGTAAGAAAGCTGGAAAGACTGGCTGACAGCGGAGATGAGTTATTGTGTTGCCAGCATTGCTGCATTTTAGCAAATATGTTTGTTTATTTGTCAAAATATTTATCCTTTTCCTTATTTCGATTCTTTTGTTAATGCCGCCTACCAGTAAACAATGGTTGACCTGCAAATAGTGATATGCGTACCGAAGCTTCAGAAACCATGTTTTAGAATCATGCTACAGTTTAGAAAGTGGTCAAATTTACGCAAACTCACGTCTTGCTTTTGTATTGGTAAGTGTACATAGAACAATCATTTGAATATAGCTGTTTTGGTTCTTGCAAGAAATGTTACAAATATTGCATTCATGCAGTGTTGAGTGCCGTTTGCCCTCTGTATACTTCAATGACTATACGATTACAAAAATATTTCATATTGTCCATTAACCCATCTCAGACACTGCCTACATATATTGCTTCGCTGTTTGGGCGCCATTCATAATTAATTTTAGGATCATAGCTGAGGTGAAATTTGTTGTTCAGCTGTCGGCGTGAAATGTCGCCTTATCAATGTGGAAGTTTTCGAAGTTTTGCTGAAAGTTACCTGGTAAATACTTTGGCATGTATTATGATTATTATCTACTGGAATTTTATTATCTACACAGAATGGATTGGGATGCAGATGTAATTCCTATACTTCATACAAGTGCTTGTAATTGCATTGATAAGACAAGCAACTTTACACTGTTGGCCATCAGTCTGTTAGTTTAACTCACGTGATGACTCTAGCTAATATAGCAATATGTTGCCGTGGGCGATTGGCTCTGCCTTGAACGTGTAATATTGATGCCGTCATTTTAAAAATATATCTTTAATGAAAATCGTAATAATACTTTTATAATATGAGAGGCGGACTGACGTGACTAACTCTGGTTGTGTCCAGAAGGCAAGTGCCAGCACAGCATCTGCAAATATGCAGGCTTGTTTCCATTTCGCGAACTGGAATTTGGGTATTTGTGGTGCTTTCTGATTGGCTTGTAGTTTTGCGCACATTTCTGCAGTTTTCGATAGTGTCGAACCTAAAGCCTCAGTGTAATTATGAAAATGACCCTTCCGAATTCAGGTTTGAAAAATGACAGTCTCAAAATCTTCATGATGTGTGGGAAGCTGTTATAGGTGTGTTTTGGGGTTTTATTTGAGTTATTTGCAATTTAAACTCGCCACTCAAGAGTATTTATTGCTGTCCTCTCGCGACTGAACGAGTGGCTATCACGAACCTGTAACACAGCAGCTAGTAGCGCAACGAAGCAGATGAATTTACCGCTGTCCGTCTTGGTGAGGGTGTTTCGTCACCGCAATGTTGTGTGCTGTAGCCGTCGTAAAGAAGCTAAATGAGCAAACTGATTTATAGCTACTGATTCTAGGATGAGGTAGGTTTTGACTCGAAATCAGAATTGTCAGACCAGAAATTGAATTTACTCTTTATCGTTGTCTGTGCTCGGTTTTTGTATTAAATTAAGTAACGCAGAGTGCGGACGATGACGCAAATTTCGCCAACAATAGGCCGACTATTTCTAATGAAACTTCAGGTCTTGATTGAGTGTGTATAGTCATCTGTTATTGAGGTAGATGGCTGGACCTGCCTCTAAATTATCTTGTAAGCATCTCACCCCCCTTTTTTATAACTAAATTCTTGAGAAGCTAACAGGTCCTCAGCTAGTCAAGACATTCCCTGCGTTTAAGGAAAGCGGAGCTTCATTACCGCATTCACAAGAGCCCACTTGTTCCTATCCTGAACCCTTCTCTCTCTGTATATTTATTTATTTTACATTATTCATCCTATATATTTTTTATTCTCTGTGATTTCGGAAACT
This sequence comes from Reticulitermes speratus, assembly GCA_021186555.1. Classification (NCBI taxonomy): domain Eukaryota; kingdom Metazoa; phylum Arthropoda; class Insecta; order Blattodea; family Rhinotermitidae; genus Reticulitermes; species Reticulitermes speratus. The sequence goes on along the minus strand of JAJKFL010000006.1, from coordinate 36,587,858 downwards.
TTTGGATGGTTTTTGTCGCTTTCGTCTCATTAGATAATGCATATATTTAGATTTCTGTCGCTTTGAAGAATATAATAAACTAAAAAGCAATATATGTCTACATGCATACACGCATTAATAAAAAATAAATAACAACGCTCTTATGAGAAAATCACAAATAATTCTTGTAAAATTTAATGTTAGAGCTACTAGAATGTTTTCAGAATACATTTTGGCCATTTGCTCCACTTCACGCTTTTATATTACAGGATCATAGTAAAATATAATAATAATAATAATAATAATAATAATAACTAGTTATATATACAAAACTCCAGGGATGTGGCTGCTAACTCCGGGTTTTGCGCAGTTCTTACTTCTGGCCTTGAGTTTTATTAACTTAATTGGGATAGACTGGCGCGAAAGAAGATTGATCAGCAAATTGTACATGGAACAGAGTGTCAAAATACGACTGGACCAAGGGGAGACGAGAAGTGTGAAGATTGGAAGAGGAGTTAGACAAGGTTGCTGCTTGTCACCGATTCTGTTCAACTTATACAGCGAGTACCTTACCAAGGAAGCTTTTGAAGGGTTTGGAGACTTCAAAATAGGAGGACAAGTAATTCGCACTGTGAAATATGCAGATGACCTTGTGCTACTGGCTAGGGAAGAAAAGGTGCTACAGGGCATGTTGATAGACTAATTGAAATTGGAAGACGCTATGGAATGGAAATGAATGTGGGAAAAACTAAAGTAATGAAAATCTCAAGGCAACCATCCCCAATGAAAATTATAATAGATCAGAAACAATTGGAGAATGTGGAATATTTCAATTATTTGGGTAGCATAATAACAAGTGATGCAAGGTGTACACGTGAAATTAAATCCAGAATTGCCATGGCAAAAACAGCATTCAACAAGAAGAAAAATCTTTTCACCAGCAAAATGGAATTAAATTTAAGGAAGAAACTAGTAAAGTGCTACATTTGGAGCATAGCTTTGTATGGTGCTGAAACGTGGACACTTCGGAAAGTAGATCAGAAGTATCTGGAAAGTTTTGAAATGTGGTGCTGGAGAAGAATGAAGAAGATCAGTTGGACCGATCGTGTGAGAAATGAAGAAGTATTACACAGAGTCAAGGAGGAGAGGAATATCGTACATACAATAAAAAGAAGAAAGGCTAACTGGATTGGTCACATCTTGCGTAGAAACTGCCTTCTGAAACACGTGATTGAAGGAAAGTTAGAAGGAAGGATTGAAATGACTGGACGACGAGGGAGAAGACGTAAGCAGCTACTGGATGACCTTAAGGAAAAGAAAAGATACTGGAAATTGAAAGAGGAAGCACTAGATCGCACCCTGTGGAGAACTCGCTTTGGAAGAGGCTACGGACCTGTCGTAAGACAGACTACAGAATGAATGAATGAACTTAAAGAGTATTCAACGTACCAATCATATTTACAATATCATTCACATTCCCCTTTCCACCTCAGTTCTATTTTCCTTATCCGGTTTTCGCTCATTTGTTATTTGCCATATGTTTTTCAGAGGCTCCTCTCTCAGCTTATATATTATTGTACATTTCAGCATGTTTTGTTTTCCATCACCCTTCTCGACTCCCGCTCACTTCGTTCAGTTTCCACATTCCCAGTCTGATCCATGCTATTCCGTCGCTTCATTAATTTTGCAGCCCGATATTTGCACTTCCTTCCACCAGCAACACTTCATCTCACGATGTTAAACTAACAACCTCTTCTTTGTCATTTCACATACCCTCTTCCGTCATTGAATATCGCTTTATCATGTTCTAATAATTTGACAATTTACCTTTACTTCCCTTTTCCGCGCATTTGGCCGTATATAGCCCAGTCTAGTTTTGCTAAATTCCTCCCTTAATCTCTAACCCAACCGTCCGCTTTCGACTTCCCCATCTTTCATTCGTAATATCAGTAACATAAAATGCGTACCTAACATCGACCATAATTAGTAGTGTTCGTTCTTTCACCTTTAAGTATATAACGAGGCATTTGATGCACGTCATGTGAGTGACACAACGACAAATTTATCGGTGTGATTCTAACTAAAGTTACTACATTATTTAATTTCAGAATCTGTCTTACTGTAGTGACAGGTCACATTCCAAATGTACCATATTCCAAACGCCCGCACCCAAATATTACTATATATGTAGTGATGTGCAGAACTGAACAATTGAACGTGGCCCCGTGGAAACAGATCTCTAGTATTGCCGAAGTCGGTATCTTTCTTACTCTGTATCTATTTCACTTTATATTCACCGTGCATCTTTTTATAATTGAATTATTTGTACCAACAAATGCACTGAGACAGTTTTTTCACTGTTCTCTTTATTATAAGGATGCCCTAATACGCATTTCGGCAGTTATTCTGCCATCATCAGGGGGTATTTTAAGTGAGTTTTTTTTACATAGACCAATTCTTTGGTTAAGTCATAACAGTGAGTCAGTATTTGTTACCACATCGTATAAAATGTTTGTAAAATTAGTGGTATTGTTAAGCTGCTAAAAGTTATTAAAATTAAAAATTTACAATAGAAACAAGTAGTATATTATACTATCCTTTATAGTGTAATTATTAATTAATGGCAGCGTGGTCCTATTTTCAGAGTGTATTCCAGTTATCTGTGTGTTATGTGTTGGTAGGATCTCCTTGCCTCCTGTCTGCATGGTTAATGGTTAATGGTTAATGGTTAATTAACCACGCAGACAGGAGGCAAGGAGATCCTACCAACACATAACACACAGATAACTGGAATACACTCTGAAAATAGGACCACGCTGCCATTAATTCATAATTATACTATAAAGGGTAGTATAATATGCTACTTGTTTTTATTGTTTTTATTGTAATTTTTAAATTTTAATAACTTTTAGCAGCTTAACAATACCACAAATTTTACAAAAATTTTATACGATGTGGTAACAAATACTGACTCACTGTTATGACTTAACCAAAGAATTAGTCTATGTAAAAAAACTCACTTAAAATACCCCCTGATGATGGCAGAATAACTGCCGAAATGCGTATTGGGGCATCGTAATAATAAAGAAAACAGTGAAAAACTGTCTTAGTGCATTTGTTGGTACAAATAATTCAATCTGTATCTATTGTTTTTAAATATTCTTACATTTATCATGGTCGAGTTGCACACAGGTACAAATTTTCCAGCTGTCAGTCTGAACTCCTTGTTGGCTGCCGCAATGATGAAGACCACACAGCGCTGAAATGGGACAGGAGCTCCCACCCAGTCTATTCCCCACGCAGCATCTTTTACACTTTCTGCCTGTAATAGTTAAGAAACCAATGAAAATTAATATCAATAACGCTCATTTTAGCAGTGATGACAGATTATACATTACGATTTAAATCAATTCGTGAAGTGAATACACAACACTGTGTACTATTTGGGAAATTTCGGTAGTTAATTTGTTTTACAAATAGTATTGGTGACTAATTTGGTGGAAAACATTTCTTGAAAAAGCAATAAGCGCTCAGGCAGAACAGCTGTCTGTAACAAGATGTGTTGCTGTCGCAAATGAAAATAATGACAATGAAATATGTGAAGGGTTCCTGCTGTTTACCTCCATAGGTGCCTCGAGTGTTGTGGGGCTCACTGATGTTATAATTAAATTACAAGAGAGGAATAAACCTGAGCTAAAACACTGTGGACGACCAAGGTATGACAGAGCATCCAAAATTAATTGCAATATCAGTGGTGTACCAAAGGGAATTTTAGGCCAAAATCTATTGTCATTTTTATGCCATGCGAGTGACATGATCTGAAGACTTTGCTGTGCGATGCGGCGAAATAACTGTAAAACCTGTCACTTTGTTTGGTATTTTATGAAGAATGTATTCTCTATTTGCTTCCTCCTTAAACCTTTGAAAGATCTTAAATGACCATGTAAAATCTTTCACCTTGAAGTAACTTAGTAACATGGATGAGAGGCGGAAATGCCCATGTAAAATTTCTTAGGTACCAGATTGTCGATATCCACCGTATACGTTCCATTGCTGAAAGCGAGAGGAAAGAAACGATCCCGACAATCCTAACGAACCTATATTTCAGCACTTGAAAATTTTAGTTTTTGGTTTTATTAGTCGTTTGGTATGATGCGCTGTCCCAAATTTACGTCTTCAGCAAATATATGAAAAGCCAAGTCTTTCATATTTGCAAATCTGCAGAGATAGTTAAAATTTTTCATAAATATCTGAAAAAATTTAAGGAAAATATTATAGAGGGAGCTATTTCAGCAACTACGAAACTTGCTAATGATCTTCAAGTAGAACCTGAGTTCCAACTATAAAACGTTCTCGACATTTGAAACGTCATTTCCAGAATGAAGCTCATGATGAGCTAATTATAATACCAGAGAAGAAATTTGAAATTGCAGCTTTTAACACGTTACTGACTTCTCTGATGCCACTTAAGAAATATTTGAACTCTTGCATTAACACACGGAAACTTGGAGGTTACTTTTACAAGGTTAGCTAATGAACTAGCTGTTCAGATTTTCAGTTGCCTTTAACAGTACGTTTGAATGCAAATATCGATGGAGTTCCTTGTGTGTTGAACAAGCAGTCAAAGATTTGCGAAGAAGCTTAAAAAGCTTACACCACTAAATATTTTAGAGTTTGTGAACAAATTGAAGATGGAATATCTGAACCCTAATGTGTGTTTTTCTGTAAGAATTGTGTTTATCATGTCAGTCGCCACTGGTGATAGGAGTTTTTCCAAACTTAAATTAATTGAGGCTTATTTATGGCTGTTTGTGTCTCAAGGAAAGTTGAGTTTTTGCCACTTTTGGGTTGAAATATCATCGCTCAAAACCTCCATTGCTCGAAACTGGTGACAATTTTGAGGATGTGGAAGCGATAAAATGCAGCTTGCATTAAAGCGTTATGTAGGTACCTGTTTTTAACGCACATTACATTTTTCTGCTTAAGATTATTCATTTTATTTTTACAGACCCATGTGTTTGTTAAGATTTTTACGCGTCCGCTCACATTAACCTGAATATATGATGTAAAAAAGAAGGAGGAATAGCGAGGGGGGGGGGGGTCCAGATACGTTTCGCACAGGGCGCCTAGGTACTACAGCCGGCTGTGCCAGCTGATGCCATTTCTTGTTTAAAGGGATGTTTTAAATAATTTCTTATTGATAACTGACATGCCATACATTTATGTCCTACTGTCTCAGTCCATAGTGCCTTTGGTCTGTGCCTATACAGTACTGCATGAGTTCGTTTTCAAGTTCATGAGGGTGAACATATCATTCTAAAGGGGCAAATACTAGCTCCTCATGATAACGGAATGTATCCTTCTCTTTCGTCTCCAGAATTACTTTAGACACAGTAAATTATTTTGAAACTATCAAACAATGCAATTCTCGGCTTGTTACAGTCTTCACAACACGAGCCATTACTCGTCACTGTAGTTCATTCGCTTTGTGAATGGTGACATCAAAACAGAACGTAAAACAATGCTTTAAAAACACTGTTGACAAACCCGTTTATTGCAGCAGAGCAGTTCCTGAGTTTGTGTGACAGTTGTTTCCTAATATGAGATTGTTGTAACCAAATGTGAGCCAAGGTCTCATGTCAGGAACTTGCCGTCTTGAGTTGTGAATTATAATTGAAAGTTAGGACAGTCTTTTGAAAAGAAAAATAAGTATTGTAACAGGTCACTTTATGAGCCATAAGTATGTGAAAATAGCTTAAATATCGGGATTTAACTTCAGAAAAAAAATTATGTAGATGATGCTCTGTCAAAAAGTTCAGAATTGAAAAATGAGGGGTAAGGTTCCACGCCCTCTGTGATGGAACAGACAGGTACGTGGTTACTTGGTTATAACCTTCAAGGTTCCAGTGAAGCAGTTCACGTGGTCACTGCCAGATTTCAGCACTTACTTGGACCCAGACTGTCTAATAATAGGTTCCTTGCCCCTCCTAGACCCCGCTCTAACTTCAGACAGGAGAACGTCTAATTGGTTGCGTGTCCGCCATTTGTTATTCGGTACTGTATGTTCACACCTACCCTACATGCGAGTCACGGAGGCCGTCACCGCCATCTGCAACATACGAATAAACTGGGCGATTGTAAATAAAATGGCTACGAATACTCCTTAGGAAAACCCACATATTGTATACGAATTTTAGGAGAAAAGTGATACATATGCAAACATTATTTACAATATTAGGCTACATTTAGAACACATTACTATGAAAATATGACTAATTTTGTTTAACGATACGCTAGTTCAGTTTAACTGATATGCATATACAGCTAGAAAATACTAAAGAGAATGAAATGGGACATCAATAAAGTATTTTTCCCCCGTGGCGCGACAGCCCCAAGTGGGCCAGGGTCTCCTCTTTGTCGAGCCTTCACGATCATACTCAGACACACCACACTCGCTAGGAATCCTGTGGACGATTTACCAGCCTGTCTCAGAGACCTCTGCCTGACACACAACACTCACAAGAGACCGACATCCATACCCCCAATGGGATTCGAACCCGCAATACCAGCAAGCAAGCGGCCGCAGACCCATGTCTTAGACAGTGCGGCCACTGGGATCGGCTCCTTAATCCACAAGGTTGGTAAATTATCAATATGTTAATTATTTCTCTAAAACACATCTAATTCAGGTACAGAAGACATTCGCTTAAAGTCTGCATTAAGAAGCCAAATTATTCATACCTGCTGTGACAGCCCATCTCCAAACCAGCAGTACAGACACGTGGCGCCCATCAGCATAACATACACGAATGCAGCCTGCGCTACATCCGTGTGATCTCCCCAACTCTGCCAAATGAAACACACTGTTATTTGGGATTGCAGTGTGACGTCTAGAGTTTATCAAGACTGCTTCTAATTTCATTGAAGGAGGCTTATAGCCTGTACTTTGAAAATGCTTGGTAGAATTTTATGAGCCATAATTACATCGAGTACTATGTTTTGAGTGGAACGCATGTGATAAAACTAACAAATCTTTCGTGATTCTGTCTACATGAGCAGCCATAGAATTTTGTGCGCATCAAACTGATTGACATCAAAGTAAACTTGTGCATGTAGCCTGCACTCCGGTAATGCACTCAGCACTGGATTTTACTGTTACAGTACCGGTGTTCTTTGATTATAAAAAGAGTTTCTTTGAATGATATGAGTTTTGCTTCGTAAACCTTTTTATTTTACGTTCCTTGCCGGTGCGTCTTAATATCTGAAGCATTTTTTCATTTCATAGAATGGAAGCGCTGCGTAAACTGTACATAATATACTATATACAGGACAGTAAGTTCATATCCAAGTTTAGACAAGTGATACACTTATTACCAAAACAAATTTTTGTTAAGAACATTCACATGCATGTTACAAAGATGTAGCTTTACCTTTGACGTCATAGAATTACCCAACACAAACAACAGCTAATGAACATCGGAAAGTAAGATGATAACTTACGCGAAAATGAAAATGAACGCTGATGGTTAGTCACTCGTTTTATTGCAGTTAAAGGCCAAGATACAAATAAGATATTTTTTATATTTTTATATATTTTAGAATTTAAACATTGTAAACATTCCAATACCGGCAGTTTAGTAGTTATATTAACGTGCTGGGCGTGTATTCCTTTGTTCTAAAACTCCTTGAGGCTGGCACCCTAGTGTCAAAAAAATGTAGGAGTTCAATACTTGTTACGAGTTGAATTTTGTTAAATGCATTTGTTGGTTGATGTATTAATATTAAAAGACATGGTTCATTTATGTTACTTAATACATTTAAGAAAAATATAATGAGGTAACAGCCATGTTACATTTTTATCGAGATTTTCTGCGAGCTGTAGAATGGGAAGTAGTTCATACATGTTGCATTTCGTAGATGAACTTAAAGAAAAGTAGGATTTATATGGTGAAGCTCATATACGACTATTTCCTCTTTAACAATTAGGTTTCTATCTACAGGAAAACACATTTTGTAACTTATATATCTTAGCCTCTTAATTAACTTATATTCTTTAAGACTTTACGATTTAATATTGCAATGTAATGACAACATAAATTATATCACCTAACAAAAGATAAGAATATTCTCTGCATGGGCGAGATAAGCATTTATCGAACTGTATCGTGCGTCAGTCGATGCAGGTACGAGTAGGTGACATTCTCCCGTGAATGATTAAGCGAATACTTTACCGTGACAGCAGAGAAGGCGTCAAAACAGATCTGAGATAAAAGTAGCAGGAATAGTCCACAGAGTGTAATATTCATAGTATCTTCCAATACTGCCATGTATCTGAAAGAGAGAGAGAGAGAGAGAGGAAAAAAAAAAAAAAAAAAAAACTATGTAGCAAAATTCACGTTCCAATCATTCGCAGTTGTGTAACTGGGGGCTGGAGGTGGTGTGGCCGCCCAGGGTAGCAGAGTGCAAGGGAAGCAAAATTGGCTGAAAATGAGAACTTTAAACGAAAAGAGTTGATTTTATGCGTTCAACAAATTTGAAATTATTGAGCCGAATAAAATAAAGTTCTATACATAATTGCTGTTGTCTTTAATTCATAATTTCTGTTAGGGTCAGCCACTGTGACTACTCGTCCCGGACGCAGAAGACCTAGCTCAGCCTCTGCTCATTTGGACAAGTAGCATTAATTTGAGTTTAAATAATCGTTGTTTATGGCCTAACCGCTTTATCTCCTGGTGATGGCGGATACAGTTATTCAGTTGTTCCTGCATGTGACGGAGCAGTTCTGAAGGAGTGTTCTTTATTCCCCCTGTTTCCTGTTGATCAGTCTCGTCCCCACAGTTCTGCTCGGATAAGCACTGTGTCTGCCTGATATCCAACAAGGCCAATCTTAGTTTCTCCAGCTGACTGCATGCTACACACACTAGCGTAGCGTACAGGCTTGGGAAGCCGGCAAATAAGCATCCTATGAAGACTGTTGCCATGACCTGTAAGATTTCGTGGAATTAGTAATTCTGTTGAAGGTATTAATCCGTGCACTCGAAGCACAAAATAGTTTATTTTCTCTCATCACCAATATTGCTGTGAACATTCCTTTTCCGCCTTACTTCTAAGAACAACGACATGTTACGTATCGACAACAGCGGTTACAGTGAAATTGTAGGTAATTGTAAAGTACGTTGTAATTGACACCTAGCTTCAAATATGTGTCCCGGGTCTTTTAATACGTTTCTGATAAAATTACAGCAACAAACGTTATAATATTATTTTTTGTAGTATGATGTAACCGGAAATAAATCAATAAAGTACTGATACATGAAAAACGGCAGTTTTCGCAGTAGTACAGTGACAGAAAATTTGTAACAGAGCAGCTGTTTCTTTTGCGTTTATTGTAAAGGCTGCTTTTCGCCAGGGGAGTCAATTTATTTTAGTGATACGGAATGAGATGTTGGAAAATGAGAGTTATATCCAATCTGAGAAGGAGTTGCGGGTAATAATATATAAATACATTAAATATGAAGGCTACGAAGATGTGTCATTAATCTTACGCATGTATTGGACATGTTTCATGGTCTTGTTTTCTTGTTGAAACAGAACTTTAGGAATCTGGCTCTGCCTCCATCAACACGTACAGCAAGATATGAAATCTACTCTGCTCGGTCAGTTGCAATGAACTAACATTTTTTTTGTTAATTGAAGCAGGTATTCTCCGAAATCTTGTGTTGTGGCAACTAGCTAGGAAATCTTCGCAGTGAACAACACTTCGGGTGCATTTTCTCTGTCCTTGTCCCTAAGTTTTCTGCTCTCTAAGCAACAGATCCAGAGTGGATTACTCTAAATTTTTATGTTTATAAGTTTGTTTTTCGGCGCAGCTTATACCTCACAGAGAACACTGCAGTTCTCAGCTGTGATAATTAGATAATCAGCTGTTTTTTCAAGCCTCAGTCTGTACCTTACAGTAAATTCTGTCTCTTTTTATTATGAGGACCACAGAATGTAGGAATGACTTCATGTAAAGTATCTATTTCTTGAACCAAAATGAGAATGTGTCGACATACGTTAGGAAATAACCAAATGACACTGAAATCCGTCCAATGTGATTCACGCTGTTCCATACGGAAAGACAGAAGGACATTTATGGCGAGTTTAATTGTCGCTTTCTGTACCTACTTTGCGCACGCGCTCTAAAACTAGATGATAGATCAATTCAACTATTGATGATGGACCAATTCAACTATTGTTCCCACATTTTCTGCGGGGTTTAATTCTGGACGGTAGGGAAGAAGACGGGGAACGGAATGGCGTAAGGTTATTGATGTTTAGTACTTTTATACTTGTCTGTCCGTAGTAAGGACAATCGGAATATACAGACACGGACATTTATCCTAACTTGTATTGGGGATTTAAACCGTGGTTCCAGTGTTCGAGTACTTCACAGCTGTACTGTTAACATTTTTATTGTCTAAATTTTAAAAGTTTTAATTATTTCTGTGGTTGTGATTACGAAGTGTTTTGTGATTTATTATAATGGAGCACAAAACCTGTCGACCTACATACATACGGCCTACTGATTGCTAGAAGAGTTGAGTGAATTTACAATCTAGTTAATAACTGCGTATGATTGCTGGTTTCATTAGTCAGTGCCGATTACAATTTGTTTTCTTACGAATACAGATTTTAAATTGCCGATGTATAAAAGAGTGTTAGCTATTCAGAATGGTTGTTGTCTGACGTAAGTGAATACGTTTTGAAAGGTACGTAATTAAGAACAGAATACTGTAATAATAAATGAATATTAATGTTTAATAAATAGCTGGTATAATTGATATAGTGTATTATATAGAAAATGTGTTATATTGCTTTTAGTGAAATTTTATTTTCCATCTTAGTGTAGCTCATTCTTCTAGGAGCAAAATAATGGGATTTTACTTGGCGGAAAGACGTGACGACAATTAAGGCCAGTTGGCGCGTCTTGTTGCAGCTATAGTCCTAATGATACTTTCTGCATTTACTAGGAGGATAAATTGCAGAGAAGTGCGTCAATTACTGAAATGTGCCAAGAAATTTGATAATAGTGTATGGTAGTTTATTTCTAAGTTGTTACAATATATTACATGGACTTCAGTGAAAGTCTTCTGTAATTAGAAATGATGCATTTTGGTTGTATGTGTTAACAATATAAGGTAAATATTACGAGTATTTGCTGTGTTTTCTGTGGCTTAATTAGGAGACATAAAGGTAACAGAACTCCAAGGAATTTTTCTTTTATGTCGCATATATATATATATATATGTGTGTGTGTGTGTATGCGTGCGTGCATGCGTGCGCGCACACACGTCAGGATTAGTGCTGTAAGAAATTCAATTTTTGACTAACCCTGACTTGGGTGTTTTACTGCGACTACTAGTCAGGAATATAATTATTTGGCTGCCATAGTGCTAACTGCTGCCAGACTTGTAAATCCTGGACGACATCTACCTACTGTTACTGTGTGCTCTCTACGGTATTCAATAATTTCAACACCACTATGCATCCAGTGTTTGCCAAATTTACGTTGGTGAATGTTGTGAAGTGGATTTTACTGAGGGTTTACAAGACAAACAGTGTTTTATAACGGCGGTGTTCCAGCTTACATGGTAAACTTTCCCCGATAATGGTGGTGGCTGCCACCGAAACATGTCGGAATATAGAGTGATTTTGTATTTAACTTTTTAAAATCTTTAAATTTATGGTGCATATTTTTGGAAACCTGTAGACAATAACTTAATAATAAAGTGCATGATATAAATAAAAATATGAAACAACTATGTTTGGTTCAAAAACCCGCAGCTACGTGTTTCGGTCCTTTAGTAAGCCATCATCAAGCTCTACAAGAATATCAAAAGCGTAATATTCAACAGCTTAGACAGATTTCTTTTAAAGATTGGATTCTCAAACTTTTCACAGCCGTTATTCATAAACGTCTTTAATAATACGTCATCTTAAAAACCTTCCGATAGAATATTTATAAGAATGTAATGGCTTTAGGCCGTAGCTGCACATCGTCTATGATATGAGCCCGAAGTCGATATTATATAATATTAACCAACAAATGCACACAATATAAGTTTTAAAACGTTGTATTCAAACGAGTTGACGCGGCTGTGCGCCCGAGAAGACTATATTGAATGCACACAATTGTTATTAGATTCATAATAATATTTTTTAAAACACTACACTCCTACATATTTCGGACTTTACCGTTCCATCATCAAGGAGTACATAAATTGTTTTGTATAAAACAATTTCGTAACAAATTTTTGGTCTCTTGCATATGTCAAGAACTGAAGGAAACTCTTCCGTGTAGTGAATATGTGTAATCGGACAGAATTGTTACACTGTAAATTGGAGCAATGTGTGGATGTGTTTACTTTCGTTAAAGTCATTAAAACGTAGGCACTTATTATACATCTTATCCGTGATTGTAAAGTCCAGGGGTTGTGCTGTAATGTGCGTAATTTTTGAGTCCATGCGTTGCACGTGAAATTCACACTGTAAAGCATAATATTGGAGTGTTGTGTGTCTTTCGTATGTATTTTCACTGGTTAAAAATATAACTAAACTTTTATTTTAACCAACATATGCATTACCCTTTGTCGTCATATATATATATACAAAGGTGTAGTGCATATGTTGGTTAAAATAAAAGCTATTATATAAGACAGAATGCACGGTGAATATAATGTGAAATAACTAAACTTGTTTGCCAAAATGTTGGAGTACAGTGTATATGATGATAAGATTCCGACGGAGTTTATGGGATGGACATGTCAGCTGTCGTTAGTGCGTCACTGCCTGCTCATATTTTTGTACAGCCCGGTGATGGCTTGCTGAAAGGCCGAAATACATAGTGTTGGATTTTTAACAAAATTTAGTTGTGTTTGTCGGCTGTACTTATTGGTAGGGTATTTGTTTTCGAAAAAAATATCTGATTGACATTACTTTCAAGTGCTAATTATCATGATGTATTTGTGCAGAATGAATCAACGCCATTGATAGGAAACATAACATATGTAAATGTTATGTCAGCATTATTTCGTATACAAAATCTTACCTACCTACGGGAAGGTTTGCGCAGGTCTGGTGTTAAGAGATTTCCACCGTTCCGTCGCGGTGTATATGAGGTCTTCGCTCTTCTGGGTTATTAGGCAAGCGTATGTTGGTAGTACTTTAGCGACGTTTCAAGACAGCCTGTCTGTCCCATCTTGACCCTTGAAGATGGGACCTATTGGCTGTCTCGAAACATCGGTAAACATCTACCAACATACGCTGCTAAGAACCCAGAAGAGCGAAGATTCCCCAGGCCTGGTATTTGTGAAAATGGTGAGCAGAAATTTCCCGTAGTCTATTTAAGACATTTAATAGCATTTGCGTTCTCGATATTATTCAGTGAAATGATAAATTGTTAGTGTTGTTTTTAATACTCACTATTTTCTCATTACTTTTAGAGCACCCTTCAGATTCGTTTTAAGTGGAGTTTCGCCGCTATTTTACTATCGACCGGAAGTATTCTGCTTTACTGTAGGCAGTTTTATGTCTCGAATTGGTGGCATGTTTTTAGATGACTCTTATCATTGGCAAATACAGGAAACAATTTTGCGTCATGTAAAGTACATGTAACTTTCAGAAACGTTAACATTTAAAAACTTGCACCTATCACAAAATGATTGTCCCTGTAACGAGTGTACCGCGGCTTTTAAATGTGTTAAAAATTCGGCTCACGAACTTAGAAACACTTGTGATGTGTTGTGTAAACATTCAACATATCAGTTTTAATAAGCTTAACAAATAAACATTACCTGTATTAAGTTATCAATTCATATACTGGGCTCGATGATGCGTCTATGGGGAACCAAGTGGTGAAGATCATGTCATGACTCATCACAATGCGCACGGTACTTTGGATACCGTGGTATCCAAACATGAACATAGCTATGTATTTAGTAAGTGTCTGGATGATCGGAATGTACGCAGCCTTTGTTAAAAGTCCGGTGTCAGGATCTCTGGTCGGCAGTTCTTCCCATGTGAATGGGAATTTGTGAGACTGAGCAGGTGTTCGATGTCACGTTTACTGTAACTATAATAGGAATAAGCACGTATTAATTAATACGAAATTAATCATTTATGGATGAAAATATCAGACATAGTGTAATCAGAATATTATTGAAAGTTTTATTAACCTTAGTATCGATTTTGTAGTATTTTTACTTACATTTTTTACACAAGGAAGAAAATATAACTTTTTAAGACCCTACTGTTAAACAATTCCATCTGTGTACAGGCTTAATTATGTAAGATTAAATGATTCCTTTCGTCTCTCCTCTCGTATTTTTAAATTTATCCAATACTTCATTCTTATTTAATTCATAATTTATAGACATCACTTTCTGAATTTTTTTTAGAAATATCATCTACAAAGAATATGTTATAATAACACAGAATGAATGAGGATTCTAATTCAGCGTACCTGACTCTGAAGTGCGTCCACATGGTAACTTGCATTCCTAATAATAAGTGAAGCTTCTTCATGGCGTACCTCAGTTGCTGTCTATGAACAAATGTATCCACACATAGGCAAACATTTGTAATGTAAAAGCACACGACTACAGTGGCATTATACACTCTGTTAACTCTTGACACTGACTTCATGTGGAGTGGAATTCCTCCTAATCGCCATAAGAACAGGAGCATCTTAAAACGACTTTCATGACTGTTGTTTCCGTGCGAAGCATCAATTGTCGCTATTATTTGCTGTGCTCCATACAGGACTCCTGCTTGAAGTTTCAGATTAGCTCTGTCACAGATTTAAGTGTCAGTTACACACAGATGCTCACTTGTTTGTGCCAGTCTATCTCCTTCATGTACTCGAAAAATATTACTGACTCTGTACGTTTAGAGGCAGGATTTATATAAACTGTTGTCTGCGCCGAAACTCCACTCTGAGAATGCTTAAGTTATTGACAGAGGAGAAAGTTAATCGGTTTAGTTAGTTATGCATGTCAAATTCGTTCGGAGGCGCTGTTCTGTAGATCAATTATGTTACATAATTTGGCGGTTTGGTACGTTTTAAGGAACTAAATTTGACTAACTTACTGGGGGATAACTTACGACGGAAAGTTTAATGATTGTCAAAGTTTTCCTGTAATCCGAGTTGAAGTGACAGTGTTAAGGGTGATAAGGAACAAAGTATTGAGAATAATAATTGTACCTGTGAGAGCGAAAAGAAAGGTGGTCGGAAACAATGTACTAAATTTTTGGTGGGAATTACTTTACTCTTCACGAGGAAAGGAACCGTGTTAAGGATTGAAGGGGAATGAGTTGCGCAGGACGCGTAGCACGCATTAGTGAGATTAAAAATGGTAAAGGTCTTTTTAAAAATAAATTTGAAAATTCTGAACATGTTCCATGCACGGACAGTTGTTACACCATGTACTGTCGAAGGTGCTGAATATGAAACACACTTACTTCGACCACAGGCTTTCATAATATATAATAATCATTATAGGAGTTGATTTGTATGCTTATAATTTGTTGTTTATTAACACTTATGTATTAGTGCTTGAAGACAAATCTGGGGACGTACAAACGTTGGAACGACTGAAGCTTTCATTATAGGCCTATGAAATAAAGCAGATCTTGGTGTTTTGTACAGTTCTGCTAGCATTTGTGAAGCTGGTGTATCTGTTTAGATAACGTTTATTTATGTGTATATGTGTATGTATGTATTTATTATTTATTTATTTATTACATTTAGTAGTATGTTTTATTTCACACATACTGCTTGGCTGATTTACAAGACGTATTTATGGAAATTTACGGGCATAAAATAAATTTAATATCAGTTGTAGTATTCATTTTTAATGATAGTGATAGGCGTATATATTACCTCAGACTCTTGACTGCTGTAAAGGAAAACAAGTAAATGTTCTACGCTTTAGTGAGAGTTCTTCCGTTCTTTGCAGTAACTCGTGCAGCAGATATTGCAGCTGATATGCGAAGTGTGTCCTGAGTGGGAACCACTAAATATTTTGCTGTTATTTTTCTGTCATTATTTGAGAGCCACAGCGGTGTCCGCTGTTAGCGCATTTTGCAAACATTCGTGTGTAGAGCAGCAAGTATTTGTTGTCGTAATGCATCGTTCTCTTATTGTCTTATGATTCAGTTTTGAAGAACCTCCAATAGTAGGCCGGTTTATTTTTATTCTTTGGTTCAGTGCTTGTTTGGCGACGTCAGTAACAACATGCGGTGCTGAATGAATAAGAAAATTCGAGGGGATGTGGAAGTAAAGGCCCGCAACCTAGTTTGGGTTACTGTCATCAGTAACAATACGTAATGCGCTGGCAGAAAGTTACTTTCATCAGTAACAATACGCAAGGCACTGGTAGAAAGTTACTGTCATCAGTAACAATACGGAAAGCACTGGCAGAAGTTGCTGTCATCAGTAACAATACACAATGCACTGGCAGAATGTTACTGTCATCAGTAATAATACGCAATGCACTGGCAAAAAGTTACTGTCATCAGTAACAATACGCAATGCACTAGCAGAAAGTTACTGTCATCAGTAACAATACGGAAGGCACTGGCAGAAAGTTACTGTCATCAGTAACAATACGCAATGCACTGGCAGAAGGTTACTGTCATCAGTAACAATACGCAATGCACTGGCAGAAAGTTACTGTCATCAATAACAATACGCAATCGCTGGCAGAAAGTTACTGTCATCAGTAACAATACGCAAGGCACTGGTAGAATGTTACTGTCATCAGTAACAATACGCAAGGCACTGGCTGAATGTTACTGTCATCAGTATCAATACGGAAGGCACTGGCAGAAAGTTACTGTCATCAGTAACAATACACAATGCACTGGCAGAAAGTTACTGTCATCAGTAACAATACGCAATGCACTGGCAGAAAGTTTTCTGTCATCAGTAACAATACGCACTGCACTGGCAGAAAGTTGCTGTCATCGGTATCAATACGGAAGCACTGGCAGAAACGTTACTCTCATCAGTAACAATACCAATGCACTGGCAGAAAGTTACTGTCATCAGTAACAATACGCAATGCACTGGCAGAAAGTTTTCTGTCATCAGTAACAATACGCACTGCACTGGCAGAAAGTTACGTCATCGGTATCATACGGAAGGCACTGGCAGACGTTACTCTCATCAGTAACAATACACAATGCACTGGCAAAAGTTACTGTCATCAGTAACATACGCAATGCACTGGCAGAAAGTTACTGTCATCAGTAACACTACGCATATACTGGCAGAAATTTACTGTCATCAGTAACACTACGCAATGTACTGGCTGAAAGTCCAAACGAGGTACTCCGAGCGTTACAGCTTGAACGAATTTTCTGCGATAGATTGTTACGGTTTAAATCCGTAATGCAATACTGCAGGTGAATATCTGCAGTATACGATATTATTAAGTTTCAGTAAATGTCGACAAGTGTCTTAGAAATACGGATTTGGAATGGCTGAAAATACCATAGTGATTGAGACTAGGCGCGTACTTTGACATTTTTAACGTAGACTCAGAATAATCAAGAGTAAAATTACTTAAAATGTAATCGCTATTAATCAGAATCTGTGCTACGGCAGTGCAAGAGAAAATTGTATACTTCCGGCTCTTTCTAAGCTACACCTTCTAGAGTTTTCCATTGCTGGTATTTGGGAGGAGATTTCGGAATAATTTACATGTTGTCGGTAATATTATGTTATGTAAAATTGTTGTGTGTGCTGGAATCTCAAAGTACTTTGGATGCTTATTTATAACGCACACACAATCTTCAGGAGTGTTCAGCATAATACGACTCGTTCTTGAACCTTTTTACAGTGTTCGAGATCTGAGATTTTCACTGCGGTGTTGCTGGACTTTCAAGACTTGCTGGGACGTGACGCGGTAGTTGATGTCAAGAGATACATTGTGTCGTGTCGTAAGGTACTTGATTTGTCAGGACTTCAAAAAGTGTTGTTTACAAGTTTCATTGAAAGCAAATTTAAACACAAGATTGTATTCGAAAGCTCGTGCTATAATACGGGTGGCACAATGGATGCTGATTTTCTGACAGCTTCAGGGCATATTATGGGACGTAGAATTTTGTTGTCGTTAATATATTAGAAGCTTGAATACAATCTCATCACGTTAATGGTCGCGTTGCTTAATTGTATATGAAGCCTCTCACCTCCGGGAGTTTGTAATCCTTTTTTACTTTTTAATTCAGCTTAACGTACTTCAGAGGAGAGTTTCGAAGCGCTGACCTGCAGCTTCTAAGCAGATCCTGCACCTTCTGAGTATTTGTGTACACGCGACATATATGCAGTTCCCCTAATTCATGCAAAAATTGTGGATTATCCTACGTCTTTTCTAACTAACTAACTCCATAGAGCAGAGTCCTTCTTGAGAAGCTAACAGGTCCTCAGCTAGTCAAGAAATTCCCCGCGTTTTATGGAACCCGAAGGTTCATTACCGCACTCACAAGAGCCCGCCATCTGTCCCATGATAAGTGGGTCCCTGTCACCACGGCATGGCGCGTCCTCAGGTTGCGGATGGAGGAACGGCCTCCGGATATGGAGGGTACCTGCGAATACGTTGAATAAGAAGTCTCAGACAGCCGACAATGGGTGGTCCTCCAGCTTGGGGGTTGGGCGAGGTGCTAACAACTCCTCGCCTTAATAAATTGCCATGTTGTGAAACAGATCACAAAGACTCGGACCTGGACGTCTTCTCTTCTTCTATTAATTCCCTGAATAATGGTGCCAGGATAATTTTAAAGTAACATTTGGAATATGTATCTTCAAAAGCCATGAGTCCTATAATTTTACGCACAACACTAACAGCACTTAAGATGACACAAAGGAACCTTCAGGAACTGCGTGGAGACTTTTTTAAACACCAGTGTATGTTATTTTGCTTAGTAATTGTAGAAGTACATGATATAACTGCATCAGGTACTTGAAATTTTACGTGGCAATTAATGACGCAATTAATTAATTAAGGAATTATGGAAAACAGTATGATTTTTTAAATATTACTTCAAGAAATTTTGTATTTTATGGTAAGAGAAGTTTAATAAAATTTCGTGTTAGATAATGTGATAGGTGTTATTGAACATACTCGTAAGCATGCTAAGTTGTGAATTATGCCTTGGCTTGTATCTTGAGAGTAGCTTAACACATAACAAACATAAGGCTAGAATTTGAAGGAAATATACTGTTTGTCTCCCTCTATCTATTCTTCTGTGTGTCAGCTTTTACTTGGTATCATAGAAAAAGAAAGCAGTTTAGAACTCACGGTTCTTTTTTGTTTAATTGGAAATAGCAGCTAAATGGCGGTAATTCTTCAGCGAGAACTGTGTTGAATTTCTTATATGTAACGAGCTAGGTTCAGTGTTATCCACTACAGCACTTGTCAATTCAGTCGCTAAAATCAGGACGATTTGCAGATATGCCTGCACACTGGAAAGAAGTTTAACATAGATCAATAAGATTCAGCTTATACCACTCCACACAACAGCACGCAAAACAACACGCTTATAATGAATAACAAATACAATACCATGATTCTGTGCATCAAGTGACTAACGCTGCTATTTTAAATCTTAACCTTAACTTATATGACAAAATTATAAGTTTTACAGTTTTACATATTTTACAAATTAAAATGTTTTATAACTTACTACTGACAAGTGTGCTCTTCGGGCCCCTTATAACATGCAATGTGAAGTGTAGTAGCTTGTTACCCCTGAAGATGGTCTACGGACGGAAACACGTGTAGGGGAATACATCGATATTAATAAAACTATAAAGTAGTTTATGTTTGTGCATTTGTTGGTCAACTGAATAATAATTCCTTTATGTCTGAATTTGGTCTTACGTAGTGCACAAAGCACACGAATGCCAAAATTCGAGAGAACCCGTCTTCTGCATTTCTGCAACTTCCAGACTTCTCTGCTACGCATCGAAATTGAAAACCAAAATTACTGGAACCTGAGTGGTTAGTTTGACACAGCCTTTTTGTTTATGATTCGACACTGTCTCCGAAGCGAAACATTAAATTATGGTTGGCTGTGTCAATAGGCCGATGCAGACTGAAAATACGACATCACAAGAGACTTATTTTTGAATGTCTTTCTGGGAAGTACGGGTAGTATTAACTCCCCTAGTCAGCCAAAAGCTGTTGGGATTCAGATAACATAGTGGCTTCTCACCTGTGAAATGAAGGTTCATCCTGGCGATGACAAATTGGAAATGAAACACATTTTGCTGTGGTGCACTTGCTATAATGCCACATTACTGAATTATATAAAACTTAAATTAAATGGTCTTTCACCTTGGGTTGACACGTGTCGTTTTTTAACTCCACACTGCCGGCTAGAAACTAATAGTTTGAAACATAAATGTTAAGAGAAAAAAGACAACCGTATTTAAAGTTTACAACTTCTGTTGAAGAACTTCCTGATATCGTGAATATTTAACAAAAGTCTTAAGGCTGTTTACTGTGAATAAGTTCCCGCGCTTAAATTCTCACCGGCAGCTAACGGAAGTTTGTATTGGAACTTATTTGTTTTCTTTTTTCTGATTTTCAAACACAAACTCCTAACCGGGCAGGTGTAGGTGTATTATTACCTAGTTAGTCATATTGTAGGGTCATTTTAACATTAGAGTTTAATATTTAGAGTTAGGAATAAGTAACAAATTATTATGTACTTTCCGAATGCCATATCTGAGGTCCATTATTTATGATTTCTCACGCCATGATACTATCAATGATAATATTTAGATACTTTATCTTATATTCGTAGAGTATTTTCTGTCCGTTAAGTTGAAGTATTCTGTGAGAACAGCAGAATATTTTATTAGGAGGTCGAGTGTGTGACTAATAATCAACATGTAGGTCTTTGCTTTTTACTACTCAAATTACAAACCTTTGTTTAAGTAGCCTTCTCTGTCTTCTTTACACAATCAGAATCGAGTCTGAAAATTTCCGACAATATTCCTGCTTTACATGACATAACAGACAGTTCTGTATTTGGTGCGTCTTGCTATTGCCTTTCTGAATTAATATAGTTTTTAGATGGCATTTTTAATATTTTATTACATAGCACTTGTAATAAGCCTATGCCGATGTACTTATAATTCTTAGTTGTACATTTTGGCAAGTTAGTTGCTGACAGATTCCTAGCAGAATTTGTGTAACTTGTGGTACTTGTACTGTGGTCGTCCTTGAATTCCGTGCTATATACAGTGAACGTGAATTTGTGTGCGTATATTAAATTAAAACTCGCCTGTTCGATTTTATAATTTTAAGCCTTTGTTAAATAATCTGTGTCTGGATCTCTGGTCGGCAGCTCTTCTCATGTGGAAACACCCGTCAAATTACGATGGCTCTGACGGGAATTAACATTCTTGTAATCAATATCGGTAATGGAAAGTGTTCGGATTTAAAAATCTCACGTGTTTAGTAAGTGTCATAATGTAAAATTCTCCCAGTATTTATGATGCTGCTTTGTACATTTTGTACCTAGATATGTCAAAACAAGTTTAAAATTTTGTACCCATAATGCAGTACAGAAAATCGGCAGTGACGTTCTTTGAAATTTATGAAGTTTGTTAATATTGTTATTAATTTTTATTGTTAATGGGAACAATGAAATCTAAATTTGTGACACTCTGCCATATCGAGCTTTCCCGAAATATGTGCATGTTTTTCAGGATACATTGAAAGGTGCAGTTATGCAGTTATGCAAACTAGCAAAACGCTACAGTTGTGTTTCAGTGAGAATTCTCTTATGTTAAATTTCAGCAGAATCAATGAATGATTTATGGGATACACTGAGAAGGCCCTTTATGGCTTTATGTAACCTGTGTTCTTGTAGAGAGTATTGTAGCTGAAAATTTGAATTTCAGGGCGAAGTTTATTAGAAGTCTCCATTGAAGAATAAAAAAATACACTCGTGCTGACAGATATACGTAACCTCCAAATATGGCGTTTCTTTATTATATAACTTATAAATACATTCTGAAATGTATCTGAGTATTATGTGTAAGCGTGAACTTGTGATATTCAAATATATTGTGTATGACTGTATACAACCTTTAAAATAGCTACTTGAAGGGATGTAGTGGCCTACCATTCTTTCCAGTTTATTTACCACTTATAGAAATACAAAAGGTTATAAATGACATAAACTACTTTGAAGTTTAAGGATATGGATTGCCTTAGAAATCTTTACAAAAAACATTCTCTCGTATCAGCATGTTTTGCAGAGTGAGACGACTTCATATGACCTGTTGCTGTTCCATTAATACGCGATTTTTTTCGTGGCCTTCACCAACTCCTGTCTCTAAACACAAGTATTCACAAGAAGACATAAAGTGGTAGCGTAAAGACACATGATAGTAAAGTCATTTTATACCGTAATAATTCTTCATATTGGCTTCATATTAAGTGGAAGAGATCCTAAATGAAATGTAGGCAGAATTGCCTTAGCAAGACAGTCGTTACGCTTCTTGCTATCTATATAGAGTATTATTCTTCGTTTTGTTATTGATATTATCCACGTTTAACCCTCGTGATTTGTTGGGGAGTTTCTTTAAAACAAATTGTCGATTCTGCAAAGCTGTGCACCAGTTTATGAGAGTTTATGTCCGTCAGATGATGCGTAGGGCAATTGGCTGAATGTTTTGGGATATGGGGCTTAAAAATGTCACGAGTGATGCTTTCTGCAGTGCATTGAAGTACTGAACGAACATAGTTACTTCGTTGGTGTGTGCATTTAAAAACACGGCGGAGACGGTGCTTACAATTTAAATTCAGCGTAAAAATTGCTGCATCGAAATAAACTTCAAGCAATTGAATGGCTGTACATGTTGAAATTGTGAATTAATTTGTGTCACCTAGAAATTCGGAAAAGTATTACCATTTGTAGAATTTATGCTGGTTTTTTGACAAATATCAAAGCATTTCGTAAAGTGTATAACGTGGCTGACATTTTGTTGAGTTAGTGTTGTGATTTATTCTAGTGCTATACTTCTTGAGAGAAGGGAGGCATAACGCACGTGGTCTGTACTTTCCGTAAGTCAGGGCAAATACGAGGTGCGGGCGAAAACTTTCCGGACCGAAGTAGTAATAGACTACGGCATATAGTAGATACAGGTCGGTATTGTTTCCTTCTAAATAGTCTCCTTCGCAGTGTATACACCAGGCCTACCACCTGTCCTACTGGAACCATCTCCGTTTCACCCGTTTTGTGATGCTGTCTAAACACCGCTTGCAATTAGGATTTTATCTTCGCGATAAACTCGAATCTTCCCGTTAACTGGATTTTCATCTTTGGGGACAGTAAAAAGTCACAAGAAGCTAGGTTGGTGGGTGTAGGACCGCCGCCATGTTTCTTTCAAATAAGAACTGTAGAACGCACAAAACCATGCTGGCTGACACCTTGTATGATGCAGAAGCAGTCAGAGAGTGCGCCATTTGTCTGGTCGTTTTGTCCTGACAGTCTCCCTCAAAAGCGTTAGGGAGACTTTAATCGTAAGCAGCCTGTGACATGGATTACTAGACTCAATTTTTTCTACATTTTTTCAGCCCAATTTAATAATGGGCGACCTGAACGTTCAAAATCCTCAACCAAATTTCGTCACCTTTCTGAAACGTGAACACCATGAACGTGTTGAGTTTTGTACACATAGGGACTTCACGACATACGTTTTTAAGCATCTCGTGACTATTAGAGGCTGCTTTCTCAATTTTTAAACAAGGATTTGACGCAAATTCTCTGTTCTTTAAAGTATACCGCTTCACTGGTGTTCAATGATCCCACAGCGCACGCAGAACAAGCACGCTTACAGGTAAACATCAATTGGACAAAAACTCGCTTGTCTGTACAGGGACACGCACAACAGTGCTTCACAATTTATCAACCACGAACACAGATACATTACATCGTGTTACCTCTGCTGCTTGCGGCCATTCGAAAAAATGTTCGCTCGCACCTCGTGCAAGAATTAACTTGACCTTTACATAATGTTCATTTTATTTAACTGGACATCAAATACACATTATATAATTAATAATAGTTAGTGCTACATATTTCATGAAGGATAAGTAACATATTGTTATATTTCCTGAACCGTGTTGGTGTTCTTGTCTTTCACTTTGAGAAGAAACATGAAGAAAGACACTGACTGGCTCAAAATCTGCGAACAAAAATGAAGTACCAGGTGTTAAAGAACAAAGGTCGAAACCTGACAAAGGAAATCATTTTCAGCTGTCGAAAAATAATAATGACTATATCAAAAATGAGAAAGATAAGACATTTATTTTGACAAATACTAATATTTTTGTTAGAAGTTAAGGTCCTTCGAGAAGAATACTTTAGTAGTCCCTCATATAATGAAGAGTGTCTTGTTGTTGTGTATACGAGGGAGATTAATGTGCCTGTTGACGGTTATATATAACTGCCATCTACACTGAAGCACTTTCTTCTAGTATACACATTGACATCCTTCCTCATAAGTTGATTTTCCATGTTACATTGTCACTTACGTCTATGTCTCCCAAGACGTCTTCTTCATCATATATTTCCACTAAATATTCTGAATGTGTTTCTACGTGGGACATGTTGCTCATAATATATTCTCATTAACCTCAACTCTGACTTTATGTAGCAGAGTCCTTCTGCAGAATATAATATTTTCTCTGCTAGTCAAGTAGTTCCTCGCGTTCTATATAAACCGCAGCTTTATTGCCGTATTCACAAGACCCCGCCGTTTGTCGTTTTTATGAGCCACATATGTTTATTCCACACCTTCCTACAATATTAGGCCCACTTCCAGATCCATTTTAACCTTGACATCCCAATACGTTTAAGTCTTCCATGTGGTTTTTCTCCTTCAGTTTTGCCAGTAGAATTCCGTATACATTTTTCTTCTCCGCCATATATGTCACATGCCCAACCCATCCAATCTTTCGTGATTTGATCAGCTAAATAGTACATATCATGCAGCTACTTGTTATTCAGTTTTGTCTGTCCTTCTGCTACTTACACCCTCTTAGACCCAAATACCTTTCTCAGTACCCTTTTCTTCCCTTAGCCTGAGACACGTAGTTCAAACGCGTGTAAAATAACAAGCAAAATTATAGTTATGTTTTTTATGATTCTTTTTGTTAACTAGACGAAGGTTCTGGACCGATTGGTGAGATGGAGTTCCGGAATTTAATCGGCGCTTAATTTCTTCTAAGATATAATATGGTGAAGGATAAAAATTTCGAATTTTTTAATTGTGTAATTGTTATTAATTAATTAATGTCTCGAATAACGTTAGCGACGGTATCTCAAGTCATGTAGTGTAGGATGAGAAGGAACAATGCAGTTGCTGATTCGTGGAAGTAATTGGTGATGGTCTGATATGAAATAATCTCTCGGGGTTTGCTTGGAGGAGTGGACTGAGTAAGAGTATGAAAATGAAAATTCCTATTCAGCCAGACCGGTCTCCGACCCTGTTTTAACGTGATACCTCCTGAACCTGAAGCAAGATTGCTAGGCACTCGAAATCATTGTTATGTTCCATTCTGCTGTTATTTTCTATCTTAGTTTCAAGCATTTTCCTGGACACCAATTGTGAATATTTGTTTGTACTACTGTCAGTTGATTTGTATACACAAAATTTTGTGAAGTCTTTGAGACATATTAAGTTGCTATTAAGCGGAAGTACGTAACCGTTTTACCAATGCTTGGCACAGAGGTAACGTAATTCTGACTTTTGGAAAATAAGCGTTTGTGATGTACGTAATATGTTCTGACGCTGTTAGGGCCACAAAACTCATTGTAATCTTCTCGGACTGAGAACCGCTCCAGGATTCTGCTTAACTCATGCTATGTTCCAGAGACTAACTCCGATTCCATCTTCAAGGTTATGGTATGACTCGACGTCCAGCCTGACCGGTTTATGTATCAGTACGAGGCTGGGGATTCGGTCCTGCCACGAATCCCGGCCTGGTATTTACGCAAGTAAAATCCTCTTAGGTTGGACGTCGGATCATATCACAAAGCTGATGATGAAGACAGAGTCGGTCTGTGGAACGTCTGTTGAGTTGATAAATTTGAAGTAGAGAAGGTTTTCTTGAAGCACTTATAATGTCGAAAGCTGAGAAGATTACTCGAATGCGAGTTAACGCATCTTTTATTTGCGCGTTAATAGGTACACTCGTGATTTTCCTGTTGTTCTGTGAATGTATTTGCTCCATTCTGTGAGAGTTTGTGATAGGGGAACATTGATGTGTGAATTGTATTTAGTATGGAATTTGCATTCATGAGGATTCGAAGATATTTTCTTCCAAACGTACCCATAAGTGTCAATAGGACTCTATGAAATATACACTTACGTACATATAAATTTGTTTCTTATTATTTTTAAGCATGTTTCCACTGATTTTTAGGAATTGTTACGTTTTGGGCATAAAGCTTCTTTCTAATGGAATGCACAAAATGAGTTACAGAATGTATAGAGACATTTGCCTATCTAGTGCATCATGAGGGCTCAAAAGTTGTTCCAGAATAGGTAGTACGTAATTTCCTAAATAATCAACAACCAATTCTGTGGTTATGATAATATATTTCTGAACATTACACCTCGGTCTAAACACGTTCATTGTAAATTGTATGTGGAGCAAGAAGTAAATTTCTTTGGAATTTTAGTAAATATGATTTTTGTATTACTTTATTCAATTTCATGTTTTTATCAACTAATCGTTCTGTATCTTTGCAAGAAGAATATAACTTATATATTGATACAGAGAATTAGTTTGACAAAATCTAGTTGATACACAATTAATAAGCAGATAAGTTCCTCTTACGTCCTTCTTGACTTCGTAATTGTCAGTGGGTACAGAATAAGCAAATACAGCATTTTTATTCTTGTAAAAAGTATTATGTAACTTGTGTTGATGCATTTCTCTCTGTATAAGCTACTTCAATGACGGAACGACTACAGAAATACTGCATGTCTTTTATTGACCTACCTCAGAAAGTGTGTGTCATATTTGTCCGCTGTTTGGGCGCCATTATTATTAATTTCAGGATCCCAACTAAGGTGAATACTGTTGTTCAATTTTAAATGTGAATGTTCGCCATGTGGATGTGGAAGTTGGTGAGGTTTTATTGAAGGAAGCCTGGTAAATAATTTGACGTGAATTATGATTATTGTTATCTACAAGGTTTTATTGTTTCCACGGAATGGATTCGGGATATACAGGTAATTCATGTAAGTCATGCAACTGCATTAGTTGCACTGATAACACAAACAGTTGACACAATTAGCCATCGAATTCTTAGATTAGCTAACGTGATGACTGCAGGCAGCTAATACACCAATTTGTTGCCGTAGGTGATTTATTATGCTTTTAGATATGTTACATATACGTCATTATATTATAAAGTTTCCTTCCAATGGAATGATAGTAATATTGTTATAATTTAAGCGGAGGGCTGACTTGACGTATCTCGGGTCGTGTCTAGATGGCGATTGCCTGCGCGGTATCTGAAAATGTCCTTGTTTCTTTCCATTTCGTGAATTTGTATTTGGGTATTTGTGATAATTGTGATTGGCTTGTAATTGTGCGCACGTTTGAGCAGTTATCAGTACAGTCGAACCTACAACCTTTATGAAAGTATGCAACTAACCTTCCAGAATTAAAGTTTGAAAGATGACGGTCCCGAAATTTTTTTGAGACTGGTGTGCCGACAGATAATTGGTGTCTGGTATGGGATTTTCTATCAGTTATTCGTAAGTATAAACTGCCCACTGTGGACATTCATATTGCTCAAGCATGACTAAACCAGCGGGTATCACGAACCTGTCAACAGGCATCTAGTAGCATAACGATATGTTATGTTTCACCCACCAGCAGGCCTGCTATTTCTAGTTAAACTTGAGGTCTTGGATTAAAGTGTGTGGAGTCATATATGTGGCCCCTTACCTTTACAGATTATGGAAAGAGATTCCTATACTGACTTCGAAATTCTCTTCCAAACACTTTTTAATATATTAACATATACTGTTCGCTGTATATATAATTTTTATTTCTCTTAATTTCGTGAATCTTTCTTCAGTGTTTTCTAATTCTTCATTCTCTGAAGATGATTTATACATTTAATTATATGGTCGTGTGAGGAACATATAGTGAGCTGAAACAGTAGTACATATACAGGGGAAAAAAGCCCATTATGGGATAGCTGCAACACCCCCCCCCCACCCCAAAAAAAAACACTGCTGAAGTTTGGTTGGTAGCCATGTGAAGTGCTTTACTCAGACCTGGAAGGTTATCACTGCGCAACAGTTAGCTGTGTGTCACAGGAACAGTATTGCGTGGAACAGTATTCAGCATTATTCAATTTTGAAATTTTGACACAGCTTAGCTGATCTTTAAATTACTGGCAAATATTCATGACTCGCACAGTGACCTATAATATATACTAGTTGTTTGCCTCTTCAAATTGTCGTGCTAACCTTGAATTATTATTTACAACTCAAGATGGCGATTTTGTAATTAGAGACAGTGGAGCTTCACATCAGAAAATGTGGCAAAACTTTCTGACATCTATTAATATGAACTAAAAAAATAATTGTCCAGCTCATAGGGTAATGAGTGTTGATGAAAAAGTGGTCACAAGCATGCAGCACAGCACAATAAAATTGTCAACTTGAAGGCAAGAAACAAGTGGCACGTATCACTGCCTATCAGTCATATTAAGGCCATTTATATTTATCATACAACCTCAGCCATATTTTCCTGATCTGATTTTCCCACTTATGTTTAATCCCATACGAAAAGCTATCCAGATATCTCAGTTCTGCCTCTATCACTGGTGAACAATTTCATGAATACTGTTGGTCATTAATTCTTCGCCACATGTTGCTAACGAGCTCCTCTGGCCATCTTTGAGTTTTGTACATGTTAACAATAGATATGTTTCATTCTCTTCTTCCCCGAAAAAAAGGCATCCTCCCTTCTCGACTTCTTCCTCAGTTTCCTCAGTTTCTGTATTCGTAATCTGAACCCTGTTATCCCACTGCTTCCTTCATTTTCAGCGCATTATTTACACTAATTTTCCCCAGCTATGCTTTAGTTCACGGTTGTGAAACTGGTGACATCTCTTTTATTTCACATTTCGTCCTCCATCTTTGAATATTTTTGCATTGATTTTAAGAATTTGGCACGTTGTTTTTACGTCCCTTTACCGCACATTTTGCCACTTGCAGCCCAGTCCGATTTTGTGTAATTCCTCCCCTAATCTCTCACTCAACCTCCACCTTCGACTTCCCATTTTCTATTCTTAATATTAGTGATAAAAATACATGTTTAAGACAGACCATAAATACCAGTGTTTTTTTTCAACTTAAAGTTTATTATAGAGTGACAAATTTTTTGGTATAATTCTAAATGAGGTTATTACATTATTAATTTCCGAATTTCTGTTGCCGTAGTGACAAGTCACATTCGGAAGTAAATTTTGACGCAACTGTATGAATAAGCCTGTGACCTATTATGTAAGGGGGAATCTGGAGCTGAATAGTTAAGCGTGGCGCAGTGAGAACAGTTTGTATTATTGCATAACTCAGTATTTTTCTTACTGTGTGTCTGTCTTTGTTACACGAAACAGTGGATTTTCTTACATTCATCATGGTCGAGTTGCACACAGGTACAAATTTCCCAGCTGTCAGTCTGAACTCCTTGTTGGCTGCCGCAATGATGAAGACCACACAGCGCTGAAATTGGACTGGAGCTCCTACCCAGTCTATTGCCCAGGCAGCATCTTTTACACTTTCAGCCTGTAATAATTAGGAAAACACTCGAAATTAACATTATGAATAACGCTGATGGTAGCATATACATGTACTTTGTATAATAAAGTGTACTAAGTGATTTAATAATATCTCCAAGTCACTGCTCAGCACTCAGTACTGCTGCGTAATATAGGACATTTACCTTTTACTAAGTAGTGCTTGTAGAACATAAGTACTGGGAACTAACTCCGTGGAAAGTGTTTCGTTTTGAGAAGGTAATAAATAGTCTGTGGGATATTCAAGAACTACGGTAAGAGGAAAACCTGGCATAAATGTAATTAGACTTATATGTTCAGGCTGTAGAAGTAATTATTTTTCTGGAAGAAAACTTTAAATCATCAGAAAAAACGTACGGAGAATTTGCACCTCTTAATGCAACCAGTAGGATCGTCTGTTTCAGTTGCATGTGTCAGAGCAACAATGAGTTTGGCAACCGCGAGCAGAGGTTTCATTATAGAGAGATCAATCTTAAGTGGGGAGAGTGTTGTATAACATTACGTAATGGCCATAAAAATACTTTCCAAAAGAGATGCTAGTCGATAGATTTAATCTTTTAGCAGGTAAATTTAATTCTGTGACACAAGGAGTGTGGTAAATATTAGGGTGCACCAGATCATGTAATCATATTTAACGGAAAGAACTGTAAAATTGGAGAACGTAAGTTAATGTAAGCTGCCATTGTTGGGAGAATAATTATGCTCGAGTTAAGCCGTGTAAATCGCGGGGGAGTATATGGCTTCGCCAATTGTTTATAATTGTGAGAACTACTGGAAGATAATCCTAGTTTCCAGTGGAAACCGGGCACATTAAAGTCTCCAAGAACAAGGACTCGAAGATTATGGGTGTTTAACATATTTCATAAATAGCTGAAATACTGCATAAGTGTGGCCACAGTTGTGTCAGGCGCAAAATAATCGTTGCCAATAAGAAAATTTTATCCATCATAAGTAGGTATTTCAACCCAAACACAATTCTCAACACGTTCTAAGTCACCTGTGCGTACGACGCTTAAGACGCTATCAGATATGGCAATTACGGCACCTCCTCCTTGTTATTTCGCGTCACTGATCTTATTAGCTCAATAAATTAAGTATGTTTCAGGAAAAAGATTGTGATTAAGACACGAAATATTGAGCCAGATTTGGAACACACAGATAACATGAAAGTTGGATGAGGAGACATTTGTAATTATATCAGAAGGCTTTGTCCCGAGTCGACGAAAGTAGCGTGAGTGTGTGAGTGAGTAAGTGAGTGAGTGAGAAGATAGGATCTCTCCATTATCATTCGCGAGAGATTTGGCCATTATTCGCTAGGACAGGTGCCTGCTTTTCCAGCCCTAAAGATATTAATGGAAACAGTGGTTTCTGCGGTGCATTTATTAGTAGAGTTAATAGTAGAGGGTCAAGCAGGTTCTTGTGTCTCAGCAGGTTTGTCGGGGACGTTTCAAGGCTTATACCAGTTTAAGAACAAAACCGCCCAAAACGATGCATTTTAGCAGCCTTTTAGCCAGGTCCCTCTGTCATTTACAAGGGGAAAGTCATCTTCCGTAACAGACACACGAAAAGATGGGTAAGAATTAAAATTTGTTTTAACTTGGTGCAAGTAATGTAGGACATTTGTAAATGTTCGTTTTCAATAGCTGAGGACGAAAAATCAGGACAAAGGCGCGATATGAAGAATGATTTTAATTTAGATTTCTTAGATATTACAGGGATGCTGGAAGAGTTCCTGACCCTGACTATAGGTGGCCTCGTTTTATGTTTTTACAAAACTGGGAAGATCACCAGGTTTATTCCTCTTCTTAACCACGCTAGTGAACCCCTCGTCACAGATCCCAGGCTGATGAACCAAATTCTTATCAGGTGTCACATACACAACTCCTCCGAGGTTTACCAGGATTAGCTGAAGGTGAGATACAAGATTTGGAGCCACTAGCAAGCACATCCCTGTAGGATTTTATCCCGTTGACCTGAGGAGTAGCAGATGGCGGGGCTTCACGGCAGGTCGTCCCATGGTATAGGGGACGCACAACAGCAACACTCAGCAGCAGAGATGTGATACAGTTTGATGTTTAAATTTTCTTTATCCTTTCATAATATCGTAATTTCATCAGACCGTTTTAGCACAATTCCGACCCAACATCCTATGTAACTTTTTCCACCTTCGTCTTATTTAACCGATTCTTTTTGTACTCGTATATTGTACTCAGAATACTGTTTTCATTAGAATCAGAGTGTATGTTCGTCCATTAATATGAGATACCAAATTTCACACGCATACAAATCAACGTAAATATTACAATCTTCTTTTTTATATTTTATTAATTTATTTTCACTTTTGGAATGAAAAATAAGGAATTATGAAGTAAGTGGTAGAAAGAACACCAAGAATTTTATTTAGTCAATTATTCCATGAACTCCAACAATTCCTTTCTTATTCGACACCCTGAGAATTTTCGCGGCATACGGTTCGAGATTGTACTTCCCGCTCAACCCCAGACTTGAGAACTGTTTATTGCTTGGCTGCCTGCCGCTTGTTAATAGGCACGTTCGCAAAATTGCGAAAAGCGACTATTAGCTTCGTAATGTCTGTCCGTTCGTGTCTGTCCGTCTCTATGTCCTCATGGAATAGCTTGGCTCCCACCGAAAATATTTTGTTGAAATTTGATATGTGAAGATTTTTCGAAAATCTGATGAGAAATTTCAAGTTTCATTAAAATGTGACAAGAATAACGGGTACTTTACATGAATACCTATGTACATTTATGATACTACCTCGCGAATTCTTCTTAGAATGAGAAATGTTTCAGACACAAAATGTAGAGAAAATCAAAGTAACTATTTTGTGTTCAATATTTTTTGTACGACAATTGTGCCTTTTATGAGATAACGTAGAAAAATATGGAAGAGCCAGACAGGTACAGATGACAATATAATACGGTGAATGCGCTTTACATTCAGGATAAGACAATAATACAAATACATAGTCATAATTGTTAATTCTTATTGCCTTTTCGCGGCAAGCCTAGTTACGCGAACGCGCCTCAATATTACGTTATATGTACATTGCTTGTCTTGTTAAATATATCCACAAATACCGTGCTTACGAGTAACGGAGACCGTTGCCGCCTTCTGCAACATATGGATATGTTGTGCTATGCTGAGCAAAGATATTATTCCCTAGCGAATAACTGTATGTTGTGTACTAATTTGTAGGGGAAGTGTTATAGATACGCCAACATTGTTCACAATATTAGATGGGATATGTTTCAGACACGTCACCTTGAACGTGTGACTAAATTTTATGTAACAGTTTAGAATTGCATGAAGTGACATTAGATAAATTTAAATGACATGTTTTTGCAGAGATAAATGTTTAGCGCCTGAAATACGACATCGCAGACGAGTAAGAATTGTTATTTACTGATGTATTAGCTGTTACTGGTGTCATTAGAGTAAGGGCGGGGATTGTCGGATGGGTCTGGTAATTCCGGATACCGCTCTGTAGGCGATACTGGTGCTGCTGTTTTGCAAGGAACAGATGAATTAAGTTCTGCTACCCAGAAAAGCTGTTATGATCTGTCGCCATACTGGTGACTGCAGTTGCGTCCAGTGTACAGCGACTTTTGTGTGTTTTCAAGAAATCAAGTTTTTTACAGGCAATCAGAACTTATTTCAGCACGCAGTTGTTATTTCATTTATCGCAGGTCAGTATATTGCGTTAGAACGAGCGTGATTTTAACCGTTAGATGCGCTGCGAGTGATATTGCTAGTGCCAATAAGTTTTGTGTAAGAACGATTCAGATTGTGGACGTGAGATGGCCGTAAATGTCGGATAACAGAGGGCGGTAATGTGGGACAGTATCTGACATTACCTGCTACATGTCAGTTGGTCTCTATTTTGGCAAGTCAAAGACGTTGTTTGAAATTTAGCACCTTAAGAAGGCTTAAATAATTTCAGTAATGGAGGGCTCACTAGGTTTGGAAGACATTACAACCGTAAACGCTCTGCGAATGCAGCGGTGTCGCGATAAGATACACAATGTTTAGAATGTTGCGCTATGATCCTCTCTTGTCAACATAAAAAGAGGACGTCAGGGTTGATAAACTTGACACGTTGCTTCTGACAGACGTCTGCAAGTACAAGACAAAGGATACGTGGTTTGAAGTCATGGGACAACGAAGTTATGGTGAAAGCGATAGTGTCCGACGTTACCAGCCACTTTTATCAGAAGCGTGTTTTGCACTTTTCTTACTCAAAATCATTACATTTTGTATTATATTTATGTTAACATCTTGGGATTTTTCAGGCTACTAAATAAAGAACATCGGCTGATATTCTTATACAAAAAACTTCAGAGAAATGTTCTAACATATCAAACACTTTAAAAAACAAAGCGGTATCCGGCAATCCCCTCCTTTACTCTACTCTAAATCCAGGAAACACACGTATCATTCAGGTATCTGTATTAATAATAGAGTCTACGGAAGACATTCATTTAAAATCTGCCTCGAGAAGCCAAATTATTCTTACCTGCTCTGACAGCCCCTCTCCAAACACGCAATATATGTATGTTGCATACATCAACACAATATATACGAGAGCAGCCTGCGCTACATCCGCGTGGTCTCCCCAACTCTGCCAAATGAAACATATTCTTATTTGGGATTACAGTGTGACGTCTAGCCTTTATCAATCTAAACGACAATCTTATGCTGCCTCTAATTCTGTTGAAGGAGGCTTATACCTTATACAAGAAAATTGCTTCTTAGAACTTTATTGTACCTAATCACATTAGGTGTTGTGTTTTAGGGATATGAAAATAATTTTCGTGGATAAAATTAGTGTAGAATACTACGATGCAGCAGTCTGACTTTGATATTGGTCTGGGAGTTTCTTTGAATGGTATTAGGTTTGCTTTGCAACTTTGATAATACGTGTTTTACGTTCTCTGCAAGTGTGTCTTAATAGGAGACACGTCTTCATATTACAGAAGGGAAGCATTGCGGAAACTCAGTATAATACGAGGCGCATCCAGAAAGTAAGTACCTTTTGGCTATAAAAATAGTGGATGTACAAAATTTTTATTCATTTTTATCAAATTCTACATACCTTTGTCTACTTTTCGACATAATCAACACCCACACTGAGGCACTTTTCGTAACGGGGCACAAGGGTTTGTATACCTTGTTCATAGAAGTCGGCCGCTTGTGAAGTGCGCCATATCTCAAAGCTGTCTAACTCGTGGTCGGTGTCGAAATTC
The DNA here is from genome assembly GCA_021186555.1 of Reticulitermes speratus. Classification (NCBI taxonomy): domain Eukaryota; kingdom Metazoa; phylum Arthropoda; class Insecta; order Blattodea; family Rhinotermitidae; genus Reticulitermes; species Reticulitermes speratus. Next base: position 36,552,717 of record JAJKFL010000006.1, on the reverse strand, counting down.
TTACCGGCAACAAATCTCTTCAGGTGTGGGAACAGATGAAAGTCCGTAGTTGGGGGGAGGGGTTATCCACCAGTTCCCATTTGAATGAAGCAAGCAGTAGACGTGTTCAAGCCGCGGCGTGTGTGCGCTTTGGCGTGCAAAAACACAACTCCCGCACTAAGCATGCCACGCATTTTGTTCTGTATCGCGCGCCACAACTTGTTCAGGGTTCCACATTACGCTGCTGCGTTGATTGTCGTGCCTTGTTGGAGGAATTCAACGAACAAAATTCCTTGCCTGTCCCAGAACACGGTGCACATCATTTCTCTGGTCATCGTATATTTGGCGGCCGACTTCTATGAACAGGTCATACAAAACCTTGTGCCCCGTTACGACAAGTGCCTCAGAGTTGGTCGTGATTATGTCGAAAAGTAGACTAAGGTATGTACAATTTGTTAAAAAATGAATAAGTTTTTTACCTCCAGTGTTTTTATTTTATAGCCAAACGGCACTTACTTTCTGGATGTGCTTCGTGCGTAAAGAACTGTAAGTTCTTATCCAAATTTTGACGTTATATGCATTGATTAAAAACAAATTTGCGTTAGGTATCTTTTATGTTTAAAGATGTAACATTTACCTGTGACGTTATACTCGTAGAATGGGAAAAGAAGAGACAGGTATTGAACATCGAAAAGTAGGACGAAACCTTACGTGAAAATAAACACTGTATATAATTACTGATTTATATGACACTACAAGATCAGGGTACAAATATAAAGTGGTTTATGTGCTATTAATCATAAATTACGATAAAAATAAAATCATGTAACACATGCCAACATTTTACTTTTTTAAATCAAGAAGGAGAAAACAGTTGATACATGTGGCATTCGCAGATGAATGTAATGGAATGTAGGACTTACGGGGCAGAGCTCATATAAGAATTTACTATTCTAGCAGTTAGGTTTCTCCCTGTAGGAAAACACATTTTATGATAAGCCTCTTGATTATGTTTCGTGAAGGTAATCTTGTCTAATATTACAACGTAATGAAACCTAACAAAAGAAAAGAAACCTCCTTGTGGGCGATATTTTCAATTATCGAACTAATCAGGAGATGTGTATAGGAGTATTTACCACTCTCGCGTGAATGATTAAACAAATACTGTACCGTGACTGCAGAGAAGGTGTCAAAACAAAGGACTGATAATAAAAGCAGGAATAGTCCACACATTGGAAGGTTTATTGTATCTTCCAATACTGCCATATATCTGAAAGAGTGAAATTCTATGTAGCAAAACTCACGCTTTTCTCATTCGAAACATTAACATTAGTTTGAGTTTAAGTAATCGTTATATAAATGGACTTGTCAACCAACAACTGCACTATTTAGTGCAGTTGTTGGTTGACAAGTCCATTTATATATTACCATAATGCACGGTGAACAAAAAGTTAAGTAATCGTTGTTTGTCTTACCGCTTTATTTCCTGGTGATGACGTATACAGTTGTTCAGTTGTTCCTGCATATGATGGAAGGGCTCTGAAGGAGTGTCCTTCTGTCCTGCTGCTTCCCGTTCATCAGTCTCTACTCCACAGTCCTGCTCTGATATGACGTGTGCCTGTCTGATATCCAAAAGGGTCAGTTTGAGCTTCTCCAGCTGACTGCAGGCCACACACACTAGCGTAGCGTAGAGGCTTGGGTAGCCAAAATATAAGGCTGCTATGAAGATTGTTGCCATGACCTGTGGGAGATCCTGGATTTAACAATTCGGGCAAATGACCTCCTTCAATTAATCGAAGTACAAAATAGTCATTTTATTTTCGCTGTTCACCTATGTTGCTGAGAACATTCCTTTACGGCGTTGCCTCCTAGCTTATGTTAATACTTATTAAGATAATAAGTTTATTCGATCTTGCACACTTTCAAGCACAAACACATTTTACTTACGTTTCTGACTAAAATGGTTACAGAGTAATTACAACAGTTAAGAAAGTAGTTGTAATTGAGAAGTACCTTTAAATATGTGTACTGAGTGTGTTACTGACTTACTCCTAAAATTATTGGAGCTTACGTTAAATTATTATTTTGTATATTATGATGTAACCGGAAAGAACGCAGTAAAGTACCGATATTTGCGGAAGAGCATTTTCTCAAAACTTTAGCGAGAGAAAAAAATTTGTAACTCAGTAAGTATTTTGTGTGGTAGTAAGGATCGCTTTTCAGAAGGGGAGTTGACATTTTGTGCGATCCGCAGTGAGTCATGTACTGCAGCATGTTTTCTTGTAGTGACAAGGAACGAGGTATGGGAAGAAGGCAGTAAGTAGTATCCGGTATGCACAGAAGGTTTAGGATAATGAGATAGTGCTTAAGTACGATGGGGAGGAAGCTGTTTTTTAAATCTTAAACCGAGTGTTTGCGGGGAAGTTGCCACGACGGAAGTTATGGCACTCATGCTGTATTTCAAAGTTCTGATACTTGGAGGAATTTATGCAGGCATCCACTATTTGATTAGTCATAAGAAGAAAGGTGATGGTAATTTTTGTTCGGTATATGTTGTTCTCTCGTGATTGTGAATTACAGTTTCTGATAAAGTCAACTAAGTTGGTCATTTTATTCGTGAAGTCGTAGATCATTCGAATTTCGGATATCACTGTGCTCCTTAAATGTGCTTGTGATACCTTTGCGACTTTGGACGGTTAGTTAAAAAGTAGCATTGCTATTTTGTATGTTTGGACCGTACTTTATGCATATAAACCGTGGAGAAAAGTATGGCTATCTTCCTGAAGTGTAGTGTAGTTGGTACAAATTAAGAAGGGAGAGATGCCACGCCATGCAAAATACGTATTTATACATTTATATTTATACATTTGAGTTGACCGAAGGCAAGCAACCGATACACCTCAAAACACGCATAAAACACAGTCCACATAACAGGAAACACGCAGAACAATAATGCAAAACCATGCATAAGAAAATGACAATACGCCAATAATAACGCGCTGACATAATATCCCAGACTTCAAATCATAGAAAATCCACAATAAAAGGTACACTACACATCGTCTCTACGAGACATACTTCGATATGCAAAACAGAACGCATAAGTGAATATGCTTAAGTATTATACAACAACAGTGCTATAAGTTTTATAAAAGGTGGAACTATTGTGGGATTACAAGTGTTGACTATTTTTTAAAAAAGTTTTTAGTGATTTTTAGTGACTTGTGAAAAACTTTATATACGACGAGACCTTATAGGCTCATAACTTATGTGTGTTTAACATATGGACTACGCAAGTTAAAGTAGTATACCCCTGAAGATGGTCAGGTATCTGACCGAAACATGTCGGGTTAATTAATCTACTATTAAAATTTTTTTAATAGTGAGTGCATCAAGTTGGTTTTAATTTTAAATTAACGTATTTATACATCTCTGAAGTGAGACATGATATGTGTTTTTCCCGTTACTGTTTGTAGTGTACTTGAGACTAATACATATCCAGTTTCTTATTAATCCCTGTGGAGTCATGCCATGGAAGTACGCACGAAAAATTGGGGTCTCATCATGACAAGGACGGACATTGGAAAAGCTTAGGGAAGGCAGAAACTTTTAAAGCGAGGCTACATTAGTCCTATGGAGGCATATAGATATTACGGGGTCCCGACCATGTACCGAAAAAGAGATATAAACTTGGCGATTTGGCCCAGAAGAAGCTGGGTCCCCTAGGTGTATCTTCTAACTTTACGTGCACGTTTCCATGAGCCATCTAGTAATTTTAGATGCACACAGTTACCACATTAATTGCAGAAAATCTTGTCATTTTGTGAAAAATAAGGATGTAATCATTTTGATCTCACCTATTCACACTACGGCAGCTCTGCAAATATCGCGCAGGGGATTTTTAGTTTATTCAGAAATTTTGTACAGCGCTATGTTAACCAGTGGGTCAGTCCTTATCAAATGGAAAAGTAACAACGACACGACTTGGAAATTTTATTTGTGAAGGGTGGAACACGGGTGTTTCCGTAGCAGATATTGTGAGTGCTTTTGAAGCGACATGGATTTGTTTCTTAGATAAGAATGCTGTCCCACATTATTTATGATCAGTTTGTGATGCAGCTGAGACAGGATAAGAAACTGAACCTGCTGCTTCAGAGTCAAAAACTAATAAATCGGCTAATTTTGAGCCTCTGCAAATTTCGTCAGCAAACTGAGAAGTACCCCACCTCACTGAATTATTGAACCCTCCTCTTACTTCTCCTAAATTGCTAAAGAAACCCAATCCGGAGCTCCACGTCCCTGTGAAGGAATCTTCAAGAAAACAACAGGTCACCATCATAGCACCCCCAGAATTTGCTGAAAACATACGAAAACTAAACGATGCAAAGCAAAAGGGGAAAAGGAAGGAGCCTCCAAAAAGCCACGCATGAATATGAAGGCGCAAGGACTTGGCCCAAAGAATCCTGGTAATGACTCCGAAGTCAATTCGCACTTGTGTGCTGCATGTTGGAAGAATTATCACGGATTAAGAAGAAATATGATTGAGTTCGATGTTTAAGATGTTAAAGTTGGCTACATGAAAACTGTTCCCTTTATGAAGACAAATGCACTGACTGCAAAAGACAAGTATGAGAGAGAAGAACTTAAAAATAAAAGAAGTAACATCTACATTACAAGCAGTTTTTCCAGCGGTAATGATGTGTTCTGTTGTGATCTTCAACATATTGATATTCTTATTTAGCCAATGTGTTTTTTACCCAATTCGTTTTTACTTCAAAATTAATTTCTAAAATTTCCTTCTGTGAGTTTGTGTTATATAGAATTAGAATTCCAAAATCTTCACTTGCACATTGCTCACAGTTTGTTTGGCTTCAGTATTGGAATTTTCAAAATTAAATTTGGAGGGTATTGGAGACATTGCAAAACACTTACAAGCAAGCTGCACTCCCTTCTTTCTAAGACATGTTACAAAAAGGCCGTTGTGTTTGCAGTACCTGGTATTGAGTTGGGGGACGTAGAGTTCTCTAACCACTTCCTGCTCTGTTGTGACTTAGTAATTTGCAGATAGGCCACGGACTTGTGCAGCGTATTTCAATACCTGGATATCAGAAAAGGTTTGTTTCCTTTTTCCGTGACATCACAACACCGTGATCTGCCATCAATCAATTAGTCTTACTTTTTTACAATTTTTCTTACAGTTAACAAAAGACGACAGTGTTATCAGCATTACGGCAAGCCTTGGTGTGACCACATGGCAAAATGAGGACCTTCCGAGCAAGAGAAATCTTGTAGGCGGGTGGGAGCGAAAATTGGTTACTGCCGTGCGGAAAAATTGCATGGTTAGACGTTTATCCCTTTGCCAATGCGTATCGTTACTGTTGCCACTTGGACATAATTACGACTGTTAGCAAGACCTTTTCCGGGCCCACACGACTCACTGTCCTTCTATTAAACTGGATTTTCGTCGTCTTCCTACTTGATTTCGCTTTGATGACCAGCCATCCATAATTCCTACCCCGCCTGATGCTCTCCTCTAGAAGCACATCTCATTTCTCTGATACACTATAAATCTTGTTTTTATATTTTTGCGTCTCCCCCCCCCTCCTTACACTTAACAGAGATCCTCATTGGCCCGGTATTCAAATTGCCTTCACTACCTCCACACAGTAGACACATTCTTTGAGCCTGAAAGCAAATGACTTGCCAATACCTTCTAGATACGTCGAGCTAGTAGTTTACAATGATAATACAGCCGTGATTGCCACGCTTCACCAAACAGAGCTGCTTATCAACTACATGGAGATACTGCATGTCTCAACAGCTTCTAGCAATGGCTGCAGAACTGGAGGATCGCCAGCAACGTCTCCAAGACCCCGCTTTCTCTCAAGGCTGAAAGACATATCCAAAAGCCCCGGACAGAACAACACAGTGGGTCGACACATTTCGGTATATTGGGGTGACTCTCGTGAATCAGGTCAGAAAGAAGGTAGCACAGAGGGTGGGAATGCTTGGCACTCTACCTAATCAGGGAAGTGGCCTGTGTATCAGAAACGGTGTTATGCTTTACAAGCAGCTCCTTGGTCCTATGATAGACTATGCCTACCCGATCTGGATTTCTGCTACCTGAACACACACGTCTATAAGTTGCAGGTGGTACAGCAAAGGGATTTGGCATTTGGAATAAGTCACATTGTTACGCTGGTTACAAGCAAAATTACGAGGATTTTTCACAGACCACACCAGAGAAATGACCTAGAGTTTCGACTGAAAGTTAGCTGATGCGGGGGCTTGTCAGTTTCCGTCCATGGTTAATCCCGTACCCTTCGGGAGGAAAGAGGTCTTATGCATCTTCGGCAGAAGATTGTTTGAAATAAATTTGACTTAATTTAATGAGAAATCGTTTATTACAACAATGTATTAAAATGACAATTTTTATCAAGCAATGTAGCTTTATTTTATGTTGTATGTACCGTGCATTCTATCATAAGTCTATTATCAACCAACAAATGCACAAAATTATTTACATATATAAAATGTATTTGAGCCCCCTACATATGTTCCAGAAAACGAATTGCCACCTTCAAGGGGTTTTTAGCAGAGAATTATAAGAACTTTTTTACATCCAATTATATAGTATGGTTAACAAACATTCTGTATAGAGAATTACAAGAACTTTTTACATCCAAGAATATAGTACGGTTAATAACCATACTGTATACTTGGATGTAAAAAGTTCTTGTAGTTCCCTTCTAAAAACCCTTGAAGATGGCAACTCGTTTGCTGAAACATATGTAGGGGGCTTAAATACATTTATATATACGTCAATAATCTTGTGCATTTGTTGTTTGGTATTAGGCTAATGTAGCCTTAGTTTAATGAAGTTCTTAAATAAGTAAAATTACAAGGACTAAAATATTGGGTGGGGCAGAGTTCTTTCATCATTTTATTTACCTAGTATGATGGTGGGCTCAAAAGGAGATTGAACTATATGTGTTATAGAGTTAAGCTAGGGACGCCATTTAGTAAACATGGATCAGTGATCGGCTGTACACCGTGCGTTCGCCGTAGAGACGTTTTTTTTTTAAAAATAAGGATTCTGTGATACAAACGCAACAAATATTCAGATGACATTTTAACACTGAGAGACATTGAACGGTTCCTGATCGCAACATTATCAAGAACTGGGTACAGAAGTTTCGAACCACGGCTTCTGCAACAAACAGAAAACCTGTGTTGAATTAAATAATACCACTTCACGAATAATAATAAATGTACCTCTGTCACCAATTGCAGACTGAATGATTGTGTCATGCGTCATGAAACATCATTTCACGTTACATTTCCTGAGTGAAGCCCTTGCTCTCCACTGCACAGACTAGCCAGCCTGTATTACTGTGTATCACCCTTCCCATCATCCTGACAAAATCTCCAGTTAGTTAAATATCACGAGATTTCAGTGACCTCTTTGGCGCCCAGACCGGGATATGAAGTGGTGACGTCAGAACACCGACGTCGCAGTGCATGAACAAGTGAAGGGCCGGCTGATCCTCTTACCTATCTGCATATCGCTCTCAGAATAAGAACAATGACAGCTACAAACTGTGAGCGGAGAAGGTAAGAGCAGAGATCGGTTAGAAACAGTAATCGAACTTGATTGGCTGATGAAAAAAAGTAAGTAACATGTTAATCGAAACTAATTGGCTAAACATGTTGGTGGATAGGGGTGAAAACAATGGTTACGTCATTCAAGCTGACCAAGTATGACTTGGCAACCGCATACCTGGACACCCTGGTATTGTTTCTTATGACGGGGATATTTTTCATGGCGCGACAGCCCCTAGTGGGCCAGGGCCTACTCATTTTCGAGGCTTCACGATCACATTCAGACACACCACACTCGGTAGGACTCCTCTTGACGAGAGACATCCATGCAACCGGCGGGATTCGAAGCCGCAATCCCAGCAAGCGAGCGGCGGCAGACCCACAACTTAGACCGTATGGCCATTGGGATCGGCACTGTTGAGGGGGATGCAAACATGAACTGTAGCCGTGGACGAAAACAGATATACCCTTCGACGAGCTTGAGAACTACCTGCTTTTCTCGTGGACGAAAACGAATATGATTTTGAAACCTTCGACTGACCGTAGACAACAACTGATATCCCCAATGTGGGGAGCCCCACATTTCGGCAACTTCGAGGGCAATTCTGCCAACCGAAGTTTGACCGAAGTCGCGTGAGACTTAAAACAAAGCGACTGTATTCAGCTGGCCAGGAAAGGCGGCCAAGTTGACTGAATGAGGTGTGCGTAGCACTAACCGGCTGCCCTGACTGTGGTTACCATAATTTTTGTCAGTTGTAAGGGTAACGGCGGGGTTTAATTACAAGACGGAACGCGGCCCGCATTTCGCCCGATCATAGGTATCTCTAAGGATGCAGAGGCCCTCAGTCAACGTGACTGAGCCACCCTAAGTTCAAACCCCAGTCTTACATTCAGCGAAATTTCTTCCCTACCAGCAGACGTATTGTCATTTGTAACAGAAGTCCTTAGTATGACGATGTAAAGGTCTGAGGACGAGACGGGATATCCGTTAACGCAGGCAAAATGCCCCACTATGTTTACTAATTTCATGTGTCAGAGCCCAGCCATGCGTTCAGGGCCCACGAATGGCTAAACGTACCAAGGGACGTCAACTGGCGCCTGGCGCAACTCCCTTCCCTTAAGCAGCTTTTTGATTAGTTAATTTTGGTTGGTGGGTCGCTTACTCTTCTTGGACCACTGTGAAGATTTACGCAGTAGGTGCCACCGAAACGTTTGTACTACTACTATATCAGAACTACAAGTCATGTTATCCCGTATGACTGAAAACGTTATTAGAACTGCTGCTAGAACCGCAAAACTTAAAACTTCATGTTACAGCTTTCACGAACAATTATTTTACGATGTGGCCGTTTCTAAATCAGAATTGAGAGGAAGATTGTTTATGTTTAATATATTTTACGGCTTCTATGCCCGAAGTAAGGAAAAATAGTGAGTTATAGACATTACCATTTATCCTTGCCTTAATTCGTTTCGAAACAACGATGCTAGTTTTCGAGAACTTCACATCTATACTGTTAACATGTTTATCGTCAAAATCTGCAAAAGTCGTAGTTTCGTTTAGTAAACTCGTAATTGCGTTACTAATTAGAGATACTCGTATGTTAGTCGGTTTTGTTAGTGTGCGAACATTGTGGCGTGTGTTCTCATAAATCTAGATTTTAACCTTCATGTGTATGAAAGAATACAGGATATTCAGAATGGTTTCAATCTAGAAGTAAAGAAATAAGTTTTGAGAGTGTCATAGTGAAGATCAGAATAATGCAATAATAATAATAAAAGTGTATTTGTGTTTCATAACATAGTCGGACATTATTTGGTGTATTTCTTGTTTGCAAGGAATGTAGGAAGACAATAAGACCGCTAGGCCTCAGTATGGGTGGTTCGAATTCACCCGTAGGCAATAGAAAGGAAGTCAAGTGTAGGCCATGTTATTCGCGCCATACTGTCATAGAACTTACAAAAAGATTTTCCATTTAAGAAAATGTCACAGCAGGACTTAATTTCAGTGCTCCAGAAAACTTTAAGGCCCGAATCTCCACTGTAACTGCCAAAGGCACTAACAGTCAAGCTTGACTAATTCCTAAAATGAATGGTGACAAGTCGAAGTGCTCATAATTTACCAGAAGGTAAAAGGGCCATTGCCTGACGCCACTAAGCTTCGAACCCAAATTGCTGCAAAGTTTCTTATACGGATAATGAAATTTCGGCACTCTAAGTGGAGACGTTCTAATAATATAAAGTAATCCATCACAATACCTTAGATTCACGTGAGAATTTCAGTGAGTTCTTCTCACGAGAAACTGAAATGTATTTCATGATTAACCCAAGGTTATTTGAACTATGCTAGCAATCGGGTACAGTAGGAAACATTTCAAGGAATTAATATAAAATGCCGTCTATACCCAAGGCAGTTAGCTGGAGTCCACTGGGAAATATACTCGTAGTAAAAGTAAATTTAGTGATAACAAGGATAAAATGCCCCATATAGGGAGAGGTGAAATTTAACTTTATTAATTTTAATAGGAGCTGTCTCAAAATTGCTAAAAGCGACTGTTAGGTTTCGTGTCTGTCTGTCCTCATGGAACAACTCGGTTCCCACTGAACTGATTTTCATGAAATTTGATATTTGACGATTTTACGAGTCTGTCGAAAAAATGCAAATGTCATTAAAATCTGACAAGAATAGTGGTTCCTCTGCATAAAGATCTACGCAAATTTATGATAATATTTCGCTGAATTCTTTGTGGAATAAGACATGTTTCGGACAAAAGTTGTAGAGAAAATCGAAACACATATTTTATGTTTAATAATTTTTTCCGATAATCGTGCCGTTTGTGAGATAACGTGGAAAAATATGCTAGAGCCACACAGGCCACAGATGCAAATATTGTGCAGCGCAGAAAGGATGCGATTTTCATACATGATTACTAAGGCAAGAATGCAGACACACAGGTAATAATTATAATTATAATTAATTATAATTATAATTAATTATAATTATAATTAATTATAATTAATGCTTGTATCATAGGTACATTCGTGTGATTAACCGGTTTTTTATGCACGTTCGCATAGTTGCGAGAAGCGTCTTTAGCTTCTTCATGCCCGTCTGTCCGCATGTACCGTCGCGGCTCCCACTGGACGGATTTCATGAAATTTGATATTGGTGACTTTCTTGAAAATCTGTCGAGAGAATCTGAATTTGGTTTACATCGGACAACAATATCAGGTACTTTACATGAAGCCGTGTGTTTTATGTTATTGGCAGCGACATGTGTAGTACAAAAACAAATAGATCGCACTGTTGCGTTTCCAAGGCAAAGCATTCAGTATTTGTTGTTGTGGACAGCGACATACATTTGAACAATATAAAGGGAAAACTGTCGTGTTTCCATGGTAACGATGGTTATGCGAACGTGCCATAATGTTACGTTTCACGTACACTGCCTATCTTGTTTCGTATAATATGGCCCACAAGGGAGTAATTGCATATTATAGGTCCAGTATCAATATGACATAAACATCTAAACACTAATGGCTGGTCTGTATTTGCCTAAGAGTGACAGTATGTTGCACCATAATCAGAAGATTCAGACATGATAGACGCATGGATAAGTATGCTTGTATTAGTGACTTCTTTAATGAAGGATCTAAAGTGGAACAACTTCCTACCATCTCTGAGATCATCATTACCGGTAACGTAGCAGTTTGCAATCGTCAATAGAATAATCCTGGGAGACCTGACTGTGAGTTTCTGTTTGTTAGAAGGAAGACTTCAATAAGTAAATTAAATGTTTGCTTTATTTAGTTTTCTGCTTGGCCTAATTTCCAGTTGGTGCTTTACAAATTTAAAACTAGGTTATGTTTTGTATAATGTAATGTGTTTCGTATTGTGAAACGTTGCAACCAACGGCTATAACATCCCATGAGACTTGCGTGTTCATCAGTATCTGTGAGAATATTAAGAGCGCTTTTCTGCTTTTGCCTGTGTGAAGCGTACAGTAGCAACATAGGAGACATAAAAGCAATTTAAATACTGTATGGAAAAAAACGAGAGTGATAAACTATTTTTAAGTGATTTAGTATGATTTACTTTATATCGTTTAAAGCTGTCGTTATTTTGGTTTCATATTTTGTCATATCTCAGGAAACAACGGTGAATAACCAATTTTGATCAACAATATAAGAGTAGATGTATTTTATTGTATTTTATATTATATGTACCGTGCATTCTGTCATAAGTTCAAGTCAAACCAACCAATGCACAAGAATTATTAATAAAGTATATTTGTAACCGCTACATACGTTTCGGCAATCAAGTTGCCATCCTCAGGGGGAGCATAAAAGAATCACAAACATCTATGGCATCCAGATCTGGATGCCAGGGATGGATGATTTTATTGTAGTTCGTTTTCGTTTGGATGTCTTTGAAGTTAGCTTGTCGTCACCAAAACAAATCAGAGCAGTCCTTCATATTTAACATTGGGTTTTTAAATCGACATTTCAGCTCTTCGTGGAAGGATAAATGTATGTCTATGTGTATTTTTTTTGAAAGGATGTATTGGTGGCGTTAATTTCAGGTTATAATTATCGTGATGTAATTTTTCAGGACATAGAAACGCCACTGTTAAGGAACATACCTAAACGTTCAAGTGAGCGTTATTTTTATGTAAAATCACATCTACCTACTGGAAGGTTTGCACAGGTCTGGTGTTTTTGAAAGCGGTAAACAAATGTTTCCCGCACTGTACCTACGCTTTTTAATAGCATTGGCGCTGTAGATATATTTCTATAAAATTACGAATTTTGATTAGCTACCCTAATTAATACTCATAATGTTAGTATACGAAGTTCCATCGCTTCGAAATTATTCAGGTTGACGCAAAATGTAGTTTTTATTATCTTAATCGCTGGCACGTTTTCAGACGGCTGCCGTTGTTAGTAAACATGGCAACAATTAGCATAACTTTAAATTGTATTACAAAACTTCTATCTTGCGCAAAATGATTGGCTCTGTAATGATATTCTGCAGCGTTTAATGTGCTAAAAATTCGGCACTCGGATTTGAAACACCACTGATGTATCCTACTCTACAGATGTTGATCATATTAAGATTTAATTAATTTTGCAATTTGAACATACCTGTATTAAGTTAACAATTTCATATACTGGGCTCCATGATACATCAATGGGGAACCACTTAGTGAAGATCATGTCATGGCTGATCACAATGCGCACGGTACTTTGGATACAGTGGTAAACAAGCCCGAAGAGCATTATGTATTTACTAAGTTTTTGAACAATCGGGATGTATCCAGCGTTTGTCAAATATCCGGTGTCAGGATCTCTGGTCGGCAGTTCTTCCCATGTGAAGGAATCCGTCAGAGTAAGAAGATGTTCGATGTCACGTTTACGATAACTGTAACGGGAAAAATTATTCTTTTAAACAGATTAGTAATTTACGGATAAAAGTACCAGGCTTAATGTGATCAGACTATCGTGAAAGTTTGAAGTTTATTGACCATAATATCGACTGTGTAGTTTTGTTATTATACTCGGCATAGCGAAAAAAAATGCGAAACCTCTTTTCAGTAAAAAAAAGATCCAAGACCCTAATTTAAATAACTCCTTCTGTACGGAGACAAAATAAAATAAGATCAAGTGACTCTATTCCTTTCTTCTTTACAATTTTTAATTTACTTGGTGCTTCATTCTTAATTAATTCACAATTTATGAATGCAATTTCTGAACGTTCTTAGAACTATGATCCTCCTGTGACTGAATAAGCTATAGTAACACAGTATGAAAGAGGATTGTAATGCTGCTTACCTGACACTGAAGTGCAACCACATGACGATTTGCGTCATTAATACTATCCGAAATGTCTTCATAGCGTACGCCAACTGATGTCTGTGAACAAACGTTTCCACACAGACACAAAATGTTGTGATGTAAAAACACACGATCACTGTAGCGTTATATATTTTGTTAATTCTTGATATTGACTTCATGTTAAGTGGGATTCCTCCTAATCGATATAAGAAAAGAGAAGTTTTAAAACGACATTCACTAAGGCTGTTATTGTACAAAGTATGAGTTTTCGCTTCATATTTTCTGTGTTCCATGTACTACGTATTACTCGTAAATGCACCAGATTTGCTGTATCAGAAATATGTGTCGGTTACACAAGAATATGCACTTGGTCGTTGCAAGTCGTTCAGGTAGACGATGCCAAACATGACTGACAGTGCACACTTAGAAGCTTGATTTATGTAAAATTTGTGTGCAGCGAAAAGCTACTCCGAGGATATTGTAAATTATTGATAACGCAGGAGGGCAATCAGTGTAGTAAGTTAAGCGTGTCAAATTTGTTCCAGTTTATAAGTCAGCTGTTTGTCGAGAGTTCGAGGAAGTCAACTTCGGTGGCTTATTGGAGGCGTGGTCTAGTCTGTAACAATAAAAGTTTAATGAGTGTTGAAGTTCTTGTCATTCCAAACTGAAGAACTATATTAACGATCCATGCGATCAAAAGGTGAGGATAACTTTTGGGCCTAGAGTGATGTAGGAAAGGAGGCTGGGAGAAGTATACTAACTGTTAGTTTCAAATTAATGATTTTTTACACTTCACTCGTAATAATGTTTTTCATGGCTGGATAGCCCTTGTGGGCCAGTGCCTCCTCATTGCCGAGGCTTTCACGATCACACTCAGACACACCACACTCGGTAGGACTCCTCTGAACGAGTGATCACCCGACGCAGAGACCTCTACCTGACAGGCAACACACAACACTTACAAGAGACGTGCATTCATGCCCTCCGGTGGGATTCGAACCCTCAATCCCAGCAAACGAGCGGTCACAGACCCACGCCTTAGAAAGCGAGGCCACTGGGATCGGCCACTCATAGTAAATAGTCCTTAGAAATCAAGTTATGGGTGTTGTGGGAGATCTGGACGTAGATGGGATTACAATATTATAATGGTTCTTCAACAAATCGGTGGACTGGATTGATCTGCCTCAGGCTAGGGACAAGCGACTGGCTGTTGTAAACACGGTAATGGGCGTTCGGTTTTCATAAGATGCGGGCAATTTGTTGACTGTCTGAAGATCTGTTAGCTTCTCAAGCAGGACTCTGCTTCATGGTGTTAAGCAGGTCAATTGGGCAGGCCATGTAGTACACATAAATGAGATAATAATTGAATTCAGAATTTCACTTTCAGTTCTGAATAGTCTGGTTATAGTTTTTTCAGTGACATTACTGGTGCCATGTACTTGCCAAGGAGCTGAATATCACAATATACATATTTGGGCTGTACTTATAAATGTACGTATAACAGTTATTATGGCATTTCCTTTGTGATTATGAAGGTCGTTAATTTGATACAGTTATGCACGATTTCATTCTGTCCCGAATCGTCGGTAACTAACTACTAAGCAACGCTGCGTAACATCCCAGAAGAGCGAAGGCTTGAAACAGTTGACTTGAAAGCTTAGTAGAACTACGAATGTTGAGGCAACTGGAGCCTTTATAGTGTGTACCTGTTAAACGACGAATAAATTAATAATTTACACAAGCCTGGTAGTAGGTGTGAAGACTGTGTGATCTAGTTGTGAAGCCCGGTGGGTGAACGAAGAATGTACACAGCAAATCGTGAAGTGTATGCACTTTGAAGCGAGGGAATGAAATTTGCGAGTGTGGAAATTGAGCAGTGCTTCCCTCTTTCCATGTCACTCGTTCATTGCAATTTATTTACACGCGTTTATAACAGAAACATACGTACATGCATACAACGTAATGTTCAAGGTTAGCGTTACATTCAGCTCATAAATATACTATTCCCACCTTAACAAGTACGAATTCGTCAGTAGTGTAGTGGAGAGGCGTGAGATGTTTATGTCTGTAGTTGCTTTACAGCCAAAAGTATGACATGCATAGCCTCTGGCAGACGTAGAGCCAATTATTACAGAATAATAATAATAATTATTATTATTATTATGTTGTCTCTTGTCACAGGCCTTATTTCCCTGGCACTTCTCTTGAACCAACGATGATCCCCACCGCTCAGGTTTCAAGTTTCAGACTGCAGTACGTTCCGTATTATGTGTGATGTTCCAAGTAGAGCTGTCTTTTGTAGTGAATCTATTGAATATTTTCCTGGTATAGCTCTCAAATTTTTCTTTAAACCTTGTGTTACTATTCCGGTGGGTCCAATTATTACTGGTATAATTATACATTTCATGCTCCACATTCGTTGTATCTCTATACATAAACTCTTGTATTTTAGTTTCTTTTTCTGCTTCCTTTTGCGTGACATTTCTGTCCGCTGGTATTGCCATTATTCTCAGTATGCATGTTTTCTCTTTTTTTTGCTTTTAATTATTATATTTGGCCTATTTGCTGTAACTTTTCTCTCTGTATGTATCCCTTGATTCCACAATACTCTCACATCTTCATGTTCACATACTGGTTTGGGTGTGTGTGTGTGTGCCATTTATCTGTCGTTTCGATGCCCAGTGCTTTGCATATTGAATAATGTAAATGTGCACCAACTTTATCGTGTCTCATTAAGTATTAATTCTTCGCCAAAATGGGGCATTCTGATGTTAGGTGTTCAATAGGTTTTTTCGTGTTGTTTACAAAACCTGCATTTACTGTCAACTTCTTCCTTCAGAATTTTTATTTTAAAGTAGTTTGTACCAGTTGCTTGGTCTTGTGCTGCCATTATTGTACTTTCTCTTTTTCACTTGATGTTTCCAAATTTTAACCTCTATATGACTCTTCATTATCCACCGGAATTTCCTCTAAGTTACGTGAGAATTGTCCCTGCTTCTTTTTCCGTCGCCATTTTTATTTTGTATTCTCTCCTATGCTGTCCTTTATTTGTCTTGTTCCTCTCTGTCATCCTTTCTTGAGTCTCCCAGCTGTCTGTACCACTGCTGAGTTGGTGTTGTTTTGGTGCTATCTAATAATTTGTGTTATTGGATCCTTATTGCTGTCTACATATTGCATCATTTTTGTACTTTCTATCATGTAGGCTTTTTCTAACTGCATCAACCCCTTTCTCCTTGTTTTCTGGGAGCTTACAAGCGATCTACATCTGCCTTTGGGTGATGCTGTCCACGGATGGTTAGCAGTTTTCTTGTTTTCCTATCCAGTTTTCTCAGTTCTTCTTGGCGCCAATTAATAATTCCAAAAAATATCTAAATACTGGTACTAGCAATGCTCCAATTGCATGTATTTTATTCTTTGCACTTAATTCGGTGTCCAAAACTAACCTCAATCTCCTCAAGTATTCCTTCTTCAACTTTTCTTTCTCATTTTTATGCTCTATGTCATGGCTCTCTTCTATTCCTAAATACTTATACGCTTTTCTCGGGTCAAGTTCCTTAATGTACTCAAGTGTGCTTTCTACATTTTCCTCTGGACACTCCCTTTTTAAACATATTTTTTCATATTTTTATAAACCAAAATCCATATTAATATCTTTGCTAATTGCTTTCACAATTTTTATTTCATTCTGTAAATCTTCCTCGCTTCCACTTAGCAGTTTCAAGTCATCCATATACAGTAAGTGATTTATTTTCCTCTCAGCTCCATGTACTTGATTTCCACAATCAGCTCTGTTCAGCTCGTGTTTTAATGGGATAAGTGCTATATAGGACAGTAATGGCGAGAAAGATTCCCCCTGAAATATTACTCTTCTTATCTGAATGGTTTGTGACTGCATTACTTCCTGCTGTGTTTTCAGCTGAAGCGTTGTATTCCATTTCTGCATTGATAATTTGCAAAATCTGACAATTTTACTCTTTAATCGTACAACTTCCATTGACTTTTCTACCCAGCTATGTGGAACGCAGTGAAATGCTTACTGGTAATCAATCCAGACTATACTTAAATTCTTTTTCCTCCTGTTGCAGTCCTCATATATTGCTTTTGATATCACTAATTGATCCTTGCACACTTTACTTCCAGAGTGACATCCTTTTTGCCCTGCTGCTAATAAGTCCTGCTCTGCTAGATGTGTGGAGATTCTTCTAGCTACTATTCTTGTTAGGGTCTTGTACATGGTTGTTACGCACGTAATCGGTCGGTGGTTTCTAACTTCCTTGCTGTCTCCTTATTTTGGTAGCAAATAAGTTATTCCTATCGTTAGCCAGTCAGGTGTCTTCTCCGGTTCCTCCATTATTGCGTTGAAGTTTTTTTGTAACATACCTGTGGGCAGCTGCGAATGCGTTTAGCCAGTAATTTTGTGTTTGATCACTTCCAGGAGATTTCCAATTGTGAGCTTTTGACACAAATGTAGCGGTTTCCATAGTCCTTATAGGCACCCTTTCAACATTACTAATTTTCCTTCTCTCTTCTCTTCTTATCCAATCTGCTCTTTCATTATGCTGTACTTTTTCTCCCCACAGTGACTTCCAGTAAGGCTCTACTTCTGCCATAGACGGGGGTTCTCTGATGTCTATATTCTTCTTGCCCAAGTTTCTGTAAATTTTGTTGTTGTCTTCCTTGAACATCTTATTCCAGAAATACTGGGTTGCCCTTTTTTCTTATCTTCTGATTCTTTGGGCTTTTGTTTGCACTTTCTGTTTAATTGTCTCTGTCAACTGTGCTACTTCTCTGGCATTTTTCATTTTACATTTTTGAAAAATCTTCCTCTTTTTCCTGTTGAGTTTTGAGTTATCGGAGCCTGTTCCCATTTCAGCAAGTATTGATATATCTTTTTTCCAGTTGCTTATTTGTTTTTGCATTCCTATTTTCCGAAAGTTTTCATTTCTTCTATTCTTGCCTCTGTTGCTGGGCTGATTAATTGTTTCTGTAATAATTATGGCAGCTGCATATATCCAGTTGTTTATATATCTGTTATATCCGATTAATTTTCTGCTAAATGTGCTTCAGTTATTTCATTTATTTCATCCTTCAGCTTGATCAATTTGCTGTTTCTCTTCAGTATTGGTACTCTTTCCCTTTCGGACATTTGTAGTAGCTTCATTTTATGCCACATTATTTGAAGGTCTTCTTTTAGTTTATTTATAATTGTGTGCTTCCCTTATTATTATTTTTATTATTATCATCATCATCATCATCATTAGGGATTGTCTGAGGCCATATGGAATAAGAATAATCTTGTTCAGTTGCCACTGTTGCTCGATTTCAAAGCCAATTCGTGATATTTGCGTTTTTTTTTGTAATTGTGGCTTGCAGAGTGTAGGTTAATAGAATTGCTATTATTATTATTATTATTATTATTATTATTATTATTATTATTATCATGCAAATAGGCTGGAACGCTCCCAGCGAATGCTTGCGGATGTGTGCTTGATCGTTTTTCACCAGATCGCTTATAAAGCTATTTATGCACTGATCTTCTCAGTTACATGGTCTACTTTACAAGTCAGAAGGTACCACCTTGATGCTCTTTTTTATTCATGTTATTTGTCGATCGAATGTTTGTGCTTCTTTATTTTACAATGTGATTTCAGGGTTCCATCTAGTAATACTGGAACCTTCACTGTGTTTGTGCGTCATGCAACAACTGCTCTTCCGATACAAGTGCAACTGCTGCAAATTTGGTGTTCAGTGGTGTAGGCATTCTTAATAAACATATCCGAACCCTTAAACATATTTCACGTCAGTAGCTCCTACATTGATGTTTTATGTGAGTTATGGTTTAAATAGACTTAGTTAAGTTGTATTGTAGATAGTTGTTTATATTCTGTACCCTTTATGATATTGTTCTATGTAATTCATTGTCTGAACAATACTATTTGGACAGCACGTTTTCTAAATATTGTGTTATATGATCTGCCCGTGTAGTCAGCTGTCAGCCTAACATCATCTGTTGTTTTTATGTTGTGTGCTTTTCTTGTGCTTTTTATGAAATATTTTGTATGCATTTTGTCCTAGGGTTATAAGTGGGCATTGTGCTGCTACACAAGTACTTTAGTAAAGGATAATTGAATTGAAATATTGCCTTTTATGGGGCCTGTTAATGTACACGTTGTAGGCATTTTTAATGCGATTTTAAATCTGTGTTACTAATTGGCAACCTTTGCGACCATGCTGGTCTAAAATGTTTATCACAGATCTATAGATTGTCACTCGTTTCATGATACTTTACAAAAATCAGGTTTTTTAGTCGGCAGCAGGGACATACCAGAGAGCCTGTTAAGTAACTGTCACCTCCGTAGATAGGTTTCGATTTTCTCACAGCAGATAATTCTTCTGTAAATTCATCAGTTGTGGAGATTGTTAAAATCAAGTTAACAGGTTTTGGTGCTTCTGGTAGTGCTTTTTTCATTCCACTAGTGATAAGATGTATGCACTTCTAATTTTAGAGCATTACTCGTTTGAACATCTTTTCCTGTTTTGACACATTTAATTAACGCCTTTGCAGATATAATGCGAGCCTTTGAATTTTCACGTCGGTTTTTCAAATTTATGAATTATTTATACCACAAATGTTTAGCGCACACGAGTCAAAATAAAAGAAAACGCGCGGCCAACAACACAGTTCCCCTATAGGTTTACATCTGCACAACCATGTAAATATTAGTAACAAGACTGTTTGAAGTGGAAAGCATAATATTGGTTGTGTCAGAAGGCCGATGCAAACTGGAAATACGACTTTCCATGAGACTTACTCCTGAATGTCTTTCTGGGAAGTATTAACTTTCCTAGTCAGCCGAAAGCTGTTGGGATTCAATTTACGTAGCGGCTTCTGAATTGTGAAACGAAGGTTCATCCTGGCGATGACAAATTTGGAACATACAACATTTTGCTTTAGTGAACGTGCTATAATGACACACTACTGAATTGATATAAAACGTCAATTAAATGGTCTTTCACCCTGGGTTGACACGTATCGTTTTCTAACTCCACACTTTGGGATAAACTAACAGTTTGAAACATCCATTTTATGAGAAAAAAGACAGCCATAATTAAAGTTTACAACTTCTGTTGAAGAACTTCCTGATATCGTGAATATTTAACAAAAGTACTAAGGCTGTATACTGTGAATAAGTTCCCGCCCTTAAATTCTCACCGGCAGCTAACGGAAGTTTGTATAGGAACTTATTTGTTTTCTTATTTCTGATTTTCAAACACAAACTCCTAACCGGGCAGGTGTAGGTGTATTATTACCTAATTAGTCATATTGTAGGGTCATTTTAACGTTAGAGCTTAATATTTAGAGTTCGGAATAAGTAACAAATTATTATGTACTTTCCGAATGCCATATCTGAGGTCCATTATTTATTATTTCTCACGCCATGATACTATCAATGATAACATTTAGATACTTTGATTATCATTCACCAGCAAAGGCACAAGATTTTGTTGGTGAATGATAATCAGTTATATAACGATGCACGGTGAATACAACGTGAAATTTAGATACTTTATTTTATATTCGTAGAGTATTTTGTGTCCGTTAAGTTGAAGTATTCTGTGAGAACAGCAGAATATTTTATTAGGAGGCCGAGTGTGTGACTAATAATCAACATGTAGGTCTTTGCTTTTTACTACTCAAATTACAAACCTTTGTTTAAGTAGCCTTCTCTGTCTTCTTTACACAATCAGAATCGAGTCTCAAAATTTCCGACAATATTCCTGCTTTACATGACCTAACAGACAGCTCTGTATTTGGTGCGTTTTGCTATTGCCTTTCTGAATTAATATAGTTTTTAGATGGCATTTTTAATATTTTATTACACAGCACTTGTAATACGACTACACCGATGTACTTATAATTCTTAGTTGTACATTTTGGCAAGTTAGTTGCTGACAGATTGCTAGCAAAATTTGTGTGACTTGTGGAACTTGTACTGTGGTCGCCCTTGAAACCGTGCTATATACAGTGAACGTGAATGTGCGTGCGTATATGAAATTAAAACTCGCCTGTTCGATTTTACAGTTTTAAGCCTTTGTTAAATACTCTTGTGTCTGGATCTCTGGTCGGCAGCTCTTCTCATGTGGAAACACTCGTCACGTTACGATGGTTCTGACGGGAATTAACATTCTTGTAATCAGTATCGGTAATGGAATGTGTTCGGATTTAAAATTCTTACGTATTTAGTAAGTGTTATAAACTAGAACTCTCCCAGTATTGATGATGCTGCTTTGTGCATTTTTTACCTATATATGTCAAAACAAGTTTACAATTTTGTACCCATAATGCAGTACAGAAAATCGGCAGTGACGTACTTTGAAATTTATGAAGTTTGTTAATATTGTTATTAATTTTTATTATTAATGGGAACAATGAAATCTAAATTTGTGACACTCTACCATATCGAGCTTTCCCGAAATATGTGCGTGTTTTTCAGGATACATTGAAAGGTGCAGTTATGTAGTTATGTAAAGTAGCAAAACGCCACAGTTGTGTTTCAGTGAGAATTCTCTTATGTTAAATTTCAGCAGAATCTGTGAATGATTTATGGGATACACTGAGAAGGCCCTTTATGGCTTTATGTAACCTGTGTTCTTGTAGAGAGTATTGTAGCTGAAAATTTGAATTTCAGGGCGAAGTTTATTAGAAGTCTCCTCTGAAGAATAAAAAAATACACTCGTACTGACGGATATACTTAACCTCCAAATATGGCGTTTCTTTATTATATAACTTATAAATAAATTCTGAAATGTATTTGAGTATTATGTGTAAGCGTGAACTTGTGATATTCAAATATTGTGTATAAATGTATACAACCTTTAAAATAGCTGGTTGAAGGGATGTAGTGGCCTACCATTCTTTTCAGTTTATTTACCACTTATAGAAATACAAAATGACATAAATGACATAAGTTACTTTGAAGTTTAAGGATATGGATTGCCTTAGAAATCTTTACACCAAGACGTTCTGTCATAACAGCATGTTTTGAAGTATGCTGGTTATAATGCGCCATACCACAAAATTATACGACCTCTTTATGACCTGTTGCTTTTCCATTTATGTGCAGATTTCTTCATTGCTTTCACCAACTCACGTCTCTGGACAAAAGTATTCACAAGAATACATAAAGTGATGAAGGAAAAGCAGATGATATTAAATACATTATATACCGTAATAATTGTTCATATTCATTTCATATCAAGTGGAAGAAC
This sequence comes from Reticulitermes speratus, assembly GCA_021186555.1. Lineage (NCBI taxonomy): Eukaryota > Metazoa > Arthropoda > Insecta > Blattodea > Rhinotermitidae > Reticulitermes > Reticulitermes speratus. The sequence goes on along the minus strand of JAJKFL010000006.1, from coordinate 36,530,034 downwards.
TCCCAAATGAAATAAAGACAGAATTGTGTTTGTAAGGCCGTCGTTGCTGTTCTAATTATTACAATATTATTTTTCGTTTTATTGTTGATATTCTCCATGTAGAAAGCTCGTGATTTGTTACAGATTTTCTGTAAAACAAATTATCGCTTCTGCAAAGCTCTCCACCAGTTTCTGAAAGTTTGTGTCCGTCAGACAATATGTATAGTGTAACTGGTTGAATATTTAGGGACATGGGGATTATAAAATGTCGTGAATAATGCCGTCTACAGTGCATTGAAGTACTGAATGAACGTAGCTTTTTCGTTGGTGTGTGCGTTTAAAAACACGGCGGAGACGCTGCTTACAATTTAACTTCAGCGTAAAAATGGCTGCATCGAAATAAACTTCAAGCAATGGAGTGGCTTTACTTGTTGAAAATATGGAGTAATTTATGTCGCCTAGAAATTTGTAAAAATATTACCATAAGAATAAAAGTAAATCCAGCCAAACGCAACAATTCTTTATTCCAGTGTTAATTCAACATATTTCGGCCTTATAGGTCATCATCAGTTTGACCAAGAATATACGAGTTTATATATAATTATACGGAAATTGAGATCTCACCTTTTTCATATTATGCTGTTATGTTGATGTATTATATATGCAACATAAAGAATCAACCTTAAGAAACGAATTAAATATTATGTACTGGTATTTTGGGACTGAATCTGGAAAATGTTAAAAAAAGTTAAAATCAAGGAAGAGGTAGGCGCTTCTAAAGACGGCCCATATATGTTTGTGTGTATTGGTTTCTCATGACACAGTCGTGTATTTCCAAAGAATCTCAGCTGTACGTAATTGTTATGACATTTAAAAGACCTGAAAGTAATATTAAGAAGCTAGAAAGGAATGTTTTATGAAATAGAGTAATATGAAGTGAAAATTTAAAGATAAAATTAAAATTAACACATGAATCGGAGAAATTTATATATCCTCAGTTTTGAAGAGTGTTTGTTATTAAATGTTGCATATTATTGGTTACTTAGTTTGTAATTTATAAAATTATATAAAATTGTTATTTCAAGACGAATTTCTGAGATTTGTTGTACAATTACGTGGCACATCTTGTTTTGTTGGACTCAGAAGGCTTTCTGTAAGTGTGCTGTCGTCATTGGATTGGGGAAGGGAGTCGGGGGTATGCTGTTACGTCTTGTGACCTTCAGCTTGGAGGATGGCTTCGAAGAGTTTATTAGGTTGTATTGCATTTTTTCATTTAGTTGATTTTTTACGATTTATTTATAAATGTAAAATATTTTCAATGTATCCATATGGGTTCCTTTTTTTATTATTAAATTGTAAGATCTTACATTTACCAGAATCAGTCCTAAAATATAAATTATTCAATTTCCAGTCTCAAGGTAGCTCCTTTATGTTACACATACTCAACATAACAATATAAATTGTAAAAAGTTGCGATCTCAGTGTCCGTATAACTGAGTACATACAGTAGTCTTATTTTCTTGGTCAGCCTGATCATGGACTATTCGGCCGAAACATTTTGTTGAAGTAACACTGGAATAAATGATTGTTGTGTTTGACTGGATGTACTGTGAATCTTACTATCCATAACACAACGCGGATGAATCGTCTTAATAAAATATTACCAGATGTATAATTTGTGCAGGCTCATTTTCACGAAATATCAAAGCATTTTGTAAAGTGAGTAGTGTGGCTGACATTTTGTTGAGTTAGTTTTGTGATTTATTCTACAGCTGTATTTCTTGACAGAGGGGAGAATTAAGGCAGGTAGTTTGTACTTTCCGGAAGTAAGGGCAGAAACGAGGTGCGAGCCAGAAGTTTTCGGACCGCGGCAGTACTAAAAAGTACGACCTACAGTAGTTGCAGGTGCGTATTGTTTCCTTCAAAATAGTCCCTTCGCAGTGTATACACCAGGCCTACCACCTGTCCTACTGGAATCATCTCCGGACGTCCCGTTTTGTGACGCTGTGTAAACACCGCGTACGATTAGGATTTAAACTTCGCGATAACCTCGAATCTTCCAGGTAACTGGATTTTGATCTTTGGGGACAGTAAAAAGTCACTAGAAGCTAGGTTGGTGGGTGTAGGACCGCCGCCATATTTCTTTAAATAAGAACTGCAGAAATCACAAAACCTTGTATGATGCAGAAGCCATTGCGGAGTGCGCCATTTGTCTGGTTGTTTTGTCCTGACAGTCTCCTCAAAAGCGTTAGGGAAATCTTTAATCGTATGCAGCCTGCGACATCGATTACTTGACGTACTTTCTCTACATTTTTATCAGTCCAATTTGACGATGGGCGACCCGAACTTTCAAAATCCTCAACCAAATTTCGTCCCATTTCTGAAACGTGAACACCATGAACGTGTTGAGTTTTGTACACATAGGCACTTCACGACATACGTTTTTAAGCATCTCATGACTATTAGAGGCTGCTTTCTCAATTTCTAAACAAGGATTTGACGCAAATTCTCTGTTTGTTAAAGTATACCGCTTCACTGGTGTTCAATGATCCCACAGCGCACGCATAACAAGCACGCTTACAGGTAAACATCAATTGGACAAGAACTCGACTGTCTGTACAGGGACACGCACCACAGTACTTCACAATTTATCAACCACGAACACAGATACATTACATCTGTTGCCTTTGCTGCTTGCGGCCATTCGAAAAAATGTTCGCTCGTACCTCGTGCAAGAAATAACTTGACCTTAACATAATGTTCATTTTATTTGACTGGACATGAAATACACATTATATAACCAATACTAGTTAGTGCTACATATTTCGTGAAGGATAAGTAACATATTGTTATATTTCCTGATCCGTGTTGGTGTTCTTGTCTTTCACGTTGAGAAGAAACATGAAGAAAGACACTGACTGGCTCAACATCTGCGAACAAAAATGAAGTACTAGGTGTTTAAGAACAAAGGTCGAAACCTGATAAACGAAAACATTTTGAGCTGTCGAAAAATAATTATGACTGTATCAAAAATGAGAAAGATAAGACATTTATTTTGACAAATACTGTTTTTTTTGTTAGAAGTTAAGGTCCTTCGAGAAGAATACTTTAGTAGTCCCTCATATAATGAAGAGTGTTTTGTTGTTGTATATACGAGGGAGATTAATTTGCCTGTTGACAGCAATATATAACTGCTATCTACACTGAAGCAGTTTCTTCCAGTCTACACCCTGACATCCTTCTTCATAAGTTGATTTTCCATGTTACATTGTCACTTACGTCGATGTCTCCGAAGGTGTCTTCTTCATCAGGTATTCCCACTAAAAATTCTGAATGTGTTTCTAGGTGGGATATGTAGCTCATTATGTGTTCTCATTAATCACAAATTTGACTGAATTTATGTAGCAGAATCCTTCTGCAGAATATAATATTTTCTGTGCTAGTCAAGTAGTTCCTCGCATTCTATAGAAACCGTAGCTTTATTACCGTATTTACAATAACCCACGGTTTGTGGTTTTTATGAGCCAGATATGTTTATTCCACACCTTCCTACAATATTAGGCCCACTTACAATCCACTTTAACCTTGACATCCCACTACGTTTAAGTCTTCCAAGTGGTCTTTTTCCTTAAGTTTTGCCCAATACAATCCCGTATACGTTTTTCTTCTCCGCCATATATGTCACATGCCCAACCCATCGAATCTTTCGTGATTTGATCAGCTAAATAGTACATATCATGCAGCTACTTGTTATTCAGTTTTGCCTATCCTTCTGCTACTTACACCCTCTTAGACCCAAATACATTTCTCAGTAACCTTCTCTTCCCTTAGTCTGAGACACGTAGTTTAACCGCATGTAAAGTAGCAAGCAAAATCATAGGTATGTTTATTATGATCCTTTTTGTTAACCAGACAAAGGTTCGGACCGATTGGTGAGAGGGAGTTCCGGAATTTAATCGGCGCTTAATTTCTTCTAAGATGTAATATGGTGAAGGATAAAAATTTTGAATTTCTTAATTGTGTAATTGTTATTAATTAATTAATGTCTCGTGTAACGTTAGCGACGGTATCTCAAGTCATGTAGTGTAGGATGAGAAGGAACAATGCAGTTGCTGATTCGTGGAAGTAATTGGTGATGGTCTGATATAAAATAATATTTCGGCGTTTGCTTGGAGGAGTGGACTGAGTAAGAGTACGAAAATTCCTATTCAGCCAGACCGGTCTCCGACTCTGTTTTAAAGTGATACCTCCTGAACCCGAAGCAAGATTGCTAGGCACTCGAAATTATATTTATGTTTCATTCTGCTGTTACTTTCTGTCTTAGTTTCAAGCATTTTCCTGGACACCAATTGTGAGTATTTGTTTGTACTACTGTCAGTTGGTTTGTATACACAAAATTCTGTGAAGTCTTTGAGACATATTAAGTTGCTATTAAGCGGAAGTACGTAACCGTTTTACCAATGCTTGATATAGAGGTAACGTAATTCTGACTTTTGGAAAATAAGCGTTTGTGATGTACGTAATACGTTCTGACGCTTCTAGGGCCACAAAACGCACTGAAATATTCTCGGGCTGAGAACCGCTCCAGGTTTCTGACTAACTCATGCTACGTTCAGTGACTAACTCCGATTCCATCTTCAGGATTATGGTATGACTCGACGTCCAGTCTAACCAGTTTATATATCAGTACCAGGCCTGGGCTGAATCCTGCCACGAATCCCGGCCTGGTACTTACGCAAGTACAATCCTATTAGGCTGGACGACGGGTAATGTCACAACTCTGATGAATGAAGACAGAGTCGGTCTGTGCAACGTCTGTTGATTTGATAAAGTTGATGCAGCTGTTAGCCCGAGAAAATATTTGTTGAAGCATTTATAAAGTCGAAATCTGAGAAAATTACTCGAATGCGAGTTAACGCATAATTTATTGGCGCGTTAATAGATACACTCCTGATTTTCCTGTTTTTTCTATGAATGTATTTGCTCCATTCTGTGAGAGTTTGTGGTAGGGGAACATTGATGTGTGAATTGTATTTAATATGGATTGTGCATTCGTGACGATTCGAAGATATTTTCTTTCAAACGTACCCGTAAGTGTCAATAGGACTCTATGGAATCTACACTTACGTACATATAAACTTGTTCCTTAAGACCTTTAAGAATATGTTGACTGATTTTGTAGGAATAGTTATATTTTGGGCATAAATGTTCTTTCTAATGGAATGCACAAAATGATTTACGGACTGTATAGAGACAGTAGCTTAACTAGTGCATCATAAGGGCTCATAAGTTGTTGCGGGATAGGTAGTACGTAATTTCCTAAATAATTAACAACCCAGTCTGTGCTTACGGTAATATATTTATGAAATTTACACTATGGTTTAAACACGTTCATTGTAAATTTTATGTGTTTTTGCGGAGCAAGAAATACATATCTTTGGAATTATTGTATAGTAAATATGATTGTTTTGTTACTTTATTCAATTTCGTGTTTGTATCAACTAATCGTCTGTATCTTTTAAGAAGAATATAACTTATATATTGATACAGAGAATTAATTTCACAAAATTTTAAGTTGGTAGACAATTAATAGGCAGATAATTTCCTCGTACGTCCTTCTTGGCTTCGTAATTTTCAGTGGGTATAAGATAAGCTAATACAGCTTTTTTGGTTCTTGTAAAGAAAATTATGTAACTTGTGTTCGTGCATTGCTGTCTGTATAATCTACTTGAATGACAAAACTATTGAAGAAATACTTCATATTCATTGCCCTACGTCAGACATTGTGTACATACAAGTTCATTGCTCCGCTGTTTGATCGCCATTAATAATTAATTTTAGATGAATTCTGTTGTTCAATTTTAAATGTGAAAGGTCGCCGTGTCGATGTGGTAGTTGGTGAGGTTTTATTGAATGAAGCCTGGTAAATAATTTGACATGTATTATGATTATTGGTATCTACAGAGTTTTTATTTTCCACAGAATGGATTCGGGATGTGAAGGTAATTCATGCAAGTCATGCAACTGCATTAGTTGCACTGATAACACAAACAGTTTACACAGTTTGTCCATCGATTTCTTAGATTTGCTAACGTGATGACTGCAGGCAGCCGGAAGGCAGCGGAACACATAGAGAAAATCAAGCAAACTGTCGATGAGCGACATGCACTCTACGGAGCCAGAACACCACAGAGAAGACTAAAATCGCGGAATAGCTTCCTCGGAACAGTGCAAGTTGAACCACCTGAAGACTTCCCTCTTACCCAGATTTGCCCTAGTGGCCACCTCCTTGATTTTAATACTTGGAAATCTTTTAACCGCATTAGAACAGGGGTGGCACCAGTAAAAACAAATATGGTGAAATGGGGCAAAACAGACGCTGGCGACCTATATAGTGGTTGTGGAGAGGTACAAGATATGGAGCATCTCCTGTCACGCAAGGACTGCCCCCACCAATGCACCCTCGAGGATTTATGGCTTGCAAATTAAAAAAAGGAATTGACGTAGCCCAATACTGGACAAAAAATCTTTAATTTAATGGTCCGGACACGATAAAGTAAAAGTAAGTAAGCTAATACATCGATTTGTTGCCGTAGATGATTTACTATACTTTAGAATCTGTGACATATATGTCATTATTTTATAAAATTTCCTTCAAATGGGATGAAAATAATATTGTTATAATTTGAGCGGAGGGCTGACGTGTCGTAACTCGGGTCGTGTCAGAAGGCGAATGGCTGCGCGGTATCTGAAAATGTCCTGGTTTCTTTGCATTGTGTGCATTTGTATTTATGTAATTGTGGTAATTCTGATTGGCTTTTAATTGTGCGTACGCTTGTGCAGTTTTCAGTACAGTCGAATCTACAAACGTTATGTAAGTATGCAACTAACCTTTCAGAATGAAGTTTTTAGATATGACGGTCCCGAAATTTTTATGAGACTGATGTGCCGGCGGATTATATGTGACTCTTATGGGGTTTTTTGAGTTATTTGTAAATTTAAACTCTCCACTCTGGAAATTTTTGTTGCTCAAGCGCGACTAAACCAGCGGTTATCACGAACCTGTCAACAGGCATCTAGTAGCGTAACGATGTGTTACCCACCAGCAGGCCTGGTATTTATAATTGAATTTGAAGTCTTGGATGAAAATGTGTGGCGTCATATATATGTGGTCCCTTACCTTTACCGATTATGGAAATGGTTTCCTGTACTGACTTCGAAATTCTCTTATAAGTACTGTTTTTAAATATATTTAATTATGCTATTCGCCCTCTGTATTTTTTATTCCGTGTGATTTCGTAAATCTTTCATAAATTGTTTCTATTGCTTCATTCTATGTAGATGATTTAATTGTCTGGTCGCTGTGAGGAACTTATCGCTCACTGAATGCAATAGCGACACAACTCAAAATTTGCCCATTTGAAATTAATACTATGATTGAGCTCAAAAATAGTATTTTAACTCGACGTAATAGTGGCGTAACTGAAAAATTGTCCATTGGAGTTCACGCTATGATTAAGCTGAAAAGTATTATTAACTTCAAATGGACATTTTTTATTTATGCCAGTATTGCATTCAGTGGGCGATGTAGTGAGCTGAAACAGTAATTCTGTATGTATTACTGTTTCCGCCCATTATGGGATAGTTCCCTAATAAGAGTCACCTAATTTTGGCCAAAGATACTGCTGTTATTTGGCAGTAACCTTGTGAATTGCTTCACTCAGACCTGGAAGGTTATCACTGCGCAACAGTAAGCTGTGTGTCACAGGAACAGTATTGCGTGCAACAGTATTCAGCATTTTCAATTTTGAAGTTTTTGACAGGGCTGAGTATACATCAGTTTTTCTATCTGACGTAAACTCTGATATTTAAATTGTTTTTATATATTCATGATTCACACAGTGACCTATAATATATACTAGTTATTTGTCTTGTCAAATTGTCTTACTAACCTTTTATTACAATTTACAATTCAAAATGGCGCGTTCCTAATATGAGACAATGTCTCAATTGGTTACCAGTAACTCTGCAGTGCGGGTGAAAGGCTTTACATCAGAAAATGTGGCAAAGGTTTTTGACATCTATTAACTTGAACTAAAGAAAATAATTGTCAAGCTTACAGGGTAAACAGTGTTGATGAAACAGGGATTACAACCATGCAGCACAGCACAATAAAATGGTCAGATTGAGGGGCAAGAAACAAGTGGCACCTATAGCGTTGGCAGAAAGGACAACAATCACTGTTATGTTTGTGAATGCTACTGGAATATACGTTCCACCATTAATTGTGCTCCGAAGAAAAATACATGAATGAGGTGCTTACGGATGGAACACCGGCGGGCTTAATTTGGGCTTGCCATCCAAGCGGTTAGATTCAGGCTGATATATTTACTAGATAGTTTGATCTGTTTCTTCATTTATTTAAGCCTTTGTCAGGGGATGATCCTGTGTTGCCGATTGTTGATGGTCATTATTCACACACCAAAAATTTAGGTGTAGTAGACAAAGCCAGAGAAAATAATGTTGCCATTTTTAGTTTTCCACCTGTTCTGTCTATGACATGCAGCCATTTGGCGTTGGTTTGGTGCCACCCTCGAAAACATATTATGCACAAGAGATTGAATCGTGGCTAGGCAACAATCCTGGTCGTGTTACTCCTTTCGTATAATGTACAGGTTTTACAACTGTATGTTACAACGTGTAAAAACTGTCTCATATTAGGACACCATTTGGGTTTAATACGAAAGTAACATATTGACGTGTTCTTTTGTAGTAAGGGCTCTAAGTTCCTTAAAATGTACTTATAAGAGTTTTACGATAAAGTTGAATGTTTGTTTGAAGAATTTCCTTGTCTGCAGCTATAAAGTTTGAAGGATTTACTTTCATAAACTGCAGTGTCACAAAAAAGGCCATCTTATGTTTGGCCCCTTTCCCCTACATATATAGCCTCTGTATATACACACATCCATATATTATGACCGAGATGGGATCGTATAAAACCCTGTGTATTAAAGCCAAATAAGCTTGTAAAACCGAATGTTAAGCCTACTAGAATTTGAGAATACCATTTACTGAAGGTACACACTTTTGAATTTCAAGGTATTAGTGGTGACGACGACGACGACGATGATGATGATGATAATAATAATAATAATAATAATAATATATTAATAATAATAATTCCAACAACAAAACATAAACAGTAGCAGCAGCAGGAGCAGCAACATTTAGTAGTTGATTTGGATCTACAAATCTCGATCGATGTGTCTGCTAACTCCGGGGTTTTTGCAGTTCTCATCCCTGGTTTTGTGTTTTATTTTCTGAGCCTGACATAAAGATTACGCAACCTGCGAATCGTATGCATCAAGACCATTTATGTTCCTTTTCTGACCTCGCTATATTTTCGTTGTCTGATTTTCCCACGTACGTTTACGAAATGCTACATAGATTGTTCAATTATGCAGTCTTATCACTGGTGAACGGCTTCATGAATGCTGATGCCTCATTAATTCTTCACCACGTGTTAACGTGCCCCTCTGGCCATTTTTGTTTTTGTACGTTTCGACAATGGTTTTGTTTCTTTCTTTTCCTCCCCGAACAAAGGCATCTCCCCTTCCCGACTTCTTCCTCAGTTCCCTCATTTTCCGTATTCGTAATCTGAACCCTAAAATCCCACTACTTCCTTCATTTTCAGCATGTTGTTTACACTTATTTTTCCTCACCTATAATTCACGGTATATGAAACTGGCGACATCTTCTCCTCCATTAGACCTTTCGTTCTTTGTCTTTGATATTTTTGCATTAGTTTTAATAATTGGGCACATTGTTTTTACGTTCTTTTCCCGCACATTTTGCCGATGTATCCCAGTCCGATTTTGTTAAATTCCTCGCTTAATCTCTCACTAAACCCTCCACATACGACTTCCCGAACTGCCTTTCGTAATATTAGTGATAAAAATACATGTTTAACACAGACCATAAATACCAATGTTTTTTCAACTTAAAGGATATTACACAGTGTCACATTTATCGGTATAATTCTAAGTGAAGTTATTACATCATTAATTTCCGAATTTGTTTGCTGTAGTGACAAGTCACATTCGGAAGTAAATTTTGAAGCAACTGTATGAATAAGCCTCTACCCTATTCTGTGAGGGGGAATCTGGAGCTGAATAATTAAGTGTGGCGCAGTGAGAACAGATTTGTATTATTGCCTAAGTCAGTATTTTTCTTACTGTGCATCTGTTGTTGTTACACGAAACAGTGGATTTTCTTACGTTCATCATGGTCGAGTTGCACACAGGTACAAATTTCCCAGCTGTCAGTCTGAACTCCTTGTTGGCTGCCGCGATGATGAAGACCACACAGCGCTGAAATGAGACAGGAGCTCCCACCCAGTCTATTGCCCAGGCAGCATCTTTTACACTTTCAGCCTGTAATAATTAGGAAAACACTCGAAATTAATGTTATGAATAACACTGATGGTAGCATATGCATATACCTAGTGTATATAAAGTGTACTAAGTGATTTAAATAATATCTCCATGTCACTGCTCAGCACTCAGTACTGCTGCGTAATATAGGACATTCACCTTTTACAAAGTAATGCTTGTAGAACATAAGTACTGGGAGCTAACTCCGTGGAAAGTGTTTCGTTTTGAGATGGTAATGGTCTCTGGGATATTCAAGAACTACGGTGAGAGGAAAGCCTGTCATAAAAGTAATTAGACTTATATGTCTCAAAAGGTTTGTAGAAGTAATTATTTTTCCTGAAAGAAAACTTTAAATCATCAGAAAAACGTACGGAGAATTTGCACCTCTTAATGCAACCAGTAGGATCGTCTGTTTCAGTTGCATGTGTCAGAGCAACAATGAGTTTGGCAATCGCGAGCAGAGGTTTCATTATAGAGAGATTAATCTTATGTAGGGAGAGTGATGTATAACATTACGTAATGACCATAAAAATACTTTCCAAAAGAGATGCTAGACGATAGACTTGATCTTTTAGCAGGTAAATTTAATTCTGTGACACAAGGAGTGTGGTAAATATTAGGGTGCACCAGATCATGTACATCATATTTAACAGAAAAATCAGTAAAACTGGAGAACGTAAGTTAATGTAAGCTGCCATTGTTGCGAGAATAATTATGCTGAGTTAAGCCGTGTAAATGCGCGGGGGAGTATATGGCTTCGCCAATCAATGTCTTATAATTGTGAGATCTACTGGAAGATAATCCAAGTTTCCAATCGAAACCGGGCGCATTGAATTCTCCAAGAACAAGGACTCGAAAATTATAGGTGTAAAATATATTTCATAAATAGCAGAAATACTGAATACGTTTGGCCACAGTTGTGAAGGGCGCAAAATAATGGTTGCCAATAAGGAGATTAAATCCATCATAAGTAGTTATTTCAACCCAAACACACTTCTCAACAAGTTATAATACAGCTGTGCGTACAAAACCTAAGCCGCTATCAGATATGGCAATTACGGTTCCTCCTCTATGTTATTTCGCGTCACTGACACTGTCAGCTCAATAAATTAAGTATGTTTCAGGATAAAGATTGTGAATAAGACACGAAATGTTGAGCTACATTTGGAACACATAGATAACATGAAAGTTGGATGTGGAGACTTCTGTAATTATTTCAGAAGACTTTGTCCCGATTCGATGAAATTGGTGTAAATATGTGTGAGTGTGTGAGTGAGTGAGTGAGTGAGTGAGAAGATGGGATCTCTTCATAATCATTCGCGAGAGATTTAGCCATTATTCGCTAGGACAGGTGCCTCCTTTATCATCCCTAAATATATTAATGGAAGCAGTGGGTTCTGCGGTGTAGTTACTACACATCCCTGCAGGATTTTATCCCGTTGGCCTCGGGGGTACCAGATGGCGGTGCTTCACGGCAGGTCGCCCCTGGTGTAGGGGAACCACAGCAGCGACACTCAGCAGCAGAGACGTTGATCCGTTTCGATGTTTAAATTTTCTTTATCCTTTCATAATATCCTAATTTCATCAGACCATTTTAGTACAATATCCACCAAGTTTCCTACGTAATTCTTTCCGCCTTAGCCTCACTCGATGTTTTTCACATGTACTCAGAATCTTGTTTTCATTAGAATCAGAGTTTATGTTCTTTCCTTTAATATGAGACACGAAATTTCGCACCCATACAAAACAATGTAAATGTTACAACTTTCTTTTGTATATTTTATTAATTTATTTTCACTTTTGGAACGAAAGATGAGGAATTATGAAGTAAGTGGTAGAAAGAACGCCAAGAATTTTATTTAGTCAATTTATCCATTAACTCCAAAAATTCCGTTCTTATTCGAGACCTTGAGAATTTTCGCGGCATTCGGTTCGAGATTTTAGTTCCCGCCCAAACCCAGACTTGGGAACTTGCTTGGCCGCCTGCCACTTCTGACTAAACATGTCTACAACTACGCCGCATAGGAGTAACGGAGGCCGTTGCCACCGTCTACAACATATGGATGTGTTGTGCGATGGTGAATAAAGTTTGGTACTAATACAGTATTCCCTAGCGAACAACCGTATGTTGTGTACTAATTTATGGGAGAATATTATAGACATGCCCAACATTTTTCGCAGTATTAGGTGGGCTGTATTTCAAACACATTATTGCGAAAAGTGTGACTAATTTTTATATAACATTTTTTAATGTTGCTGGCTCCGATACCCGACACAGCATAAAGACAGGGACCCGATCCGTCTTGGATTGAGATATGTTCTAGAGACCTGATGCCACATACTAGAAGTTTCCACAACCAGCCGCAACAAAAATTTTAATTTGTGTAAATCATATTTGTTATGTAAGAAATGTTTAATAATATTTTAATCATAAGTTTTAAAAAACTGTACAAGTTGTACCTTTTATACATAAATGACATCAACAACGGAACCAACTACAGGATGTGGAACCTTGTAAATGATAGCTTATCACCAGCAATTGGTTTTAAACCTGGCGTATTTTATTTCTTGGAGGTGGTACCGAAACATGTCGCAGCTACGTGTTTAACACTCATATGTAACTAATAATGTGCATTTGGTTGGTATAATAAATTGAATAAACTTTATATAACAGTTTAGATTTGCATGAAGTTATGTTACTTAAGTTTGAGTTAAGCTTATGTAAGAGAAAGATGACATCATTAATGTTTAAGAATTGTTATTTACGGATATATTAATTTTTAATCTAAGTTTTATGTTACACGTACCGTGTGACTTGTTAATATGCGGCACTGTGGTGTCCAACTGCCTCTTTCACGTTTCTTCAGTGTGGGCATAAGTGTTTCGGCGTTCTTTGCACATCTTCAGTGCCTTGTTTCATACATGCCCAGTACTGCTCTCCGTGGTTGTTATACATATGGTGTTACACTGTGCAACATACAGTGACAGCAGTACTGGGCATGTAAAAACCGCCGAAACGCGTATGCCCACACTGAAGAAACGTGAAAAAGGCAGATAGACGCCACAATAACAAATATTACTCTAATCTTTAGTCTTAATTCACCGTGCATTTTTATTATTCCAGAAATACACCAACAAATGCACAAATCACTAAAAAGGTGCAATCAGCCCTTTATTGGAAAGCCGAAACATATGTAGGGTTCGACTATAATAAAGGGCTGATTGCACCTTTTTAGTGATTTGTGCATTTGTTGGTGTATTTCTGGAATTACTCTAATTTTAAAGGGTAAAGGTAAAGTTCTACCTAGAACAGGCCACGAAGACCCAGAGGGGGAGTACAGGTATAGCTGTACTCTTTCCTAAACCCTGGCACTAGATGAGGGTGGGTGGTCAACTCTACGCCCCAGCCGCTTTACCCCCGGGAAAGAGATACGTTACCCATTGTATAGGAGGCTGGATGGGGCCCAGGGCAGGTCTGGACGGCTGCGAAAAAGCTCGCCTCCACCGGGATTCGATCCCCGGACCATCCAGCCCGTAGCGAGTCGCTATACCGACTACACTAACCGGTTAAATCTAATGATGGGAAACATATAATTCAGGTATACTGTATTGATAATAGACTCTACGGAAGACATTTACTTAAAATCTGCTTTAAGAAGTCAAATTATTCATACCTGCTGTGACAGCCCATCTCCAAACCAGCAGTACAGACACGTGGCGCCCATCAGAATGACATACACGAATGCAGCCTGCGCTACATCCGTGTGATCTCCCCAACTCTGCCAAATGAAACACACTGTTATTTGGGATTGCAGTGTGACGTCTAGAGTTTATCAAGACAGCCAACGACCTTCTTCTGCCTCTAATTCCGTGGAAGGAGGCTTATAGCCTGTAGTCTGAAAATGCTTCGAGGAATTTTATTTCATTAGACCTAATTACATCGATTGTTATATTTTAAGGGAGATATAAATATTCTTCGTGGATAAAGATATTGTTGAATACTACGACTAAGCACATTTGACTTAGACTTCGTTCTAGGAGTTAAAGTTTATTCCATACGGTTTTATGCCAGTCAGTGGATTTTGTCTAGAATATTTATTAATGGGGAGTAATGCTTGTGATATGTAGAGTATTTTGCGATACGTGTGCCAAAATTCTCGAAATCAGTATACATGTCATTTTGAGTAAAATATGCTATATTCACCATATGCCCAATTATCAACACTTTCAACGCCTCAAGCTATTTAATGTTCCAAGGTACTGTACGATACTGTACGGTATCAGTTCCTATGAACCACTTTACTCTTCCACCCACATCACACTCTACTCTCTCGTACCCATGTCGTTCGTCTACAGTATTTGCAAATACGACGCTCTCAGCTCGGTCAGCAGTGTGTCTGTCGCATGGCGTATTGTCATATAATTATGCCTATAAGTGACATATTTCTAACAATGGTATGAACACAACGTTCACAAGTACAGAATAAGTATCTATCAGTTTTATATTTGTCCATACTGCAATGGCAGTGCTAGAGCAGCAGTTATTACTGGCGGTCGTTTCCGAATCGAAGAACTCCGAGCATCCAGATATTTATCAAGGTATACCAGCGGCAACGAGAAGAAGGGTCACTCCACACAGCGAAGAGAACGTTCCAGCACAGCAAACCTCTGCCGAGCAAGAAAACATATGCATAGGGTACACTTCACCGGACACACAACATCCCAAGCCACAGGACGAGATCGATGTAGATCGACTATATGATTGTATACGTGCCCAAAAGCCAGTAAAACTTTTTTTGAAAAAAAACATTTGTATGCTTTAATCGCCTGAGTCGAATCATGCAACAATATTTGTATATAACAATTTTTCTGTGTTATACGAAGTATCAGCTTACATCACTGACTTAGACACATTGTATTATTTTCTCTTAACGTTTAGTTTTATGACTATAGACATAAATTTGTTTTACTATTGTGAGCGGCATGTGTACGTCCATTATAATGCCAAATGTTGTGTATCTGGATAACGTAGATATTAGTGATCCTTTGATGCGCCCGCTGAGGATGGCAATTTGAATGCCGAAACGTATGTAGGGGTTACAAATATATTTTGCTAATAATTCTTGTGCATTAGTTGGTTTAACTGAAATTTATGACAAAATGCACGTTACATATAATATAAAAAATAGTGCAAACAAGTTAAGTTCTCTGCGAATTTTGCCGGTAGACACTGTCCCTCATTTGACCCCAAAAAGAATAGTGAAGAGGGGCCGGTGGGGGGGGGGGGGGGGTTAAATTTGTTGACCTCGCAGGCCAGACCTGTGAACCAAAACTGCCAAACTAGCAATATTACGTAGTATACTGTCAGTTAAGGTATACTGTTAGGCCCAACTGTTAGTCGAGAATAGGTGGTTTGCCATCGTTTTGAAACCAGATACTTAACCTTGCATGCAGAAGAATGTCTTGTAGCAAAAGTGGCATTGAATTTTGTAAGAAGTTCAGATAATGAGCCGCAGTCATATGACCCTCATTGTTGCTGGTGCTGAAAGTGCCTTTCGATGGTAATATACGGATGTGTGTCGTACCTGTAGTGGCAGTTGGCGGGTATCGTCGATAACATCCGGAGAGAATTGCGCTTCGTTAGTAAATAAAATTTATGTAGGAAGATAACGATGTGCGGCAATCTACTGGAAAAACCCTAACGAGCAGGTAAATTAGCGGTTGCAAAGCTTGAACATATTCAACATGATACAGGTGCAGTCCTACCTGTTATAAAATACGCCATACTTATGTTGAAGATGTACCGGTTTGGCATAACTGCCTTAGGGGAAGAATGTATAGATTGCTGACGACACGAGTGTATATGTGTTTGTAACAAATATTAGGGTGTTTTGCATGTTTCATAGGTTTGAATGTAGTTCATTAGATGCAGGGTTCAGAACTATGTGTAAAGTCTGCATTGCATGAAGAATGTAAGCATTAAGCATTACGTTTTGACTGAGAGCAGCTTCATTTTATTTTGAAATCAGTTTTTCCCTTTACCACATTACATGTAAACATAACGATTCTAATAGTCTTTTGTGTTCCGCGGTCAGTGAGCGATCGTACAATTTGTGCACATCAAACTGAATGACATCAAAGTAAGCTGCTGCATAAAGGCTACGAGTAATAGCAGTCAATTGACTTCTGGTAACGCATGCAGCACTGGAATTTACTCTTACATTATCAATATTGTTTGATTATAAAAGATTTCGTTTGAACGGTATGAGACTTTCATGAAAACCAGTTTTTTTTTTTGCAAACCTTTCGTCCTCTGTTTTACGTTCTTTACCAGTGTGTCTGATAGAGGAACACAAGACTTATTCAATTTCAGAATGGAAACATTGCGGAAATCAGTGAATCTAAAGAATTTACTGGTTTATATCCACGTTTGAAATTTTATACACTGATTAGAGGAATAAATTTGCATTAGGAATAATTTATTTCCTGCTACAAAAATGTAGCCTTGCCTTTGATGTCGATAGAATACTGAACAGAACGTAAAGCGAGGCAATGAACATCTTAAAGTAAGATGAAAACTGAGGATACGTGAAAATAAACGCCCAGAAAAGTACTGAATTCTATTACACTACAATACAGAATACAAATATGAAGCGGTTATGTCTATTAATGATTAAATTCCGAAGCAATAGAATGGTGTAATACAGTGTGGCAAGTTACATTTTTAAATCAAGGTTAGTCTGTAAGCTGTAGAGAAGCAGTTGATACAGGTTTCATTCTCAGTCGAAGTTAATGGAAAGTGGAACTCACAGGGCAAAGCGCTTGTCGACTTAAGTGTTTTAGAAGTTCAGTTTCCACCTGTAGGAAAACACGTCCTGTGGCTTACATAGGTAAGCCTTTTGATTATATTTCGTTTTGCTAATTTTAGAACGTAATGAACCCGAAAGTTTATGACGTAACAAAAGACAAGGAAATTGTTTGAGAGCGAGATTTTGAATTAAACCACAAATCATGCGACGTGTATATGAGTAGTTACCGTTTCTTCATGAATGATTAAGCGAATACTGTACCGTGACAGCAGAGAAGGCGTCCAAGCAGATGTCTGAGAAAATAAGCAGGAATAGTCCACACAGTGGAAGATTCATTGTATTTCCAATACTGCCATGTATCTGAAAGAGTGAAATTTTATGTAGCAAAATTCACGTTTTTCTCATTCAAATATTAACATTATTTTTAGTTTAACTTTCGTTGTTTGCCTTACCGTTTTATCTCCTGGTGATGGCGTATACAGTTGTTCAGTTGTTCCTGCATGTGACGGAAGGACTCTGAAGGAGCGTTCTTCTGTCCCACTGCTTCCCTTTCATCAGTCTCTTCCCAAGTGTCCTGCATTGATGTGCCCCGTCTTTGCCTTACGTGCAGCAGCAGCCGCTCTAAGCTTCTCCAGCTGACTGCAGGCTACACACACTAGCGTAGCGTACAGACTCGGGAAGCCAAAATATAAGCCTGCTCCGACGAATGATGCCATGACCTGTGGGAATCCTGGATTTAATAATCGTGGCGAAAAACCTCATTCAGCTAATCGAAATACAAAATAGTTTATTTTAACTGTTCGCCTATGTTGCTAAGGAGATTCCTTTACCGCATTTTTTCCCAGCTCGTGTTAATACTTATTAATCAGTTTATAAGACCTTGCGCACTTTGAGCGGCGGCCGGGACAGCGCTGTCGGTATAGCGACTCGCTACGAGTTGGACTGTCTGGGGATCGAATTCCGGTGGGTG
This sequence comes from Reticulitermes speratus, assembly GCA_021186555.1. NCBI lineage: Eukaryota > Metazoa > Arthropoda > Insecta > Blattodea > Rhinotermitidae > Reticulitermes > Reticulitermes speratus. The sequence goes on along the minus strand of JAJKFL010000006.1, from coordinate 36,511,843 downwards.
TGAGGTTTTTTGTGCCCCCCAGACCGGCCCCGAAGCCCACCCAACATTCTATACAATGGACACCCGTCTTTACTGAGGGTAAAGCGGCCGGAGCATGTTGCTGACCACACCACTCCGTTCTGGCGCTTGGTGTTATATACTTCTGCCTCCCCTCTGCCTGCACACGCATGCCAAGGAGCACATTTAATTTACACTTTCAGCACCAACACATTTTACTACAAGCTTCGATAACAGTGGTTACAGAGAAATTGTTACAATTAAGAACGTAGTTCTAACTGATACCTACAATTAAAATGTGTACTTAATATGTTCTAAAATTATTGTAACATGTTTAGGTTATTTTTTTGCATATTATGACTTAGCCGGAAAAACTCAGTAAAGTACCGATATTTGCAAAACAGTAGTTTCTGATAAGCTATTTTTTTGTTTTTGTTTGTTTGTCCCTGTCGCTCCAACGCGGAGCATAGGGGCCTCCTTTCAGAGGTTTCGATGGTGATGTGCGTTGATGTAGTAAGTGACCAGCCCACTGATCGCACAAGTTCCACTCAATCCTGATGTGAGTGCCAGAGCCATTTGGCAGGCAATCAGGAGACTTGGGTGAGAAATGGCCGCTGAATTTTGCTTACGAAACATTTCTATTCATGCCGTAAATCTACGAAGGAAGTGGTGCTCCGGATTTTTATCACCCTTAAAAATCCATCGCCCTCGGTCGGGATCCAACCCGCGAACCTTGGGTCCAGTGGCGAGCACGCTAACCACTAGTCCACCGAGGGCGACCTAAAAAGCTATAAGGGCAGAAAAAATTTATAAATCAGTAACTTTACCTTTGTGCATATAGATTTCACTAGGGAGTTGACGCTTTGTGATCGGCAGTGACTCATGTACTGCAGCATGTTGTCAGTACAATAAATGAGATATGGCAAGAAGGCAGATTTATCCAACATGCACAAGGGTTCCGGATAATGAGATATAACTCAAGTATGAAGGGTAGGAAGATGTGTTACTAATCTTACACGGAGTGTTTCCGGGGAAGTTGCCACGCCGGAAGAGATGCCACACGTGCTGCATTTCGAACTTCTGAAACTTTGCGGAAGCTGCACGGTTATCCACTACTTCATTAGTCATTTGAAAAAATTTGTGGTATGTGTTGATGTTTCGTGATATTTTGGAATTACAGTTGCCGATAAAGTTAGCTAAGTTGGTCATTTTCTTCGCGAATTCGTAGAACATTCTAATTTCGGATGTCACTGTTTTCCTCTAATGTGTTTGTGACACTTTTGCAACTTTAGAGTATCAGTTACGAAAAGTAGTATTGCTATTGTGTAGGTCTGAACCATTTTGTATGTCTGTAGGCCATGAAGAGAAGTGTAGCATATCTTCATGAAACAGTAGGACATTGGTACATACAAATTGAGAAGGGAGAGGTATCACGCCATGAAAACGTGTTTATATGTTTCTGAAGTGATACACGATATGTGTTGTTCCGATTACACTTTGTAGTTGTCTTTAGACTTACAGAGTTTCTTATTTATTCATTCCTGTGAAGTGCTTAAATTAGGGGCTTCCCTTGACAAAGACGGACTTTGGGAGGCCTTAGGAAAGCCACAATTTAAAAGCAAGGGATATTAGTCCTATAGAGGTATATATTACGGAGTCCCGACCGGTGTACTGAATAGGAGATATAAACCTTGTGATTTCGCGCAGAAGAAGCTGGATCCACTAGTTGCATTTTCTAGCTTTACGTGCACAGCTTCTTGAGCCATCTAGTAATTTTAGCTGGACACAGTTACCACTATAATAGCAGAAAATTTATTTATTTTATGAAAGATGAACATGCGATCATGTTGATTTTACCTATTCATACTGTGGCAGCATTGCAAGTATTGCGTAGGGGAACTTTTGTACAAGAGTGTGTTATCGGTTGTGTCAGTACTTATTAAGCATAAATGTGAAAAGGAATCGACTTGGAATTTTTATTGTTCAAATGAGGAACACGGATGCTTCCGTACCAAATATTGTAAGCGTTTTTAAAAACACATGGATTTGTCCCTTAGATCGAAATGCTGTCACACGTTATTTATGATCAAATTTTGATGCAGCTGAGACAGGACAAGAAACTGAACCTGCTGGTTCAGAGTCACCAACTACGTAATGAGGAACTTAAAGTGAAACAACTTCCTGGTCTCTTGAAGTGAATACTTAAGGTAACGGATACTACCTGCAGGCGTCAATAGAAAATTTCTGGGAGGCCTAACTGTGAGGCTCTGCATGTGTTTTTTAGATGGAAGACTTTATTACGAAAATAAAGTTTTCCTTTATTCAGTTTTATGTTGGGACTTCTTTCTCGCTGATATTTTACAAGTTTAAAGGTAGTTTATAATTTTTGTAATTTAATGTGATTTTTATCGCGAAACCTTGTAATACACGGCGTAACATTCCATGAGACTTGAATTTTCATCAGCATCTCTGTGAGAATATCTCGGGTAGTTTATTTTACGTGACGACGGAAATAAATTCACAATATATAATTATATTTTTATTAAGGGACTTTTCTTTAGTTACACATTTACTGTTGTGTTAATAGCGCGTTTTTGAATTCACTTGTGCGAAACGTACTTAGCGTAGAATAGCAACATAAAAGACATAAATGTAGTTTAAATACTGTGTAGAAACAAATGAGCGTAATACGGTGCTTCAAGTAACTTATTATGATCCGTATTTGATCTCGTAAGCCTATTGTAATTTTGGTTAAATGTTTTTGTCATATACAGGAAGCAACGATGAATAACCACATTTGAAAGACAATGTACGAGTAAGAGTAGATGTATTTTATAGTGTTTCGTTTTCGTTTGTATATCTTATACTTAGCTCCCACGGTACCACAGTAAATCAGGGTAGGGTTTCATATTTCACACCGGCTTTTCAAATAGACATTGCAGCACTTATGGGGGGATAAGTGCAGGTCTGTTTGCTTTCGAAACGATTTTTGGTGGCATTACTCTCAGGTCCTAATTTTCTGATGTATTCGTGCTAAGTGTAGTAACACAACTGGTAACGAACACAACACATACAAAACGCAAAGTGAGCGTATTTCTTATACCAGGTCACACCTACCTACTGGAAAGTTTGCACAGGTCTGGTGTTGGTAAAATTGGTGAACAGATGTTTCCCGCAGTTAGTCTAGGCCTTTTAGCATTTGCGCTGTCTTTACACTTAAACAAAGTCACAAATTACTATTACTCTTATTAATACCCGTTACGTAGTTTTCTGTGAAGTTCCATCTCATGGTTGTTAGTGACTGAAAGTATTCAGGTGAAACAAAATGTAATTTTTGTTATCTCAATTACCGGCACGTTTTATTACGCTCCCGTTATTAGTAAAGCGGGCAGCAAATTGGAATTGTGTTATATATATTTTTCGAAAATATGTATATTTCAAAACCTTATATTGCGCAAAATGATTGGCGCTGTACTGATATTCTGCGAATTTAATGTGTTAAAAATTCGGTTATCGAAATTTGAAACACCACTGATGTAACCTATTCTATAACCATTGGTCAAGTAAAAATTTAATCACTTTAGAAATAGGAACATTACCTGTATTAAGTTAACAATTTCATATACTGGGCTCGATGATGCGTCAATGGGGAACCACTTAGTAAGATCATGTCATGGCTGATCACAATGCGCACGGTGCTTTGGATACAGTGGTATCCAAGTCCGAACAGTATTATGTATTTATAAAGTCTTTGAATGATCGAAATGTATCCAGCACTTGTTAAATATCCGGTGTCAGGATCTCTGGTCGGCAGTTCTTCCCATGTGAAAGAGTCTGTCAGTCTGAGCAGATGTTCGATGTCACGTTTACGATAACTGTAATGGGAATAAGTATTCACTTTGTAAATTATGGATACAAATAGCAGGCTTAGTGTAATCAGACCATCATGAAGATTGTAAAGTTTATCTACCCTAGTATCGATTACGTTATTTTGTTACTTATATTTATGCAAAACGAAGAAAAACACGCAATCTTTTTTAAGTCAACAAAAACCTGAAAACCCCTGCTTTAAAGAAACCCGTCTATATAGACACAATAATATAAGACTAAAGGATTTATTCTTTCTTCTTTTATTTTGCAGTTTGTCCACAACTTCAGACTTAAGTACTCCATAATTTAAAAATAAAAGTTGTGAATATTGTTAGAAATATTAATCTCTCTGTTAAAGAATATGCTATAATAACGCAGTATGAATGGAGATTGTAATGCTGCTTACCTGACACTGAAGTGCGTCCACATGGTTATTTGCATTCCTAATAGTATGCGAAATTTCTTTATGGCGTAGGCAAACTGATGTCTGTGAACAAACATGTCCACACAGACACAAAAGTTTGTAATGTAGAAACACACGATCACGGTGGCGTTATATACTGTGTTAACTCTCGATACTGACTTCATGTTAAGTGGAATTCCTGCCATTCGAAATGTGAAAAGAAGCGTTTTAAAACGATTTCTATTAAGGCTGTTATTATATAAAGTATGAATTTTCGCTTCATATTTGTTGTTCTCCATGTATTACTTGTAAATGCACCAGATTTACTATATCAGAAATATAAGTAAAGGTTACACAAGTATATCCACTTGGTCGTGCAAGTCGTTCGGTTAGAAGATGCAAATGTAACTAATAGTGCACACGTAGAAGCTTGATTTATATAAAATGTTGTGTGCGGCTTTAAACTACTCCGAGAATGCAAATTATTGATAAGGCAGGAGGGTAATGAGTTTAGTAAGTTACGCGTGTCAAGTTTGTTCCAGTTTATAAGTCAGCTGTTTGTCGGGAGTTCAAGGAAGTCAACTTCGGTGGCTTGCTGAAGGCGTGGTCTAGTCTATAACAATACAAGTTTAATGAGTGTTGAAGTTCTTATGTCATCCAAACTGAAGAACGTGTATTAACGATCCATGCGATCAAAAGGTGAGGATAACTTTTGGGCCTAGGGGTGATGTAGGAAGAGAAGGTTGGGAGAATTATATTAAGTTTTAATTTCAAAGATAATGATTTCTTACACTTCACTGGTAATAATTTTTTTCATGGCACGACAGCCCCTAGTGTACCAGGGCCTCCTCACTGTCGAGGTTTCACCATCACACTCAGACACACCGCAAACGGTAGGTCTCCTCTGGTAGGGTGATCAGCCTCTACCTGACAGGCAACACACAACATTCACAAGAGACATGCATTTATGCCCCCGGTGGGATTTGAACCCGCACTATACAAGTTGTAGGCATTTTTAGTGCAATTTTAAATCTGTATTATTAATTGGCAACCTTTGCGACCATGCTGGTCTAACACGTTTATCACACACATAAATATACTGTCACTCGTTTCAGGATACTTTTCACAAGTGAGGTTAGAGTCGGCGCGCAGAGACATACCAGAATGCCTGCTTTGCAACTGTGACTCCCGTAGATGGGTTTTAGTTTTTTCGCAGTTGAAAATTATCCTTCTGTGAATGCACTAATTGTGGTAATTGTTAAAATCAATTTAATAGGTTTTGGTGCGTCTGGTAGTGCTTCATTCATCCACTAGTGATGAGATGTATGTGCTGGTAATGTTAGAGCATTTCTCGTTTGAACAACCCTCCAGTTTTGACACATTTAATTAACGCCTTTGCAGATATAATGCGAGCCTTTGAAGCTTGACGTCGGTTTTTCAAAGTATTAATTATTCTTACCACAAATTTGTAGCCCACACGAGTCATAATAAAAGAAAACGCGCGGCCAACAATATAGTTTCCCTATAGGTTTACATCTGCACAACCATATAAATGTTAGTAACAAGATTGTTTGAAGTGGCAGGCACAATACTGGCTGTGTCAGAAGGCCGATGCTGACTGCAAATACGACTTCCAATGAGACTTATTCCTGAATGTCTTTCTGGGAAGTATGGATAGTATTAACTTTCCTAGACAGCCAAAGCTGTTGGGATTCAATTTACGTAGTGGCTTCTGAATTGTGAAAAGAAGGTTCATCCTGGCGTTGACAAATTTGGAACATAAACATTTTGCTTTAGTGCACGTGCTATAATGCCACACTACTGAATTAATATAAAACGCCAATTAAATTGTCTTTCACCTTGTGTTGACATGTATCGTTTTCTAACTCCACACTGCCTGCTAGTAACTAACAGTTCGAAACATAATTGTTATGAGAAAAAAGACAACCAAATTAAAGTTTGCATCGTCTGTTGAAGAACTTCCTCATAACGTCAATGTTGAACAAAAGTCTTAAGGCTATATACTGTGAATAAGTTCCCGCCTTTAAATTTTAACCGCCGCTAACGGAAGTTTGTATTGGAACTTATTTGTTTTCTTTTTCCTGATTTTCAAACACAAACTCCTACCGGGCAGGTGTAGGTGTATTATTACCTAATTAGTCATATTACACGGTCATTTTAACGTTAGAGCTTAATATTTAGAGATCTGAATAAGTAACAAATTATTATGTATTCTCCGAATTCATATCTGCGGTCCATTCTGTATGATCTTACACGCCATGATACTATCAATGGTAACATTTAGATACTTTGTTTTATATCCATAGAATATCTTCTGTCCGTTGAGGTGGTCCCTCGAGTCCTTCCGAGTGTGGTGTGTCTCAAATGTGTGATCATGAAACCTCGACGAAACGAGGAGGCCCAGGCCCATATAGGGCTGTCGAGCCATAAAAAAAAATCTTCTGTCCGTTAAGTTGACGTACCTCTGTGAGAACAGCAGATTATTTTCTTAGGAGGCCGAGTGTGTGACAAATAATTAACACGTAGGTCTTTGCATTGCAGTACTCAAATTACAAACTTCTTTTAAGTAGCCTTCTCTAACTCCTTTACACTTTAAGAATCGAGACTGACAATTTCCAGTGTAACAGACAGCTCTGTATTCGGTGGGTTTGGTGTTGGCTTTCTGAATTAGTAGAGGTTTAGATTACATTTTTAATATTTTATTACACAGCAATTGTAATAAGCGTACGTCGATGTACTTATATTTCTTAGCTGTACATTTTGGCATGTTAGTTGATGACAGATTCCTAGCAGAATTTGTATGATTTGTGGAACTTTTACTGTGGTCGTCCTAGAATTCCGTGCTCTATACAGTGAACGTGAATTTGTGTGTGTATAACAATTTAAAACTCGCCTGTTCGATTTTACAATTCTAAGCCTTTGTTAAATAATCTGTATCTGGATGTCTGGTCGGCAGCTCTTCTCATGTGGAAATACTCGTCACATTACGATGCCTCTGACGAGAATTAATATTCATGTAATCAAAAATCAATAAAGGGATGTGTTTGGATATAAAAATCTCACGTGTTTAGTAAGTGTTATAATGTAAAATTCTCCCAGTAATGATGATGCTGCTTTGTACATTTTGTACCTAGATATATCAAAACAAGTTTAAAATTTTGTACCCATAATGCAGTACAGAAAATCGGCAGTGACGTTCTTTGAAATTTAAGAAGTTTGTTAATATTGTTATTAATTTCTATTGTTAATGGAAACAATGAAATCTAAATTTGTGACACTCTGCCATATCGAGCTTTCCCGAAATGTGTGCGTGTTTTGTCAGGATACATTGAAAGGTGCAGTTATGTAGTTATGGAAACCATCCTTCATTATTGATGAAAGTTGCTGACAAAGCCGCAGTGTGTTTCGGTGAGAATTCTCTTTACGCTAAATTTCAGCAGAATCTGTAACGGTTTATGGGATACACTGAGAAGGCCCTTATGGCTTTATGTAACCTTTTTCTGTACAGAACATTGTAGCTGACGATTTGATTTTTCAGAGCAAAGTTCATTGGAAGTCTTCTCTAAAGAATTAAAAAAAACACGCGTGCAGACGGATATACTTAACCTCCAAATATGGCCTCTCTTATTACCTACTTTATAAATAATTCTGAATTATCTGATTATTTTGTATAAGCGTGAACTTGTGATATTCAAATTTATTGTCTATAAATGTATACAACCTTTAAAATAGCTGGATGAGGGGCTGTATGTAGTCTTTACAATTATTGCCCACTTATGGAATTACAAAATGACATAAGCAACTTTCAAATTATGTATATGGATTGCCTTAGAAACGTTTAGTCACGACGTCTGTCATAACATCATGTTTTGAAGTATGCTGATTATAATGCGCCATACCACAAAATTAGACGACCTCATATTACCTGTTGCTTTTCCATTTACATGCAGATTTCTTCATTGCTTTCACCAACTCACGTCTCTGAACAAAAGTATTTACAAGAAGACATAAAGTTATGAAGGAAAAGCAGATGATAATAAAGACATTATGTATCGTAATAATTGTTCATATTCACTTCATATCAAGTGGAAGAACTCCCAAATGAAATAAAGACAGAATTGTGTGTGTAAGGCCGTCGTTGCTGTTCTAATATATACAATATTTTTATTCGTTTTATTGTTGATATTCTCCATGTAGAAAGCTTTGTAGAAAAGCTGTAGATTTTGTTAAGATTTTCTGTAAAACAAATTATCGGTTCTTGAAAGCTGCTCCAGTTTCTGAAAGTTTGTGTCCGTCAGACGAACATAGTATGACTGGTTGAATTTTTTGTGACTGGGGCTAAAAAAGTGTCGCGAGTAATGCCGTCTAAGTGCATTGAAGTACTGAATGAACGTATTTGCTCCGTTGATGTGTGCGTTTAAAACTCGGCGGAGACGCTGCTTGAATTTCAATTTCACGTGAAAATGGCTGCATCGGAAGAACGTCACAGAATTAATGGGCTTTACTTGTTGAAAATGTGGATTAATTTATGTCCCCTAGAAATTCGAAAATTATTACCATAAGAATAAGAGTAAATCCAGCCAAACACAACAATTGTTTGTTCCATTGTTAAATTTCAACATGTTTCGGCCTGATAGGCTCATCATCAGTTTGATCAAAATATAAGACTTTATACATAATATACGAAAATTGAGATCTCACCTTTTTACATATTATATTGTTATGTTGACGTATATAACATAAAGAATCACCTTAAGAATGGAATTAAATAATATGTATTTTAGGACTGAATCTGGAAAATGTTAAAGTTAAAAAGTTAAAATCAAGGGAGAGGTAGGCGCTTATTAAGACGGCCCATATATGTTTGTGTGTAGTGGTTTCTCATGACGGAGTCGTGTATTTCGAATGAGTCTAAGCGTATGTAATTGTTATGACGTTTAAAATACCTGAAAGTAATATTAAGAGGTTAGAAAGTAATATTTATAAATTGGAGTAATATGAAAGTGAAAATTTAAAGATAAAATTAAAATTAACACATGAATCGGAGAAATTTATATATCCTCAGTTTTGAAGAGTGTTATTATTACAATTTCCATATTATTGGTCTACTTAGTTTGTAATGTATAAAATTCTTGGAAATTTTTATTTCAAGAAGAATTTCTGAATTTGTTATAGAATTACTTGCACGTCTTGTTTTGGTAGAATCAGGAAGCTTACTATAAGTGTTCTGTCGTCATTGGACTGGGAAAGGGGTGTCGGGGGTATGCTGTTACGTCTTGTGGCCTCACCTTGGAGGATGGCTTCGAAGATTTTTTTAGGTTATATTGTATGTTTTTCATTTAGTTTATTTTTTACGATTTATTTATAAATGCAAAATTTTTCGATGTATCTATATGGGTTTCTTTTCATTATTAAAGTGTAAGATCTTACATTTACCAGAATCAGTCCTAAAAATATAAATTATTCAATTTCCAGTCTCAAGGTAGCTCCTTTATGTTACACATCGTCAACATAACAATATAAATTGTAAAAAGTTGCGATCTCAGTGTCCGTATAACTGAGTACATACAGTATCTTATTTTCTTGGTCAGCCTGATCATGGACTATTCGGCCGAAACATTTTGTTGAAGTAACACTGGAATAAATGATTGTTGTGTTTGACTGGATGTACTGTGAATCTTACTATCCATAACACAACGCGGATGAATCGTCTTAAAAAATATTACCAGATTGTATAATTTGTGCAGGCTCATTTTCACGAAATATCAAAGCATTTTGTAAAGTGAGTAGTGTGGCTGACATTTTGTTGAGTTAGTTTTGTGTTTATTATACAGCTGTATTCTTGACAGAGGGAGAATAAGGCAGGTAGTTTGTACTTTCCGGAAGTAAGGGCAGAAACGAGGTGCGAGCCAGAAGTTTTCGGACCGCGGCAGTACTAAAAATACGACCTACAGTAGTTGCAGGTGCATGTTGTTTCCTTCTAAATTGTCCCTTCGCAGTGTATAAACCAGGCCTACCACCTGTCCTACTGGAACATCTCCGGACTCCCGTTTTGTGACGCTGTGTAAACAACCGCGTACGATTAGGATTTAAACTTCGCGATAACCTCGAATCTTCCGGTAACTGGATTTTGATCTTTGGGGACAGTAAAAAGTCACTAGGAGCTAGGTTGGTGGGTGTAGGATCGCCGCCATGTTTCTTTCAAATAAGAACTGTAGAACGCAGAAAACCGTGCGGGCTGACACCTTGTATGATGCAGAAGCCATTGCTGAGTGCGCCATTTGTCTGGTCGTTTTGTCCTGACAGTCCCCCTAAAAAGCGTAGTCGTAGGCACCCTGTCACATGATTACTTGACGCAATTTTTCAACATCTTTTTCAGACCGATTTGGCGATGGGCGACCTAAACGTTCAAAATCCTCAACCAAATTTCGTCTTTTTTCTGAAACGTGAACACCATGAACGTGTTGAGCTTTGTACAAATAGGGACTTCTCGATTTACGTCTTTAAGCATCAGATGCTGCTTTCTCAATTTGTAAACAGGATTTGATGCAAATTCCCTGTGTCGTAAGGTACACCACTTCGCTGGTGTTCAACTATCGTAGAACGCTCTCGACACAAGCAAACATACACGTTAACGTCAATTGGACAAAAATTCGACTCTCTGTACAGGGACACGCACCACAGTAATTCACAATTTATCAGCCATGCACACAGATACATTACATCCTGTTGCCTGTCCTTACGCCATTCGGGAAAATTTTCACTTGCACCTCGTGCAAGAATTAACTTGACTTGTACATAACGTTCGTTTTATTTGACTGGACATCAGATACACATTATATAACAATACTAGTTAGTGCTACATATTTCGTGAAGGATAAGTAACATATTGTTATATTTCCTGAACCGTGTTGGTGTTCTTGTCTTTCACGTTGAGAAGAAACATGAAGAAAGATACTGACTGGCTCAACATCTGCGGACAAATATGAAGTACCAGGTGTTAAAGAACAAGGTCGAAACCTGATAAAGGAAAACATTTTGAGCTGTCGAAAAGTAATTATGACTATATTAAAAGTGAGAAAGATAAGACATTTATTTTGACATGTAGCCTACTGATTTTTTGTGAGAGTTAAGGTACTTCGAGAAGAATTCTTGAATGAAGAATGTCTTGTTGTTGTATGTACGAAGAGATTAATTTGCCTGTTGACAGTATTATATAACTGCCATCTACACTGAAGGAGTTTCGTCCAGTCCACAACCCGACACCCATCCTCATAATTTATTTTTCCATGTTACATTGTCACTTACGTCTATGTCTCCCAAGACGTCTTCTTCATAATATATTCCCACTAAATATTCTGAATGTGTTTCTACGTGGGAATGTTGCTCATAATGTATTCTCATTAACCTCAACTCTGACTTTATGTAGCAGAGTCCTTCTGCAGAATGTAATATTTTCTCTGCTAGTCAAGAAGTTTCTCGCATTCTATAGAAACCGCAGCTTTATTACCGTATTCACAAGACCCCACCGTTTGTCGTTTTTCTGAGCCAGATATGTTTATTCAACACCTTCCTACAATATTAGGCCCACTTCCAGATCCATTTTAACCTTGACATCCCAACTAGGTTTAGGCCTTCCGAGTGGATTTTGTTCTTCAGATTTGCCCAATAGAATTCCGTATATATTTTTCTTCTCCGCCATATATGTCACATGCCCAACCCATCCAAACTTTCGTGATTTGATCAGCTAAATAGTACATATCATGCAGGTACTTGTTATTCAGTTCTGTCTATCCTTCTGCTACTTACACCCTCTTAGACCCAAATACATTTCTCAGTACCCTTTTCTTCTCTTAGTCTGAGACACGTAGTTTAACCGCATGTAAATATGAAAGGCGAAATTATAGTTACGTTTATTATGATCTTTTTTATTAACTAGACAAAGGTTCTCACAGGGAGTTCCGGAATTTAATTGGCGCTTAATTTCTTCTTAGAGGCAATTTAGGTAATGTAATATGGTGAAGAAGAGAAGTTCGAATTTTCAATTGTGTAATAGTTATTGAATATAATTAATAATTAATTAATATCTCGTGTAATGACATCGAAGGTATATCAAATCATGTAGTGTAGGATAAGAAGGAACAATGCAGTTGCTGAATCATGGAAATGTATTGGTGATGGCCTAATATGAAATAATCTCTCGGCATTTGTTTAAAGGAGGGGACTGAGTAAGAATACGAAAATTCTTATTTAGGCAGACCGGTCTCCGACCCTGTTTTAAAGTGATAACTTCTCAACCCGAAGCAAGATTGCTACCCACTCGAAAGCTTTGTTATGTTCCATGCTACTGTTATTTTCTCTCTTAGTTTCAAGCATTTTTCTGGACACCAATTGTCATTATTAGTTTGTACTACTGTCGGTTGGTTTGTATACATAAAATTCTGTAAAATCATTCCGGCATATTACGTTTCTATTAGGAGGAAGTACGTAACCTTTCATCAATGCTTGGTATAGAGGTAACGTAATTCTGACTTTTGGAAAATAAGCGTTTATGATTTATGTAATAGTTCTGGCGCTTTTAGTGCCAAAAATTAATTGAAATATTCTCGGGCTGAGAACCTCGTAAGGTTTTTACTTAACTCATGCTACGTTCAGAGACTAACTCCGATTCCATCTTCAGGGTTATGGTATGATTCGACGCCCAGGTCTAACCGGATTATATATCAGTACGAAGCTGGGGATTGAATCCTGCCACGAACCCGGCCTGGTACTTACGCAAGTACAATCCTGTTAGGCTGGACGACGGGTAATTTCACAAATCCGCTGATGAAGACAGAGTCGGTCTGTGCAACGTCTATTGATCTGATAAACTTGATGCAGCTGTTAGCCCGAGAAAATGTTTGTTGAAGCATTTATAAAGTCGAAATCTGAGAAAATTACTCGAATGCGAGTTAACACATATATTTGCGCGATAATAGGCACACTCCTGATTTTCCTGATTGTTCTGTGAATGTATTTCCTCCATTCTGTGAGGGTTTGTGGTAGAGGAACATTGATGTGTGAATTGTATTTAGTATGGAATTTGCATTCGTTAGGATTCGAAGATATTTTCTTTCAAACGTACCCATAAGTGTCAATAGGACTCTATAGAATCTACACTTACGTACATATAAATTTAGTTTCTTAAGACCTTTAAGCATGTGTCCACTGATTTTGTAGGAATTGTTACATTTTGGGCATAAAGCTTTTTTTCTAATGCAATGCACAAAATGAGTTACAGACTGTATAGAGACGTTTGCTTAACTAGTGCATCATAAGGGCTCATAAGTTGTTGCCGGTATAGGTATACGTAATTTCCTAAATAATCAACAACCCATCTGTGCTTATGATAATATATTTGCGAACTGTACGATTTGGTCCAAACACGTCCATTGTAAATTGTGTGTGTTTTTTTTGGAGCAAAAAGTACATTTCTTTGGAATTTAAGTATAGTAAATCTTGATTTTTTTATTACTTTATTCAATTTCGTCTTTGTTTCAACGAATCACTCTGTATCTTTATAAGAATAATGTAGCTTATAAAGAATATTGGTACAGAGAATTATTTTAACAAAATTTTATGTTAATGCATAATTAATAAGCAGATAAGTTCTTCGTACGTCCTTCTTGGCTTCGTAATTTACAGTGGTAGCAGAGTAAAAAATAGAGCAGTTTTGGTTCTTTAAGGAAAATTATGGAATTTGTTTTTACGCATTTCTGTCTGTATAAGCTACTTCAATGACAGAACGAATGCATAAATACTCCATGTTGTCCATTGACCTACTTCAGACAATGTGTAAATACATGTATATTGCTTCGCTGTTTGGGGGCCATTAGCAATTACTTTTAGATTCCTAACTAAGGTGAATTCTGTTGTTGAATTGAAATGTGGAAGATCATCTTGTCGATGTGGAAATTTGCGAAGTTTTATTGAAGGAAACCTGGTAAATAATTTGCATTATTATTATTATTTCCATCTGCAGGGTTTTTATTGTTTCCACAGAATGGATTCGGGATATACAGTAATGCATATAAGTCATGCAACTGCATTAGTTGCACTGATAACACAAACAGTTTACACTATTTGCCATCGATTTCTTAGAGTAGCTAACGTGATGACTGCAGGCAGCTAATACATCAATTTGTTGCCGTAGGTAATTTACTATGCTTTTGGATGTGTGACATGTACGTCATTATTTTATAAAGTTTTCTTCCAATGGCATGACAATGATATTGTTATAATTTGAGCGGAGGGCTGACGTGACGTAACTCGGGTCGTGTCTAGAAGGCGAGTGCCTGCGCGGTATCTGAAAATGTCCTGTTTCTTTCCATTTCGTGAATTTGTATTTGGGTATTTGTGGTAATTCTGATTGACTTGTAATTGTGCGTCACGTTGTGCAGTTTTCATACAGTCGAACCTAAACCTTTATGTAAGTATGCAACTAACCATCCAGAATTAAATTTTGAAAAATGACGGTCCCGAAATTTTTTTGAGACTGGTGTTCCGACAGATTATAGGTGTCTGGTATGGGATTTTCTATAGTATTTGTAAGTATAAACTGCCCACTGTGGACATTCATATTGCTCAAGCATGACTAAACCAGCGGGTATCACGAACCTGTCAACAGGCATCTAGTAGCATAACGATATGTTAGGTTTCACCCACCAGCAGGCCTACTATTTCTAGTTAAACTTGAGGTCTTGGATTAAAGTGTGTGGAGTCATATATGTGGCCCCTTACCTTTACCGATTATGGAAAAGATTCCTGTACTGACTTCGAAATTCTCTTCCAAACACTTCTTTAATATATTAACATATATTATTCGCCCTAATGTATTTTCTTTATTCCGCGTGTTTTCGTGACTCTTTCTTCAGTGTTTTCTATTACTTTACCTGTCAAGATGGTTTATACATTTAATTTATCTGGTCGGTGTGAGGAACATAATAGTGAGCTGAAACAGTAACTCATATAGGCCTACAGGGGAAAGGAGCCGATTATGGGACAGCTCCCCCCAAAGAAAGTGCTAAAATGTTGCGGTAACCTTGTAAAGTGCTTCAATCAGACCTGGAAGATTATCACTGCACAACAGTAAGTTTGTATGTCACAGGAGCGACTGCGTGCAACATTATTCAGTATTTTTCAATTTTAAAGTTTTTGACACAGCTGTGAAAGTTCTAATTAAGAATCTAACAGCATACAGTTCTTACAAGCTTCGTCTAGAACGTTTACTGCAGTCGTGTGTTAATGAAGACCTGGTTGATTTGGAGTAAGGCCCGATAACGCAAATTCATAATGCTCAGAGCAGATGATTTTCTGTTCCCTTTAGTATTCGGGTCTCTTTTACGGATTCTCCTCCCTCCCCCCAGTATACGGGTATAATTTTCCATGTAGGACTGTTATCGTGTGATGTTTTAAACGAGTTTTTTTTCGGTCCTTTTACTACCGCCAGCCGTTACAAAATCTTATTAGTTTTTTTACCCTCTCCCAAAATTATCTAAACCCTCGGACCCCTAGGACACAACTCGTGCAACATTTAAAAATTGAATAAATACAAGAAACATAGTTAATCTAAGAAATTTTTGTGTCATTGTAAATATTTAAGCAGCAAACACAGTGTTGCCATTTTTAGTGTCCCACCCGTTCTATCCATAAAATGCAACCACTTGCCGTTGGTTTCATGCCGCCCTTGAAAAAATGTTATGCACGAGACATTGAAACGTGGCTAGCTACAATCTGGTCGTGTTGTTACTCCTTTCATATTATGTACAGCTTGTAAAACTGTAGGTTACAATGTGAAAAGCTGACTGTCTCATATTAGGACACCATTTGGATTTAATAGAAAATTGACATGTTGAAGTGTTCTTTTTGTAGTAAGGACTGAATGCTCCATAAACATATATTTATAAGTGTTTCAGCATAAAGTAAAATGTTAGGTGGAAGATGTTTTCTTGTCTACAGCCAAATTGTCGAATGATTTACTTGCATAAACTGTAGTGTCAATAAAAGTTATCCCATATCAGGCTTCTTTTCTTTCCCCTAATTTTATACTCTTTGTGTATACACACATACAGAAATTAACAGAAATACTTCACATACACCCCCGTGTACGAAAGCCAAAATAATTCTGTAGAACAGAATGTTAAGTCTACTAGAATTTGAGAATATATTTTGGCGATTTACTGCAGGTAAAAAGGTGTGAATTTTCAGAGTCTTAATAATAATAATCATAATAGTGGCTGCAGCAACAACAAACTCAATAGCAACATTTAGGAGTTGATTCACGTGTTCAAATCTCTGTGGATGTGGCTGCTAACTTTGGGTGTTTTGCAGTTCGCCTCCTTGATTTTGATTTTCTTCTATGTTTGACTTATTACTCTGACTTATCAGTCGTATTAAGGCCATTTGTATTCATCTTCCGACCTTAGCCATATTTTCCTGATCTGAATTTCCCACTTATGTTTAATCCCATATGAAAAGCTACCCAGATTTCTAAATTCTGCAGTCTCATCACTGGTGAACAATTTCATGAATAATATTGGTCATTAATTCTTCGCTAAATGCTACAATAGATATGTTTCTTTCTCTTCTTCCCCGAAAAAAGTCATCCTCCTTCTCGACTCCTTCCTCAGAATCCTCAGTTCCTCTATTCGTAATCTGAACCCTGTTATCCCACTGCTTCCTTCATTTTCAGCGCATTATTTACACTAATTTTTCCCAGCTTTCTTTAATTCACGGTTGTGAAACTGGTGACATCTCTTTTATTTCACATTTCGTCCTTCGTTTTGAATATTTTTGCATTGATTTTAAGAATTTGGTACTTTGATTTCACGTCCTTTTTCCGCACATTTTGCCACTTGCAGCCCAGTCCGATTTTGTGTAATTCCTCCCCTAATCTCTCACTCAACCCTCCACCTTCGACTTCCCATTTGCCATTCTTAATATTAGTGATAAGAAATACATGTTTAAGACAGACCATAAATAGCAGTGTTTTTTGAACTTAAAGGTTATTATACAGTGACAAATTTTTTGGTATAATTCTAAATGAGGATATTACATAATTAATTTCCGAATCTCTCTTGCCGTAGTGACGAGTCACATTCGGAAGTAAATTTTGACGGAACTGTATGAATAAGCCTGTAACCTATTATGTAAGGGGGAATCTGGAGCTGAATAATTAAGCGTGGCACAATGAGAACAGGTTTGTATTATTGCATAACTCAGTATTTTTCTTACTGTTGTCTGTCTTTGTTACACGAAACAGTGGATTTTCTTACATTCATCATGGTCGAGTTGCACACAGGTACAAATTTCCCAGCTGTCAGTCTGAACTCCTTGTTGGCTGCCGCAATGATGAAGACCACACAGCGCTGAAATTGGACTGGAGCTCCTACCCAGTCTATTCCCCAGGCAGCATCTTTTACGCTTTCAGCCTGTAATAATTAGACAACGATTGGAAGTTATTATTATGAATTGCGCTGATGTTAGCATACATAATCCAAGTTTCCAGGCGACATCAGGCGAATTGAAATCTCCAAAACAAGGACTCAAGAATTATATGTGTCTAGTATGTTTTCTAAGCAGTTAAAATACTGTTTAAGTGTGCCCACAGACGTGTCAGGCGCAAAATAATGGTTGCAATAAACAAATTAAAGCCATGTGAAGTAGGTATTTCAACCCAAACACAATTCTCAACATGTTTTAAGTCAGTTGTGCGTAGAACACCTGAGACGGTATCAGATATGGTAATTACGGCACATACTCCTTGTTATTTCGCGTCACTGATCGTATTAGCTCATAAATTAAGTGTGTTCCAGGAAAAAGACTGTGATTAAGGCACGAAATATTGTGCCAGATTTGGAACACACAGATAACATGAAAGTTAGATGAGTGGACTTTTGTTAAGTATTTCAGAAGACTTTGTCCCGATTCGACGAAAGTGGTGTAAATGTGTGTGTGAGTGAGTGAGTGAGAAGATGGGATCTCTCCATTATCATTCGCAAGAGATTTCGCCATTAGTCGCTAGGACAGGTGCCTGCATTTCCAGCCCTAATAATATTAATGGAAACAGTGGTTTCTGCGGCGTAGTTACTACACATAACTGCAAGAGTTTATCCCGTTGACCTCAGGAGTACCAGATGCCGGGGCTTCACGGCTGGTCGCCCCTTGAGTAGGAGTCGCACAGCAGCGACACTGAGCAGCAGAGACGTTGATCCATTTTGATGTTTAAATTTTCTTTATCCTTTCATAATATTCTAATTTCATCAGACCATTTTAACACAATGTCCACCATGTTTCCTACGTAATTATTTCCGCCTTCGCCTCATTCGATGTTTTTCACATGTTCTCAGAATCCTGCTCTCAGCAGAACCAGAGTGTATGTTCTTCCATTTAATATGAGGCACCAAATTTCACACCCATACAAAGCAATGTAAGTTTACTGCTTTTTTATATTTTGTTAATTTATTTTTACTTTTGAAAAAAAAAAGGAATTATGAAGTAAATGGAAGAAAGACTGCCAAGAATTTTATTTAGTCAATTTATCCGTGAACTCAAAAAATTCCGTTCTTATTCGAGACCCTGAGAATGTTCGCGGCATACGGTTCGAGATTATAGTACCCGCCCAACCCCAGACTTGAGAAATGTTTATTGCTTGGCTGCCTGCCACTTCTGATTCAATATGTCTACAACTACGCCGCATTGGAGTAACGGAGGCCGTTGCCGTCCGTGGTTGTTATACGTAGGTTATGTTACACCGTGTAACATACAGTGACAGCAGTACTGCGCACGTATGAAACGAGACACTGAAGATGGCGTAAAAAAGCCGAAACGCCTAAGGCCACGCTGAAGAAAAGTGAAAAAAGCAGTTTGGACGCCACAATAACACATACTACTCTGATGTTAGGAATCACATGCCTAGTTCAGGTATACTGTATTGATAATGGACTCTACGGAAGACATTTACTTAAAATCTGCGTTAAGGAGCCAAATTATTCATACCTGCTGTGACAGCCCATCTCCAAACCAGCAGTACAGACACGTGGCGCCCATCAGCATAACATACACGAATGCAGCCTGCGCTAAATCCGTGTGATCTCCCCAACTCTGCCAAATGAAACCCACTGTTATTTTGGATTGCAATGTGACGTCTAGAGTTTATCAAGACTGCTTCTAATGTCATTGAAGGAGGCTTATAGCCTGTACTTTGAAAATGCTTGGTAGAATTTTATTTTATTAGACCTAATTACATCGATTGTTATGTTTTAAGGGAGATATAAATATTCTTCGTGGATAAAGATATTGCTGAATACTACGACTAAGCACTTTTGACTTAGATTTCGTTCTAGGAGTTAAAGTTTATTCATACGGTTTTATGTCAGTCATTGAATTTTGTCTAGAATATTTATTAACGGAGAGTAATGCTTGTGATATGTAGAGTATTTTGCGATACGTGTGCCAAAATTCAGGAATTCAGTATACGGGTAATTTTGAGTAAAAAATGCTATATCACCATATGCCCAATTATCAACACTTTCAACGCCTCAAGCTATTTAATGTTCCAAGGTACTGTACGATACTGTATTGGTATCAGTTCTTATGAACCACTTTTACTCTTCCACCCACATCACACTCTACTCTCTCGTACCCATGTCGTTCGTCTACGGTATTTGCAAATACGACGCTCTCAGCTCAGTCAGTAGTGTGTCTGTCGCATGGCGTAGTGTCATATAATTATGCCGTATAAGTGACCATCTTTCTAACAATGGTATGAACACAACGTTCACAAGTACAGAATAAGTATCT
Source organism: Reticulitermes speratus (assembly GCA_021186555.1). Lineage (NCBI taxonomy): Eukaryota > Metazoa > Arthropoda > Insecta > Blattodea > Rhinotermitidae > Reticulitermes > Reticulitermes speratus. The sequence goes on along the minus strand of JAJKFL010000006.1, from coordinate 36,491,712 downwards.
GTCAGTTTTATATGTGTCCATACTACAGTGGCAGTGCTAGAGCAGCAGTTAATACTGGCGGTCTTTCCGAATCGAAGAACTCCGAACAGCCAGATATTTATCCGGGTATACCAGCGGCTGGAGAAGCAGATTCACACCACACAGCAAAGAAAACTTCCAGGACAGCAAACCTCTGCCGAGTAAAGAAACATAGTGCATACAATTTAACTTCTCTGCGATTTTTGCCGGTAGACACTGTCCCTCATGTGACCCCACAAAGAATAGCGTAGAGGGCCGGGGGGGGGGGGGGTGAAATGTGTTGACCTCGCAGGCCATACCTGTGAATCAAAACGGCCAAACTAGCAATATTAGTATAATGTCAGTTAAGGTATACTGTTAGGCCCACTTCTTGGTCGAGAGGAGGTGGTTTGCCATCGTTTTGAAACCAGATTTTTAACCTTGCCTGCAGAAGTATGTTTTATACCAAAGTGGCATTGAATTTTGTAAGAAGTTCAGATAATGAGCCGCAGTCATATGACCCTCATTGTTGCTGGTGCTGAAAGTGGCTTTCGATGGTAATATACGGATGTGTGTCGGACTGTAGTGGCTGTTGGCGGGTATCGTCGATAACATCCGGGGAGAATTGCGCTTCGTTAGTAAATAAAATTTATGTAGGAAGATAACGATGTGCGGCAATCTACTGGAAAACCTAACGAGCAGGTAAATTAGCGGTTGCAAAGCTTGAACATATTGAACATGATACGGGTGCAGTCCTACCTGTTATAAAATACGCCATACTTATGTTGAAGATGTACCGGTTTGGCATAACTGCTTAGGGGAAGAATGGTATAGATTGCTGACGACACGAGTGTATATGTGTTTGTAAACAATTTAGGGTGTTTTGCATGTTTCATAGGGTTTGAATGTAGTTCATTAGATGCATGGTTCAGAACTATGTGTAAAGTCTGCATTGCATGAAGAATGTAAGCATTAAGCATTACGTTTTGACTGAGAGCAGCTTCATTTTATTTGAAATCAGTTTTTCCCTTACCACATTACATGTAACGCATAACGATTCTAATAATCTTTTGTGTTCCGCGGTCAGTGAGCGGTCGTACAATTCTGTGCACATCAAACTGAATGACATCAAAGTAAGCTGCTGCAAAGGCTACGAGTAATAGCAGTCAATTGACTTCCGGTAACGCATGCAGCACTGGAATTTACTCTTACATTATCAATGTTGTTTCATTGTTTCGTTTGAATGGTATGAGACTTTCTGAAACCAGTATTGTTTTGCAAACATTTTGTCCTCTGTTTTACTTTCTTTGCCAGTGTGTCTGAATATAGGAACACAAGACTTGTTCAATTTCAGAATGGAAACATTGCGGAAACTCATTGAATCTAAAGAATTTACTGGTTTATATCCAAGTTTTGAAATTATGTACACTGAATAGAGGAATACATTTGCATTAGGAATAATTTATTTCATGCTACAAAAATGTAGCCTTGCCTTTGATGTCGATAGAAATACTGAACAGAACGTAAAGCGAGGCAATGAACATCTTAAAGTAAGATGATAACTGAGGATACGTGAAAATAAACGCCCAGAAAAGTACTGAATTCTATTACACTACAATACCAGAATACAAATATGAAGCGGTTATGTCTATTAATGAATATATTCCGAAGAAATAGAATGGTGTAATACAGTGCTGGCATGTTACATTTTTAAATCAAAGTTAGTCTGTGAGCTGTAGAGAAGCAGTTGATGCAGGTTTCATTCTCAGTCGAAGTTAATGGAAAGTGGAACTCACAGGGCAAAGCGCTTGTACGACTTAAGTGTTCTAGATGTTCAGTTTCCACCTGTAAAAAATACGTCCTGTGGCATACATAGGTAAGCCTTTTGATTGTAATTCGTTAAGATTCTCTGCATAATTTTAGAACGTAATGAAACCCGAAAGTTTATGACCTAACAAAAGACAAGAAAATTGTTTGAGAGCGAGATTTTGAATTACTAAACCACAAATCATGCGACGTGTATAGGAGTAGTTACCGTTTCTTCATAAATGATTAAGCGAATACTGTACCGTGACAGCAGAGAAGGCGTCCAAGCAGATGTCTGAGAACATAAGCAGGAATAGTCCACACAGTGGAAGATTCATTGTATCTTCCAAAACTGCCATGTATCTGAAAGAGTGGAAGTTTTTGTAGCAAAATTCACGTTTTTCTCATTCGAAATGTTAACATTATTTGTAGTTTAACTTATCGTTGTTTGCCTTACCGTTTTATCTCCTGGTGATGGCGTATACAGTTGTTCAGTTGTTCCTGCATGTGACGGAAGGACTCTGAAGGAGCGTTCTTCTGTCCCACTGCTTCCCTTTCATCAGTCTCTTCCCAAGTGTCCTGCATTGATGTGCCCCGTCTTTGCCTTACGTGCAGCAGCGCCGCTCTAAGCTTCTCCAGCTGACTGCAGGCTACAAACACTAGCGTAGCGTACAGACACGGGAAGCCACAATATAAGCCTCCTACGACGAATGATGCCATGACCTGTGGGAGATCCATCACTCTTCAGCTAATCGAAATACAAAATAGTTTATTTTAACTGTTCGCCTATGTTGCTGAGGAGATTTCTTTACCGCATTTTTTCCCAGCTCGTATTAATACTTATTAATCAGTTTATAAGACCTTGCGCACTTTGAGCGGCGGCCGGGATAGCGCAGTCGGTATAGCGACTCGCTACGGTTGGATGGTCCGGGAATAGAATTCCGGTGGGGGTCAGTTTTTCTGCCGTCCAGACCGGCACCAAAGCCCACCCAACCTTCTATACAATGGATACCCGTCTTTACTGGGGGTAAAGCGGCCGGAGCATGTTGCTAACCACACCACTCCGTTCTGGCGCTTGGTGTTCATATACTTCTGCCTCCCCTCTGCCTGCACACGCTTGCCAAGGAGCGACATTTAATTTACACTTTCAAGCACAAACACATTTTACTACAAGCTTTCGATAACAGTGGTTACAGAGAAATTGTTACAATTAAGAACGTAGTTCTAACTGATACCTACAATTAAAATGTGTACTTAATATGTTCTAAAATTATTGTACCATGTCTTAGGTTATTATTTTGCATATTATGACTTAACCGGAAGAAATTTAGTAAAGTACCGATATTTGCAAAACAGCAGTTTCTAAAAAGCTACAACGGCAGAACAAATTTATAAACCAGTAACTTTACCTTTGTGCATATAGATTTCACTAGGGGAGTTGACGCTTTGTGATCGGCAGTGACTCATGTACTGCAGCATGGTGTCAGTACAATAAATGAGATATGGCAAGAAGACAGATTTACCCAACATGCACAAAGGGTTCCGGATAATGAGATATAACTCAAGTATGAGGGTAGGAAGATGTGTTACTAATCTTACACTGAGTGTTTCCGGGGAAATTGCCACGCCGGAAGAGATGCCACACGTGCTGCATTTCGAACTTCTGACACTTTGCGGAAGCTGCACGGTTATCCACTACTTGATTAGTCATTTGAAAATAGTTGTCATATGTGTTGATTTTTCGTGATAGTTTGCGAATTACAGTTGCCGATAAAGTTAGCTAAGTTGGTCATTTTTTTCGCGAACTCGTAGAACATTCTAATTTCGGATGTCACTTTTTTCCTTAAATGTGTTTGTGACACTTTTGCAACTTTGGAGTATCAGTTTCGAAAAGTAGCATTGCTGTTGTGTAGGTCTGAGCCATTTTGTATGTCTATAGGCCATGAATAGAAGTATGGTATATATTCATGAAAACGTAGGACATTGGTACATACAAATTAAGAAGGGAGAGGTATCACGCCATTGAAAACGTGTTTACTCGTATATGTGTCTGAAGTGATCCATGATATGTGTTGTTCCGTTTACACTTTGTAGGTTACTTTAGACTTATACAGTTTCTTATGTGTTCATTCCTGTAAAATGCGTAAATGTGGGGCTTCACCTTTACAAGGACGGACTTTGGGAGGCCTTAGGAAAGCCAAAATTTTGAAGAAAGGCGATATTAGTCCTATAGAGGCATATATTACGGAATCTCGACTGGTGTACTGAATAGGAGATATAAACCTTGGGATTTCGCGCGGAAGAAGTTGGGTCCACTAGGTGCATTTTCTAGCTTTACGTGCACAGCTTCTTGAGCCATCTAGTAATTTTAGCTGGTCACAGTTACCACTATAATAGCAGAAAATTTATTTATTTTATGAAAGATGAACATGTGATCATGTTAATTTACCGATTCATACTGTGGCAGCATTGCAAGTATTGCGTAGGGGAACTTTTGTACAAGAGTGTGTTATCGGTTGTGTCAGTACTTATTAAGCATAGAAGTGAAGAGGAATCGACTTGGAATTTTTATTGTTCAAGTGTTGAACACGGATGCTTCCGTACCAAATATTGTAAGCGTTTTTAAAAACACATGGATTTGTCCCTTAGATCGAAATGCTGTCCCACATTATTTATGATCAAATTTTGATGCAGGTGAGACAGGACAAGAAACTGAACCTGCTGGTTCAGAGTCACCAACTGCGTAATGAGGAACTTAAAGTGAAACAACTTCCTGGTGTCTTGAAGTGAACACTAAAGGTAACGGACAGTACCTGCAGGCGTCAATAGAAACTTTCTGGGAGGCGTAACTGTGAGGCTCTGCATGTGTTTCTTAGATGGAAGACTTTATTACGAAAATAAATTTTTCCTTTATTCAGTTTTCTGTTGGGACTAATTTTTCGCTGATATTTTACAAGTTTAAAAGTAGTTTATAATTTTTGTAATTTAATGTGATTTTTATCGCGAAACCTTGTAATACACGGCGTAACGTTCTATGAGACTTGAGTCTTCATCAGCATCTCTGTGAGAATGTCTCGGGTAGTTTATTTTAGGTGATGACGGAAATAAATTCACATCATATAATTATATTTTTATTAAGGGACTTTTCTTTAGTTACACATTTACTCTTGTGTTAATAGTGCGTTTTTGTATTCACTTGTGCGAAACGTACTTAGCGTAGAATAGCAACATAAAAGACATAAATGTAGTTTAAATACTGTGTAGAAACAAATGAGCGTAATACAGTGCTTCAAGTAACTTATTATGATTCAGTATTTGATCTTGTAAGCTATTGTAATTTTGGTTAAATGTTTTTGTCATATACCAGGAAACAACGATGAATAACCACATTTGAAAGACAATGTACGAGTAAGAGTAGATGTATTTTATAGTGTTTCGTTTTCGTTTGTATACCTTTGAACTTAGATGCCCGGTACCACAGTAAATCAGGGTAGGATTGCATATTTTATACCGAATTTTCAAATCGATATTGCGGCACTTTATGGGAGGATAAGTGCAGGTCTGTTTGTTTCGAAACGATGTTTCGGTGGCATTACTGTCAGGTCCTAATTTTCTGATGTATTTGTGCTAAGTGTAGTAACACAACTGGTAACGAACACAACCTATACAAAACGCAAAGTGAGCGTATTTCTTATACCAGGTCACACCTACCTACTGGAAAGTTTGCACAGGTCTGTTGTTGGTAAAATTGGTGAACAGATGTTTCCCGTAGTTAGTCTAGGCCTTTTAGCATTTGCGTTGTCTTAACACTTAAATAAAGTCATAAATTGTTGTTTCTCTTATTAATACCCGTTACGTAGTTTCCTGTGAAGTTTCGTCTCATGGGTGTTAGTGACCGAAAGTATTCATGGTGAGACAAAATGTAATTTTTGTTATCTTAATTACCGGCACGTTTTATTACGCTCCCATTATTAGTAAAGACGGGCAGCAAATTGTAATTGTGTTATATATATTTTTCGGAAATATGTATATTTCAAAACCTTATATTGCGCAAAATGATTGGCGCTGTACTGATATTCTGCGAATTTAATGTGTTAAAAATTCGGTTATCTAAATTTGAAACACCACTGATGTAACCTATTCTATAACCATTGGTCAAGTAAAAATTTTATCACTTTAGAAATGTGAACATTACCTGTATTAAGTTAACAATTTCATATACTGGGCTCGATGATGCGTCAATGGGGAACCACTTAGTGAAGATCATGTCATGGCTGATCACAATGCGCACGGTGCTTTGGATAAGGTGGTATCCAAGTCCGAACACTATTATGTATTTATAAAGTCTTTGAATGATCGAAATGTATCCAGCACTTGTTAAATATCCGGTGTCAGGATCTCTGGTCGGCAGTTCTTCCCATGTGAAGGAGTCTGTCAGTCTGAGCAGATGTTCGATGTCACGTTTACGGTAACTGTAATGGGAATAAGTATTCACTTTGTACATTATGGATACAGATAGCAGGCTTAGTGTAATGAGACCATCATGAAGATTGTAAAGTTTATCTACCTATATCGATATATGTCTATGTCTATATAGACACAATAATATAACACTAAAGGATTTTCTTCTTTCTTCTCTTGTATTTTGCAGTTTGTCCACAACTTCAGTCTTAAGTACTCCATAATTTAAAAATGAAAATTGTGAATGTTGTTAGAAATATTAATCCCTCTGCTAAACAATATGCTATAATAACGCACTATGACTGAAGATTGTAATTCAGCTTACCTGACACTGAAGTGCGTCCACATGGTTATTTGCATTCCTAATAGTATGCGAAATTTCTTCATGGCGTAGAAAACTGATGCCTGTGAACAAACATGTCCACACAGACACAAAAGTTTGTAATGTAGAAACACACGATCACGGTGGCGTAATATACTGTGTTAAGTCTCGATACTGACTTCATGTTGAGTGGAATTCCTGCCATTCGAAATATGAAAAGAAGCATTTTAAAACGACTTCCATTAAGGCTGTTATTATATAAAGTATGAATTTTCGCTTCATATTTGTTGTTCTCCATGTATTACTTGTAAATGCACCAGATTTATTATATCAGAAATGTAATTGTCGGTTACACAAGAATATCCACTTGGTCGTGCAAGTCGTTCGCTTAGACGATGCCAAACATGACTGACAGTGCACACGTTAGAGGCTTGATTTATATAAAATTTTGTGTTGCGGCTTAAAACTACTCCGAGAAAGTAAACTATTGATAAGGCAGGAGGGTAATGAGTTTAGTAAGTTACGCGTGTCAAGTTTGTTCCAGTTTATAAGTCAGCTGTTTATCGGGAGTTCAAGGAAGTCAACTTCGGTGGCTTGCTGAAGGCGTGGTCTAGTCTATAACAATACAAATTTAATGAGTGTTGAAGTTCTTATGTCATCCAAACTGAAAACGTATATTACGATCCATGCGATCAAAAGGTGAGGATAACTTTTGGGCCTAGGGGTGATGTAGGAAGAGAAGGTTGAGAGAATTATATTAAATTTTAATTTCAAAGATAATGATTTCTTACACTTCACTGGTAATAATTTTTTTCATGGCACGACAGCCCTAGTGTACCAGGGCCTCCTTCACTGTCGAGGCTTCACGATGACACTCAGACACACCTCACTCGGTAGGACTCGTCTGGAAGGGTGATCAGCCTCTACCTGACAGGCAACACACAACATTCACAAGTGACATGCATTCATGCCCCGGTGGGATTCGAACCCGCAATGTAAAAGTTATAGGCATTTTTGTAGTGCGATTTTAAATCTGTATTATTAATTGAAACCTTTGCCATCATGCTGGTCTAAAACGTTCATCACACACATATATATATACTGTCACTCGTTTCAGGAAACTTTTTACAAGTCAGGTTTCAGTCGGCGCCTGTATTGGAACTGTGACTTCCGTAGATGGGTTTTAGTTTTTTCGCAGTTGAAAATTATCCTTCTGTAAATACACTAATTATGGTAATTGTTAAAATCAATTTAACAGATTTTGGTGCTTCTGGTAGTGCTTCATTCATCCATCCACTAATGATGAGATGTATGTGCTCGTAATGTTAGAGTATTTCTCGTTTGAACATGCCTCCAGTTTTGACACATTTAATTAACCCTTTGCAGATATAATACGAGACTTTGGATTTTCACGTCGGTTTTTCAAATTTATTAATTATTCATACCACAAATTTGTAGCCTACATGATTCACAATAAAAGAAAATGCGCTGCCAACAATACAGCTTCCCTATAGGTTTACATCTGCACAAACATGTAAATATAAATTTATTATTATTATTAACTAATTATGTTAAATTTCAGCAGAATCTGTAAACTGTTTATGGGATAACTGAGAAGGCCCTGTATGACTTAATGTGACCTATTTTCTGTTACAGAACATGTAGCCGACGATTTTTTTTCAGAGCAAAGACCATTGGAATCCTCTGAAGAAAAAAAAAAACAAGCGTGCAGACGGATATACTTAACCTGCAAATATGGCCTTTCTGTATTATCTACTTTATAAATGATTCTGAATTGTATCTGATTAATTTGTGTAAGCGCGAACTTGTGATATTCATAATTTATAGTCTATAAATTTATACAACCTTTAAAATAGCTGGATGAGGGGCTGTATGTAGTCTTTACAAATTATCTGACACTTATGGAATTACAAAATGACTTAAGCAACTATCAAAATTATGTATATGGATTGCCTTAGAACCGTTTCAGACACGACGTCTGTCATAACATCATGTTTTGAAGTACGCTGATTATAATGCGCCTATGCCACAAAATTAGACGACCTCATATGACCTGTTGCTCTTCCATTTACATGCAGATTTCTTCATTGCTTTCACCATCTCACGTCTCTGGACGAAAGTATTCACAAGAAGACATAAAGTTTTGAAGCAAAAGCAGATGATATTAAAGACATTATATACCGTAATAATTGTTCATATTCACTTCATATCAGGTGGAAGAACTCCCAAATGAAATAAAGACAGAATTGTGTGTGTAAGGCCGTTGTTGCTGTTCTAACTATATACAATATTTTTGTTCGTTTTATTGTTGATATTCTCCATGTAGAAAGCTCGTGATTTTGTTAAGAGATTTTCTGTAAAACACATTATCGGTTCTTGAAAGCTCTCCACCAGTTTCTAAAAATTTGTGTCCGTCAGACGAAACATAGTGTGACTGGTTGAATCTTTTGTGACGTGGGGCTAAAAGAATGTCGCGAGTAATGCCGTCTAGAGTGCATTGAAATACTGAATGAACGTATTTGCTCCGTTGATGTGTGCGTTTAAAAACTCGGCGGAGACGCTGCTTTAATTTCAATTTCAGCGTGAAATGGCTGCATCGGAAGGAACGTCACAGAATTTAATAGGCTTTGCTTGTTGAAAATGTGGATTAATTTATGTCCCCTAGAAATTCGGAAAATTATTACCATAAGAATAAGAGTAAATCCAGCCAAACACAACAATTGTTTGTTCCATTGTTATTTCAACATGTTTCGGCCTGATAGGCCATCATCAGTTTGATCAAGAATATAAGACTTTATACAAATATATACGAAAATTGAGATCTCACCTTTTTACATATTATATTGTTATGTTGA